>OZ014568.1:11931873-12572555 GCA_963966155.1 Clivina fossor
ACGCACTCCATCTTGTAATATGCTCGACCTCGTCAAGTGGAAAATAATGTTACAGCGAATCCTACATTTGCGTTGTTATTCACATGATATTATAACATGCAATACAAGCGCGAAAAGGTATTACAGTAAAATTTTCATTTTTAAACTACGTTGAAGTAGGAACGCCATACAACGTTACTTCTCTTTAATGTAATCTTTTTTAAAAAAACATTTATATATATATATATATATATATATATATATATATATATATATATATAATGCATGAAAGACTGGAAACTATAATGAAATATTTAAAGACATAAAAACGAAGCTATTCTTCTCCCAGTTTAGTATACTGTAAAGTAAATGTAATTGGTAAAAAAAATCTTATGAGCTAAAGTATATATATATATATATATATATATATATATATATATATATGTATAGTTAAAGATTTATTACGTATTGGTTTTAAGTTTTATTATCTAAATGGCGCTTTGTCGATTTTTTAAAAATGTTTTGTTTAAATATATCTAAACAAAAAATTAATGATTATTTTAACATAATAAAAAAATCATTCGGAAGTCATTATATTAAAATAAAACGGCTTTAGGTTATGGTTCTGTATTTATATTTATTAATAATCGACGTTTCGACGAACTCAATGTTTGTCTTTATTTTGCTTGATGAAGAGAAGGATGTTTAGTTCGTCGAAATGTCGATTATTAAGAAATATTAATAATTATTTTCTTTAGATTTCAATAACATATATTTCTTTTTTTAATTTCCAGTAAAAAAAATTAAGATTAGGATCTGAACTACTAATATTTTATATATATATATATATATATATATATATATATATATATATATATATATATATATATATATATATATATTATTAATATTTATTATTAATAATCGCATAATTTAAGGTAAACATCGAAAACAAGTTTGAATTTTTTTATATGATATATAGATAAATTTATAAGTAAATTTTATAAAATTGATTTTCTAGTCGGTTTCGGTAAATAAGTTATTTTTTTTTAATTAATTAATGTCAATTAATGTAATCGAAGATCGTTTCTTGCATATAAATATATAATTAAAAATTAATTTCTCGGCATTCAATAAGAGAGTCTAATGAACATTTATTTTTAGGCATTTTCATTTCAGTCACGATTGAATCGTTAAGTAAATTCCATTGATTTTTTTTTATTAAATGAATCGATTTATTTTAATTAATACGAAATTTATTTCATAATTTTGTCTTTAAAAATATCTAATATAATGAAATTTGTTATACAGCCTGTTTTAGAAGTATAAAAATAGTTAATATATCCAATATTTTATGAAAAATATTTTCTATAAAAAAATTTAAATAAATTTACAGTAAAAATTAAACGGCTTCAGGTTTAAGTTCTGTATTAATAATCGACGTTTCAACGAATTCAACGTACGTTTCCATCAGGAAAAATGATATAAATGACATTTACAGTAAATAACAGAACATATAAATGTCATTTGTATCAGTTTTCGTACGTTAAGTTCGTCGAAACGTCGATTATTAATAAATATTAATACAGAATTTAAACCTAAAACTGTTTTATTATATAGTATTTTTTGCTTCTCTTCGTTATTAGTTATTTTACTTGGTTTAAATAACCTGCCGGAATTTAACATCTGCATCATTGTCTTCGGACACTGATCAAATCACTATACTGACGAGATTCTGAAGATCGAAACACTTGTCTGTGGCCAGTTATTGATGCATAGCTTTGTAAGCTGATTCACTGACTGAGTAACTTACGAAATTTTGAGAAAAACTCTCAACTTTAGAATATATATATATATATATATATATATATATATATATATATATATATAATGAATTCTGAAATATTTTTTACTATATTTATATTTATCATCAGTAACAGAAAACGATAAACGGCATTTGCTACTAAATAATTTCGATAAGAATAACTTTGAGCAATGTCATCATATAGTAAAATTTAGAAGCATAATAAATAGGGGGCACATTGCGAAATAATGATAATTGGTTAAGTGTAAACAGTTATAAATTTCATTCATGTATCTCATCTTGCTGTCAACATTTCAGAAAGTCGTAGAAGGAGAAACAGCAACATATTGCTCTGCTCTCTACCTACTACGGCCACCATTCTTCGTATTCGTACACGAAACAAACGCACAACAGCCAGAGCACAAGATGGGGGCATTACAAAGTTTACAGTCCTTGGGAAAGTGCTAATATTTATTGCAGGACATTAAAAGTACCGCTACACCATACCAGTCTTATGTTTCACTTTCTGTTTTCGTGTGCGCGACTGTTATATTTCGTACAGTGTATTAACTCTGTTCTGTAATTTGAGAAATGGCTTTATTCTTGAGTTTTACTGCTAGACTATATAAGAGGTTAAAAAATATAAAGAATTTAATAAGTAACATCTATTCGGGGACACACTATACAGTGTGTAAAGTGATGAGGTTTCCTATAGGGAAAAAAAATTTAATATGAGTTTTATGAGAAAAACTTATTCTTTATAAAAATTTTTGCTACTATCAAAACCTTTAATAGTCAAAGAAAAATCCAGTATCACTTAAGATAAGATCAAAAACTTGATATTATGTACCAGAAAATTATAAACATCATTAGTTATACAGATATATTTTCATTTATAATTCAAAAGTTCCTCGTGTCATAATTATGTAACGTATGCAAGTAAGTATTGCGGTATTTCGCAAAGATATTGCAACATATTTGCATCGTCAGCCATTCTATGACGGAACATGTAACTGTGGTCGAAACAGATGGTTAGTAAAGTTTGCTAAGACCGAATTAGTATTGTTGATAAGTTTAATCTGCCGTGGATATTTTACTGCACTCAGGTTGAACTAATTAGATACAATAAAAGATTAGAAAATGCTCTACTGTGGCGAAATTTAAATAAAAATAATATTATAAAATTAATCTTATAAAATTAATTTAAGTGTGGTTTTGGGATTTTTTATAATATTAATTTTATAATATTATTTTTATTTAATTAGATACATTTTGTTAAATTGTTATATACTCAATGAAGATGATATGACAAATTTTACATATTTCTTAGAAAAATATTTTTATGAAATTTTAGCTCTAATTAAAATTTAAATTTAAACTTAACGGGATGGTTTTTAAATAAAATCAGTATAATAGAATATTTTTTATATATAATTCTTCGATTTTAAACACTTGTGTAAAAGATCTGTAGCGTAACAAAACGATTTGTCTTTTTCTGATAAATAAAATTTCGTATTCTTATAAATGTGTACAAATTTTCTTCATTAATTACTAATCAGTACGTTAATTACCAGCTACATAAGTGTATCACAAATCATATCTTTAGATGTTCTGAATAAAGAAAATGCAGTTTTAGCATTTCTATAGCTAGATTTCTATAACTTTTGGTATATGAATTAAACCAAGAAACATGAGATGCAAAATTTTGTTAAAATCTACGGTATATTGAACCTGAATGGACATATAAAAAATTAGTATTAGTAATAATATAATATTAATATAAATTAAAATATGTAATATTTTATTTATATTTTTATATATATATATATATATATATATAGAATACTTTGTATAACGACATTATAATAATAAAACGTCGATTATTAATTAATATTAATACAGAACCTAAAGCCGTTTTATTTTTATTATTATAAATTTATTGTTAAAATAATACAATGTAATAATTTTATTTCTTATTTTATTATTCATGTCATGATTAAATACTCGTAAAATCTTAAAAATAAAATAAAAATGCTTCAATTCAGTGAGATTCACACTACAACCTAAAGCCGTTTCATTTTAACATATTGAGTTACCCTTGTTTACTTTTCAGGCTAATTCAATTATATATAAATATTAGATATTTATAATATATTTCTAAAAATATATGAAAAGAAAATTTTATTGTACTTTTTCAGGTACAACTAGCGCAATTTCTGTGCTTATTGTATATTTATATACATAGTCATAGTATATATATATTTTTGTTATTTAAATAAGTAAATTTGTTATTCTGTATTTCTTTTCCGTGTCTACGAATATCAAGCGTGCAGACAGTCTAAATCCTTGATGTTCTTTTTTTTTCCTTCTCTCTGTACATTTTTACTTTATCAACTTTTGTAAGAGTTGACGAAAGACGCGGAGATCTTTTTTTTTATAATTTTTTTCTTCCGCTTTTCTTTGCTTCTCTTACGATACGAAAACTTAATATTAATGTTAATATTAATGTTAGCTCGCAACATTAATTCCGCTAACGAGAAATTTCAATATCAAACAGAATGTTTCTTTTTTATTTTCTTTCTACAATATTTTCAAATAACTACGCAACTTGTTTGTCACTTGTTTAGTTTGGGGTCAAAAAACTTTTTTTTAGAAAAAAAATTGGTTGTTTATTAAAAAAAAAGAATATTGGATGGGAATAATAAATGAGATTGTATGAAAGGTATGATGAAAGTAAATGAGACGAAAATTGTAAAATTGTAATTATGTGTACAGCTGTTTGAACTACAGTTCCAGTTACAGTAATTTTTCTAGTAATATATAATAACAAAGTCACATCTAATGAAACCAAAAAAAAAAGCAAAATTCTTTGATGATAATCAATACAGAGAAAAACACAAAGTATTACTGAAAACTATCTTTTTAAAATGCAGCAGAGTAGTTAAAGAGCTCAAACAATAATCTGCATTTTATGCAGCCAACGGCAACGGCTTAGTTAAAATAAGCAAACACAGAGAGAGCGCTGAACACAAAACCAAAAAAGAATTGTAAAAACGAAGTAGAAAAAAAGGAACGAAATGTTTGAATATGTCCGGTGCATAGTAATTACAACTCGAGGTTGCACAGAGTCGCGGTCGGTAAAGTCACCCGAACCAGCACGTCATTTTGGGATGTGCATGTACCGTTTTTGTGAGGGTGTATGGGTGTAGGGTTGATGATGTTAATCGATTTCCCTTTTCCAGTATAAATATTTGGTCAAGTGGGAATTTGTAATTAAACTCGCCCTCAATTAATTAAATTCCCATCTTTTTTTCCTATCGGTAGTTTTTCTTTTTTTTTCTTTTTTTAGGTTCTTATAGAATAATGTAATTGGACAAACTGGATTAGTACTAAGCAATTAAGCGGATTTTAAAATATTTTATGGCTGTTAGTTTGATCATGTAAGATATAGACTGTAAGAAATCTATAATTTTACATAAAAACTTATGGGGCAACTGGGGCAATTTACACTAGTTTAATATGTAAATTTACAGACATAATAAATTTGTATATTAAATAAATATGAAATACGTATATTTTATGTAAGTAATTACTCACGTTTTCGTTATATGAAAAATTAATTATTTTACTGAAATAATACGTAATTTTTTTACTATATTTTTTTATGTAAAATGGCAACTTTTTTACAGTGTAGAATGGATTTTTTATTTGATATGGAAAATATCATCTGTAATGCTACAAATCATACAGATATAAACAGAATAAATAACCTGTAGGTTTGGTTAACATTTTTTTATTTTTTCTGCTGTAATCTTGATTGAAAAATAGTCATAATTATATGAATTTTGGATATTCCTAACAAGAATTAATAGTGGAAGTTTACGTTAGTATTTGATTGTTACTGCTAGTATTTTTTATTATATTATTAAAAAAAATTAAGAAATTTTACATAGCTTACTATATTTTTGTTATATATATATATACCGGGTGTCTACTTTTTTTTTGTTACATAGGGAATACAATGCTAAAATTTTCATTTGGTGATAAATTTTCCCCTAATTATTATAGAACAAAAGTACAAATACAAAAGTTGTTTAGAATTCAAAAATGCATCAAATGATGCCAAATTTATCAATATAGGATGTTCCGATCAAGAATTAGAAGCAAATTAAAATTTCCATTTTTGCGCTCTTTACATCAAAGTGCCATGGAAATTAAACAAATAATTTCATTTCTTCTGGAGTTTGAGTTTGACAGATCGTATTTATTTTATTGTTACGTTCTGTATTATTATCATTATTATTGAAAATAATGAATAAACTTAAGGTAAATGAAAAAGTTCAGTGCGTAAAATGGTATTTTACTGGAAATTCGATACGACGAGTAAGAGATTTATTCAGCGCTTTCTTTGAAAACCGTCCCATACCTTCCGCTATGACTATTCGTAGGATAATTAAACAATTCGAAGAAACTGGAAGTGTGTTAAAACGTTGTAAAAATTGTAGAAAAATCAACGCAGAAGATCAGGAGGAGAATTTAAATCAAAATGCAATTAAAGAAAATACATTGAATATACTTTTGTGTGTAAAGGAAACCCCAAATGTTAGTGTGCGTCAACTTGGTGCTGAATTAAATTTGCATCCTTCAACAATACATAAGGTACTAAAAAATGAAAAATATCATTCTTATAAATATTCCACGCACCAAGAGATATTTGAAGCGGATAAAATGGCTAGAAGCGAATTTAGTAACATTATTATGGAAAAATCCAATTTAGACAGAAACTTCTTGAAATCTATTTGTTTTACTGACGAGTCTACGTTTACTTTACACGGCGAACCTAATACACAAAACTTTAGAATATGGAGCCAAACAAATCCTCATTTAATGGTAGCAACACGTACCCAATATCCAGAAAAAGTTAATGTATGGGCTGGAATTTTCGGCAGGTGTATAATTGGGCCATTTTTTATTGAAAATAATTTAAACAACGAAAAATATTTGGATATGTTGCAAAATCATATTGGTCCGCAGTTAGAAGAGTGTGCAACTCAAGATAATGTTGTCTGGTATCAACAAGACGGATGTCCGGCACATTACAGCTGCAACATTAAATTATATTTGGATCAATGTTTTCCAAATTCATGGATTGGTAGAGGTGGTCCAATTAATTGGCCAGCTAGATCGCCCGATTTAGCACCGTGCGATTTCTTTTTATGGCCATATTTGAAGGAGAAAATTTATAAACGACATATCAAAAATCTTGTTGATTTGAAAAATGCCATTGTTGAAGAGTGCAATAATATAACACAAACACAATTAAGCTCTGTACGTCACGAATTTTATAACAGATTAGGTTATTGTTTGGCAGTTAATGGCGATTTATTTGAACATTTAATTTAAATTGTTAGTTTCGTTTTTGTTCTCCTATATCTTGTATTCATGAATTTTTCTGTTTTATAGGTATATTGAATATTGTAATAAATAAAGAAAGTTTTACGGAGTTCAGCTATTTACTATTTATTAAACTCTTATCCGACGTTTCACTGCACAACTTACAGCATCCTCAGGGATAAGTTTAAATTATTATAATAAATATATTAGGCATAATGCCAGTCATCTAATTCAAATGTATTGTTTTTATAACTTGAAGTTAATAAATAAATTAAACAATTACTTAAAATTATAATGGAGACATTCACAATTTAAAACCACAGCTAGTACGTAGTGTACAGCCGAGTAAAATACCCTTTCATTGTAATAAATAATAAATACTTAATACTTTTTATACTTAATAGCTTTTCATTTACATTAAGTTTATTCATTATTTTCAATAATAATAATAATAATAATAATAATAATAATAATAATAATAATAATAATAATAATAATAATAATAATAATAATAATAATAATAATAATAATAATACAGAACGTAACAATAAAATAAATACGATCTGTCAAACTCAAACTCCAGAAGAAATGAAATTATTTGTTTAATTTCCGTGGCACTTTGATGTAAAGAGCGCAAAAATGGAAATTTTAATTTGCTTCTAATTCTTGATCAGAACATCCTATATTGATAAATTTGGCATCATTTGATGCATTTTTGAATTCTAAACAACTTTTGTATTTGTACTTTTGTTCTATAATAATTAGGGGAAAATTTATCACCAAATGAAAATTTTAGCATTGTATTCCCTATGTAACAAAAAAAAAGTAGACACCCGGTATATATATATATATATATATATATATATATATATATATATAATCAAGAAGTTGTTCACAATACATTATTTTACATGTACTGTATTTGAAAATATATCCATAACTTAAATTTACTGCTGTAAAGTTTGTACTTAGATTGGTTGTATAAAACATTGTTAACTTAATAATAATAATTTATAAATTTTATAATCTTGTTACTTATTTTGTTATCCAGTACCCAACGTGACTAATAATCTTTGACCACTGGGTACGTTGAGTATTTGTGTAACCTTAGATTAGAACTTTAGCTTTATATTTTACTGCTGATGATGAAAGCTCAGCTTTCTAAATACGTATATAGCTTTTTTGAATTATTTTTCGTGGTTTAAGGGAAATTATTTTTTCGCCACAATAAGATCATAGTTTAATTATTTGATAACTAAATTACGTTTTCAAGCTGACGTACATTTAACAACAATTTTTGCAATTGGCTTTAAGTAAAATACCAAATCGAACTAACAATTTTGCATACAAATTTCATAATAAAACAAACACAAATATTTTCTGCTAAACCAAATAATGTTTTGTATCTTGTCTTTGCTGTAATAAAAACACAAGCCAACGAACCAATTCTCTAGAGCTTACATTTTTCCTTTCGTTTCATAACGGAAGAAGTGAATATTAAAAATAGGAGGGAATGAAAAAAGGCACGGAAAATTAAAAACAAACGACGAGCCACTGTCGTGTTCATTTGTTTTTCTGGCGTTGCGGGGTACCGCAATGTTGGCTATACTACTGATAAAAATCTCAACGCGTAACCGAAAACAAATCAAAGAGTGCGATGATAGGGAAGATCGCGGTGAGGGGATGAAGGGAGATGAAATATAAATGGAGAACCGATAATCATCTTCTGCATGTACAGGATATAGGTCGTTAATAAAATTTGTCATTTTTATTTACAGTGACATAAAGCTTGGCATGTACGTATATCTTTATAAAAAAAGTACTTTATTTTTACATTGATTTACTACAGTAAAATTAATTTTTATATTTATCATTATTTGAAAAAAATAAAAAGATGTACATCTTTAAAATATAATGGTCATTGACAAGAATGCTGTCAAATTTTGTAACATAATTTAGAATATTTTGTATTTGATGCACTTGAAAAAGAAATTCGCAAATTTTACATAAAAACCTGGGACAACTGATTTACATGAGTTTAATATGTAAATTTACATACGTCACTGGAAAATTTTTACATAATATGAATATAAAATAAGTACATTTATTTTATGTAAGCTTACTTACTTTTTCGGTAAAAAGAAAACATATATAATTTGGAATTTTTACTTAAAATTCCAAAACACACGACCCAACACTGCCCTGTTACACTGCAAAGTCTATATTGAACTTTATTAAAATGAACTAAATTAAATAAAACGTAATTGAGTTAATACATTATATATGCATATATTTTTGTTTGAAATATACAAAATTCTATACAGGATTTGAATGAGTGTACAGTAGAATAACATGGAAAATTACAACATAAAAATCTAGCAAAATTTACAACTTTAGAACAATATACAAACAGCAACAATAGCCAGAGTATTTTTTACAGAATTGAATAGATTGTTTTAATAAACAAAAGAAAACAGAAAAAGGGTTGAGAGAGATTTCTGGCATGTAAAACAAGCGTTATAAACCTTTAGTTGTTTGTAAACATGAGTTTCAGAAGATAAATTGTTTTGTGCTGACCGAAATATGATGACGCAATATCAAATGTAATTGCCTCTCTCTGAATACGTATGTACGTATGGGTGTGTGTGTGTGTGTGTATGTTTGCAGATTTGTAAGAGAATATACGAAAACGAAAATAACATATTGAAAACGTCAAAACAGAAATCTGCAATTATACATACAAACAAATTTCGGGTGAAATCTGAAATGATTTCCTACGTTGATTTCGAATTTGATTCATCTTTTAAAATTAAGTTTTCATTTTCATACAGTCTCGCGAAATTTTATGGAAATTTGCTAAACAAAATTATTGACAAAATAGAATATGATTTAAATTTAAATATACAGTGCAATTTTTTAAATTGAATTTTTTTTTTTTTTAAGAAAATATTTTCAAAACCTATAAACGTGACAAAATATTTTTAAATCATGTATAATTTCATCGTTATTTTGGATGTACTTTATCGAATTTTTAAAATTATATACATTTTTGGTATCTGGGACACAAATGCTGTTTTTCCACAAAAAATTTAAACAATTCCTGTCTAGAAATCTAGAAAAATATAAATATTCGCATGCTTTATTAATATTGTACACAAAATTTCTTTTAATATTAAAAAATTTTTTGATTTTACTATAAATAATTTTGCTTTGAAACATATATACATAGTTATTTTAATGTATATTTTTGATTAAAAATTTTTTTAAATAATGTGCAACGACCCCAAGGTTTTTTTAGTTATGGTTTTTATGTTTACAATCCTGGATTAAGTTTTGAACTATATATTTAATAATTATTAATATGAATTTCCTTTAATGATAATTTTTAAATATGTAGATAATTCTTAATATACGAAACTTCGGTAATATAAATAAAACAAACTGAAATTTAAAATTCAATTAAAATTTCGGGTCAATTTATAATTCAGTCCCTTATTAAATGCATGATGACGAAATATTCATTTACATTTTAGTTAATTAATTAAACCCAATATGCGTTTAAAATTCGTATCACGTTTCATATATATATATATATATATATATATATATATATATATATATATATATATATATTTGACCTATTAAATCGTGTGTATTTAAATGTTGCGTACAAATTTTCTGGGTAAAAATATTTTCCACTCTAATTTCGTTTCAAACTTCTCTTGATTTATTTTAGCCAATTATTTTACAAATTCTAGGGTCGTACACAGAAAACAGATTCGGAATAATTTTGTTAGTTAAGCGAAAATGGCTAAAATCGTTTAACTTTTGTTGCTAATATTATTTTATTTTAATTTAAATAAATAAGTATAATGTATTATTACCGACCGTCATATCACATGTGATAAAGGAGGTATTGTAATCACACCAGATTTGATTTTTTGAGATTTTTACAGATAAGTTTATAGTCATACGAATCAACTATTTTGATGTCTGTCTGTCTGTCTGGATCAAATTCGGCTGAACGGATAATTATAAAATTTCATATTTAAGCTTCAGATGTAAATATCTCAATTTGATCAACTTTTAGTAAAGATCGACCAACTGGAAGTAGTAATTTACTGATGTCACTTTTATGTGGAGTTTACGAATATTTCGCAACAGAGATATATTTCGAATAAAATTATTTAACAAGATATAACTAACAACTTTTATTTGAAACATTTTTCAGAACAGATATCACAAGATAACCAAGCAAACTTAAAATCAAAATTCTTTTTTTTGTGGCTTGAGTTTCCAGAATTCTGTACATTTTGCATAAATTTTTAGATTTATAAATTGAACAAGATGATATTAAATATATTTTTTAATCTGTAGCTTTTATGCGTATTATTTAATTTCAAATACTCAGAATTTTAACTATATTTTTTTATACAATACTTTATTAGAATTTTAAATCGTAATATATTTATATCTATATATATATTCTTTAGCTTCATACAAAATATTTGTTTTAATGTAGGTTAATAAAATTGGAAATATGCAATAGATATATAATATAAATTTTCTTCAAGTATAATTATGAATATTTGGATGTACAATAGAAAATTTCATTAGTATTATAAAAACTTGTAAGACTAATTTTTTCTTAATATTATATTTATTGAAAGTTTTACTTGCAACATTGTGGTCAAAACGTACATCTTATATTAAATAAAATACTGAACAAAAAATTTTTTCGTTTTCTTAAAAAATATATATATAATTTGTCTTATTAATAAACCCATATATTTTTAACAAAAACATAATTGTCAGAATTAGTAATAAGTAGAATTCTTTGAACTTTTCGATTTTTCTATTTTGAAACTGGATAATATTAAGTATTACCTAATTATTATCTCTGTAGAAAATCGAACATATTGTATACGATCATTTATTTTTTTAAACATCACAGAACGGCATCGGCGTAACAAAGAATTAAAGTTAATCATCTAATGAAAGACAATTAATTATATAGTTTCAGATCTATGTTGTACAAAAATCTTCATTGCCTTAAAGCTTAAATTACATTATACTTTTTTTTTATCTAGATTTTAATTCAAGTTTTTCTATTTAGGAACAAAAATATTTCATCTATTTTAATCGAGTAATTTATAAATTAGAAATTTTTGTTAGAAGTTTTATTCGATTTTCATTCAAGTTTTCATATAGAAATTTATAATTTACTATAACAATAAAACGGCTTCAGGTTTTTTTTCCAAATTTATTAAATTTCTAATTATGTATTAATTAACTGCGATTAAGTGGAAATTAAAATATACCTTTACAGGTAAATGATTATTTAGTATGTAGTGTATAATTTGAAAAAAAACCTAAAGCCGTTTTATTGTTATAGAAATTTATAATTTACTATAACAATAAAACGGCTTTAGGTTTTTTTTCAAATTTATTAAATTTCTAATTAATTAACTGCGATTAAGTGGAAATTAAAATATACCTTTACAGGTAAATGATTATTTAGTATGTATAAATATAAATATTTTTTGCAAATTTTTGTGTAAAAAGAAAAAAGAGACAAAGAATAAAAATATAAACAAAGCATAAATTTTACAAGATAAAAATTGCGTTTGGTTCTTGTTGCAGGGTAAGAAAGTAAAATTACAAACTTTTCACACGATTGCCTGTAGCAGAAGACGCTCAAATATTTCTCTCTATAAGAAGCGAATTGTGCAATAAAATTTCTTCGTTGGTTCTTAGGTTATTTTCGTATAAACATTTTAAAGCATTGATGTTGGCACAAAGTCTAGACTTATTGCACTATTAAACATATACGACGGTAATAAATTTAAAATAATAGCGCGCGCTTTGGAGAGAAAATGAAGCTACAAAAAGGGGGCATTTGTACTGTATCTGCTGTTTGTTGGATTTTAAATTACTTGAATTAAAATACCTTGACTCTTTTAGGTTAATTCGAAAACAAGCGCGCTAACGGCTAACAAATGACGAACGCACCCGGAAACGTTTTGTCGACGCTACTAAACAATAAGACGACGCTTTTCGTCTGTTTCTATTTTCCCCTCTACAACTTCTACCTAATTTATCCTAACTTTGCTTTTGGCTGCTTTTGTTTCATTATTTTATTTTACTTCATTCTTCATTAACTAAAAGCTTTATTTGCTGTGTAAACTATACACTAGTTAGGTACCGTTTATGATATTGTAAATATTTGTCTATTTTATTACATATTTTTTATAGTACTGATAACAAACATTAAATGAAATTTTTCAAAATAAAATTATTTATTATAACTTTTTTATTTCCAATTATTTTTCTAATGAAAAATTATGTTTTAGACCCAAGACTTTTACTTGTAAACATGTTTCTGAACTGTAAACTTGTATTTATCTAATAGAAATAAAAAAATTAATAGGAAAAATAGTATTTTGTAGAAAATACTTCTATAATTTATTTTTAAATAATTTTTACTTTTGTACCATAATAAAAAAAAAACAGAATTCATTATATTAAAATAAAAACCTTTAGGATTAAGTTCAGTATATATTTTATTTAAATATCGACGTTTCGATATACTGTACGTATATTTTTATTAGGAAATAATAAACAAGTTACTAGATAACAAAATACAGATCCATATCATTTTTCTATTGCATGTATTTTCTATTATACTAATCAATACTAGCATGCAACATAAAATTTCATTATATATGCATTGATTAATACAAAAATATTCCAACAAATTATTAAACAACGATATTAATAAAAATAAAACTCATATTTGCTTTGAATGTTTGTGCATTCAATATCTGATAGAAAAATTTTGTATAATATCCAAGCAGTAGAAGGTTTTGTTTTTATCAAAGCTATCCAATATGAAGGTATAAAAATAAAATAAAAAATGAATACCGATTTTCTATACGTATATAGAACAAATAATAAGTTTGTATTTTTTTCCTATTTCGTATAGTTTGTCTGATCGGTTTGGCGAATCGATTTTGCTGTATAGTGGTTTGACTTTTGTCATGTGAACTAATTTCCGGAGTAAGAGTTGAAGGCACCAGTAATTTACTTTCGCTCTGTTTCATTTATCTTTTTCTTCCGCTGTCTTTGTCCGTATATGCGTCCCTTCTTTTTATTCCTGTCCACTGATAAAAGTTAATTCATTTAAGACGGCACTTAAGATATTTTGTTGAAATGGTTTTTGCTTAGAAATCGAATGAGGTAATGTGGAAAAAAAATTATATAAATATATATTTTTTTAATTATTTATTTATTATAAAGATTGATTGGTTTTGTAAAAAAAATACTTTGTAAACTAAAATAGTTTTGTAAAAGTAGAATTAAATATCAATATAAATATATTTAATAATTTAAAAATTTGATAAAAATATAAGAATATAAATTTATGAAAAATTTATTTTTGTTTTATTAAATACAAAATGTACAGCATTTTTAGTTAGCTATTAATTTTCAAATTTTAACAAAGAGGTACATAAACATATTAAATTTGTTACTGTATCATATCTCACATCCTCGCATAGCTAGACGACATTTTGAAATCTTTATGTATCTAATTTTCGTTATCGTCTAACATAACTCAACTGCATAACTCTACATATTTGTGTAACGCAACACTTCCCCCTCCCTTCTGGCTGCACTCCACGACAGTTATTTCACAAATGTCAGGTGATAAATCCGTGTCTTGTTAACCGCATACAACAGTTCGACGCATCTAGAGAACGCTATTACTAAAAATTCAGAAACGCACGTTATAAACATGTACAAGTTGGCGCAGCGTATATTCGTATCTCTTTTCGGAATAACTTTGTGTAAGAATATATATTTTTTTTTAAAAATAGAATTTATGTATTTATAATCGATAATTCGATAAACTAAACATCTGTCTTCAGCAGGAAAAATGATACAAATAGCATTTACAGTAAATAATACAAAATTGAAACTAGTTACACTAGGTAACAAAATAAGTAACTAGATTATAATATTTTTATAGATTTTTTAAATTAATGGAAGTCAAATTAATCTATAATTTTGGTGTCGTGCAACTTGCGTACGTGCCACTTGCGTACAAACATTATTTAGTGTCACTTGCGGGTCAAACCCAGGTAGTGAAGCTAGTTAGGCCGAGTGTCAGATGCGTACAGCCGTTTGGGAAGGGTCGAGTTGTGCTTATGGTCAAAATATAATATTTATAATACGCTATAATATCATAGCACATAATTTTTACAAATAATCAAGTCAGTATTTAATTTTAAAATTGACCAAGTTTATATTTATTGGTTTAAATTTGATTTGTGTAGATTAATATTTAATAAATTCATATCATTTACCAACTTTGTTACTTTTTACTATATTATGATAAATTATGCTTGACCCGACCCTTATTGTAAGCAAGTGACACTAAATAATGTTTGTACGCAAGTGGCACGTACGCAAGTGGCACTATTTCATAATTTGTGGGTTCTTTATCGCAAATTTTATGTTTTTATGGTACTTTTACTTTACAAGAAGTATTCACCTAAGTAAATAAAACAATTTACTTGAAATAAACTAAAAAAAAATAATTTAGTTTTGCTATTTTTCGAAATTGGATAATTCAAAATAACTACACTGTAAAAAATTTAGTAATTTTGCATGTTTTGTAAATGTATTTTTCAATAAAAAAAAAAATGTAATATTACGTTAATTATCACAGTAAAAATTACAGAATGCTATTATTTTTTCTGTTAAAACCTATGTAAATTTACATAAATTTAAGATATATTAAAATATTTTTTAGAACTTATTGTATTAAACTAATAATTGTATTAGGATAAAATTCTGCTTAATTATTTATAGAAAATATAACATTATTTGTAACTGAATTAATGTCCAAAACTTTTGTATCAATTACAATAGTTCTCAGTTAGCATGTTCTGATCCTAATCGAGAGAGAGAGAGAGAGATTCGCATCGCTTAAACTTAACTCTTACAATACACAATGATGGCGTTTCCAGCGATATTAACGCTTGTCCAATTACACGGCAGGCCACTTGTAACTGTTTTCGGACTGAAGGAGCTGGGCTAGAGAAGCTAGGTACTACAGCTAAGAGGAGCGCACATAATGGAAAATCCAATTGCAATTCACTTACTCAGCAACGACCAATCACCGATTGCCAAATCGTTGTTGCCGAATAAATTGAACCTAATTGAAATGCTCATCATCGCCCGGCAAACAAGCGAGAGTGGCCCAAAAGTCGTTAGACTGTTTCAAATACGAATAAATTTCTACAAGCGAAATTAGAAATTTTTAAAACTAAATAAAATTTATTTCCAAGAAGTGTGTTTTGAAATGTGAATTATTAATAAATAAAGAAAGTTATATTTCATTTTAAAATTATCTAGTGATTTTTTGGGCCACTCTGTATTTAAACACTGGAGAAATGTTTTTATTATGCATTTCGAAAGGAAATCTTTTTTCTGTTTTCTGATTCTAATACAGTTTTAATATAATTTCATAAAATAGTCATTTATGCAACAACTATATAAAATAGTATTTTTTTCACCAATAGAAAATTTAATAATACCTTAAGTGAAAAAAAAATACTTTATACATGAGTTCCATACACTATTTTTTCTACAACTATAATGTATTTATATAACGCTAGATTGATATAATGATTGCTACGTCACCTTTTTTCACGTTTTTTAGTAATTTTTTTATTATTATTGTTACTATAAAGAGATATTTTATGCACAAAAATGGTGCCAATAAAGTATAGTTTTTAACGGTCGCAAAAAACAATAATCTAACAATTAATCTAACCATGATGTTGTATAATTTTTTGGCTCCTTTTTTATTTATTAAGATTTAGTAATTTTTTCGTAAAGTTTTGTTTTTTTCCAGAAATGGTACGTCACTATATTAATTAGTACAGCTTAGATTATATATTTATCATTAATTTGATTTAAGAAAGTAATATGATAATAATTTTTTCTTCAAAATATTTAAAAAATTTATAAATTTTATGATCTTGTTACTAATTTTCTTACCTAGTAACTTATTTCTATGTTCTGTTGTTATTTACTGTAAATGTAATTTGTATCATTTTTTCTGATGAAGACAGACATTGAGTTCGTTGAGTAGGTCGATTATTAATAAATATTAACACAGAACTATAACCTAAAGCCGTTTTATTTTAATTTTGATGTTTCAATTTTATTTTAATTATAAGTAATTTTCTGGACTGGAATTTTCAAATGCCAGTGATCAAATCAATTAAATGAAAATATTAAAAAAACTATGTACTATAAATAATTTTGCTTATATTTTATAAAACTATCTGGCATCTTACATAATTTCATTCGTAAGAAATATGGCGCCATCGTCCATCTGATTTCGTCCAGACATGCAGCCTCTTGTCTGACGAATAACTTTTGACAAGCCACTTTGCTATTTTTTGATATCCATATATATATATATATATATATATATATATATATATATATATATATATATATATATATATATATATATTTTAGTGTGTCTGTCTCGCACTCGCCACCAGCTAGCTCTTCGCCTCTCCCAACTTTTTACGTATTCTAAAAGAAGCGGAACAACATACTAACTCGTAAAATTCACGCACATAAAGAGCTTTAGAATTCGTTCACTTGTGAAAAAGCGAAGGATCAGTTTTATTCGCATTTTTTTTTATGAACGATGGACGGCAACGTTGAAAAAAGATATCGAAATGCTCATCCAAAAATAAATTATTATGAATTTTCAAAAGGCATTTTTTAACAAATTTGTTTTTTTATTTATTAAACAAAGAGGAAATTGTTTTACTATTAGAACTAAATAATTACGTAAAGTATATCAAAACGTCGATTTTTAAATAAAATATATGCAGAACTTAATTCAAAAGCTTTTTTATTTAAATATAATGAGTTCCGAAGGATTTTTTACTATGATAATAATATTAAGTACGTATAACATGATTGTACAAAAAAACATTGTAAAATAAATCAGCTTTAGGTTATAGTTCTGTATTAATATTTATTAACAATCGACGTTTCGACGAACTCACCTCGGTGACATTTATTGTAAATAAACAGAACATAGAAACAAGTTACTTACTAGGTGACAAATAAATAAATTTTAAAATTTTTAATTAAGAGAACCCAAATTTTATTTAAATCAGTACCCGTTTGCACTGATTGCTGTTATCAAGCTGCGATTAATATTGATAAAAGTAGCAATAGAAATGTATAAAGAAAAAGATAACATCAATTATTGTGAAGGAACTGATTTAAATAAAATTTGTCTTTCTTTAAAGAAAAATTTATAAATTTTATGATCTAATTGCTTATTTGTTACCTAGCAACTTGTTTCCATGTTCTCTTGATTTACTATAAATGTCATTTGTATCTTTTTTCTTAATGATTATTAATAAATATTAATATAGAACTATAATTTAATAAGTTGCGTTTAATCAAACCGGGGAAAAAGATAATTAAATTTGATAATTGATTGTCGGTTTGTCTCGTTAGAGATAAATAAAAATTACTCATCGTTTATATCGTGAATGGTTCGAAGAAACCATAATTACCCTTCTATATTTATCTTTGTCTTTGTTTCTCAGCTGTGTAACAAGAAAGTATCGAAGAGAACTTTCCATAATACGTTTGCATCTTATTTTAACCGACAGAATGAGCGAAAAGTTTCAGCTTTTTCCTTCGCAAATTAATTAGCGATTGATGTTTAAAGAACGAAGCGGGTAGATGATCAGCGCGCGGCGCGCCAAAAACGGAAAAAGACAGGAAAAAATTCCGAATAATTAAAATCAGTGTCATCATCCGTATTTACATGTCAATTACAATTTTCGAATCGTTCCAGTGTTTATAATAATGAATTAATTAACTCGTACAAATGATTGGAACATTGCTTTGTCTGGACATCAGATCAACTATAAATATAAATACACTAGCTGGCCCGGCAAACGTTGTCTTGCCTTTATTTTAATGAGTATATTAAATTTTTTATGAATTTTTTTTGTATTACAAAAAAAAATCAATTACATTTCTCATATTATAATTATTTTCAATTTATTTGGAATCAATTTCTTTCACACTTTTCTATATTTTTCCTGGGGCCCTCCCGGGGGAGGGAGGCTACGCCTCCCAGGGCCCTAGAATCCTTTGCGGGAGTATACTCAACAACTTCCCAAAGTTACAAATTTATTTATTTATTTATTTATTTATTTTTATTTTATTGAGTTTGGCTAAACGGAACTCCATTGATCAGCTATCGACCTGGGTTAAAAAATATAAAATGCTATTAAAAAGTAGGGGTTGGTGGTAGGAGGGTAAAAATTTAGAACTAAATGTATTTTTTAATGGCACATCATAAAAAAATAACCAAAAAAAAAATTGTCCAAAAAATGAAAAATTTTTTTTTAGGGTGAGCCACTCTTAACACTTAGGGGTATAAAAATTAGTTATGAACCTATTCTCATACCTACTGAATATACATATAAAATTTCATCAAAATCGGTCAAGCCGTTTCGGAGGAGTATAAACACTAAAACTGTGACACAAGAATTTTATATAGGAGTATTAGATAATGTGTATATCTAATACATAGATTGTTTTATTATATACAATAAAAAAGGATGGAATATAGTGTTTAAAATGAAACTGCTTTAGGTTCAAGTTCTGTGTTAAAATTTATTTATAATCAACGTTTCGACGAAACTTTGTAACTTGTAACAAGTTACAAAATTCATCTTTATAAAATAAAAATATACATCTTAGACAGTCCGAGGCCTGCTTCTGCGCACACCAATACGCCCCTGGTTCCCAATCTATACTATGGTTGATCTGATATCGGTGCTATGGCACCGAAAGAGTTAACTACAACCGATAATATTCTCAAATGATGGGTCTGAATAATAACCTAGTTTTAATTAACTCGTTTGATGGTGCAGTGCGTGTGGCGAGATCTAGTTTCGCAATTCGGGTACCATTTCATTAGACTTTATTTTCGATAAATACGTTAGTTGGACACTCTTTGTGTGTGTGTGTATGTGTGTAAATAGGTTACACCGAATTACAAATAAATTTAATGAAATGTCGAATGGAAAAGTGCGCTACGAAATTGAAAATTTAACCTAAATAACGTTTTAATTTATTTTTAATCAGTGTCTGTAGATGACAATCAATATTATTTAAATTTATTGCAATAATGAAAACAATTTGTTTGGTATTAATTATTATTTATAGTACTCAAAATTTTTAGAGATAATAATATTTATTTGAATACGAGTCCCACAAAATAAAAAAAAAAGATTGTACATAATTTTCTTAGACAAATCGTACATAATTATCTTGTACACTGCATCTCCGTGAAATAATACAGCTTATGTAAAGAGTGGAGAAAAGTACATTACTTGTATACTATAATGGCGTAAAAAATATCGTATTAAAAACAATATAAATAGTTGGTAGCTTTGAAACAAATTATTTTTTAACGCAATATAACAATAAAATTATATAACTCCGATTCATAAGTGACAAATTTTAGTATAGTTGTAGAAAAAATTATTTGTAAAAGCGGCTTGCATTATGGTTGCTACATACATACATACACAATCACGCCATGTACCCAAAAGGGTGTGGCACAAACTCTTTTCATCATCCTGAAATCAGTCGCTTTCAAACATTCCTATCCAAACAAGCAACTTTTGCTTCATCCACATTCATAATTCCTCTCATACATGCTCTTTTATTCCTACATCAATTGACTAAATAATAAACAATAAAATAAAAAGGCTTTAGGTTTAAATTATGTAGTAATATTTATTGATATTCGATGTTTCGATGAACTGAACGTCCGTCTTGATCAGGAAAACTGTAAATGACATTTACAGTAAATAACAGAACATGGAAACAAATTACTAGGTAACAAATAAGTAACTAGATCATAAAATAAAAAGAATGTGTTAAAATTGTTTAATGTTAATAAATATTTTGTAAAAAAAATTTAGCTAATATCAAATAAAAATAAAACCATTGCATATTTTAATGGAAACCAAATATTTAACGACATAGTTTTTGTTTTTAATTAAACATGCGCATCCAATCAGCGCAACAGGAATTTTAATCATCTTTAAATACATCAAGATTTTATGTAAATTTATTTACCTAACATACATGCATACGCGAGAAGACGCGCGCCAAATAAATGAGTTAAATTTTAGCAAATTAAATCTGAACCATCCTCGGTTGCCGCACGACACAGGAGAGTAAGAATATGCCTTATATTCCAAAAACAAACATGACGAGAAACAATGAAAGCTGCGAGAGAATACCAAGCTCTGCTAAATAAGCTAAGAGTTAGACAGCAAAGAACTTTGCTAAAGAGGAACACACATGTTAAATATGTATTTAAAGTAAACTAAGAGTAACAGAGAGAAAGAATAAGAGATGTATTTTACACAATTTCACATCAAAGACACATATACAGAATGTTTCTAAATATTGGACATTTACTAATTAAATATGATTTTTGACTCAGAAAAAAGCTATAATGATTAATCATTATTATTATATTATAGCTTTTTTCTGAGTCAGAAATCATATTTTTCAAATTTTTACCACTCCTTTAATAATCATCGGAATGGCATGAATTTTGGACTACTAAAAAGCATATTTCATTAGCTTTTTGGCGATTATTTTGAAATATTTTTAAAGTAAATACATTAAAAGTTATATCCCAAAATGTCTAAAAAGGCGATTTCCCCATTTAAGCTAAATGCAAATTTTGAGCCTTCTACAGGCACGGGTTAATATCATCTGACAGATCTGGGAAGTGTATGGACATTTTTTTTTATTTATTTGGATAGTGATAGTGAAAAAATTTAATATTATTTCAGAAAAAACGATAAATTTTCTGTAAAAATATTATAATTTTGTAATTTTAAATTAATTAATGTTTTTTTTACTAAAAAGGTAAGTAAACTTTATAAAATATACGTATTTTATATTCATATTATGTAAAAATTTTCTTATGGTACCTGTAAATTTACATATTAAACTGGTGTAAATCAGTTGTCTCAGGTTTTTATGTAAAATTACCGAATTTTTATTACAGTGTACAAACGATCTATCTAATTTTTTCGTAGACGATTTATGTATTATTAGATGGATTTTTTGTGATGCGTATACTGTTTTTTTTTTACCATTTTATTCAATCTTTCCAGCCTCTTTAATTTGTCATCGGTAGTGGAAACACAATTCCACAGTTTTGAAACATTCTGTACCCTACATAGCGAAAGTAAATAAATCTCTCTGGGGGAGAATTGAGCAACGCGAATCTAGCAACGGAGCTAGCGCGCATTTATGCGCATATATATTCGTAGTTGAGAATAATTCGAAACATAAATGCATAATTTAATTGAGATTTGCACGGCAAATTTAATAAGCAAGACAGACGGGATTCATACTATATATATATATAGTTTTGTCTTCGTCTTGTGTAAATGGCCATGGTTTAAATATATGTCGTTTTGCCGGGAATGGAAATTTTCGCACGTTGTCGCGACAGAATGCTTGAATAAACATACACGACAAAAGAATAATTTTATTATTTTGTTTTAAAAACTTTTGACCTTTTAGTTACAAATGTTAGGACAATGAATGTATGCTTTGTTTAGTGTGGAAAATGAAAAGGTTGTCAGTCGGACTCGAAAATTCAAATTTTGCATAATTATTTATGCAATGTTTTGTTAGTTATTATAAAATTACTTTATATTTTTCAATTTCGAATAATGTTTACTGTTTTAAATAATTTGACAAAGTTAATTTTGAAAAAAATTTAGTTTAAATAATAATTTTGAGCGTGAGGCATAAGAGCTTTTGATTATCTTTTGTCAACAAAAAAAAACTATTTTACTGACAAGTTAAAATTTGTTTTGATTTAAATATTTTATTTTATTTTTAAAATATGAAACATAATTTGAGAGATTTTGTTTTATTTGAAATGTATCATTTATTGAACTCATAGTCTAGACAAATTTTTCTGTAAAAAGGTTAAGTTATAGTAACGTAAAGTACAGATTTTTCAACAGGCAGTGGCTCAACAATTTTTACGCTTGCATTAAATTACAATATATGTATATAAATTTATGTTAAAATTCAGTCAGTAAAACTAAAATGTTTTATAACCAAGGCTAATATTACTAGTACAAGCTTAGTTTCCAGATATTTTAGTTAACAAAATGAAAAAAGAATAGTTTTATTTAAAATGACGTCTTAATATAATATAAAACCAGTACTCTTTGCTCTTGTTTGTTTAGTTGAAAATGCCAATAGAACACAGACATCGGACTATCACTAGCAGACAATAATGCAAAAATCTATTGTAACACTGTGTGCGCTCATCTATTTCTATGTAAAAGCTATAGAAGTCTGATAAATCTATCGGGTAGAATTTTCAGCATATTACTCGAATCCATCAACATCGTAGCCGTCATAAATCACAGGTTGCACCGTTCGGGGTCGCCTTCGTTTCGCATAATTTATTTGCTTTACCTATCGGTCGTATGATCGCAAACGATGGATTCGAATAGATTTTCATTACAGATCAAAGCGACCAACGAATTATTTGAATATCATTGGTCGATGCCGAAAAAGCTCCTAGAGCAGTGACTCTTAACCTCTTGTCTTTGGGTTTTTCTCGTTAAATTTAACATTAATATATTGTCAGTTTCGAGCAGAACTAGTCTATTTATGAAAACTGTTTTAGGATTAGATTCTGTTTCATTATTTTATAAAAACGACGTGTCGGTCGTTAATCACGAATCATTTTCAGCTGCATTAGTATTACTAACAATATTTGTAGAAGATACATACCATTATTTTTATTTTTAATTTCTATGTCACACGTTATCTTGATAGGTTAAGTAAAATATTGACGAAACATCACTAAAAAAGAGATTAATTATCGAAACGTGGATTTAATTTTAAAGCTGTTTTATTTTAATATAATGAGCTGAAAGATTCTTTGTTATGGAAAATTTAATTTTATTTTATCAATATATATATATATATATATATATATATAATAATTATTATTAATTAAATTGGAAAAATGCTTGACTGTTAATATTTAATGAATAATTAGTAATTGACGGAATTCAGTTTTTTATATATTTTTATTAACTACTAATCCAACGTTTCAGCAATCACTAGTGCCTTCTTCAGGACTCTACAATAAATACAAATAATAAATATGACAACAGAACAAAAAACACTTACAGCAGAATATTTTAGTTGATTTTGCAATAGTTATTGCCGAAACGTTGACTTATTGTTAGTAGTTAATAAAAATATTGTTATTTTTTTGGTTGATTATTAGAAATAGTATATTTTATATAAGTTTATATAACAAAATCAGTGTAGAAAGATAGATCCTTGTTAAGAATCACAGTCCTAGACCAACGCAATGCCAGGCTAGATCGATAATCGTGCTGATTAAGTAGACGCGTCACCGAGAATGGATAGCGACCGATTGAAATCAAAATGAGATTTTCACATTCCTCTTCGTGTGATTTTAATTGGCTCGCCCCCTGACGACAATAAGTCACCCTCGAGAGCAAACCGCATCCGGCCCGATTTTTAAACTGATCTATACGTTCCGTTTGTTTTCTACGCGCGCGTGCGCGCGGCTAAGGGCTGTTTCGATTCTCTTTTCGTTTGCGAAGACGACGGGCGTCCCGAAGATAGATTTATTAGTCCCGGCTAGAAAATCGTGAAAGATTAATCGGAAGCCACTTTGTTTCTAGCGCGCAAAGGAAGAGGAAGGAAAAAGTATTGGCTTTGGCTTTTGGGCCGAGTGATGCGATGCGAACCAGACAGGATTCAACAACCAATTTCAGAGACCTTGTTACGTGTTTTGTGTGATTATTATCGCGGGCTGGAAAAAAAAAATTACTGACAGATTTTTTTTGATTTCTTGATCTTCTTTTCGACGAGTTTATTAGTTTAACTGGCTGTATTTTATGAACTGGTAGAAGATAAATAAAAAAAAAATAATATTAATTTGTGAAATGTTAGTTTTATGTTTACTTTATGTCTAACGATTTTTTAAATTAATTAATCATATCGAATCTATACTTCTATAGTCGTATATCTTTTTACTAAACTTAGTATAAAATTAACTTAACCCAATCTGTATTTTTTGTTGACAAATAATAGGATTTGATCTGTCTCTGACGTTTTCAAAATTATTTGTTATAAGTATTATGTATTTTTTGTACATTTCTTAGCATAATTTAAATTTATTTTATATTTAAATATTACCATTGTATATTTTAAGTGTTTATTTATTATTGTGACTTAAAAATATTGAATAGTTGGTACTTTTAAAAAATAATGATTTAAATGTAAATTTTACATACATACAAATAATGGATAATGGAAAGAGTTTGTGCCACACCTTTTGGGTACATGGCGTGATTGTATATGTATGTGTAAAATACATACGCATTACACTAAGCATTTCTATACCTTTAACATTTATGATATCTTTTATACAGGCTCTACCCTTTCTGTTAATAAAGTACAAAATTTAGCAATAAATTTTTTTTCAATTACGTTACTTTATTTACAAGTCATTGACCACATAAAAGCACATTTTTATTTTTATAATATTCTTTTCACTACATGTTTATCAGCATGTTTGAAACATAGGTTGAGTTAAAAGGTAATTTTTTTTTTTTTTTGAAAAAGTTAATAGAGCTAAAAATTTTGGTTGTTAATTTTTTATTTATTAGAAATAAATATATGTGACAGCAAAAAATTATGATTGAAGAATTGTAGGTGAAAAATGTCTCTAGACCCGTTTGACAGATAAAACTTTATTTAAAATTATAAACTATAATTTATTAGATATTATAATGAATAATGAAATGTTTGAAGTTTATGAAGCATGTCGAAGAAACAGAGAAACAAAATTACGAAACATGGTAAATTTATAAAGCAATTTAATTTCTAGTAAAACTAGATTTTATATTTAAATTAAATAACATTTTGCTGTAGTACATTTATTTTTTCAGTTGAAATAAAATCTCTACTTGAATTGCTCTTATTTTTCGGACATGTTTTATTTAACATTAAATATAAACTTTAAATATAATTAATTATTTGAATTATATTACATTTACATTTTTAATCAAATAACCTTTTTATCAAACCGGGAATATATGAAATTATACTTGATATTTTTACCGTAACCAAAAATCGCGTTCCAGTTACCATTTCATTCTCCATATTTAAAGCGAACATCGGAATACAACTCCCAAGTGGGAGCGCGAAGTTCCGTCCCCTATATCGTTGAAAATTTGTTCGAAAACCCAAAAGACACGTAATCGACCAAAACTGTTGAATAAACATACGTTAGATATAGCATTCGTTTTCTGTTTATGTCCCCCTTTACCCAAACGCATTTTGTTCGCGGATTATAATTGAGAAATTGACCGGTTACGTTAGGGGAATTACCGCGCACACACACACGTATATTGACTGATTTTCGTGCATGCAAATTTTTCCGAATTGCTTCACATTAATTAGCATTGCTTTTCGTTTTATATATATAAGAGATGCTTGAATGTAGATTTAAATTCTATTTGAATAGGAATTAAAAATGTTGCTCAAAATATTTTAGATAATTTTGATGGTATACGTTTGCGTGGACGTCCGATGAGTAGTTGGAGTGGTATGATTGAGAGGGTGGCAACTACTCATCGGACGTCCACGCAAAAAATCATTCAAATAAATCTTTTTAACCAGACGTTCATTAGACATTCGCTCAACATGTCCGAACCATCTTAATTGACACTAACACAACATTTTTTTCAATTTCACTACACTACACTAATCTATTTCGTACCCGATCTCTCCTATTTACACGTGTATTAATAAAATTTATATATTTCATATTCATACATCAGGATTTAATTGAAATTTTGAATGATAATTAAATTTAGTATTATGTATAATAAAATTATGATCAATTTTCATTTGCATTACCAAATATATATATTGTTATTTTCGAATCAGGGATACATCGAAAATTAAATGAACTAAATTGTAATGTTAGATTTATTTTGAAATATTATTAATATAAACTTTAGGATCTACAGTCATATTAAATTTTTACTCACTTTTTAATAATATTTTAATACATTAATAATATTTTAGACAGACAAAATGTTTTAATAAATTTTTGTTAAATTAAAAATTGTTATAGCAATATTTATTTACATTTATTTATTTAGAACAATTATCCAATTACAGAGTAAAATAATACAAGAAAATAACAAAAACAACAACAAATTTATAATTGTTATATATTTTTGTAGAATTTAAACTTTTGGGAAAATAAAAAAAAAGGAAATCAATTTTTAGATATTTTAAATTTTAAACACACTGTACATGATATCAACTCAGGCGGAACCAGTTTTTATTTTTTTTTTTAATCCTTGTAAATTTTATCAGAGAGAACCAATGTATATTTGAACAAGAAATTTTCAAATAAATATTTGTATATCTAGTTGTCATATTTTCAGCTATATTCTTTTAAAGTTGTTTACAAAAATAACTCTTTTCATTCATTTTTTATCGTGTATTAAATTCGGCCCACTACTCTTTTTGTAATTGTTTTAGTTATAATATAAATGGTATCATATTTCTTGTTCCTGTCATAAATATCATATTTATTTTTTTTTTCTTTTAAAGTATCAAGTTCTCTATGTTATACAGTTCACTTTCGTTACGAGGTAGACAGGCATTTGTTTTCTGCATTCATTTCTTGACATTGGCCAGACCTATAGATTATATTTTTCTTTAGTAGTTTACTTAGTAGCTGCACTAGTTAAGTGGGTTTCAAGTGTAGAGTCACATTACAACAATACTTTATTTTTCTATAAGATGGAATGTTATTTTTTTTATATAAATATTTTTTTGTTCATCTTTAAGAAATATTACTATTACTGAACCTATAAATTTGTATGCATTGTAGTTTTTACTTAAGAATTGCTTCTATTGTTTATTTATGATTTATTTGAGTCAACCATTTTGATTCACAGTAATATGAAGAATGATTTAGTACTAATAGTTTCAAAGTTTTGTCGAACAGTTAATAATGAAATTGCTTTAGTTTATAAATTTTAATGATCACATTAAGGATTTCAAAACATTGATTTTGTAAATATATTTGATAGTATCTAAATATTATACATTTGCATTGTAACATATTCAATTAGTTATTTCTATAATCAATAATTACACTAAATATGTATAAATAATGTATCACATAATAATTTAATTAAAACATGGAAATTATCGAGATCTAGCTTTCAATTAAAATGATTTAAATAATGGGGAAATAAATATAATACAGATTACATTATTTTTTCAAATATTATAATTGTATATGAAGATTTTGATGTTAATATAATAAGAAATTTTATTTTATCTATACGACGCAACATAATTTCTTGTGTGTTTTTGTTAAGTTAATTGACAGATGCATTGTTTATTTTCGCTAGATTTTGAATTTAATTATTGAAAATGTAGGAAGAAATACAAGAAATTCAATATACACTGTTCGATTTGTCAGAAACTGCATATTTAACCAAAGAAACACGATCAAATGTATCTAATTTGACATCATCGACGACCATATTAAAAAATATTAACTCAAGTTAAGTTAATAGATAGTTGCGTTATTTATTTTTGCTTTAATTTAAATTTGATTATTGAATATGTGTAAAAAAAGTGGGAAAAAATTGCAATATCATGCATATCATCAGATTTGTCAAACCAAAGAAACATTGTCACAAATCATGTAAGAAATATAAATAATATACAGTGTGTAAAGTTATGAGATTTCCTATAGGGAAACAAATTTTAATATGAGTTTTAGGAGAAAAACTTATTCTTTATAAAAAAATTTGCTTCTATCAAAACCCCTTATAGTCAAAGAAAAATCCAGTAATCACTTAAGATTAGATCAAAAACTTGATATTATATCGAGTTGTTGATTTTAAATATGACTAAGTCCGAATGTTTCATCAGTATCGTGTTACCCATGGATTACTTGTTAATAATAATTATATTTTGGCAAATTAATAATAATAATAATAATGAAAAAGTAAGTCTCTTGTATGACAAATATTTTTAACATTTTTCACACGATACTAATGTAACATTCGGACTTAGTCATATTTAAAATCAACAACTCGACATAATATCAAGTTTTTGATCTTATCTTAGATGATTACTGGATTTTTTTTTGACTATAAGGAGTTTTGATAGAAGCAAATTTTTTTATAATGAATAAGTTTTTCTCCTAAAACTCATATTCAAATTTTTTTCCCTATAGGAAACCTCATCACTTTACACACTGTATACATATACATACTATTCTACAACTGTTAGTAATATTAAAGTTACTAGGTATTTGTGTTTATTTTTAGTTTAGCTAAGAAGGTTTGAAGAAAAAATAGTATATGTCACTTGGAAACGAATGCTCTTTTTCGGTTTCGCTCAGATTAATTTATTTATGATACTTTTTGATGATACCATGTATACAACACATATTTATAAAATATAAATCAAATAACAATTTTATTATACAAACTGACACACAACACATACATACAAACATTTATATGGAACAAATATCATTACGATAGCGTTGGCATCATTGAAATTATTTGGAAAATGGAAAATATTTTAGATTAAACATTGTCGCGTGTGCATGCCATAAAATATGGTATGTAATGAGTTTTAGTTGTTCAAACCGACACATCAGCAAATGAGGCGCTGGTGGGCGCTACTGATGCGTTCCCTATTCTCGTTTTCCGGTTGTCAACGGGAAACGAAAATAGGAAATGCGCATTGTCATTGTTACATGCCGAAAATAGTGCTGCCAAAATTTACCTCTCCTCTTTTACTCCGCGCGCTTAAACAGCTTTTCTCCGCCGCGAAAAATAGGACACATACTGATTTGGAAATTTGGGTTTTTGGATGAAAACGGATATAAAAGGCGTCACTGTGATGATTACTAGATATCTGAATTCACAAAAATTTAATGAATTGTTTGGTTTCTGTGTCCAGGAGATTAATAATAATATGACTGAGAATTAGTTAGTATAAAACATTGTTTATTTAATTAATGGGTAACTAAGTAATTAGATTTTTAAAGCATTTTGTTAATTAATTAATTAATAATTAATTTACATATTTATTTTAAATAATATCTAGATTAATTTTCTAATATATTAATTGGTTTGTATATAAACAAGATTAGAAGTATATGGATAAACCCATATATAGACTACTTTGACATTTCTCGGAAAGTTGGCAATACTGTATTTTAATAATATTATAATTTATGTGGGCATTAGGAGATACTTTTCTGAAAATCAAAATCGAATAAATAATGTAGCCATAATGAATTTTTAAAAAATTTTGTGATTTTTTTCTCGATAAGTTGGCAACACTGTATTTTATTAAAATTGCATAATTTATTTAGGCACTAAAAAAAACTTTTACGAAAATTTGATTAAAATCGGTTAAATAAAATGGTCATAATAAATTTTTTAAAATTTTACTAATTTTTTTCTCGGAAAGTTGGCAACACTGTATTTTGTTAAAATTACATAAATTATATAAATACTAGGAGAATCTTTTGTGAAAATTTGAGTAAAAACGGTTGAATAAAATGGCCATAATAAAAATTTTAAAACTTTAGTAATTTTTTTCTCGGAAAGTTGGCAATACTGAATATTAATAAAATTATGTAATTAATAGGAGCATTAGGAAAATCTTTTCTGAAAATTTGATCAAAATCGGATAAATAATGTAGCCACAATGAATTTTTAAAAACTTTAGTAATTTTGTTCTCGTAAAGTTGGCATCACTGGAAAAAACCAAAACCACATGACCATCTTGGGCAGTAGGCAAATTTATTCTGAAAATTTCATTATAATCGGTTGAACCGTCTAGGAGGAGTTGCGATCACAAAATTTTGTCTGACGACCGAGCGAGCGAGCGAGCTGACGACGCACATCCATACACCCACATAAACTAAGTTCAGATTCGTCATCTAGAGGCTATATGAAGGATTTCTACACAATTTTTTTTTTTTTTTGAAAATGTTACAGACACCGTACCAAACGCTATACTACTTTTTCCTTGCAGTCAAAGTAGTAAAAATAGATGATTTTTAGCTTTCTAATCATATTAAGCTCTTAATTTTTCTAAAATAGTAAAGTTATATTAAAATAAAAATGTTTTAGAATTTAGTTTTGTATATATTTTAATTAAAAATCTACGTTTTATCGATTTTTAATTAAAATATATACAGAAGTTAATCCTAAAAGCTTTTTTATTTTAATTGTTCTAAATGTCGATTCAATGACTGAGTAACTTGTGAAATTTTGGGAAAAATATAAAATCTCAATATTTTTTAGTATTATTATCTTCTAAACGCATTTGAATATAATATAAATAAATCTTAAAATAATTTTAAATTATAGTTCTGTATTAATTAATACAAAACTACAACCCAAAGCAATTTTATTTTAATATAACAAGTTCTGAAAGATTTTTTTTTATTATGATAAAAAATTTAGGCTCGTATTCTCACTTCACTTTTAAAAGTGATTTTTCGTCAAAAATACTTTTGACGTTTACTTAAAATTACATATTAAGCAATTTTAATTAGTTTATTTGAATTTTATAATATTAGACATAAAAAAATATATCCAAAATAGAAATACTACTCATATTTGATAAGAGGTAGAAGTAAAAATTTATTTTTCATAAACAAAAGAGGTGGCAATAAACTTTTTGTCTTCAATTTTTTCACAGATCATTTATTTGATTTATTAGATTCAAATTTAATCTAATATATATATAAGTATAATAATATTCTTTCTGTTTTTATTGTTATCCAAAAATATAAATACTGAAATTACATTTTTGATATTAAATTTTGTGTTTTTTATTCTTCTACATAGTTCTTGTAATAGAATGGGCTATTTTCAAGCAATTAGAACAAGAAATATATATATATATATATATATATATATATATATATATATATATATATATATATATATATACATATATATCACAACTATGTCATCAGATTGTGATTGGTCATCTCCAACTTAACAAAAATACCTCCTTTCTCTTCAGCACCCCTAAACCAAAATCCCCAATACACAACGCCGAACCATCCATATATAGAACTTCATAATAATTACCGCGCATAGACTTTAATAGCCCCGAAGGCAATCGGGCGGCCAGCGAAGTTATATTGCGTTTTCGAGGAGAGTCTCGCGGTCAAGCCGATGGTGACTCCATGAATATTCAGCAGTTTCGGCCGCCCGAGTGTGATACTGGTCGATGGTCGCGCGGCCATGTTGATTTTGGCGATTTGCTGTTTTGCTATGTCCCCATTCAACTATCATCTTGGCTAACTGACCACATTTTGGGCTAAGAGAGAGAAATCAGAGAAGTGAATTTCGTTGTGCTGTGATTGGGTTTGTCATTAGGGGATGGATATTATATATATATATATATATATATATATATATATATACGTTCGAATAGATGAAAGATGGATTGATGGTATTCTATTTTAAAGGGTTCGGGTTCTTATAATAATATTTTGCAAAATTTGTAGAGTACCTACACTGTAAAAAAAATTAGGCGATTTTACATAAAAACTTTGAGCAACTGATTTACACCAATTTTATATGTTACAGACGTTACAGGAATAGAAAATACGTATATACCGGGTGTTCGTTCGTTGAGTTCGTATGGGCGTTTAACATGCTATTTCGATAATTTGCGATATAGTTCTTTCTCGAGTTAAATTCGGAGAAATATTTAGAATACTTTTTCATAGGGCATAAAAAGTTCTATAATTTGGTTTTAGTTTTAATTTGCTAGCATGTGCCGTTTGGGCACTAGAATTTTTTTTTGTAGAAAAAAAATTGAGATTTTTTCAAAATAAGACTATTTTCAAAATTTGCTCAAAAAAATCTGAAAAAATTCAGTAAAATAGAGAAAAAAGCTACATAATAGCTAATTATCTTTTTTCTCTAACTAATTCTGGTTTGGCAGGAAAAAATATTGAAAAATAATATTTTTTGAATTTTAATTTATTTTTGTATTTATTTTTCTGATGATTTAATCAAAACATCGAATTTTAATAAAACAATACATAACTTTAATGTAAAACTTCCGAATTTAATATAATAAGTTCTGAAAGGTTTTTTTACTATATTAAAATAATGATATTTTTTTATATAAATATTTTTTTGTTCATCTTTAAGAAATATTACTATTACTGAACCTATAAATTTGTATGCATTGTATTTTTTACTCAAGAATTGCTTTTATTGTTTATTTATGATTTATTTGAGTCAACCATTTTGATTCACAGTATATGAAGAATGATTTAGTACTAATAGTTTCAAAGTTTTGTCGAACAGTTAATAATGAAATTGCTTTAGTTTATAAATTTTAATGATCACATTAAGGATTTCAAAACATTGATTTTGTAAATATATATATTTGATAGTATCTAAATATTATACATTTGCATTGTAACATATTCAATTAGTTATTTCTATAATCAATAATTACACTAAATATGTATAAATAATGTATTAAATAATAATTTAATTAAAACATGGAAATTATCGAGATCTAGCTTTCAATTAAAATGATTTAAATAATGGAGAAATAAATATAATACAGATTACATAATTTTTTCAAATATTATAATTGTATATGAAGATTTTGATGTTAATATAATAAGATATTTTATTTTATCTATACGACACGACATAATTTCGTGTGTGTTTTTGTTAAGTTAATTGACAGATGCATTGTTTATTTTCGCTAGATTTTAATTTGCTAGCATGTGCCGTTTGGGCACTAGAATTTTTTTTTGTAGAAAAAAAATTGGGATTTTTTCAAAATAAGACTATTTTCAAAATTTGCTCAAAAAAATCTGAAAAAATTCAGTAAAATAGAGAAAAAAGCTACATAATAGCTAATTATCTTTTTTCTCTAACTAATTCTGGTTTGGCAGGAAAAAATATTGAAAAATAATATTTTTTGAATTTTAATTTATTTTTGTATTTATTTTTCTGATGATTTAATCAAAACATCGAATTTTAATAAAACAATACATAACTTTATTGTAAAACTTCCGAATTTAATATAATAAGTTCTGAAAGGTTTTTTTACTATATTAAAATAAATTTATTATTTCAAAATATAAAAGCAAACAAAATAATTCAGTATGAAACAATTTGAATTAATTTTTACAATTTAAACATTGTCCTACAAAGATAATCTTGTTTTTTAAATTACTGGCATTATCATTATAACAAGAAAAAAAAAATTAAATTAAATAAAAACCACGTATGTAAAAAAAAGGGCAACATCAACCTATCCCCGACATGTTCAATTTTTTTTATTCTTCCGCGTCCAATGAAAATGAGCAACGCCGAGTAGCAATTTATTCTTACGAATATACCTACCCAGGGATAGTTTGTACCCGGACTTAATAGCCAGACAATATATAAATAAGCTTCGTTAAAGTGAGCTAAACATGGAAGAGGGTTTGGTATACCTAAACAAAACAATGAGGAGATACGAAGTCAGTGACGGATTTAGAAAAAACAAACTGATGCAAGCAGCAAATAAATCATTATTAACTGGCTTACAAATTTGCAGTTAGATATTTTAATATCGATTATTAGGTATTCAGATTAAATAAGTATATAAGTAGATCAGTAATAGACATATTTTTATATTAATTGGTAACTGTTTTATTGATTAAATATATAATACAATTTGCCTAAAATTATCTACAATGAAAATTACATAAAATTTAAATAGTTTTAGTATAACAATGCAATAATTATAATGTCCAAATAATGGGAAATATTTTCTCTAATTTAACCGAAATCATCTAGTTAACATGTGAAAAATCTTTCAGAATTTATTATATTAAAATAAAACAGCTTTAATTTGTAGTTCAGTACTAATATTTATTTATGGTTCTTGAAACTTGCATTTATATAGAAAGAAACATGGAATTAGAAATTATTTTAAGAGAACTACTACTGGTAGTTATCTTTCGATCATCAGCTTTTGAAATTAAATTCCTAAATTAGGTAAAATATGTTTTCAGATTTAATAAAAATAGTAGTTACCCTATTAATTTTTCGGATTAATTTAGCAAATATTATCTGGAGAATCGAACCCAAAATCTTTCAATCTCCGGTCGAGCGCCTGTTTTATTTAATATTTTCACTAAAATATTAAATATAAAGTTACATATTAATAAATTGATTTACTAATCGTTATGGAGAGAAATTTCTAAATTATGAGCAAATATACGAATATTTAGCGTAGTAACTTGTTTTTATGTTCTGTTTATTTACTGTAACTGTCATTTGTATCTTTTTTCTTGATGAAGACGTAGGTTGAGTTCATCGAAACGTCGATTATTAATAAATATTAATACAGAACTATAAACCTAAAACCGTTTTATTTTGATACGAATATTTGTTTTAAATTATTGAAATTGATATTTACTCAAAAAATATGTAAATTTCTTTTAAGTAAAATGGTGCAAAATATTTTTATTTTAATTAAATTAAAAAAAAAAAATTAACTAAATAATATTTACTTTCGTAATTTTTTTAGTGTAGTCATTTAAATAACATGTGATAATAATAAATAATTTATAAGTTTTAGCTTTTTATTCCTTCCTTTTGAAATTACAATCAGCGAATAAGGATTGCCTAAGACTAATCAGTCTATATCTTCCTGAATCCGCCACTGTCGTCTTTATTTAATTGTAAAATATAAAACAAACTCTTGTTGTTTTACTGGAAAAATTTCACTACCAAAACAACGGGCAATCGCGTACCGGAGAGAAAAAAAAAACATTTAATTGGATTATTCTATTTGTGTTGGAAGAGTTTTTCTTTTATATAAACCCAGGTAATTTTAATTCGCAAAATACTAATTCGGAATGGCGAAATTTTTCGTATTTTAATTGGAACGCTGTAATCTAAAACTCTTGCGAGAACTGATTAAGACAATTGCAATGGGTCAAATACTTCTTTCTATAACAAAAGATTTCGTATTTCTCTTAACTACGAAAGTTTGTTCTCTTGAAATTGACGCGAGAATCATTTATTTTAATTAGATATTGTTTGGCAAAATATATCTCTTGAAGCTATTACACATTATGATGGTGAAATAAAATAATAAAAACCTAAAATGTATAATAAAACAATCATGAATTTGTAACACGAAAAATAACTTTGAATTTACAGTTACATATTAGTCTAGTACGCATATAGCGTATTATAATAAAATGTAATATAAAATGCTTTTTTGTAAAAATGGTATAATGCATTTTTAACATTAGTTTATGAAACATATTAAAATTATGAATCTAATGTGTTTTGTTTTAATTGCAAAATTTTTGTGAAAAAAATAAATAACAATATTCTAATTCATTTATTTTCTATAAAATAAAAAAAGCTTTAGGTTTAAAGTTTTATATAATTTTTAATTAAAATTTGACGTTTCGATATTATTTTAATAATGAGTTCTTAAAGATTCTTCACTATTTTAAGCAGTATAATTTATTTTTATCTTAATACAAAAATTAATAATCAAATATATCACAATGATCAAAAACTCCAGGATTAAGTTGTAAGCACTTAAAAGATTTTGTGTCCCATTTATCTAATTTAAAATATAAACAACAATAACAACAATAAACATTGAGTATTTATGTAACCTTAGATATATAAATATACTAATTTACATAAATAACAAAAAATATTTGTCTAGATAATTCGTAAATCCTTAACCTAACCTTATACTTGTTAGTAAATTTCCCTAACAAATAAATAAACCATAACGGCAACGAATATTGTCACGTAGACAATTTATTAAAGCAACTTATAAACCGGTTAGTTTGTTAAGATCGAATTCATTAACTGAATTAGTGTGTAAGTAAGTGTGTGTGTATCCATCAGTGTACCAACGGTGAAGGTGTTGGATACTTAATGTTTAAGTTTTGGGGTCGGGGAACATTGGGCCACGGCCACGCTGTATAATTTCAGGGACAGTAGCTAGCGGTCGGGGCTTTTAATTAAGTAAAGTTTCATTTGCTGGATAGTTACCGTTAGCCGGCAACTTCCATTATGAAAACACTGTTTGTTAGTTTGGTGTTGTGTATGGGAAAGGCGTCGATTTTTCTTTTGTTTTGGTCATAGAAATGTTTTTGAAGAGTACGCGCCATATAGCTGAAACTTGTTTTCTAATGTTAGTTTGAGATGATGGGCGAAGAAAATGTCGAAAGAACATTGACATTTACATAAAATTGCATCAGACATGAGATTATATTAACATTTTAATTAAACTTGCTGTTAATTAAGACATTTTTTACTTAGTTTTTTACGACACGTTAAAAATAAAATATGTACGTTAGGTTTTCTTAATGAATCATAGTTTTACTTAAATATTTAATTTATTAAGATTTTTGACTACTTCTCATGATCTTATTTAGTAAGCCCGAATGAATTTACAATAAATTTGAAAATTAAATTAAACAAAATAGAAAATAGTTTATATTAGTGGCCATTCTAATAATATCACAATATCAATTTTGTTATTATGGAAACTGTCACTGACAAATCATCAATCGATTACTTGTTTGTTGCTTTTTTTTGCTTGCTTTTTTTTTGTCAAATTAATTTATTGCTCAAATTTAACAAAGAATGGTACAACAATTAGAAAATATTTTGCAAAATATACAATTTATGAAGTCGATAATAAAATATGATCAATAAATTAAAAATAATTAAAGAAGTTTGTTCTTTAAAATGAATATCACCAAATTGTAATTAAATATAAAAATAAATAACAAATTAATTTAAAAATAACACAAAATCATTTAAATTTCATATGAATACAAATTTACACACATTTTATAGGAAAGTTTTTTGTTTTACTAAAAATAATAAATTAATGACTGATATTTTTGAAAAGTAAATATGAAATATATATTTTACTGAAATTTTTCGAAAATGTAATATGCTATAAATTTTCATGCATCACCTTTTTTCAACATTAAGAATCATTATTTATATGCAACATACTTTGAAACTATAAAATTTTATTTAAATTTACATGCATTGAAAAATAAATTCCGAACAAATCGATATCCAAATAGATATTGTTTTCCGAACTAGAGATTGTATCGAAATAGCAGCAAATAAAAAAAGAAAACAAGCAAGCAAAACTAAGCATACAGCAATAGTGTAAGTTATTTGAAGTTTTTTTCAGTTTTTATTCTGCGGCGTTGCGAGTTCCATACCGTTTGAAAGTTTTACAGCACATCACTATGTACCTACTGCATTCCCATTTTAAATTTGGCAACATTGTATACTGTTTTTTCACGCATGTATTGCGGCTTGCGGCAAATGTAAACATTGAAAGGACCACGGTACAAAAACAAAAGTATTCTACCGAAATAAATTTTAGCAAAAGTTAAATTAAGCCGAAAAATTTTAATGTTATAGCCGCGACGTCACAATAATTCTTTATTAAATTTTTTACGAGTACATTTGCATATTTTTCGGAGCGCGAAAAAATATATTAATACAGAACCCGTTGAAAACGAGGGAAACGAGTTTATTATTAGACTGTTTCGATGAAAAGAGGAATGATGGTATCAGCGAATCGACAAGGAGAGTTTTGAGGAGGTAAACAAACTTTGTAGACGATGATAAATTTAACAGAGAAGAGGGACACACACACAATTGAGGAGATGCTAAATTGATGCTTTTGACTTTAAACAGTTGTTTATCATTTCTATTGAAATTTTCGTGGATTGCTGCCAAGTGCGCATCTTGAATTCATGAAAAACATTACGACGAATAAAGCTAGTAAATAATTATGTATTTAAATTATTTACCCTACTTGATTTTAAACATATATTTATTTTATAGTATCTCCGAAACAGTATACTAATAATGATTTCTAAAAGAAAATTAATATACATGTTGTTTTAAAAGTACTACGTTATTGATATTTTATATAATTCTAGGAAACACAGTTATGTATGTTTATTATGGTGCAGAACTAGAATATCTCTATTTTTTGTTATATGGACAAAAATATTTATATAATAATAGCTATTAAAAATTCACAAATTTCTGGACACTCTGTATGGGGTTATAGATCTGTATGGAACTAGGAGAAATTATTTTATACTTTTTAGTCCGCTTTAAAACGTGCTATATTAATTTTTTTTTATTTAAATAAGTAAATAACAAAAATTACTGTAAAGACGGATGAAGACGGACGTTGAGTTCGCCGAAACGTCGATTATTAATAAACATTAATACAGAACCTAATATTTCTATTACATTTATGCAAAGTAGTTTCTAATTTATAATTTTCTTTCGATAAAAATAAAATCAATATTGAAATGAATATATATGCAGGGGTGGAGTGAGGGGGAGGGAGATAATTGAACGGTAGTAAAGTTATTTAATTCAACGATGATTCGTTTTAATCCATTCGGTTAGAAAATCCGTTGATAAAGAAGAAAGAGTGAAAGACGTTCAGTTCGGTTCGGGGCTATTGAAAGAGAGCGTAACTTGCGTCCGCGAAATTGAAATCGACTTAAGATCCATCCCCCTGTACATAATTGAACTTTCATTAAATAAGATTTTCCCTACCGGGCGCCCATTGGACGAAAAGAAGAACCTAAAATAATTATCGGACTTCTAACGGAATAATAACTAGCGACTAAAACTTTTTAATACACTTACGCGCGAAAGAAATTAATGGAAAAGAGTTTTGCTCGATATTCATTTTAACCTGGTTCAAGGAATAAAGATTAAAAAGCTTAATTATTATTTGTTTTTTTCTTATTTGTATTATATATTGTATTTACAATGATCTATTAATGAATTATTTGAAATGAAAGAATTCTTTGACATTATATAAATAAAGCAAGTATTATACAATTTTAGAATAAAACAATTATATCAGGAAATGTTTGGCTTTAGATATGAGAAACTAGAAGAAATGTAAATAATATTTATGTTAAATTAAAATTCAAGTAGACATACTTTGCGAGATATACCTTTCAGAATATTATCATAAATTTACATAATCTTAAAAATACGAAAATCATTTGTAAATTTGTATTTCGATCACGTATGCGTTGTCAAAGTTAAGTTTTTATTTAGGAAGTAGCTGAAATATGTTTCCAACTTGCTCTTCTAACTTAGTTTATTTTTATAGTGTAAAATATTACTTTCTCAAATATAAATTTGATGAGAACGCGATATTTTAAATATTTTTAATGTTTGAACTTTTTTTTGTAATTGAACCGAAAATATTTCGTAAATTTTAATAAAAAATGTGAAATTATATTTTTGCGACGCAGAATTTATGATTTGTGTAAAACTAAAGACATGCGACCGTACAGAGAGAAAGTAAACTATGGCATAAGCCATAAGCGATCTATTAGTGCGTCACAAGCTAATTTTGGATGGGTAAAATATGTTTATTAAAAGAAATATTATTAAATTAATTTGTTTAATATATTTATACGTTACATATATTTAATAAAAAATTAAAAGTAGCAAAATAGTCAGGGTTATAACAAATCTGTATTTTTGAAAATAGATCGCGGCTTATAAAAGTTTGGGAAGCTTTGTCATAGGCAGTTAATAAAATTCTGTCTATATCTGTCTGACATATATTTTTATTTTATTTTAAAGAAACATTTTTATTCATTTTTACTTAATGAATTTGTGTAATTTTGTTAAATTTTGTCTCTTCGTTTCTGAAAACAAAATAAACAGGACTATAATTTTAATTCAAAAGTTATACAATTAAAGTTATAATAATTCTGCAATTAAAAATGTATAGATATACAGTGGTGGATAAGGGGAAGGGGCTGCCAGCTCCCATATAACATATGTGAAAAAGTTAGTACATTTTTCATACTTTCCGATATTGAGTAAAATATAAAATTATATTTTTTTGAAATTAAACTGTTATAAAATGGCATAAATTTTTGAATTTCATTTAAATATCAGTTTAAATATAGTAAAAAGATCTTTCAGAACTCATTATATTAAAATAAAAAAGTTTGAGAATTAAGTTCTGCATATATTTTATTTTAATATTTTAAGTCTATAGTCTAGGCTAGGTAGTTAATTCTGAAAAAAATAATATGTTTCTTATTGCTATGGTGTTTTCCCAATTAGCTAACTTGATTCGGACTTAAATTCGGACAATAACATATTTAATTTTACAAAATTTAAACTAATTTAAAAATTATTTTACTGTTGCGATTATGCAATTCGATAAATAATTAAGAGTAAGTAAGTATTCTGTTTCAATCATAAACATACTTTCTGTAAAAAAAATATTAATTTCAATCAAACGGAATCGAAAAGAAAATTAATAAAACTTGTTAATGTTAATCACTCGTTGTAAAAGAAAGGAATTTAAATAATCAATTAAAACCGTGACGAAAAAAACATTTCGACACACAAATGCGTTTCAAAAACGCCGAAACCTCAAGAAGAAGAGTGCATGCCTATTTTGGCAGACTATAAGAAGTCGCGCTTAAAGTCGGTAAAGTCTTACGGGACACCCGAAGACACCAAACAGCATCAGTGCCCTGCTACCGGAACCGTTTCGCTCGCGTAAAACCGGAACGGCAAACGGGTCAAACGTGGCGGTCGGCGGCGGCAACAGCAGTGGGTTAATGTAGCCTCTTAGCCCCGGAGTCGTAATGAAGTACGGTTGGGGGCGGGGGTGTCAGTACGGGGGATTCGTCTCTAGAAGAGTCCCGGGGCCCGCGCGCGTCCTAATGAGACTCGCAACGACTTGAATTACAAGTCCTTTTGTTCGTTGTGTGCACGCAAAAAGTCGGGGACGCGAACGCGCAAAAAACAAAATGAGATATAGCCCAGTGAGCGACGGAACGGACGACGGTTTGTCATTCGTCCGATTCAATTTCTTTTTGCCTTTTCGACTTAATTAAATATAATAACAAAACGAGAAAAGAATACGGAACATGGCCTGCCCCCCCCCCCACCTTCGCCCCCCTGTACTGTGACTGGAATGGTACCGACAACCTTTTCGGAATTTAGAAACGATGTTAAATGACTGTTACGCGTACAAGCGTTTCGTCACTTTGCACTTGCAAATTAATCGAAATTAATTGAGTTTAGTTAGATACACATTCAGCATTTTTACTAGTGAAATGAAAATTTGCGAAGAAAAGTCTGTCAGCGCCATATTTATGAAATTACCAATTAGACTAGATTTGAACTAGGTTTCTGTAATACCGGTTTAAACCTAGAATAAACAAGATTAGAAGTATATGGGTAAACCCATATAGAGACCACTTTGACATTTCTCGGAAAGTTGGCAACACTGTATTTTAATAATATTATAATTTATGTGGGCACTAGGAAAAACTTTTCTGAAAATTTGATCAAAATCGAATAAATGATGTAGCCACAATGAATTTTGGTAATTTTTTTCTTGAAAAGTTGGCAACACTGTATTTTGATAAAATTACATAAATTATATGAATACTAGGAGAATCTTTTGTGAAAATTTGAGTAAAATCGGTTAAATAACATTGTCATAGTAGTAGTAATTTTTTTCTCGGAAAGTTGGCGACACTGGACATTAATAAAATTATATAATTAATGGGAGTATTAAGAAAATCTTTTCTGAAAATTTGATGAAAATCGGATAAATAACGTAGCCAATATGAATTTTTAAAAACTTTAGTAATTTTTTCTCGGAAAGTTGGCATTACTGGAAAAAAAATAAAACCACATGACCATCTTGGGTACTAGACAAATTTATCCTGAAAATTTCATTAAAATCGGTTGAACCGTCTAGGAGGAGTTGCGGCCACAAAATTTTGACTTACGACCGAGCGAGCTGACGACGCACATCCATACACCCACATAAACTAAGTTCAGATTCGTCATCTAGAGGCTATATGAAGGATTTGTATACAATTTTTTTTTTTTTTTGAAAATGTTACAGACACCGTACTAAACGCTATACCACTTTTTCCTTACAGTCAAAGTGGTAAATATATAGTGGTAAATTGATAGTCACATCTAGTTCTGACTTAAACCAGTATTAAGAATTAAGTAAGTTTAAACATTGATGACACCATAAATTTTAGAGATATTCTTAAAAATTTACTCGTAGAATTTAATTTAGAATCGAAATATATCAAAATACATTTTCTTCCCTATGCAAATAGAATTGTTTAGCAAACAATTGTATAAAATTAATTTTGTATAATATCTCCTATATTGAAATGCAGACATCAATAATATATAAAGAGACAAAACATTATTAGAGCCGTAGATTATAAATGATCATTGATTGAATTTCAATTTTTGCAATTGTGCGCTTTTGTTTATTCTATCCGGTTCGGCCATATTTGATTAAAAATAAATAAAGGGAATTCAAATTTGATGCCAATTGCAGAATTGTATAAATAATAGCTTCAGTACTACGTATGATAATTTTTTTCCTAAGTTAAATTTTTTGTTTGCAATATCCTGACTATAGTAATATTTGTAACTATCAATTATAATTGAAATCAGTTAATGATAGTGACACATAATTAATGAACTACAATAATTGTTTTGTAATTTGATATATTTTCTACAAGATTTGTTAACAGTAAGTGAAGTAATAACAACATAGTAACAAATCTTTCAGAACTCATTATATTAAAATAAAATTGCTTTAGGTTGTAATATTTATTAATAATTGACGTTTCGACGAACTCAACGTACATCTGTATCAGGAAAAATGATACAAATGACATTTAGGAGCTCGTCAGTATGGTGATTTAATACTGACGAGCTTCTATAGAACATTTATAATTTATCGAATTATGAACTAAATTATTAAGTTGCATCAACTTTATTAAAGTAAAAAACTTAAAAGTTTTTAAATTTTTTGAATCTTTAGTATATGTCGGCAATTTATTATATTTAAATAATTCAGTGTTAATTGTTTATTATAACATAGAAGAATAATATTAATTATAGATTTATTTATTTTTATTCCAAAACAATTATGAACATATGTAATAATACATAATATAGATACAGTATGGAAATTAAGTAAAGAATAAATTCAGTAATTCCGTTGATATTAATTTTTTGGAAAAAATCTTGAAGGGGTATAGCGATTTTGACTACAGCGAATATTTTCAGTCTATTTTCAATGTCTTATGTCATTTGTTTTTCATGTTATAACGTCATCGACTTTTTTTTTAAATGACAATCTATATTTTTATTATTAATTACTTAATTTCCACACTGTATGTATTTATTTATTATTGGAACAACTTTAAAAATAATAGAAATGTATTTTAATATCACTAAGATTAAAGTAATAAATTATTGAAAATTAAACCAATTCCAAAACTTGTATGCAAGCTCTGTAAGCATATATTTGTAATTTAAAATAATTTTTGTCTAATCCAACACTAAAGATATTTAATAATATTGTACAAATTTCAAAACGGTAGTAAATATTAAATTATTTCGATTCAATTTTAATTATTAAAAAATAAAACAAATATTTTCAATAGGGAATTTACAAAGCACCGAAATTAATTGAAGACTTTATTATATGAGAAAATTCAGAGTCAAACATTTTCTTCCAGCTATTTATAAATATAGAATATTAATTAAATCATCGACTCAGATTCAGTACAATAATAAAACACAACGGAAAGATGAAAAACCATTGAACGTCCCAGCTCAGTTCATCTTGTAAACGCTACGGAAACGAAAAATCAAAAGAAGAAAAATTTATCTTAAAGACGAATTCCGCATGCAATCTCAGATTTCTTATTCTCTCTCTCTTTCTTATCTTCTCTTTCATCTAGCGATATCGTTTCTTATCGACGGTTATCTTCTCTCGTTCTTATTGCTTATTCTGTCGGTTATTACAAATTCCAAACCGCTATGCCGCCGTCGCTTAGCCTGCTCACTCTCTTCTCTACTTGGTGAATAAAGGAAGCGCATATAACATCGGCAAGATTGTATATATTGCAATAGTTTTGTCGTTCGTATAAAAATCTTTTTCGCAACGCGCCTTACTGGCTGCTGGTGTTCGTTTATTTGATTTGTTTCGTTGGTAGCATTGATGTGTTGGCAGCAATGCGTGATTGCTGAAAAACGAAGAGCAGGGGGGGGGGGTGGAGAATTGTATAGTAGATTTTTTTGTGGCTTTTTCTATCGATATTCATGATGCAATTATGTTGGGAATGCTACATTACTTAAAGATGATATTTTCGTTGATGAAAATTTAACTGTGAAATAAAAATAAAACTGAATTATTGGATCTATCTGGTTTACATCTGTAACACTATAGATAATGTTACAGAATGTTTTATCTTTTTCTAGTAAATGGATTTCTTCTATTGATAGAAAAAGAGAAAATAATCTGTAGTGCTATAGGTCTTTCAGATGTATACAGAATTGACCCGTAAAATAATTAAAAATGCATAATTTATAAATTACAATTTTTATTTTCAATATAATATTCTCAATTACAAAACTTTGGATTGGTTACATAAACATAAACGGCTTTAGTTACTTATTTGGTTACCTATAGCAACTTGTTTCTATGTTCTGTTTATTGACTGTAAATATCATTTGTATCATTTTTTCTGATGAAGATGTATGTTGTGTACGTTGTATTTAGCGAAGTAAATTCTGATCACTGCTTTAATACCCATAAGGTTTGTTAGAATGAAAATTCTTGGATCTTGTAATAAATTTCGTTGCTATATACGTAGAAAGATTTCTTACGGAATTCAAAATTTTTTATTTTAACGTACCGTTATTTTTAACGGAAAATGTTTCTGTATACGGGGAAAAGTATGAAATATTTAAATTTCTTTAAATTTAAATAGCATGCATGTTCAGAATTGCTCTATTTAAGCTAAAGATCTTTAAATTTTAAATGTAATGACCAGAATAACAGCTTTAAGCTTGAATTAAAAATTAATGTGGGTCAATCAATATTATTTTACAGTTTGATTTGCAAACACAAAGCGAACTAGTAATGTAATTATGCATTATGTTATAACAATTACTGAACTGTTTGTCTAATAAGATTACATAACACAGATCAATATTTGTTCTATAACTAGATACGTATAGATAGGTATCTTTGCTATAAACATTTAGATAATGGACGACATTGCAAAATATCAACATTTATGGTTCTAGAAAAAAGAAATATTTGATCTGAAATAATTTAACAATTACAAAAAAATTTTTTGGAAAAACTTCTTTAAAAAAATAAAATTTAATTTAAATGATGTTATAATTTTAAAAAAATAAAAAAATAATTTTTATGCGATGTAATTAAAAAGAAAACTGCATAATTTCTCTTACAGCTATTTAATCTAACACTATTGTGAGAAATTTCATCTCGAATAATTACAAAATATTTTTATAGCTAATATGCATCTTAAAAACTTATTTTGTAATAATAACGTTGGAAATTACATCGCAAAAACATTTTATAATGAAAACATTGCACAGGAGAGACGCAAACAGTGCAAGGAAAAGTGAAGAAAACTGGGAAAGTATTAGAGTAAAAATTAAATTCTTTAGCTTATGAATTAATCTTTATTAAAAATTTTAATGTTTAATTTATTTAAGGACGTTACTTTTAATAAATCTGAATAACAACTATTATTAGTTGGGAATAACTTTAAACTTATTTGCTGCAAAATTTTAATGTTATTTTTGTTGTTTGGAAATGCAACGATAAACTATTAAATATAATTAAATATTTCTAATAAATTTAAAATTTATTTTGGATTGAGTGATTTTAAAATGTGCAATTTAAGTAATTTTTGATTAGTTTAACCAATTAATTACAATCAATCATTATTTAGTGATAATGGTCTGTATTACGAGCTCAATTTTAAACATTTTTTTTACAAATATTTTTAATTCAGTAAATGTTTCAGATTTTTTTTATGAAGTCAGTTGTTTAAGAAATAATCAAGATTTTTTTCTCATTCAAATAATACATCTTGTATTAAATAAGCTACGATACAAAGAATAACTATAATTACTGTTAATTATATTGTTTAATAAGATTAATAAATCTGTGTATATACTAATTTGGCTAATTAATACTAATGAAATTTAAAACTTAATTGTCACACCACATAGATATCAGTTAATCACTAACAGACATTAAATAATATATATATATATATATATATATATATATATATATATATATATATATATGTGGAATTTAAACTGTAGGTATAGTTTAAATCCCAAAAGCAGTAGCTGCTTTAAGCTCATTATAAATGTAGCTAGGTGCACCTGTAGCTCACCAATTAAGAGCTTTATTGTTCAGCTTACAGTTGTGGCGCTTTCTATTCTACGCATTTCTATGCACTTTCAGAACCAATACAACCAAATTGCACCGGTTCATGTTTACCTATTTGTGGTTTAAGTTATTTGCTAATAATTTACATTGAAAACACTTTACCTTGGTTTACCATGTTAAGCTAATAAACGCGAATTAAGTATTTTGTCTGGTTTACAAATAAAAAAACAATCGTAGGATAAAAAGACAATTTATTGGTTTGGCGAGTAATTAAGGCTATTTTGAGGTTAGTGGGGGTTTTAGAGAAACAATTTGTATTTTGTTAATGGCATTTTATTACTTGTTTCACATTATATAATAGGTATCTCTACGTAGACTATTTAAATATAATATCATTTGTCTTTTGAAATGCACGAAATTAACATAAAATATTTTTCAGAACTCACTGTATTAAAATAAAAACTGTTATAGGATTAGATTCCATTTATTGTATAAATACGACGTTTCGACGAAACTGAACGATCGTCTTTATCAGGTCAAAATTTATCAGTAACATTAAAGTAAACAACAAGTTACTAGGTAACATATAAGTAACTAGATCAGAAGAATGATAGATTTTTTAATTAATGTAAGCCAAATTTTATTTAACTCAGTGCCATCACAGTGATTCGTATTATTCTTTTCTTTATAAATATCTATTGCTGTTTTCATAGAACTTTTATAGAAAGAATTAAATTTTTTAATACTAAATAATCAGTTTTTTAATATGTATTAATAGGTTTTTATATGTTAAAGTATTTTATGTTTTTAGACATGTATCTAAAATAAGTCAATTTAATACGTCTTACTTACTATAAAAAAATATTACAATAATTATTACACTAACATTTTAAACACCAAGAAAATGAAAAAATCCACCAAAGATTATGATATAAGAATAACAAAACCTCAACAAAAGACGAACCATTTCGATAATAAATTTCCAAATCAATAAACGGCTTCTACTGGTATAAATCTCGGAACCTTTAGGCATTCTCTGTCTCTCTTTCACACATGCACACACACTCACATGAACATCGCTCCTCAATGAACTCTGATCCCGATGCTACACAGTTCCAGCGGCAATGAGGGTCTCTTCCGTATGATTACCACCGCAATTGTGCCTTGGGCCACTTTCTCCCGTCAGCCATTGGCATACACACGGTATTGCTAGCATTGTGGCCGCATAACAATGGAATATTGCAGATATCTCGTCGGCCGATTCCGAATGAATCAGGAAGAAATAACGTTTACTGTTGTTGGCCGTTTGCCCTCTCTTGGTGCTACACACACACACACACACGGAAAACGAACCCAAAACGGGTGAGAATTGAGGAAATGCCCATTGCCAATAAATGATCCGTGTTAAAAACCCCGGAATGTTTTAGGTCGCCAGTGGATATTGCTAGCTGAATGTGTATATTCGGTCATAATTATTAGTTTATTGCTGAGAAGGTTAATTCTCTATAGGGTTTTGTTCACGGCTTTGGATAAATTTAGAATAGCGTAGGAAGATAATTCAGAGATGTATGTTTTTGAGCCAAAGAACAGTTAAATTTATTAATAATATTTTTATTAGTTTAATATACTGCTATTCGGTATTTCCAAGTAACGATAAAACACTTAATAAATAACCTTAGAATAAATGTAATATAAAAGTATATGTCTTAGTTCTATGGTTAATTATTTCCAGTGGCGTAACCAAGGGGGCCGACGGGCCTCGACCCTCCCCAAGGCTAGCAGAATTAGCACAATATTTATTCGTTTAGTCATGTATTCAGCAGTCACTTCTAACGCTACAATTATTTACCCCAAAATATTGAGCCAACATTCATTATTTTAAACTCTTAATTATTCGATTCATGTAAGATAAAGTGGAAATCTGGTTAGTATTTGCTTTTTTTGGCTTCTTCAAGATAAAATCCTTGGGCCCCCCAAGACAAAATCCTGGCTGCGCCACTGATTATTTCACATCATATCCGGAGCTGAAAATACTTTTTATCTAACATGTGTTAAAAAAATTAAAATTAATTTGTTTTCTGAGATATTTGTTTTTAAAATGCGCCTTTTATTTCTTTTGTAAAAGTATGTACTGGTATTTAGATTGTAAGAAAAAACAAATTTAATTTAATAGAATAGAGATTATTATTTTGTCGAATGTTAGTCTTCTGACAACGGATTTCTACTGTATTTTGAAACAAATTTTTGTTTTCATTTATTTATATAATAAAAAGCAATCATTCTGTATTAAGCATTTATACCTATAATGTACTATTCTTTTTTTTTTATAAATTATATATATAAAAGTTAAGATAAGCTCGTCAGGTTTATGCAAATTAATGCAATAAATACACGTCATGTTAGATTAAGTTAGGTTAGTTTAGTGCATAAAAATTCCACTCCTTTTACTATATAATAATTGTAATTAGTACTCTTTTGCACGTTAAAAAAAAACTATTTAATTAAATTATATTAGTACGATTACTTTTTAAAGATATAAACTCAAATATTACATAGTTAAATGTATCAAAGTTAACATATATACATATAAATACAAATAAAACTAAATGGGAATCGGGTTTATTTTTACAACGTGTAACATACGTATATTCAACGAAATCAAATAATTTCAGTGTAAAATCCTATAATCTTTATTGCCAACTTATAAAATTATATTCCGCAACCGCAATAAAAAGGAAAATAAACTTTATTTCTTTATTTTCGTGCAAAGTGTGGATCGTCATATATACCGCTCAACACTGCCAGGTTTCAAACGTGTTAAGTCGACTGACATTTATAGCAAAATATAAAGTTAAGATACTTAAATGTTACCACATTCTAATTCTTTAATCCTACAAAAAAAAAATTGTTTTTGTTTTTCAGCTTGTGAAAATTATTTTATTATTTAATCAAATTTACAAAAATTACGTTGACATCTTCAGTCAACTAAAAACACTATCTTAAAACAGTTTTAAAAAACGTTATTAAAAGAAATGGGTAACTTGAAATGAAAAATTTATAGAGGATCTGGCGAAAACGAGAACACAAATTGCAATGTAGTTGGTTTGAAAGCAGACTCGACTAGACAAAATTAAAGTCTCTGATAGAAAAAGTGCAAATCGCGCGTTGCAAAAAAAGGGTTCAATCATATTTAAATTGGTATGCAAACCAGGAGCAACTAATGAATACCAGCCCCAAACGGCGGGGAGTGGTGATAAAATTATTCAGTTACTCGTACCAGAAGGCCTGAAGTCTCTCTCTCTTTCTACTCTACTCTGTTTCCGATTCTTCATTCTTCCAAAACTGGGGAAGGGCTGAGTTTTTTTCACTGTACATTTTTCTCGTGCTTTATTTTTGATTCGTTTACCCGAGCCGAGCAAGCACCAGTTTGGACATTAAATCGCGATGACTCGAAATTGAAAGATTGGAATTTAAATAATTCAATCGGAACGATCTGTCGGTAATGAAGTTGGCCTGCATTGCAATCAATGTGGTGGTTCGCTTGCTATTAGCTGCATATCAAAACGGATTCAACTATTACTGGGTCTCTGTCACTATAGCTTACAGTCTCTTTTCATTTAGATTTCATTCTGTAACTAATTTTACAATATCGTTGATTAAAATATTGAATGACAATTCATTCCGACTTATTGTTTATCTAATTGAAAAAATTAATAACATATTTGCTAATCCGGATAATTTTAAATTTGGATCTAAATTTATCCGGATATCCGGATCTCAAATTCTATGTGTTTTATATATTTGTAAAGATTTTTCACACGTTTTACAAATATCAATGCATGTTCTTTTAAAATATATCTATATTATTGAAATAAGTGTACGAGGAGGCTATGAAAGATCTATTTTCTGTTTAAAATTTCATGCGTTTCAAGAAATAATACATATTTAAATGTTTGTTGAATGGAATGAATATGGAACAGACATTTTACAAGCTGTATTATTTAAATGTGAAATAAGTGTGCGACAGTAATTATATACGATATATCTAATAGAATCATATATTTAGTTAATGTGTTTCAAAATTATATATAAATATACAATGTATCTTAGAAATAAAAGTACTCAGCTATATATACGTGTACATAGATCAAACCGACAGACAAACATCACTTTAAAAACAGTTAATTTATCTGTAAAAAAATACGGTATGTCAAATTTGATATGATTGCAACATACATGACAGACAGAACAATTTTATTATTTATTTATTTATTTATTTAAACATATCCCTTATAATATGTGTTACGACAATCAGTAAAAAAAACTATAGGTAATAGATCAAAATTCATTTCTAATTTTCGGTACATTCTTCTTATTACAATCACTTTTCATTTATTTTTTTTAATTTTACATCAATAATGTACATTTCAACAGCATTGCTATCATTTTCACATTTGAACTTCAAACAATTGTGTATTTTATTATTTTTTTATATTGTTCTTTATAGCTCATAAAAATATTAATATTATAATGTAAATTTTATTGTTCATCTGAAAATTGTACCCAATATTTTGACTTATTTTTTATCGAAATATTTCTTATACATCATTACGTACAAACAATATTATCAAGAAAAAATATACAGTAAGTCTATATTCCACGCAGGAGGGCCTACATATATAGAGAGTAACGTTTTGAGCGCGAATAGGTTTCGGAAGCGATAGGCATCTGGCACCATCGGGGCAACGCGTGTGTTTCAAGTTTCGGGGGTGTGAGGATTGTCGATTGGCTGATTTTCTCGGTTATTGAAACTACAAACCAGGTTGAGATGGGGGGCGCATGAGTTGGGTTACCGTTTCTGTAGTGGATGCCGTCGCATCGAAAATATTATACTATCCGCGGGTGGTGAACGGCTACCTACCCCGGAGGACATTTGTCGAACGGTCGAGACTGGACGCTAAATTGACCGTCAACACGATCGCTGGCTCTGCTGCCGAAGCTAAAAATTCGACTGGACACAAAACACGAGAGCTACGATTCTTCAAACTTTAAGAGACTTTTTTTTTCGGAGATACAAGAAAATGTAATTTAGGTCCAATATTATAGCGAGTACTTGTTATGAAAGAAAATTAACGTTAATGGGGAAGTTTAGCGTGATTGAAGTTGCGTGTAAAATAATTTTTTTTTTCAAATATATATATAAAATAATAACAGAAACTGTCATGAAAATTTTTGATAATTGTTTCATTTATTAGTTATTAACAATTTTTATAAGGACGTTACTGACATCACAAGCCTATTGTGCGCAAGCGCAGAAGAGATAAATTAAACATCACTTTTTAAGCCAGGTCCAACCAAATAAAGAAATAAAAAAATACGCTAAACTTCCCCATTAAAATAATATATGAATTATTTTGTAGGTATACATTTGCGTGGACATTTGATGAGTAGCTTGAGTGATATGATTGAGAGAGTGACTTGCATGAGCGAAAGTTTCCAAGTAGTACACTGTAAAAAAAGTTGCCATTTTATGTAAAAATTATAGTAAAATATTACATATTATTTCAGCAAAAAATAATATAATTTTCTAATTTAAAGTAAGATAATAAATTTATCGCAATATATGTTTTTTTTTTACGGAAAAAGTAAGTAAACTTACATAAAATATATTTAAATTAAATTATTTATAATAAATTTTATATTTATATAATGTAAAAAATTTCTTGTGACGTCTGTAAATTTATATATTAAACTGGTGTAAATCAGTTATTTTTTTTACAGAAGAGCATGTATTTTTAGTATCATGAATGTGGAGTTACTTGTTTGGATAGAAATGTTTGGAGAAAACTAATTTTGGAATAGTGGAAAAAGTTTGTGCCACACTCTTTTGAATACATTGGCGTGATTGTCTGTATGTTTATATTTTCGTATTTTCATTTAAAAAAATAATCTGTATGCTTCCCTATAATTATTGATGTTAAAAAAAATCGATGTTATATGATATTTTAAATTTTTTATAATGAAATTAAAACATAATTTTTTGAAAGAATCTTCACATAACTATGATTCTAAGCCCTTCATAAATAAATGAATTATTGCTATAACTTTTTTATTTGTTGTTTTACATAGGTCTTTTTTTTTATATTTAAATCAAAGTATTTTGGTTTATTCTACTTCATGCAACATTTTTATATTTTTCGATTATTTTGTAATTGCCTAAGTCAGTGATTAACCTAAAATATTTTACAGAACTAGTCCATAGTACTAATAAATTAATAAATATATTTTAGAATTATTTCATTTTATTTATTAAAAAGAAAACAAAAATTTTAAAAAAATATTATTTATAATAAAACTTGCAAAAAAACAAAATTTAATAATTTTATTACTAAACACAGAATTTAAATTAAAATAAATTTAATTTTGTGTGAATTGTTATTATTTATGTTATTGCAAAACCTATAAAATATTGATTGTAAAATAACAGTATTAAATATTAATATGAATTTTAGTTATAATTATAATATAATCAGCTATTACAACAAGGCAAAATTTGTTTTTCAATCAATTATTTTTGATGCGATGAATTTCATTCACCAAATTTATATTTTGATATTTCATATTTTTGTAAATATTTAGCTGGGTCTCAATTGTAATTATAAATTTTAAAATTGGCATTTTCAATAATTTCCAATTTTGTATTCAAAACTAAACAATGTGTATGTAACACACACACATACATAAGTTTTTGATGAATTTTTTATACATATATATATTTTTTTTAATTAATACAAATTCATGTTTTGCTTTATATCCAGTTTCTAAATATTTTTTCTCTTTTTTTTAAATAGCAATTAGATTATATTTTGTAATACTCATAGTATTACTAGATATTCTGTCTTTTCCTATCGTAAGAAGAAATATATTTACTAGAAAATGACAAAATGAATGATTTATAGCATTAATTATTGCTAATTTTTTTTTTCTTTCACTAGACTTGACATCTTTCAATTTTGATCTCAGAATTAATCATTTTTCCTTGACTTATGCCCGTATGCATAAATATTTACGTTAAATATAACAGTTCGTTAAACAGAAAATTATTAGATTTCGTAAGAAATTTTGTTGCAGTATACATAGAAAGTTTTCTTACGGAATCCAAAAATAACGAACCGTTATTTTTAACGTATGTTTATGCATACAGGACTTATACTATTATTTTGGATACTTGACAATTGTTATTAATTACTACACTGTTAAAAATTGATCTAAATTTGCATAAATTAAAAAATTAATTGTTCTTCAATTATTATAGTATTATTATTTTTACTGTTAATAATTATGCAAATTTACATACATTTTTTACAGTGTATTTTATGCTATACATATTTTTAAAAAATTATTTAGCTATGATTATTTTTTATAATAATTAAATATTAGATTTTGTTATAGAACAGAATTTACAAATCTAGAAGTGAAAATTTATTAACAATTTGCAATATGAAAATAAAACGGCTTTAAGATATAGTTTTGTTTTAATATTTATTAATAATCGACGAAACAAAGCCGTTTTATTTTAATGGATGTATCAATGGATACTTTACGAAAAAATTATTTGTCTTAATTTTTGAGACAAAATATTACGAAAGAAATTAATATTTTTATTAAATATTAATAATAATTTACTAGAAATAAGTGTTGAGAATACTTTTACGAAAAATTATTTGTCTTAATTTTTGAGACAATATATTACGAAAGAAATTAATATTTGTATTAAATATTAACAAAAATTTACTAGAAATAAGTGTTGTAAAAGTAAGTAAAATTGCAAGGGATTGAAGAATTTGGTGTTGTATTTGAAAGTCAGTTGGTTTTGTACCTTGGGGAAAAATACCAACCCGGTGCCCTGCTTCTAAATAGTAATCGATATTTAACCATTTTTTGCTTTAGTCAGCGAAATATATTGATAGGGTGTCAAAGGTTACACTTACAATAATTTCTTCAACTAGTTTTTTTTTTTGCAATGCTCATGAAAAATTCAACGTGCACTTGCCTTTTATGTTTAATTGGATTCGAGAAACACTATGCAATTTATTTTACTTTAGTTTTTAAGTTACATTTTTATTCTGTTTTCTGTTTTAACGGAAGATATGAACAATTTTTGTTTCAGACTGTTTAATATAGTAATTTATGTAGTAATGGCATTTACAGTAAATAACTGAACATAGAACTTATTAACTTGTTCCTATGTTCTGTTATTTACTGTAAATGTCATTTGTATTAATTTTCCTGATCTAGACGGATTTTGAGAAAAATAGTAATAAAATTTTACTATAAAAAATCTGTAATTTTATTTTACTATAAATATTCTGTAGTTTTACCTCAAAATTCTGTAATTTTTACATAATTCATAATAATCACATAAAGTAAGTAAAAATGATCTAATAAGTATGTAAAATTGCTTACTTCCTGCAAATAATGTCACATACTTAATATAGAATTACATATTGTTGGTGTAACTTTTTAAATTATGTAAAATTACAGCTTACAATAATTCATCAAAATAATGAGACTTAGTATATATTTTGTGTAATAATACTAATATTTTAAATGTAATTCATTCATTTCAATAATATATACCAATAATAATATTACAGAACTAAACAAATTTTACCTATTTATGGAAAATTTCTGACAGCAAATTTACTAAAGTTCTGTAAATTTACTAAAAGAGTCATTACTAAAAAACTATGATATTATATACATAATACATGTACTTTCCATCTCGTTGATAATACCTGTAATATTACATAATGTTTGTAGTAGTTCTGATATTATGTATTTTTAAACAATTACGTGAAATTACAGGAGTTGAGTAATTTATACCTATAAATCCTGGGTATCATAGTGTCTCATGGTTTGTAGATATAATTAGGTACATTATTTGGTTTTAGAGTATACTATATTTATTGTTATATATTTACCAGTAAATATATTTAAAGGTGAGAAACCAGTGCTTGCTATAAATTATCTAATAAATTATCTAGCTCGGCGAATAAGAGCAAAAACAGTTAATTGTATATTGCTGTGTGTGGTACACACCACTGAACACGAAATACAGTGTAAATTACAATAATTGATAGAGACAATAGCAGTGCCGGCTTTTTGCTATTAACGAAGCGCAAACAATGACCACTAGTGCAGATAATAAGCTAGTTGCTGCGCTAAACTTGCCGAAGTAACCAACCTCATCGGCGTCAGTTAGGTGTGTTTGTGTGCAACTTGCAAATTCATATACCCATCCCGAAATTCGAATCCGTTTTGCTACAATTGCCTAGACGCAAAACTTACTAGATTTCACCGCCACGGTGTTCAACTCAACTCAGCTATAGCTCGCTGTTTCGCTCTTTCCCCGTGTTTATTATGCAAGTTTGAGGTTCGCTAATCAAGCAGAGGTTCGAATGTAATTCGGCAAAACTTTGGAATCCCGTCCCCGCGCCATATAACTAAATTTGATTTGCAATAATAATTTAAGGCTTATACAAACATGTCACTCCGGTGTGCAAACGCAAAATTACGAAACCGTTGTTCTAATGACTCGCGTAAACTAAGATTTCGCTGCTTCGGATGTGCTTTCTCTCTCTTCTTCAATTCGCATCCATACGAACAGTGGTAGCAAAATGGTACTTAACAATTTCTTGATTTTTTTTAGATAATAAGATTCGATTTTATAACCACTAAAATAAATACTGTACAAGCACATTTAATTAACTTTGTTGTTTTACAAAAAAAAAAAAAAAGAATTAAGATAGTAAAAAATCTTTCAGAATTTATTATGTTAGAGTAAAACTGCATTAGGTTCTAGTTCTGTAATAATTTATTAATAAATTAACGTTTTGACGAAATGAACGTGTGTTTTCATCAGGAAAATGGATAGAAAATAAAATATATATATATATATATATATATATATATATATATATATTATATATATATATATATATATATATATATATATATATATATACCGGGTGTTCGTTCGTTAAGTTCGTATGGGCGTTTAACATGCAATTTCAATAATTTGCGATATACTACTTTTTCGAGTTAAATTCGGAGAAATACTTAGAATACTTTTTGATAGACAATAAATAGTTTTATAATTTTGTTTTAGTTTTAATTTGCTAGCATGTGCCGTTTGGACGCTAGAATTTTTTTTTGATTTTTTGGTTTTTATTTTTTTTCTCAAAAACTATGTGGTGTAGGAAAATAAGCATGATATGAAAAAATGCGGAGTAATGAGTACTATAATTTAGTGAATAAATCATTATTCTAGGATGCATTGTTTAATAGAAAAAAATTAAAAACTGAATTTTTGGAAATATCTCAAGGGGATACGATATCCCTTGGGATTTTTTCAAAATAAGACTTTTTTTCAAAATTTGCTCAAAAAAATCTGAAAAAATTCAGTAAAATAGAGAAAAAAATGAGCTACATAATAGCTAAATAACTTTTTTAGAATTTTTAATAATTTTAATTATTTTATTTGAATTTTATAATATTAAATATAAAAAAATATATCAAAAATAGAAATATTATTTATATTTGATAAGAGGTAGAAGTAAAAATGTATTTTAAAAATAAAGCACTTTTTCATAAACCCACGAGATGGGAATAGAAGCCATGGTTTTTTCCCTCTGTTTGAAACCACTGGTTAAAAGCTTAATATTGCCAGTAGGTACTATTGTACTTTTGCTCAAATGTAACGTCATCATCCAGCACAGAAACAGCCCAGTTGGATACATCCAACGATCCAACGTAACTCCGTTTATTCACTTAACCTATATTTGCGTATGTGTCTGTCTGTTTCTGCGTACATTACCAGTTGGAATTCTTTTCGAAAATGTACGTCGTTGGCGTCGGCGTCTCGGCGCCGGCGTTTGCGTAACGCTACTCTCACTTCTCCAGCTCTGTTATCTTGTTAACTAACTCCTAGTTTGTAGATTTTGTATTTTAATTACGTTAAGGGGGAGAAGAAATGTCCACAAACTTTGCTCAGAGATTACATTAGTTTTATGCTTGTTTTAATTAATAACTGCTATTAACTAATAAGTCATATAAACATTCCTATTAACAGTGACACAGTTGCGCCTCGCATCCCACAACGGAGACGTAGCTGGAATATTATTCTTTAATGTATACATACACACACACACCGGCGCTAGAGTTGGTAATCTTTTATTTAATTTGTATTTTCTAATTATATTTATACATTGAAATGAGAATAAACTCACATAGATTTATTTCAAATAAATACTTACTATATTATTAAATATTAATTTTAATTATTTTCGAATTGTAAAAGATTATTTACTTGCGATATAATTTCAATTAAATATTATATTATTTCTCGCCATGATTCTAAAACAATAATAATAGAAGAATTTCCATTACTTTTTGTGTAATATCTATAAAACAAAAATATCCTCTAACAACAATTCCATTTTGTAATTTTAATTTTAAGTATATTTTATTAATCTGACAACTTCGGCTGCCATATTGAAAATTATTATATCAAGTTAAGGGAGAAAAACATGTAAACGCAAAAACAATTTTTTATATCTTAATGAAATTGTACAAAATAACACTGTTTGTTCCATGCAATTATATATATTTTCAGCTATATATATATATATATATATATATATATATATATATATATATATATATATATATATATATATAGTATAATTTTATTTACGGGAATTACGGTATGTTAGGAGATTTAAGAATTAGCGAACATTGCGATTAATTCTATTTATTATTAGACCAATATTTCGCCACTAGATTGTTGGCTTCATCAGGGTGAATAATGTAAGAATTAAAAGTATGTTGTTGTTGGAAAATACAGTTGTAGTCAAAAATAATAAAATTGTAAGATTGTATTCATTGAATACCATATTCAATAAATTAATGTTAAATATTGTTCGTAGAATTATAATATTTTTAATAGAATTTGGCGAAACTCCGTACATCAGTGTTACGTTAATTGCATAGAACCACATAAATAAAAGTATTGTGTTGTATATTTTGAACTAGTTATTTTGTTAACGTCTTATTATATTTAAAAATTAAATTCATTAGTTATTTGTTTATAAAAATTATTGTTATTAAGTAAAATCACGACGAAAAAACACAGTATATCACAATTGAAGTTCAGACAAATTAAAGATATTCAATTACAAAAATTGATTTTATATAATTGATATATATATATATATATATATATATATATATATATATATATCTACCTGGTGTAAAAAAAAATTATCATGCGATGAACACGGAATTAGATTTTTAATGAAATTACTTTATTATTTTACATGAACAATATTTATAAATTATACATGTGTTCTCAGGTTGAAAAAGTAAGTTTAAAATTTCACATTTTTTTATATTGTTATAAAATTTCTTTACTTTTTAAGTTGCCCTTATAAAAGCGTTTTCATCAGTCTTGTATATATACATATGTCTATAATACTTTCATTAAAACTCCAAGAGAAACTTTGCGAAAAAATTCCTAAAATATAATTTGCAAAGTAGGGTTAATAAAAAAATGTAAAAAACAAAGAAATCAAATATGAATGATGATCAAATATAATTATAGAAAAGCAAACAAAGGTATATATGAACTGAGTGAGATTGAAGAGAGATCCCAGCCAGGTTTCAATTAATTTCCATTTTCCCGAAAGATATTTCAAGTTAATATGATTAAATCTTGTTAATATAGTTTACTTTAAGATTTAATTTTGAATTTAAAATAATCTTTTCTTCAACCTCCCCCCTCGCCACATACCGGAGTAAAAGCAAAACTTTTGTAATTTAATTTAAATACATTACATTCGCAAAAGACAAAGTCAACGACAGACTGGCCCCGCACGCCAACCGATTTACGAAAATTTAAAGAATATAATCTCTTGTCACAAAACTTTGCCAGATTAAATTATCATTTCAGACACAAAAACTACATAAAAAAAGGCTATATACTTAAACTACCACTCTTACAGTGTCAAGTTTTATTAGCCATTACAAGCGAAAATTTTATATTTACATCTTAATATGATCATTATTAAATATTTCCTTCTTGTTTATCTTATAAATTTATATTAAGAAACAAGTACTTTTTTATTTATTTATGCTTACAATATTAAACGCATTTTTAACTCTTACAGTTTCATTATAATTTATTGCATGAACAAAAATAATTACTTCAAGAATTTTCAAACAAATATGTAACTACAAATGATTAATTTATATACTTATAATAGCTAAAGTTTCTGGCGTTTTTCCAATATTATTAGCTTAATTCTTAGAGGCTCTAACACTAAAAATTCACATAGTAAAATTATTTTTCAGATTTGACGAAATTTAACGCTCGTCTTTACCAGGAAAAACTGAGGATGCTAATTTTATGATCTAGTAATAATTCAAATATTACCTATGAAATTTTATATAGAAAAATCAATCATTTACTTATTAATAATTAAAAAATGATCTATAGTAAAAAAAAAATTCTATACCAACCTACTAACCTAATCTACCCTAAATAGCCAATTACGTAAAATTTATAGATCAAATTTTATAGATCGATAATTATATCAGTAGGTATTTGATTATTTCCATAGGTCGATAATTATTTTCATAGGTCGATAAATATTTCTATATATCAATAATTAATTTTATAGGTCAAAAATTAAAATCATAGATTAATTATTTAATACATAGGTAAACTATTATTTTCATAGGTACTATTCGGTAGATCATATGTTTTTTTCATAGGTCAAATATTTTTATCGAAAAACTGACACAAAAATAAAATAAACTTATAAAATATTAACAATATTATCATATTATTTGAATGTTTAGTAATATTTAATAAAACTCTATATTTGTTCGATTTTTTTCTCGTTATATTCCTTCTTATTTTTTCAAATACTTTCACCTCATTGCTCTGCACACTCATACAAGGCAATAATCTTACCATAACATTTTTTACACATATATGTTCTCGTTGCAAACGTTCGAATGTAATAGCGCGAAAAACCGATCTTAGAAATAAATATAACCCTTATAGAATAAAGAGGGGGTTTGCATTTAATAAGGCACAAGAGGGTTGAACATTTGTCTTGCACTGACCACTGTAGTGGACAAAAGAAAACAGTGCAATGACCACTTGTACACTCGGCAATAAAAGCGCATTTTCACTCAATGTACTATGTTATTCGCAACGACGCCAGAATACTCTAGGTTAGAAGCGCAGTTTGCGACACATGTTGCAACTCATGATGCATTGTTTCAATGGTTGAAATCGCAGTATGTTTGACGAGATATAAATGTAGGTAGATTTTTGTCGAAGAAATGTAGAAAATAAAGATTTTTTTATAGTTTTGTACTAAATAATTTTACTGTTTCTGACAAAATATTTTTATAGTTAGTATACATTTTTTATGGATTTATTTTTAAAATGTAAAAATTTGAATATGAGAACATAGAGAAACCACTTCTCATTGTTTTATTTATTTTAGCAAAATATTTTTATAGTTATGTTGGTTTATATAATTTTATATTTATAAAATAATTTTCTTTTTTAGTTTGAAAATTAGATAAATAGATAATAACAATTTTCAACTGTTCAAAATTTTATTGCTAATAATATCTACTTATATAAAACACTATAGTGCATTCCCATTAAGAAACGAAGCATTATAAATGATAGGATAATATTTAATAGATGAAATGGTATGATTGAAAGTGTTTTGCGTGAGCGAAGTAGTAGAAATAAAAGAGCATGTATGAGAAATATTATGAATGTGAATGAAACTAGACTTGCTTGTGGAGATAAGAATGTTTGCAGGAAACTAATTTCAGGATAGCGCACACTCTTTTGGGTACATGGCGTGATTGTGTATGTATGTATAATTTATTTTCAAAAGTTTATGTAGTAAATCAAATTTTCGGAAAACAATGCCAAATCACGCGTTTTACGAAAATTTCAGTTGTATAGAGGAATCTGTTCCTTCCATAAAACCATGCTCTAATGTTTTATTGATGTAAAATTATAGATTTTAGCTTTACTGGAATTTTTTTATAAGACCATACTAATATATATATATTTATATATATATATATATATATATATATATATAAATATTTTCAGTTTTACTAATTTAATATTCAACAGAGCAGTTTCACTAAATGTAGAGCAATTGTAAAAGAATTTGTATTTTTAATCAAAACTCATGTAGGAGCAGCTAAAATTAATTATTTTATTCATTCATCTAGGGGGGGTGGGGCTAACGGGTAGAATTAATTGTATTTGTTCTGCGAGTGAATGTACTCTACGTGGTGGTGGTCGGACAATAGATGGCGCGCAAGGTGCAACGGTCGCCGGCGCGCCCATGCTACTCTTGCACTACTTTATATAAAGTGAGATCATTTATAAAATGTTTTACTTTGAACAATAAATTTTCAACTGGTGCAGGAGAAGAAGAACAAATCTAGTACCGGTGCGATACGATGGCATACAGCCATGGTACTGTTCAAAATACATTCATAGAGTATCATTTCACCTGACCAGTTTATATAAACTACTAGCTGGCCCGGCAAACGTTGTCTTGCCTTTATTTTAATGTGTATATTAAATTTTTTATGAATTTTTTTTGTATTACAAAAAAAAATCAATTACATTTCTCATATTATAATTATTTTCAATTTATTTGGAATCAATTTCTTTCACACTTTTCTATATTTTTCCTGGGGCCCCCCAGGGCCCTAGAATCCTTTGCGGGAGAGTACTCAACAACTTCCCAAAGTTACAAATTTATTTATTTATTTATTTTTATTTTATTGAGTTTGGCTAAACGGAACCCCATTGATCAGCTATCGACCGGGGTTAGAAAATATAAAATGCTATTAAAAAGTAGGGGTTGGTGTTAGGAGGGTAAAAATTTAGGACTAAATGTATTTTTTAATGGCACACCATAAAAAAATAACCAAAAAAAAATTGTCCAAAAAATGAAAAAAAATTTTTTAGGGTGAGCCACCCTTAACACTTAGGGGTATAAAAATTAGTTATAAATCTATTCTCATACCTATTGAATATACATATAAAATTTCATCAAAATCGGTCAAGCCATTTCGGAGGAGTATAAACACTAAAACTGTGACACAAGAATTTTATATATTAGATTTATATATATATATATATATATATATATATATATATATATATATATATATATAGATACATAACGATTTTTCTTATACATGGATTGTTTTGCTAATTTGTACATACATACACAATCACGCCATGTACCCAAAAGGGTGTGGCACAAACTATTTTCATCATCCCGAAATCAGTCGCCTCCAAACATTCCTATCCAAACAAGCAACTTTCGCTTTATCCACATTCATAATTTCTCTCATACATGCTCTTTTATTCCTACTACTTGGAAACTTTCGCTCACGCAAACCACCCTCTCAATCATACCACTCCAACTACTCATCGGACGTCCACGCAAACGTATACCATCAAAATCATTCAAATAAATAATTAATTAATTAGATTAATTACTATGTGAATTATATTTTTCCCTGTCTCTCCGCACTATTATTTCAAATAAATTCTGCAACACGGACGTGGAAAATATGACTCAGTGTATACAGCGACGAAACTTGGCGGGTTGCAATGTGAAATATAAGAGCAAGGGACACAGGATAGGTTAGTGTAAGAAATGTCCGTGGAGCAATGCGCGCCACTTGATAAAAACAGAACAATTTGTTAAAATATTTAAGCCGTTGTGCGTACAGCGACTTTGCTTCTTATTAAATCCTGTTAACAAATATCTTTTTTACTCTCTACTAATTTCGAAACGGAAATTTATCGCTCGACGATTCTTTTTCATTTCTAGATGTTATTATATATTTTAACGCCTTTCCACTATAATTATACTCAACGGAAGATTGATAACAAAATTATTAGTTGACTTACAAATATTAATTTTTGTTTGTTGTTTTGACAATTTTCCTTTGGAACTGCTAATTTGGTAGACAAATTTTCATAATTTTGCTTCAGGGCTTTGGCAATAATTTATTGTACAGGTGTTTGAATAATGACAATAATAAATTTCCTAATTTTTATATGTCTGATATTTAATATTAGCAATATTTTGCTTATATTTGTTAAGTAAATATTTGTTTTATAAACGTGGTATATTTTTTTTTTCTTTAAGTAAATATTTTTAATTATTGTCAAAAATAAATTATATTTTGCGTGAGTAAATATATTATGTGATATTTATTTAAAATAACTTTTATTTTTTACGACCTACATTAATTGATTAAATGATTTACTGTGAGAAAATTTTCTGCTCACCAAATCTGAATTTTTCCAAATAGTTTTTACTTAGAGGAAATGTAATTTATAGACCCCATTATATATTTGTGTGTATGTGTGTTTGTATATATATATATATATATATATATATATATATATATATATATATATAAAACTTTTGCTAAGAATTGATTTAATGACTTAATAAATCCAAAAAATATAATTAAATACCGCCACCAAATAAAAGAAAAACGGAAAATATATATCTATAGGCAAACAAATTTATGGACGCCATATATTTTAAAACTAGGAAGTTTTGCAAGAGAACCAAGCTGTAAGTTGGTACTATACGAATATACGAGTATATATACCGTCACGAAAAAGAGTTAGTCAACTTTAAAATATTATAATTTTCTAAGTTCCATCATAAATTCAACTCGATATCATATTTCCGATATGAAAAACTTATCACAAGCATCTTATCTTACGTAACACAAGAAACAAAAGCCTGTGTGTATTGATCTTCATCTATTATCTTTGTGCAAGGAACAATGTGTGTTATAGTGAAGAGTTTCTCTTTTTTTATCAACCCCTCACTCCCTTCAGGGATGCAACCCTCATGCTGTGTGGTAGCTTCTCGTAATTATAATGCCCGCTACGTCGCTGTATTTCATCTATCACATACTGTTGCGTTCTTGTTTTCTTTTAGATGAACGTAGTAGCTGAAAATTGCATTAGGTCTCGTGAAATAAGTTTTAACTTTTACAGCGCGGGGGGTAGCGAGAGGAGAAGACAGTTTAAAATAAGACGAATTTATAGGGAAAGAATTTTGATTAATTGGCTTGGGTATTTTTGTGTTTTTCGCTTTGGCAGGCGTCTGCCTGGGTATTTATATACATACTTTGGGTTGGAACAAAACATACTTGGGCCGTCAACAACAGATTACTACTTAAATAAATTTGCTCGAAAAAGTTTTGCTCGGATTTATTCGTTTATTTTTAACTGATAGTCATTATTTTTGAAACACTCGTGTACACTACAGCACAGTTTTCATTAATAATTTTTTTTATCATGTGAAAAGTTAATATTGATATATTTTTATACACACAGTTTTAAAAATATCCTGTATTTAATGCTAACAAAATAATACATTAATACATTCGATTTCAATCAAATTTTCACAAAATATTCGTCTAATTCCACATAATAATAATTTACTAATATACAGTGTTGCCAACTTTTCAAGAAAAAATATTTGTTAATCTGTTTGGTACAAATTTTGGAATCGATTTTAAATTAACTTTTCGATGAGCTAGAAACTTGAAACTTCAAACGTAGCTCAGAACTTAACTTAACTAATTACTATTATATAATTATAATTAATTAAGTTATTATAAAGTATTAAGACTAAAAAGCAGAAAATAATTATTTAAAAAAAAAAAATTTAATATACTACGTTTTTAAAACGGACTAAAAAGTATAAAATAATTTCTCTTAGCCCTATACAGATTTATAACTCTATACAGAAAAACGTAGGGTATCGACAGCTACTCCCTACACTCCTTATTACATGCGCCATACGTTTTTCTGTATGGGGTTATAAATCTGTATGGAGCTAGGAGAAATTATTTTATACTTTTTTATTCCGTGTTAAAAACGTAATATATTTTTTTTAATTTAAATAATTATTCATGATTATAATATAAAATAAAATATTGATCGTGTATTCTTTGATTTTTATGATATGTATACAGTATGTTATCTGTTGATTTTTTACAACTGTAGTATATACAGGGTGTAACAGAATAACTATTCTTAATTTTCAGAAATGATAGAGGGCACATAAAGAAACATTTTTTATTAATAAACTAGTGTCCGGAATTTTTTTTTCTTTTTTTTTTTTTTGGCAGTTGATTGTACATTGTTACAACTTGTGTATTGAAAATGGTGGTCGTAATTTCGAACAATTTTTATAAAGTTTAATGTCCTATTATTTCTAATAAAATGTTCCTTAACTTAACTACTCTTTGATGTTTTGATTAAGATTGCTTTTAACGATAACTAGTGTATCTTGGCACCGAGAAATTTCCGGACACTAGTTTATTAATAAAAAATGTTTCTCTAAGTACACTCTATCATTTCTGAAAATTAGGAATAGTTATTCTGTTACAGCCTGTATAAAAAGTATTTAAATAATAAAGACAACAATAGTTATGTCACTAAACCATATACTTGTCTAGCAAATATACCAAACACAAATCCTAACAATGTTATCACCTACAAGTAAAACTATCCATTGCATTACGTATCCCGATCAAAACCTGAAAAGAACTCACATCTCCATCATCTAACTCCTGACTAATAAAAACTTCTCTGTGTGTGTAGGGGGGGGGGGGGCGCAAAGGTTTATATACGCAATTGGAGGGATAATCCACAGGAAGCAGGCACGAGTTTCCGGTTACCCAATCCGAAACCGAACCCCACCTCTCCCCAGATCGGAAAACTGTTGATGGACGGCAACGCGTACCACTTTTGTTATCCTGGCCGATTTCCCGAATTAACCGTCGAAGGAAGTTTTAGCCCGGTTTTATTTTTCGCGAACGAACGAATGAGTTTTCAGAACGGCCGTGCCATTAGGTTCGTGCCACATTAATTGTGGCTGGTTGTGTGCTGCTACACTGTAAAAAAAATAATAGAGAAATTACAGAAAAACAGTGGTAAAATTTTACTATAAAAAATCTGTAATTTTATTTTACTATAAATATTCTATATGTCTACCTCAAAATTGTCTAATTTTTACATAATTCATATTAATCACGTAAAAATGACTTAATAAGCATGTAAAATTGCTTACTTTCTGCAAATTGCATCACATACTTAATGTAGAATTACATATTGTTGGTATAACTTCTTAAATTATGTAATATTAATATCTGTAATAATTCATTATAAAAATAATGAGACTTAGTACATATTTTGTACAATAATACAAATAAAATATTTTAAGTATAATTCGTTTATTTCAAAATATATCTTTATATAAATTTAGAAATATATGTAATTATACCAATAATAATATTACAGAACTAAACAAATTTTATCTATTTATGGAAAATTCCTGACAGCAAATTTACTGAAGTTCTATAAATTTACTAAAAAATTAATATTACGTATATCGTATGTGTACTTTTCCATCTCGTTGTAATACTTCTGATATTATGTATTTTGAAACAATTATATCTAGAAATACTGGGCATTATAGGTAAAATTATATAATTTTTTTTTAGAGTGTACTGATCAAACTTACATGACGAAAAGCGGAACTGTAATTCGGTAATTCGACGAGTGTTGATCAATTATTCAACGTGGATGTGTATATGTGTGGGAGAAAGGATGATGATGATGGGGTAGAAAAAGAGGAATAACAGAGGAGGGAAAAAAGTTTGTCTGCTTTATGTTATGCTGACCTGTGCTCATTTGAGTTAAGTTTTTATATTGGTTTAATTTGATTTATGCCGCTGAAATGAACTCGAGTAATTTGGATTAAAATTATTAGATTGGTTGGAATTTTTAAATGAACTTGAAATTAGTTAATTAAAAGTTGTTCAGTTTTATATTTTACATTAATTGATTATATGTTATAAATTATAAAAGTAATGATATTTATTTACAGCTAAATAAAAATTATATTTCTGTAGGATATTTAACAAACTTAGTTAGCAAATTCACAACTTATTTATTATTAATCTAACAAAAGAAATTTCATATTTCAATTATTTTTACGAATTTGAAATATTTTATCAAGTGTTTTATTAATATATTTGTAATTTGTTTTTAAGTATATTTATTTTTACGGTAGGATAATGATTGATAAATATTTAAAAATAAATTTAGAGCTTAATACCTTTGACACACGACAAAATTTAATAAAGTTAATGCAAGTTAATATTGAAGTTAATAATTTGATAAATTATAAATGTCATCTCAAGTATGTAAATATTATGCGCTACAGTAGTAGATTTCCTGTATTTTTTTTATAATTTTATAAATATGTATTACAATGTTATTAATTAGCCCAAAAACTAAATAAAGTTTGATTATATCTGATGCTCGGCTACCACGCTGCCTTATAATTTATGATAGATTTATAAAAGTTCAACTTTTTCATGCTCATTGTATGAATTCTGCAATATTCTCCAATTTCAACGAAGTAAAATAATTGTTAGAAAAAATCCAACAAAACCAAAAAGTATTTTAAAAAACTTAAGCAAAACGGATTAATTAACAATATTATTTTATAAAAATGTGGGTATCTTATTAACTACTTAAATAAATGAACAATACTTCCTAAATAAAAAATATTCAGGTACATAATTAACTAAAGTGTTATATTTTCATAATGAAAATATTTTAATTATCCGCGTTTGTCTTCTATCTTTTTCTTCTAATTTCACTTGCTTTGCGTTTATCTTAATTTTGTGCTGAAAGCAAGAAGGCAGTTAGACGCATACTCGCACACACACACACACACACATACATACATACATAATTGAGAATCATTGTAGTTAAAAGATGTCAGTTCAAAGACATGAAAGTCAAGAATAGTTATATAGCACTTCTTGTCATGTAACTTACCGCTTTAGAAGGCTTATAGGTACAAGTACATATGTGAATGGGTAGAAGGTCTTTTAAAGTACACGACGTCGCTGATTTAATACGCATATATACACCATGTTCATTTCAAACGAATTTCCGTTGCTTGCTTTCATTTACTTTGTTGCTTACAATGATCCTGCAATAGAACCTAATTTGCTTCTTACTTTCGACGCTAATTTTTGCTAAATGTCGTATTTATTTCTCAAGTACCTCAAAGAAGATGATTTTTAAACTGTGTTTATTATAAATTGGTTGGTATAAAACTCAATACATTATTTGAATAAAATCATAAAATTTTGAAATTCGTTTCAACGCTTATACTTTAAACTAAATAATATTTTGATTTGATTATAAATTTATCACTGATCATAGTAATGACTTACTTATTTTTAAACTTAAAACTATATGACTACAGCTAAATTCAATTTAATCCGGAGATTACAACAAATAACCCGGAGACTCCGGACGAAAACCGGAGACTCCGGATAAAATCCGGAGACTCCGGGTAAAATCCGGAGACTCCGGGTAAAATCCGGAGACTCCGGGTAAAATTCGGAGACTCCGGGTAAAATTCGGAGACTCCGAATGAAAAACCGGAGACTCCGGGTAAAACCCGGAGACTCCGGGTAAAACCCGGAGACTCCGGGTATTTGATATTTCTGCTTTAATGTATGTACAAGTATGTTTACAAGCAAAACTATTAAAATTACTATGATAACTGTTAAAGTGTTAATTTTTTTTGTATTTTGAAATATTTCAAAACGTGCTGACGATTATTGAACTATCTTAAGTTTACAGCAATTAAATTTGTTGTAAACCTTCTTTATTTAACTATGCAGTAAAATTCTTCAGCAGTTAATAGTGTATAAAACTCATCGAGCTGATGTGCATTCATTTTGATAAAACAAAACTTGGCTTATACTTAAGAGTTATTTCGGAGCAGTGCGCTCTCAAGCCCCTTCAACGATGTTTCCATAAAGGCATAAAACATTTTCCTCTTTTCCCGAAAAGTCCGTATAAAACAATACTACCCGCGCGCGCATATGCGTGCGTGCAAAGTTGAAGTTTAAAACAAACAACGCAGGCAAGATATATACATACAAGTGCCCTATGACTTTGTCAGAAGTTTATCAGTCTTTCTAACAAGGTTTCCCTTCGCATAGTTTCATCCTACCCAAAAATTCGTAATAAACTGTGCATATAATTTAATTTGCTCGTCCCTATCAACGAATACTGTCGACGAGAACCGGGCATGCGCGAGCGAAACTTTGAAATGGTTTGAGGTTAACCCTGTTGGTGCGAGCGACAGTTTGTCTTAGTAAAACTCTTGCTACAGAGTAATTAAAACTGGAAGGCTATTTCATTTTCCTAGTAGTACTGTTAAGTATGATGGAAGTACAGTGAAGGGAAAATGTTTTAATGTATCACCATATGACGCGATTTTGTTTTTTTTTATTTTTAAGTTAGGGAAATGTACAGAGAAGGATCTCCCCATAATATAGATTTAGAACGAGGCCTGATTTTATTAACTTCTGAAGTGAATAATTTTCCTCTGGACGAATTTGAAATATTTGCATATTTTACCATATTTATTACGTAAATGAAAGAAGAAAACCGCTTTGAAGATATTCAGATAAAAAATTATTGTGATTACATCTTATTGTATTCATTAATATTTTATTTCATTTATAACAATACGAATAAGAATTATATTTTGTTTCTAAGAAATTAATCTAAATTACGTACAATTTATTTATCTTGTGTTGTGTTGTCAGTTTTTAAGTAATAATTTTTCCGATATAAAGAAACACACACTTGTTTTACAAGGGCTGGTATTACAAGCTCGCTTTTAATTTTAGTTTTAACTAATACCTATGCCACTGTCGTAAAACCAAGACATCCAAAAACCTTAAGCTCAAAGTTTTTATATAAAATAAAATTTAATTATAATAATATTACAAAGGTATTATTTTATATTATATGTATAGTAAACTAGCTAAAGGGGTGTCCTATAACTATTTTAATAAACTAATAGAGTGAACGTATATTCTAATCATGTCATAAAGACTAAAGAAATATCAAAAGAATATGAAAATAAAAATAAATCGGATCAATACAATTCCACAAAGACAAAATTGAATTTACGCTTGCCTGACTGACTGAGCGTCGAACGAAAAATATAATTATATACGAAATGGAATAAAACTTGTGTTAATGGAAATGAAATAATCGGGAACGAATGTATAACACATAGCTTGCTCGCGGCAATGTTTCAAAAGCTTTTAATAGTCTTTTGGAAAAGATGTCATCATCAAACTTTACTATAGTGCTGCTGTCATTTTCGAAAGGTTAACAGAGGCGGATTGAATGATGTCATGATCTGTGCGTACTTGACTAGGGCTTTATAAAGGTTTAAGAATTTTTCTTATTTCAATTTTAATTACAATTTAGTTTATATTAAAGTCACTTGTAAATGATATTTTACGATAATGGTTGTCTCAGTGGTTAATAGTGATTACTTTTTTTTAATAATTGAAAGAAGTTAGCAATAATAACTACAATCTAATAAAAATTATGTTTTTATCTTCAAACCATGGGACACTATAAAGTCCAGTATTTCTAGTATTTCTCAACTGCGTAATTTTACATAATTGTTTAAAAATACGTAATATCAGAACTATAACAAACATTATGTAATATGATATATTACCAACGGGATGGAAAAGTATATATATATATATATATATATATATATATGTATATATATATATATATATATATATATATTATATATATATATATATATATGTATATATATATATATATATTATATATATATATATATATATATATATATATATATATATAAGTAAATGTTTAACGCCATAAGGCTATATAGTATAGTTTAAATTGAATAAATGACAATAATTATTTGAAAATTAAATTAAATTCGATTCCCAGATATAAGTTGACAAATTTTTAATTTAATTTTCAAATAATCATTGTTATTTATTCAATTTAATATATATATATATATATATATATATATATATATATATATATGTAATATTCCAGTTTTTTAGTCAAGTCTCTTTTAGTAAATTTTAAAATTACATAATTTTTTTAGAGAATATTTTTGCGCAATTCTGCACGATTTTAATTCACCAACTTCAATATTTAATGTTAATATTATCTAATGGTCGTCGCATTTCTACGTTGGACATGATCTCGCAAAATCTAAATCCGGCTCTGAACGTAAAAATGAAAAAAGTACGATGGTTTCCACAGGAAAGAAAAAAGGTAAATAAAAGAAAACGATCCGAAATCTTTGTCGAATTTACTCGGCAATTTCCGTTTTTGATGAATTTAGTTTTGCTTTTCCATCTTTTCTAATAAGAGGCCGGCGGTGTGTGTTTTCTTCCGAACAAAAGAGTAATTTCTACCTATCAATCAACGTTGGCTATGGTCGACAGTCTGTCTGTTGAAACATCCCTCCCTGCCCACACATCTCGCGTCGCAATCGTCTCTCCTATACGGGGGCGGGGGTAGGGGGTGTGTATTTCAAATATTCTGGACAAAGCGTACTTTATCGACTGAAGAGTATATTGTCTAGGGCAATTCTAGCGTGAAACGTTGCCTCATCTTTTGCTCCAGTTTTTTCCTTGTCTCCACAACCCCCAAGTCTTTTCTTTTTCGCAATTAATTTCCGCACCGAAAAATTCCCATCACGTCGATGCTCGTTTCGAAATGATTTCTTTGTTTTTTTGTTGATGTGTGCGTGTGTGTGAGTGTGTGTGTGTGTGGAGGAGGTGTATGTGTTTTTTTTCTTTCTATCTGTCTTCCTTCTGCTTTGATTCCGGTTGCGTGCATCTAGCTTTCTTGCCGTCGAGCGTAAACAGAAATCAGTTTTCATTTCGAAATGAAACGACGGAACGCCTGTAGAAGATAGAGCGACAGATAGAAAACGGGTCTTATCAAAACGCAAATTACTCGCTCTAAATTGTACTCTATTTTTACGGATCTTATTTGTTTTTGTTTCGGATGGTATCTAGTTATCGGTTTATTACCTTGAATTGAGTAGATAATAAATTTCTAGTTCGATTTTTAACTTTTTTTTTATAATCTCAAAACAAAAACGAATGTGGCATTGATAACTTTCCGTCAAACTTAGGTGACTAGATTCATTTTGTCAATTTAATTAATTTTTAATATTTGAACTTTGAGACTATTTTTCTCAATTTTTTACAAATGTAACATATTGAAAATTTTATACGGTTGGAAACGGAATAAAAAGTACTAGCAAAATCAATAATAAAAAATTTAGGTTGTTAGTCGATGACGTCATAACTGGAAAAAACAAATGACATGAGAAACTGAAAATAGACTGAAAACATTTGCTGTAGTCAAAATCGCTATACCCCTTCGATATTTTTTCCAAAAAATTAATATCAACGCAATTACTGAATTTATTCCTTACTTAATTTCCACACTGTATGCATTAAATTTGCTTTTAATAGTAGTTTCTAAATTGTTTATATAAAATAAGAATGCTAATTTTATGATCTATTAATAATTCAAATATTACCTATGCAATTTTATATTTTTACCTATAGAAAAATCAATCATTTACCTATTAATAATTAAAAAATTATCTATAGTAAAATAAAAAAAAACCTATACCAACCTACTAACCTAACCTAACTTACCCTAAATAGCCAATTACGTAAAATTTATAGATCAAATTTTATAAATCGATAATTATATCAGTAGGTATTTGATTATTTCCATAGGTCGATAACTATTTTCATAGGTTGATAAATATTTCTATAGATCAATAATTAATTCTATAGGTCAAAAAATAAAACAATAGATTAATTATTTAATACATAGGTAAACTATTATTTTTATAGGTACTATTCGGTAGATCATATGTTTTTTTCATAGGTCAAATATTTTTATCCATAAAATAATAGTGAACAGATTCATTTCAAATTAGAATATTTTTTCTGGTATTATTATTTTTCTACTATCTATCGTACATATTCATTATTATATTCAATTTTTAAATTAAAAAAATAAAACACTGAAAAATAAAATTGTTATAAAATAAAAATATCTATCGTTATATCTGAATCTATGCATATCACAATAAAGAAAAAAATATAAAATACAAACTGAAATTAAAATAAAAATTCTATAATACTATACTTTTTTTTGTATATGCATATATCGCGATGTAATACAGTGTGTTTTTTATATATAAAACTATTGAATATAAAATGCAAAACATGTAGCTCTGTAGCTATAGTAGCATGCGCATAATATAAATTATACATAATATTCTAACCTTGTGTCAGCCTTTTCGAAAAAAAAAAACCTAATAACATGAATGTGTTTTCGTGAATTCAAGCAATAACGATTCGCCCGTTTCATTAATACAATTTTAGTTCATTGTAGTCGTTCGATACTTTACGATAAGCCCCCACCGATGTGTAACCGATAAACCGTAAAGGTTGAAAGAAAACGCAAAAACCAGTTAGAAATAACAACAGAAAAAGCGATAAGGCCTGAAAATACTTATCTAGTTTATAGACTGTGTTATTACAAGAGCATTTAATACTGGGGAGAGAAAAAAAAGAGGGAGAACCCGAGACCTCTTTATGTCTTGCTGATAAACATCGCAATTTTTATGTAAATTTTACAAGTCGAGTTTGTTGCCGGCGATAAGTTTGAAAATCATGTAGTTGGGCTTGTCGATACAAAATATTGTGTCATTCGCGATTGGATCGCAGGGGTGCGGGTGGGGGGATATTTGCGTGACTTGTGACTTAAACGTGGATTTTTTTTAAGGAAAAAATTGCGTGAATTTACAGAAGTTTTTGCACTGTTTGAGCATGTATGAGTGCTTGTTATTTTATAATTACGCAATTTCCTTTTTACAACGCTAATTTACATATAAAATTAGATTGTAATTATTTTTAAATTGAAGTAAAACGTGCATATATACATTTATAAACGATACTAGTAAATATATAAGAATCAATAAAACGTTATTTCTTAGTTGAATTCGTCAAAATCATTCAGCTAAATCTACTATTGCTGAATATGTGTTAGAATATCTTCATGATGTAAAGCAATAGAAATTTTTAAAAAAGGATAACATCAATGAAATTAAATAAAATTTTTCTTCCATTACTTAAAAATCTATAAATTTTATGTTCTAGTTACTTATTTGTTACGTTAGTAACTTGTTTCTATGTCCGGTTATTTACTGTAATGTCATTTGTATCATTTATCCTGACGATACAGAACTTTAACCAAAGCAGTTTTATTCTATATTTAAGATTTAATTAGTATTCATTATTATAGTGTTTAAGATTAATGTAATTAGACATTTTTGCAGTAATTAGTAAATTTTTGAGTTTTTAATTGTCAAAATTTTTTTGTCATTATTACAAAAAAAAATATTGGAAATGGTCTTGAAAAAACTACTTTCTGTAAGATCGTACACTACGAAGTTAAATTTTGGAATTAAGCAACAGGAATTAAAATTGTAATTATTTCAAATATAATAATAAGTAATAAAAAAATACTAGTTACATATTTATTTGTTTGGGTTAATTATATTATAAAAAAATGTTCTTCAATTAGGTGAAAATAAAATATGAATATTTGTTTTAAATTTTTGAAGTGAATATTTACTTTAAAAATATGTAAATTTCTTTTTTAAATTTTGTTCATTCATCTTTTTCCAGCGTGCATAAAAATTCCACCCGAAAAATCATAAGTTTGTGACTTAAAATATATAATTGGTTTTTATATAAAGATATATTGTATTTTCCTTTAACGTTTCATTCTTTTTTAAACAAGAAAATCTGCTATAATAAATTAACAAAACAATGTTCTTAAATTTCAAACTAGTAACGAGAAAAAAATACTCTTATTACACACAAATGTTTTAAATAGTCTCATTTTCTTTTCTGTAAAAAAAAACCAAACAAAAAACGAAAAAAATTAAAACAAATGTAACGTACATTTGCCAAGTGTATAAAACTCTTAATTTCGTGTAAATAGCTAGAAACATTTGCTTTAAATCGTATTAAAAAAGCACAAAACAAAAACAGGAAGAAAAAATAAACCGGCCGTAAGAAACTGTTACGGGAATACTTTTAAAAACGCTTAGCAATAAACGTATCAAATAGAGATGCATTTGTGTAACGTTATGTCAGATAGAGAGAGAGCAACGGTTGCTATGTTCGTTGTTTGCGTTAGGTTAGATGGAATGAAACAAGGTAATAACAATAAATACGTTTTGCCATATCGAGCTTTTACTAAATGCGACAACACGCCGCTTTTTATTTGCACTTCCTTTCGAAGCTTAAAACCTATATTGAAAATCTTATCTTAATGCAGTTTTTTCTCTCTTTTTCTCTCTTCTTTTCTTTCTTTTTTCTATTCGTGTCTGTTCTTTCTATCATTTCCAGTTTATTTACTTTTAAGATGGGTAGTATTTTAAATTTAATTTTGTTTGGAAAATATAGTGCTTTGATAAATATTAAATATATCAATACAGTTTTAAAAATGCAACTGAATTTAACATGAACTGAACAACTGAACATTTTTCTTAACAAAGGACCTGACATTTTGAACGAAAGAATTATTAGTATTTTTTAAAAATTATTAATTAATAATTATTTATTTCTGCATATATTAAAACAGTTTAAAGTTTTTTTTGACAAATGCGAGGGAGTTTCTAACGTAAAAGCAAAATATATTTCACAGTTGTAATAGATTTATTATTAATATTAAAGCAGGTTAAAGTAATAGATAATTTACGAACAAAAACAATTTCAAAATGGCTATTTATACATAAGGTATGTATACGCAATTGGCTATTTATACATACTGGAAAAAAAAATTGGCTATTTAGGGTAGGTTAGGTTAATAGGTTGGTTTAGGTTTTTTTTTATTTCAGTATATATAAATAGCCAATTGCGTATACATACCGTATGTATAAATAGCCTCATCCATTAAATTAAATTAATCTTATTAGAAAACAATAATTCCATCAGTTATCATAAGTATTTTGGGGTTAAAACTCCAACTGCAAAAAATAAAAATAAAGAAAAAACTTGCTTTACTAGACACTGATGTAGTACATCACCCTCTCATGTTTTTTTTTTCACACACACACACAAACACACCTTCTAACCCTCCAGTTGTAGGGGGGGGGGGTTAGTTTTGCAACCCTCTGTCGAGCTGTCTGCAATAAATGTTCCGGTCAGTTTGCAAAGTAACACGGGAGGGGCGAGATGCTTGTGTGTTTTATGGTAGCAGCGCTCGCCGTCTCATCGGGACCTTTCATATTTTTTCCGAGCGGAAAAAAAAATCTATCGACTGAAAAGGGGGGAGGGGGGCTTGGATGATTTGTGTGCCACGAAATAGCGGGGACAGATAGTCAAATGCTTCGGCAAAATATTTTCGAACATGTTTCTAACGGGGAACACCATTGCTGCTGCCACACACTGCCAACGCAAGCATTGATTTTTTTTTTCTCTCGGACATATCAAATTTATTGCCACTAACTCGTGCTGATCTTTGGCTTTTAGTGAATCTGTCGATGATTGTTATGTGATATTTATTTTAATTCTCGAATTTAAGATGTTTTTTTTATATTAATTTTATAATATACAGGCGTTTTTCAATGTAATGAAAAATGTTTAGAAATTTTAGACTATTACATTAAGAAACAAATTATTGAATTTGTTGCAAGGTATGTCAGTTAATATTGTGATTAAATTGACAAATTAGTTAACAACACTTTTTGCATCTGGCCTAAAATTCTTAATAGTCATTTAAAATAATTTATACTTGAGAAACAATTGTAAAATATATGAATCAAAATTTTAATACACTTACCATTTATACTCATAATAAAAAAATATAATTACATTGCTAAAACTGTATCAGCATTAATTAGAATTAATTTGAAACAATCTAATTAATATTTTACAGTCATATTTAATTATGGATAAGGCTATTTATACATACGGTATGTATACACAATTGGCTATTTATACATACTAAAAAGAAAAAAAAAACCTAAACCAACCTACTAACCTAACCTACCCTAAATAGCCAATTACGTAAAAATACTGTTTGTATAAATAGCCAATTGCGTATACATACCGTATGTATAAATAGCCACTTTCTTTAATTATTTACAATAGTACATCATTCCGATGCTAGAAAATATAAATAATAAACCTATTCGTAGACAAAGAAAAGAAAAAAATTCCATCAGTTTTGCAGAACATTTTCCAAAGACCAGATAGATAGACAGAGCCAATAAATCGTCCGCGAAAAATAAAAAATCGGAAAATATTTGAAATCGTAAATCACTGGGCGTAAACGTCATTATTTTCAATTTTGATTTGAAATATAACGGCTGAATGAAATTGATAAGATTAATAACAATATTCGCCATCCGTTCGCAATTGGAATAGATAACCAGAAAAAAACGCGTACGTCTCCTCCGTTCGTCGCCGTCAAACTAGAAATTGTCATTTTAGAGTATAAATTACCCTTTTTCGAAGCGCTGCGCCGTCGCTAGGGTGACGGATAGATATGTGACACAGTAGCTGTGCAACGTTGCCTCACGTACCGAATATCCATCACTTATTTTCTGACGATCAGCCATATTTTTCTATCGATGGAATAGACGAACATCCATACTTATATAGTGTCTCTCCATTTTGCCGGGACGTTGTAAATTCAGACGACTTGCTATGCCACACGTTCACCATCATGATACATGACACTATTCGTTTTTTTCCAATAACTTCTGTCAGCTTCAATTGCCGGGGTTTTTTTTAGAAATATTTTTCAAGTTTTCGTTGCTCAAACGATTTATTTATTTTGCATTAAGATGTGTAAGGGCTGGTACACTTAAATAAGAATTATAATACTAGTAAATTTAAATTTAATGTAATATGAAAATCCTATTAAATCAGATTATTAATGTTGGTTGTAAGATTTTGGATGCTTTGGGCACTTTTGCTAGGAATAAAGAAGCTTGTTTGAGTATATACAATGCTGTTTTGATGTTTACGTTTGGCTGCAAAAGCATAAAAGAAAAATTTACATGGGGTATGTGGTGTAACTAGTACACTGTTCGAAATAGTAGGGTAAAAGAGTAAAAATTTTCGAGGGTAATTGAATTTGTAGCCTTATTAGAGCAAAAAATTGCCCTGTTTTTGCGTATTTTAAAATATTTGACTTTTTACCTTTATGGAAGGGCAACAAATACGAGAAATAAGGGTAAATAACTGCTCATTTATTTTCTTTTTAAGTAAAATATTAAAATTTACCCTTTTTTGAGTATTTTTTAAATTTTCTTGACACTGGACATGGTCCAACATGCGTGTTGTACACAAAAAAAAATTATTTAATTGCCTTTTTTTTTACCCTTTTCTGGGATAATAAAGTGCTCTTTTTGAATTTACCTATTTAGGGTATTCATATATATTCTTTTTAGGGAACGGACTTATATAGGCACTAATAAGGGTAGTTTTTTCGAACATATCGGGTCAAAAATAGATTAATGTATGTATGATGAGTGTGAAATTGAAAAAATTTGTAGCAAAATTTGGTGTTAGTCAATTAAGATGGTTCGATGTTCGGTTAAAAAAAATTATGTAAATGATTTTGAAATTTTTTACCGACTTAAACATAATTGTGCCTTATTTTATTTTAAAATTTAAATAATTTAATAATACGAATTTAAAAGCGATTAAAATAAAAACAATCAAATTGAACTAAATAACGGTAACGTAATCTAACGTAACAAACACACAAACGCATTTCAGCAATCTCCGAAAATATATATGAAGGCAGATATTTCTAATTACAGTGATATATTTTGCCAGGGCGCGTTGAAAGTGGAAACAAACATTGTAATCTAACAATAAGAATCTGTATAATGTTCGCATTATTTTAAAGTTGTGCGTGCTGTTCCGCTAATGCTGAAAAACAGCAAACAGAAAACAGAGCAATGGCGCCCAACAGTTCATGGGTCGACGGGTTAGATGGCGTTAGTAAACGTGAGGGGGGCCACCTAACCTAACACTGACCGAATAGCCATTTACGAATGTCAACCCCCGTCAATATAAACAATTATGACGGGCAATTTTCGGTTGTTATAGCATCCCGACAATCGGAAAGTTTTTTTCTCGTGCTCGTTTTTTATGTTAGTTTTATTGTTTTATTTTCTTATTGCATTTTATTGCTTTTACTATTAAAAGAAAAATGATAAATGGGAATGTTTATGATTTTTGTCCACGTAGGAATGGAGAGGAAAGAGTCAAACTTTTTCTCTAAATAAAATTGAGTTTTAGAATTTTGTTGTTTCCGGTTTAAGATTTTAACGATTTTTGTGGTATAGTTTACAGGATACTTAATGTTTTACGAGTTTTTTTATTTTATTATATGTTTTGTATGTTAGTTGTTGTGAATTTGAAATTTAAATTATTAAATATGTATGCTATATTTATTAGATACCTTCATATTTTACGAGAGCAAGTTAAAAAAATTAAAACTGTTTATTGCATGTACAAGGAAGATTAATAGATCATTTTTGTAGCTTTTGTTTGTGGTTTTAAATCGTATTTATTTTCGTAAATATTTAGAAATAATTTAAATAATTAATATTACACTTAATAATGGCAGAATTGTCTTTCTCTTGTGTAATGTAAACGTAAAATTATTGCGCAATGCTGTTATCTCGTTGCGTAGACTATATAATGGCCTGTATTCATAGCCCCTTTTAAAGCACTTTCAGATAAAAGCGCGTATGTTTTAAAGTATTTGTTTTAAAAAAAAATACTAGAACTGTTTTTAGCATTATTTATATTTTAAAATTTTAACAGCCAATTTCATAATAAACACTTTAACTAAAGTAGATTTTAAATAGACAAAACAGTTTTGTCTTATTTTGTCTTACCTCGAGGGGGCACCCTTAGGATTTTTTTTTTCAAAATAAGATTTTTTTTCAAAATTTGCTCAAAAAAATCTGAATAAAATCAGCAAAATAGAGAAAAAATTAGCTACATAATAGCTAAGTAACTTTTTTCTCTAACTCGTACTGGTTTGGCAGGAAAAATTATTGAAAATTCTAAAATGTTTTTAGAATTTTCAATAATTTTTCCTGCTAAATCAGTATGAGTTAGGGAAAAAGTTACTTAGCTATTATGTAGCCAATTTTTTTCTCTATTTTACTAAATTTTTTCAGATTTTTTTGAGCAAATTTGAAAAAAAGTCTTATTTTGAAAAAAATTCTAAGGGTACCCCCTTGAGATATTTTCAAAAATTCAGTTTTTATTTTTTCCTGCTAAACGATACATCCTAGAATAATGATTTCTTCCCTCAATTATAGTACTCATTATTCCGCATTTTTCCATATCATGCTTATTTTCCTACACCTCATAGTTTTTGAGAAAAAAAATAAAAACCAAAAAATCAAAAAAAAAATCTAGCGCCCAAACGACACATGCTAGCAAATTAAAACTAAAACCAAATAATAGAACTTTTTATGCCCTATCGAAAAGTATTTTAAGTATTTCGTCGAATTTTACTCGAGAAAGATGTATATCGCAAATCATCGAAAATGCATGTTAAACGCCCATACGAACTTGACAAACGAACACCCGGTATATATATATATATATATATATATATATATATATATATATATATATATATATAGTGGTAGTACCAATACTATAAGCTTTAAACTAGCGTGTAAGCTCAAAGCTTATAGTTCAGGGGGTTGTCGGAAGGGGATCAAGTTGGTAGTGTTCCCAGTTTCGTCCAGACCTCGGGGGTAGCACGAGGATTATCATCACCTAACGGCAACGCAATTAGGATATAGTGTAAGCTTCGTTTTAACACGGTAGCGCCGCCGTTGCATTTTTTACAATTAAGTTCTGGATTTGTACGCGACGCTTGATAAAAAACGCTCGTGTTTCGAATTAACTACCAGACTACAGCATATAAAACGTATACACATTCGTATAGGCGTGTGTTGCTTCACAGTCTTTGAATAAGGTCTTAATTAGAAATTATTGCAGCTAAATTGTAATGCATGTTCATACAATTTTCGATCTTATTGGAGTTTGTTTTTTTTTTAGCCGGATTTATGTATCGAACGGGTTTAATAACCGTATAAATTAGTTGGTTATTTTGCATTTTTTATTTTAGTTGCTCTAATTTGTATGTGAATGTACTACTAATTAAAATTATGAATTATCTAAAAAAATGTAGTAGTATATTTACATATAGTTTTAGTTACAAGGTTATTTTTTAATTGTTTTAAAATTAAGCAGTTATGAATCTTTATTCTCATTTAAAATAAAACTGCTTTAGGTTAAAGTTCTGTATAAATATTTATTTAGAACCGGCGTTTTATCAGGAAAACAGTACACAGAAACAAGTTACTAGGTAACAAATAAGTAACTAGATCATAAAAATTATAAATTTTTAATTAATGGAAGCTAAATTTTATATAACTCCTTTTCTTTATCTCTCTATTGCTTTTCTTATCAATGTGTTGCTAATATTGATTTAATGAATGAAAGTTTCCAAGTAGTAGCAATAAAAGAGCATCTATGAGAGTGGAATTATGAATGTGGATGAAGCGAAAGTTGCTTGTTTGAATAGGAATGTTTGGAGGCGACTGATTTCGGAATGATAAAAAGAGTTTGTGCCACACCCTTTTGGGTACATGGCGTGATTGTGTATGTATGTATGAATGAATGAAATTCCCCATTTTCGCAGATAATTAACAATCCCACTATCTTTTGTTAAAAGCTAAGATATTTTTGTGAATTTAAGAGCTAAACTTTGTTAAAATTTATGTATTCTTTCTAATGATGGCTTAACTGCCGAAATTGGTCAATAAAATATGTAAAACAATATTTACATGAGCGTATTTATCACAACGAATTAAAACATATTTTAATTCGTTTTAATACGCTAATGTAAACGTAATAATAAATGACATTATTATTTTAGTGATACTATAATGATGACAAAATTGGTTCTTTCATTGGATATACGTTTGTTTGTTTGTTTGTTTTGTATAAATAGAGAAATATTAAAAAATATTTTTTAAACGTCAATAGAGAATATATTTATCTTTGTATTTAATTAATATTTTTGCAGACTCTAGCAGACTCGATATTAAAATCAATATAAATACATAAAAATTTAGTATCTTCTGAAATGTATATGCAGAATTTTATTTGTATTTGTATAAAAGTTATAAATAGTATGTACGTAGTTTCGAGAATATATTTTTTAAATCAAAACTGCAGTCTCGAACAAAATTATAAACAAACATTTCAAATACAAACATAAAATTAAAAAATAAAAAACTTGTTGTATCAATAAGTTTAATTCGAAAAAACACTTTTTGTAAATCTGAAAATTTTCAATAGGAAATCACGTACATATTTCCTATTAAAAAATGAAATAATACAAAACAAGACTCGTTTACAATCAACTCTCGTTAAAGGTTTGAAGGAATGAATGTTCAATAACATCATACAATCAACAACTAAATTTTGTTTTCCAAATGTTTCTAGTGCCAGGAAATGGCAAACTTTGTGCAAACAGTTACTCTACCAAATGTAGTAGAGTAGAGTATATTAGAGAAATAAATATACTAGTGTACTCTACTACTAAGTCTACTAATGTAATCTAGGGTTAATGAACAAAAATCTCACCCGACGGAAACTCATATTCAAAAGCTATAACTAACCATTTTTTCCAAATGATCTAACTAGTACAAAAAAATTTAAATGTTTTCAATTTATATGAACGATTAATGTACCCAAAAGGGTGTGGCACAAACTTTTTCAATTATCCCGAAATCAGTTTCCTCCAAACATCCCTATCCAGACAAGCTACTTTAGCTTCATCCATATTAATAATTCCTCTCATATATGCTCTTCTATTCCTACTACTTGGAAACTTGGAAACACTCTTAATCATACCACTCCAACTGCTCATCGGACGTCCACGCGAAACATGTAGTTTCAAAATCATTCATTGTAATTTTTTTAACCAAACGCTCATTAAACCAACTCTTGCTACAACATATATTTCAATTTCACACTCATCATACACTAATATATTTCGTACCCGATTTCTCCTAGTTATACCACATACCCCACGTAAAAATCACATTTCCACAGCAGTTATTTTTTCTTGTATGCTTTTGCAACCACACAAATAAACAACCCTTACATAAACATTGACACCACCGAAACAGCATTGTACATACTCAAACGGGGGGGGGGGTATCTTCTTTGGAAACATTTACATTCCTAGCAAAAATACCCATACACTGTTCGAAAGAAAATACCCTTATTAGTGCCTATATAAGTCCGTTCTCTAAAAAGGGTAAATATTATTACCCTAAATAAGTAAATTCAAAAAAAGCACTTTCTTATCCCAGAAAAGGGTAAAAAGGCAGTTATTTACCCTTATTTTTCGTATTTTTTGCCCTTCCATTAAGGTAAAAAGTCAAATATTTTAAAATACACAAGAGCAGGGCAATTTTTTGCACTAATAACGCTACAAATTCAATTACCCTCGAAAATTTTTACTCTTTTACCCTATTATTTTGAACAGTGTAGCACTCAAAACCTTACAACTAGCATTACGAATTTTACGATTATACATACATTATTAAAATAAGCGAATGTTAGCCTATATTTTCTTGAAAACTACATTAATTTATCCAATCTAAAAACGTTCTCAATCAAATTTTTCAATCCAGGAAATCACTTAACACAATTCTACTTTAAATAACAAACTCCACACGAAATAAATAATCAGTTAAAGGCTGAATATGGGACAGTGGCAATATCTAATCTCTCGCGCGGCCACGGTAACCGCCTTCACATCGCATCCGTGATAAATGAACGAAATCACACCGTGTGATAAATCACTCTCTCGGGTGGCGCGACCATTATGTGTCTCATCGTTCGTGTGCCGATTGACCGTGACATCTACAATGTAAATACACGGAGGCGACGAGAGATATTTGCCCTCGAGTAAAAAATGAACGAGTCGTTACGGAGCGCGACAAAAATGTGACTGGTGTGTGTGTGTGTGCGGTGAAGCGATTGCGGAGACGATTGAATCATCTTTACCCCGATAGTGATGGTCATTTACTGAGCGCACTACGATGATCGATTCGATGGAAGGTGAATATAAAAGAGCGCTGTTGCTTGTACTAATATTGTCATAATATATTTTATGTAATATCAGTGATATATTTATAATATTTTTGTTGTTATATAGGGAAAAACTGAAACAGATTGCTTTAGATGTAAAAAAAATAAATAAAATACGTATAGCTACAAATTCACCGACTCCAGTTTTAGATTTAGTTTTATTACAAAATAATACAAACACAATGTAAAAACTTATGTAATTTTACATGTTTCGTAAATGTAATTTTTCTTAAAAAAATCGTTTCTGGCATCGATTTTTTAGGTGTTTTCAATATTTTTTTGAGAACTTTTACAACAAATACAAGTAAACAACAATTATACAGTTGAAAAGTATATTTATTGAAGTTTTCAGCAGAAAAAAAGTCAAATTTTCACTTAAAAAAATGGCATCAAATTGATTAGATCAAAATTCAGATTTGCAGATAGTGGCAGATAAAACTAGCGTTTTACATTTCTAAAACAAAAACAAATTAGATGTTAGTACTTGTAATACATGTAACTTTTGTTAGAATCTACAAATTCTATAATTCTTATCCCTAAACAAAAAAACGGGTAATTTTTGTGCACTTCTTTTAAAAGGGCCACTATTTTGAAAATAAATGTAAAAATTATACATTTTGTAGGTTCAACAAAAGTTACATGTGTAAAGCTTGAATTGCATAATACTTTTTTCGTCTAGATTCATATTAGATTTCTAGTTCAATTTTTGTTCAAGTTTTGTTCAATTTTTATACTTTTTTCACAAATTTGACAAATACTGAAAAACACATTTAAACAAAAATGGATACATATAAGGTTGGTACAATTGCGTGCGCTTGCGTATAATGTATCTAGTATGAAACTTGAATAGGAAAATAGATCATGTTGTATATTTCTATACTAGGAAACTTGAAAGAAACTTGGATGCAAAAATCTGATTTACATTATATTAGAACTGACTATCTGTACTTGAACGAAACTTGAACTAGAAACCTAGTATGAATCTAGACGAAAAAAGTGTAATGTAATTCAAGCTTTACTAACATCTAATTTGTTTTTGTTTCAGAAATGTAGAACGCGAGTTCCCTTTGACTTAATTTAAAAGAAAAAAAGTAGTTCTCAAAACTTTAATAAATACACTTTCCAACGGTATAATTGTTGTTTACAATATTTTTTGTAAAAGTTCCCAAAAAAACACCTAAAAAATCGATGCTACTCACGGGAATACCCCCTTAATTATCACAGTAAAGTTACAAAATGTTAAATGCTGTTAAAACCTATGTAAGTACATTTTTATAGAAAAATATATATTTAGTATTTAGTTTAATTTGCAACTATATCTCTGCAACGCGTACGTTTAGTATTAAATACGTAAATAACTATTAGTAATAACTGTGTAATACTTTATTAATATGTAATAATAAAACTATTTAGTTAATTAGGTATATCATTAAATTGTTAGGGATTATCTACAGTTAGCATTAGCAGACAGTATAAAGCTTAACAGTTCTATCTAATGTAATAAATTTATGCACACATAATAGAGAAGTTGTCAACATATTATATATGCATGAAACTCTGAACATTCATCCTCTTATATTTAATGTTCAACTATATATTACAAGAGATATTCTCTCTATGTTTTATGACCAACTACATATATATATATATATATATATATATATATATATATATATATATATATATAATCTATTAATTCAAGTAATATATACGAATACGAAAACTAAAAGTGGACCGGAGTCCATTTTGAAATTTACAAAAAAAAGAAAAAAACCCGAACGGAAGAAATATTGTCATAAAAACTTAATATAAATGAAAAATTTTGATATTTTGATATTTTACGTATTTTACATTCATAGTATGTGGGTTTCGTACAAATATGATTATTTTTGGCTGGTTTTTCTTATGCCACAAGATAATGTTATTCATAAAATTCATCATGTAAACGGTGCGTTTTCAGTTCTGTAGTTTTTGCGTTTTACTCTTTCAGTTTCAGTTGGAAGATTGAACCGTCAACCTACTTTATAAATTATGTAGTTAGAACGAATGATTTCAAGTTCATTCGCCCCTTTTTTTATTTTTACCGAAGCAGATTAATATGAAATAAAGAACGTTTTGGGTATAATCTGTAAACTATGAGATTACATGTTAATAATGAATAATATATTTATTACAAAATTTAATTTACATTTTTATTAGTAAAAAATTATAAAAGTAAGGATTTTGTTGATTTAAATTTCAGGAATTTCAGGATTTTTTCTGAAATGATATAATAATAAATAACATAGTAAAAAAATTTTTCAGGACTCATTATATTAAAACAGAAAAGCTTAAAGTTCTGATGTTTAATTTTATATTAAAATTTGATTTTTTGATATACTAAATGCATATCATCATCAGGAAAAAATATATAAAAATGATATAAATATATAATAATCAAACAAAACAGAGAAACAAGTTACTAGATTACAAAAATTTTATAATTTATTAATTAAAAGAAGCTAGATTTTATTAAATCAGTACCTTCACATTAAATAGAATATATTTAAGAAAGTGGCTATTTATACATACGGTATGTATACGCAATTGGCTATTTATACATTCAGTATTTTTACGTAATTGGCTATTTAGGGTAGGTTAGGTCAGTAGGTTGGTTTAGGTTTTTTTTTTTTTAGTATGTATAAATTGCCAATTGTGTATACATACCGTATGTATAAATAGCCTCATCCTATATATAAATGTTATTGTAAGGTTATTAAAATAGGAACACATTTTTACCATTTTCTTCCCATTTTTATTCCCCTGTAAATTCCCGGTCTTATTGGCAAGGCACTTGCCAGTTAGGCAATTCCGGGGTGCAGGAACTCATGTGTCATTCGCGGCAAAACGTTCGGAAAGCACACTCCCTTGCATCGTGTTTCCAACTCCTGCTTTTGCTCCCGCAAACTCTGCGTCGGCAGCTAGAAACACCACAAATCATAGGACCGCACATTCGCTTCGCTGCGCTAGGAAATCTCCCACACTAGCTAGTTTCGCTTTGGAAACTCGTTCTGTTTCAGCGCAATTGTACGAGGATTTTTAATATATACTTTTAAGTGGTTTTATTTATTTTTCATTTTTTTATATATGTACGAAACGGATGATTTATATGGATTGTATAATAAGAAGGAATTGCGGAATATGTGGTAAATAGATAAATCAAAAATTAAGTGGTTGAATTATTTTATCGTTTTTTTATTTAAAATAATTTTTCAAATTTATTCTGCTGGATCACATAAAATTCTACTAAAGTTTGACTGGTTTCATTTGATTTTTGTTTATGCTACATTTTTACGAATTTAGATTATTCGAAAACTAAATTATATTAACATTATTATATATTTCATTATTATAAAACAAAAAATCATTGTAAGTATTACACATAACATATCAAAATAAATTGTAATAACAAGGATGTTACAGCACTTCTGAAAAAGAATGCATGTCATTTCAAACGTAGCAAATGATTATTCAAATGAAATAAATTCTACAAAAAACTAGATATCTTTCAACAACAATATTTAATTTAGGTCAGATTTCACAAACAACAAATAAATTTATTTGTCAAGTAAATAATTTTGAAAACAAATGTTATTTCAGTAATTTACTACCAGATTATTATTATTAATAACAATAACTATTTTTTTAATATTACTAGATTAAATTTATTCCGTGTTTTTAATACGATAACCTACAGATTAAATACATTTACTTCTAAAATAAATTTAACTAGCCTTTATGAAACCGGCCCTTATTATTAGTTTAACATCACGTTTAGTCAAATATTAGCGATTAGTTCATATATTTTAGTTAAAGAATTTTATTTTGTAGTTTTATAATACAAATTATTTAAATTACATATATATATACAAATATATACAAATGACATATACAATAAATAAACAGTACATAGAAACAAGTTACTAGGTAATAAAATAAGTAAGTTGATTTAAAATAATATTAATTTTTGACTACAATAACACCAACAAGTAAACTAAAATTGTACATTTGCATAGTTTTTTCATAAGTTAGTAAATATTTCGGTGCAGAATCACTAGCTTTGCACTAACACATAACACTAATTTTATGATAAATAGGGTAGTCCGAATGAGTTTTAATAAAATAGTTTATTCTAAATTTTCTACCTGAAAATTTTGTCTAGAGAAACTTTTAATTTTTGTATATTGTTCTACATTTTAAAATGCAGTTTATCTTTGTAAAAGTCTTAACAAGTATATATCTTTATTTAAGATTCATACGCTCAAAAGTATTGATTTGCAATAAATATAAAATGATGAATTTATTAGAAAATGTCAAACTTTTAAATTTAATTACTTATTATATGAAACTGCGGCCGCTTGCCTGCAAGTTTTACTTTGCAAACTTTGTTAAGGAGAAAGATTGCATAAATAATTTAATTTCTGAGTACATCTTTTTTATTTTCTTATTTTTGTTATAGTGCGGCCGTTATGGGTGAAACTTATCGGAGATAATCGTCCACTATCGGCTGAAAACTCCTATGAATTGTCGTGTGAGGTCGTTGGTTCGAGACCTGTTCCTGCAATCACCTGGTGGAAAGGAAGTGTACCGATGAGGAATACTAGAGAAGTGGTGAGTTATTTTTTTTTTCTGCACTACTACACAAATTTTTGCTATTACCTCGCTTATAAAACGATTTTCACTAAGGCATTTTAAGGTGTACGATTGACCCCTAAAAACACCCTGTATTTAACTCTTATAGTTGTTAATTTAAAAACGATGGAGTTAGATTAGGACCACAATTAATTCTACTAAAAAACTCATTAGAAAACGTAATTAATTTGCTCATAAAAATGTCAATTAATATTGTTTATTTATTTTTTTAAATGACAGTTTTAAAGTTTATATCAAATTTTCTACTTTATTATCAATATAAAAATGGTTAAATAATAGAAGTATGTACATATGCTGATAGTGATAAGTCTCGTACTTTTATTTGATATTTTGCATCTCGGAAAATAATACAGCTCGACCAAAAATGTCTTCGCTATCTTAATTACTATTTTTAAATTTTGATAATTTTAAATATTAAGAGAAATTTTATTTCTATTATATTGTACATTTATGTAACAGTCAAGATATATAGAAGTTATAAAATATTTTAATATTATATCTTGTGTGTCTAGCAAAACATTTTACATCCTCATAAAATTTATAGTATATTTTTATGATACTTTTGTTATATTTAATATTTCACTTACATATACTTTCTTCATATTTTATTAAAGAAAAAGTTATTTATTATTTGGTATTCTAGAAGATATGTATATTTTATAGGAAAACAATTTTAATAATTAAAATTATATTATGTTATTTTTTACTATGGTTTTTATGTGAAATGGCAACTTTTTAATACGCTTGAAGAAAAAATGAATAGTTGAAACGTTGTTATAACGTTATCGGGTGTCGTTACATTACGTTACATATAAACATATCGTTATATCTACACATGTAAATTTGGTGACAGAAATCTAATGTACAATATATTCTCATAAGCTTTGTTGGTACTTTAACACGTTTCCAAAAAACAAAAAAGCGGAAAAACACAGCCGTTTTACGTGAGCAGAAACAAACCGTTGATTTATGATAAACATCACCGACCATACCAACATAACAAACTAGTAAAACCCTATCACCTGTCTCCAAAATCCTACACCCTTTCTTCCTAACATTAACCTCGAGGGTAGCGACAGTATGCTGCAGAAGTCACGCATATACCTCATCGGAAAACTTATCGGACGGGGTCTAATATTTTCCTGACGCTTGATATATTGAATTCAGATAAACACAGTTTCGGACACAGTTATAAGTTCCATTTCCTCTCTACCGTTTTTTCGGAAAACTAGCTCCCCCACATATCACAGACCCCTGCTACACAAAGTGTTAGAAATTACACGCGTGATATATAAGTTATTTATTAATCATGCCAGGGACCCGACGTTTTCGGCAATGTGGCAGCAAAGGGTAGAATTAACTAACAGCACACAGAAGATGGGAAGGGGTTGGGGGGTTGGTTGCTTAGTTTGTGTTTATGGATTGTCGTTTGTTTTGGCTTTTCGGCTGTTTGCACTATTTGACGTTTTAGGCATGTTGCGAATTTATTGTTTCGCCTAGTATGATTTATTTACAGTTTTGACTACGACTAAAATTACAAACACCACCACTCGGATAATTAAAGTTATTTGTTTCATTAATTTTGCCTTCTATAATCTAATACAAAAGGCCTAGATTACATTTTGACTTAATAGAAATTGGTTTGATAACTATAATTTCCGAAATAATTTATCTGGTTTTGTAAAGCACCTAACACAACATTTATTTCAATTATAAGGGAAATTGTTATAATATGAGATTTAATTCAAGATTTGTCGTGTATTTGCAGATATATGTACAATTAGTGACCACTCTTATCTTAAAATATAATTTATGATAAACGAAACAATATAAAAAATATTTTTTGAGGAATATCCTCAATTATTAAATTGAAAAATAAAAGCGATGAATGAAATTTGATTTTTTTTGCAAAAAATTGTGTTTGTTTTTATTCATATAGCAAAACTTCAGGTAATTTGAATATTTAAAAATTTGAAACTGTTGATACGTTTTCTTAAAAACATATTTTGAAATTAATCACCATTTTTTGTATTCAGCATCCCAAATTTAATAAGATAAATTATTTACAAACATAATACCATTTTCTAGTCAATTAATATCACTTTGTACATTATAATAATTAAAAATATTTAGTTACACACTGTAACCAACAATATAAAAACAAAACAAAAACTTCAAATTTTAATTTTTCATTTCCTCCAAGAAGGTGTCACTCATTATAACACTCTAGGCAAATGTAAACCAATTAACACTGACATCTGTTTCGACACACTCATTAGAAAAAAAAAACAACCCTTGTACAAACGTGTCACAAAGAGCATTGCTACACTAGCGCCACTCTATGCATCTGGTCTGTACCACCGCGAACAACATGTTATCCATACGTCTAGGTGCGCTAACACACGTTCCTCACGAGTTACTCTTTTTCACTCTCTGCCAGAAACAGTTGAAGAAGCAAAGCATGCCCAGTTTCGCCCAACATATCACTAGCACTGCTGGAAATATGATGGTTCCAGCACATACTGGAAGTCTCTGAAGTTAATTTACTAGTCATATACACAAGGTGCATGTGTTCGCGTGTGTATATTTGTATGCATACGACATCTGTCGACACTGTTGTCGTACTATGGGTTATGTGCTCGTTTTGGTTTAGTGAAACTGCAACTGGATGGTTTTTGACATTTTTCGTGTAAAAATAGTTTAGTTTTAGAAATAGGAAATGATGTAGTAGTAGAATTTTAATATGCTTTTTCAGTTATTTTAGAAGTAAAGTTTTATTGGACAAAAAAACTTCTTTTAATCAAAATAAATTTAAATAGAACAATATAGAACATCTGTAGGTTCTGTATTAATATTTATCAGTAGTCGACGTTTCGACGAACTCAATGTCTAATCGAATATACGACTTCTCAGTTAGAGCGCTCTCAGTGCGCCGTAGCTCATTCAATCGAAAACGCTATAAAGCTCATTTTTGTTGGTTGATTATAATAAAATTTATTATAGTTTATTTGATTTTCATAAATTTTAATTATTCACTTTTAATATAAACAAGTTAGAAATATGTACACCTTCCCTTGCAAAGCTCATTAATTATAATTATAATAAAAATAGATTAGTGTATGATGAGTGTGAAATTGAAAAAAATGTTGTAGCAAAAGTTGGTGTTAGTCAGTTAAAATGGTTCGGACATGTTGAGCGAATGTGTAATGAACGTTTGGTTAAAAAGATTTATTTGAATGATTTTGATGGTATACGTTTGCGTGGACGTCCGATGAGTAGTTGCAGTAGTGAGCGAAAGTTTCCAAGTAGTAGGAATGAAAGAGCATGTATGAGAGGAATTATGAATGTGGATGAAGAGAAAGTTGCTGGTTTGGATAGGAATGTTTGGAGGCGACTGATTTCGGGATGATGAAAAGAGTTTGTCCCACACCCTTTTGGGTACATGGCGTGATTGTGTATGTATGTATGTATAATTGAACGTAAGGTGACATACTTCTCGTACTTTCTAAGTTAATTTTAAATAAGTGTTATTTATATATTGTTTTTTTAAAGGTAAAACAGTAAAAAAGTGTAGTACTTCACTAAGTTTTCACAACCAAATATTCGGTATTAAAATCAAATATTTAACCGAATATCGAATAATTCTTCAGCTTTAGTCTCATCACCAGTAATTACTATAACAATTACAATTACTGAGTATAATTTCACAGTCTATTTCTAAAACTTTATCCATATAATGAGGTTTCAGAGAAAAAAAATATCCAACCGAAAAAAATCCTTTTATCCAGAGTTCCGATAACATCCACAATCCTTCCTGGCGGACACTGCAAACCATCGTTCTGTTATCATCATGGTTTTATATTCACAGTTTTACGCCAATTTACAATATCGCCCAGCATAATACCCAAATAGCCAGCGGATTCTCGTTCATTGCATTTATCCGATATGCACACATACATACAATATTTAGCCCCCGTAACGGGCGAAACGAGTTAGGCGACTGGGGCTCTCCGATTGTCGCCACCATTGGCTTTTGTTTTTCGCGCTCATGGCAGTCGCTGATTTGTTAAAAACGAAAAATGGTAGCTCACACACACACACACACACACACACACACACACACACACACACACACACACACACACACACACAGACATCGGACCGTTTGTGTGTGGATAATGTTGATAATGTTCTCATATATAGAAAATGCTTCCAAAATCAATCACCGTTAACAGTGCAAATGCCTCTTTTCAAATAGATTTTATTACGTTGAATTTTTGAATTTGTATTCAGTCTCTGTGTGTGTGTGTGTGAGTGTGTCAATAGCAGTCGATATTTTTTTTTATATGCGTATATATCAATTCAATAGATTTTTTTATAAACAGTAAATTAGTGTTCACTAATTTATCACTGAAATTGAAAACTAATTTTAATTTTGGTATAATAATTAAATATTTAAACCGAATAATACTTTGATACAGACAAGTGAATATAGATATTTTATATTAACTTTTTTTTTAGAATATTGAATTTCTTTAATTCTTATAAAAATAATATTTATAGTGCAAAATATTTCAAAAGGATTTTAAATTTTCGAAAAGTTTATAACTGAAATATGTTTTGTTTAAAATATAAAGGATTAAATTTTTCCAATAACTCACTTGTGATTATATATTTAGATCTTCAGCACAAAAAATTTTTCATAAACTCTTTTAGATGTTTCAACAAACATTGCTAAAATAAGGCATTTGTTTTAATATCGTAAATCCTATCACATGTTTTGTTTATATCAAACTAAATCTTTTAACAAGCACCAACTAAAAAAATTTCTGTATAAATTTATTAATAAAAATATTTCTATATATAGAGCCAGTTTTTTGCGATACACTGTATTAAAAAATTCGTTAACAATAGTTGTAATTTTACATAAAAACCATAGTAAAGAAATTATATATTATTTCAGCAAAACGATGATTTATATAAATTTTCTGTGAAAATAATATAATTTTGTAATTTTATTTTATATATATATATATATTTGTTTTTTACGAAAAAAGTAAATAATTACTTACAAAATATACGTATTTTATATTTATGGAATGTAAAAATTTTCCTTAAAATATCTGTAAATAATATTATATACATTTTGCAAAAATACTAACTTCTATAAATTTACATATTAAACTGGTATAAATCGTTGCTCCAGATATTTATGTAAAATTACCGAATTTTTTTTACAGTGTAGATTACAGATTGTCTAACATATGTAGAAATATTGACATAGTATTCTGTATCATTATACAGCCTTTGTATGTTTTTAATTATTTTACACTAAAAAAAAAAAAACTTTTTAAAACAGTATTTCGTTACTTTGATATTCTTTCATATGCCATCCATTTCGTGCTGTCATTTTTGTTTTAAATTTTATAATTAAGTTTTATTTTTTAATCTCACTAAAATGCAAAAAGAATAATATACAAAGCGGCAAATATTGCAATAAGTAATTAACAAATTTTTTTTTCATCTTTTTTTTTATTATTAGATGATCGTATCACGTATCTCTTTGTATTTATTTATATAAAACATGTCGACCCATTAGCTTTTATGGCTTTCGCCCGCCTGCAATGCGCCTGAATATATATTCATGATGCAACCTAGCATGTGTTCAGAGCGCAATTCTCGTTGGCGGGGCCGCGTTAGCTTGCTAGCTAGCTCGTTTCATTGTAACCTTTCATATCAACGGGAAACAAATTTGATTACTTAGCAACGCATTTGTCATCATTATGTTTTGCAACGTGACAAACAAATTATAATAATGACAAATATGACTTGTCAGCGATATTAAAAATGACGAACAAATTTGGTAAAAGTCAGGCACACTTTGCTGCGTTTTTAAAACTCCGGGCCCCGGAAACTAATGTATTGTTTTACTACTGAATTTACGCAAAATAAAAACATGTACAGACCTGGCCTGTTAGTGTTACTCGTATGTAGGGTAATTTAGTTGACTCTTGACTGTGACATACATGGAAAAATATCAAATTAGGCTTGTGTGCTAAAAACTGACAAATATTTAATCATTTTTTTAATTTAATATTTATGTGATGTTATATATTTTATAATATAGCTAGTATACTAAAAATATTTTATAATATAGCTAGTATACTAAAATCACACTTTTTGTACGAGATTCATACAATATATACAATATTTTTTTGGTAATTAAATTTGTGTAATTAAAATTACATTTTCTCAGAACAGTTGCGAAAAAAACGGATCAAATATATATTTTATAACAATTTTTTTTTAATAATTGGACCTGTAAATTATATTATAGAAAACGATAGAATATTATGTTACCGTTTCAATAATAAAAAAATAACAATGTACAATTTTATTTTAATATATAATAATAAAATAAATTAACAAGAAATTAGTGTGAAATTATAAATTTTAAAATTATATCTCTTAAAAACTATTTTAGAACCATAACTCACACAAGCTTAAATCGAATTTTATCATGTTTAAAACGTATATTAATTCAGTGGCGTAGCCAGGGTGGTGTTAGGGGGGTTGAACCCCCTCCCTCCCTCAAAAACCTGAACGACCAAAAACATACGTATGTGAAATATGAAGTATGTTATTTTACTTTCATTTTTATAAAAATAATTTTTATTGCTCTTTATTTTTTATACAAATTATAGTATTATCTTTATCGATTAATATTAGTAACGGCCCTTTTCATGACAAGTGATTGGCTACGCCACTGTATTAATTGAAGTATTCAGTTACAAATAGCTAATTGATTTTTATTTAAAACAAAATAGGGGTCCTTCAATTATGTCCGAAATAATCATTAAACTACATTTGCGCTAATATATATCTCTCTCTCCTGCCAGCATTGTAATTTCTCGAAAAACAGAAAAAAAAAACCAAGAGCGAAAAAACTATTGGAAACGAAACAGTATTAGGTTAGGCAATTCCAGCAATACGTCTGCCGTCTGTAGCCACCCCGCCAATCTCGATTCGCCCGGTAAATCTAAACGGATTTAGTCTTTAATTTGTTGGAAGATTAGATGGAAAATCCACCTGGGTAATTAATATGTGACGTGTCGTTATTTATTAAGGTTAGACGAGAGTTGCGCACCGCCGCGGTAAAGACTCGTCGCGCCGCGACGCTAATCATTGTTATACGCTGTAAATTTCTCCAGCTATATACCACCACAATCAGTGCCAAGCGCGATGGCATTTGTCTGTCTATCTGTTGCTGATTGAAATTGTCGCAGGTGCGATTGTGTACAGTTTTAAACTCACCCCCCCCCCTCAGACGTCAAATTAAATCAATGAATTTTAGACAGTTTATTTCATTAAAATCAAATTGTGAGCGATTTGCCATTTAAGTGGTGTGGGGGGTAGATTGCTAATAAGAAATTTATTATTGCGTTTTGCACCGACAGAAACTCGTCATGATTAATTGTTGCTTATGGCAGATATTCAAGGAAAATTCAATTATAAAAATATAATGAATGAATATTTAAATGTATTGGTACGTATTTAGAAAGGCACTATTAAAATTCGGTAATTTTACATAAAAACCCGGGGCAATTGATTTACACCAGTTTAATATGTAAATTTACAGACGTCACAGGAAAATTTTTACATTATATGAATATAAAATAGGTATATTTCATGTAAATTTAATTATTTTATTTAAATATACAAAATTATATCGTAATTTTTAACTATGGTTCTTATGTAAAATGGCAACTTTTTTTTACAATGTGTGTGTTCAATTACCAAATTACCAAACAATATAACAGAAATACTGGTACATACATTTTTGCCTTGTCTACATTTATGATATCTCTCATATAAGCTCTTTTATTTCCACCATTTGGAAAGATAAAATAATTATATAAATATCACGTGTTTATAAAATTATTTACGATTTTTTATTATTATATTGTTATGATGAAAAAACCAAAACGTGACAAACAGCAGCAGAAAACTTTGAGTCTTCGAAGAAAATTTAATAAACACAATAATTATTTTTGTTTATAAACAAAACATCAATACTGTTAACATTCGAAAGTAAAATTCGTACGGTTCACAACTTTGAAACATTTTTATTATTATTCATAACGGATCACTAGATTTCAGATTCAAATTCGGAAAAACAAATTAGTTTAAAAAGAATTTTTAATTAACAAAAAAAAAGAAAACTTTAATTTTGAGTTTAATATTCATTCTGTTAATAAAACAATAATGATTTTTATCACATTTTTAAGTAAACGCAATGAAAAGTTGAAAATTGCTAGAAATCAATTGAAATTTTCAGTTTTTAAGACATTATTTAAGAACTGCCAACTTTACTTGCGATCAAAATACAGTAAAAGAATTTCAATAATATGGTAGAAATGCATATTTATTTGTTACTCTTTTTTACATTACAATGTATGTAGGAATCATGAAATAAACAATACATTTACCAAAACAAGTATCTAATTAAAAACTGTATCTTATTTTGGTCGTAACTTTTACAAAGGCACAACAACAAAATTCGTTTAACAAACATTTAAAAAGCGCAACTTATATTAAAATTTTCGTTCGAGTTGACTATGTATATACTAAAGTGTAACTTAAGTCAATACTAAAAGCAAGATACACACAGAAACGAAACAAATTCTATTTACTGAAAACGATCCTAAATAATGAAAAGAAGAGTCTGTTTCGACAACAACAAGAGAAAGTTTCGTACCGTAAGGGGTTTCTAGTCGGGCACGGAAAAGGAAAGAAAATAGGATATGTAAGTCCAGACAGAAGCAAGCACAAATCTGCGTCAAACTTTACGAAATTAAATTGAATTTGACATCAAAGACGCACACCCACTCACACACACAGTAACGACAAAATACGGTTTATGACAAATCGCAAATGAAAAGTTGTTTATATCCACCGAGAGAAAAGGTCGGTTGTCGGACATTTTGGACAATCTAGATTCGGAATGAACCAACTAGGATTTCTATTCTCGGGGTTGAACTATAAACAACCCCCCCCCCCACCCTCCTAAAAACATAAATGTTCCTACAACAAGTTTCACTGTAATCACTATACGAAGGTTCTTTACAACTCTAATAGTTAAAGTTAAATTAAGTCTTAATTAATTTGGGGTTTTGTTGACGCCTTAAAAATGATGTAAAATTCGAATAATTGTAAGACCCATCAACATTAACAGTAGATTGATAAGGGCAGTAATAGAAATTTATAAAGAAAAAAATAACGTCAATCAGTGTGACTATATATATAATACAGAATTTAATTTTAAAGCCTTTTTTATTTTAATATAATGAGTTCTGAAACATTTCTACTATCATAATATATTATTAATTAAAGAATTTTCTTCAATTATAGCTATGTATATATTTGTATTACCTATATATTTATCAATTTATTTAAATTTATGTTGATGTATGAATCTATTACCGAAATTCTCTTTTTAATTAATATAAATGAAAAAAACATGTACATATCGGATCATATTTTTTGTTCGTCATAAAATTCCTCTTTTTTTTTATCAATATGGAAGCATGAAGAAAAATATTAGAGATTCATCGTTTGAAAAAAAAAAAAAGGGAATAGTAATAAAATCGTAAAAAATTACAAACAGTTCGTTGCGAATGTCTGTATAAAATAAATGATGTTGGACCGCGTCACGATGTTAGATTCCAAGAGGAACAGAATCGCAGACCCGCAAAAATAGATACTGTAGGCGACACCTGACCCACTGGGAATCATGAAATATGTAGTAATACGAACAGTTTTGAATAATAATGTTACCGATAAAAATAATAGCACCAGATATATCACACACACCCACACACACATACACGTACGTCGTTTTTTGCACGCCATCTTTATTCCGATGAATAAAAAATGTATCATATATGAATGAGACAAATATACTGGATGATGTCTCCACCTCCCACTTGTGCTCGGAAAAAAGTAAAAAAAAAAACAAAATATTACATGTGTTGTGTTCTTGCTATACTGGTTCGCCTCTGCTCTCGTCACACGAAGAACAATGCTATATAGAGCTTTTTTTGCGTTTTTTTGGTTATACTAGAATTTCTTACAATATTTTATCTTCTTGAGTATGACTACGTGCAGTTGAATGCTTCTGTAACTTTTTTTAGTTTTAGTTTTGAAATTAAACAAGAATATATACTGCTAGAAATTTAGGTAACTTTTTAAACCAAGTAAATAATTCATTGGAAAGTTAATACGTATTTGTGCAATTTATTACTAAAATAGAAAAAAAAATATATAAGATATAATTTACAATTTTTTAGTCAAAATTATAATAACATTAAACTTTTTTATGTAAATTAAGTTTGTATAACAAATTGAAATCATGATGAAGGTAACACCAAGGAAATGCGAAAAAGGAGTACTGCTTACATAAAAGCAATACAACTTTATAAACACATAATCTAATGGAAACAAATAACCCATTATCCTATTTCCTTGGTGATACTACAATCACAGTTTCATTTCGGAATAAAAAAGTGAACTTACTTTTCATTATTTACCATTTTATATATTATAATGTTTAAATCATAAGCTTTTAGCTTATTTAAAAAAAAATGCTTATTCAATTTTTTTAAAATTAATTTATGGTCAGTTCTCAAAAAATAACAATTTGACTGTAAAATAAAATTGCATACGTAAATATAAAATATACTTTTACTCAACTTTTCAGGAAAAAACAAAACCAAAAACATTTAAATACTCCATTAACAACTTTCAAAAATACAAAATCTTCAGATTAAATACTTGTACAATATTAAAATCATAATAACTTATACATATATGTAAAATGAATGAACATTTTGCATTTATAGTAGATTTTGTTGTTGAATTTTACGCGCGCAGAGCATCCGAACAGAGCCAGAGCAAAGCAATATAGTTTTCGCGGGTGATAAAGCAGACGTGAATAATTTGTGTGCAATTTAGTTGTATAAGGGATTTAGTATTTTCCATCTCTGGAAGCACGAGAGAAATCTTTTCGCATCGTCCTGGGAACGTTTGCCATGGCTCCCCGACGCTCCTCGACGCTCCTCGACGCCACCCGACGTAAAGCATTCAAGCACGTTATTGTTATTCCCATCGGTCTACTTTCGCACACGCACGCACACACAACTAACGTTCTTTTTTTCTTCTGGTCCGTTATCACTGTTTCAAAACTGCTTCTTATTTCATTGCCATTGTCACTGGCAGTTGTGTGCAAAATTATCGTTTATCATAATTGTTGTTTTCGGAATTATTTTCCACCCGAAAGAATATCGTAAAATTATACTTACAGCTACTATTGAAATAAAATTTTAAATTTGCTTTATTAAAAATGTGATAAAGAAACACTATTATTTTGTCTATCCTAATAATAATGAATTCATAACAAAATCAAAATTAATATGTTTCATTCATTTTTTTTTAGTTTACTGTTTTTATTTGTATTTCAAACATGAAAATTAATTTAGAAATATTTTCTTTAAGTTGCACTTTACATATAATTTTAAGGATGAGGCTATTTATACATACGGTATGTATACGCAATTGGCTATTTATACATACTAAAAAAAAAAACTAACTTAACCTAACCTACCCTAAATAGGCAACTGCGTAAAAATACTGTATGTATAAATAGCCAATTGCGTATACATACCGTATGTACAAATAGCCACTTTCTAATTTTAAAGTTATAAATAAAAATTATTTTTATAACATTATATAACATAACAATTCAGAATTTAATAGTTATTTATAACGTTATGTAATGAAAACAAATAATAAATAACGTTATACAATAACGTAACGTATTTTATTATATATATATATATATATTGCAGATTTATATCAAAAATCTGAACATTGCATAGATATATTTGAACATATCATTTGCTGGTGGATTGAAATTTGATATGATATAAACTTTTATTACACTTAAGATTTACAGTGATATAATTTATTTGTTTATCTTTGCATCATATGAATTAACTAATAATCGATCATTCAAAAAAACAAGATTAACCATAATTCATCAATATCTATATTTTAGATTTGAGTAAGATTCTGCAATTTACAGTAAGAATTTTCAGCTATTCGTTTCCAGTAAAAAATCTCATTAAAACTAGTAATAAAATTAATTTCTTTTAAGTAGGTATATAGAGTAATAAATGTAGAATTTTCTCTTAAGAGAACGAAATTCGCAATCCCGAACCAAAGACCAACAAGACCATGTGAAGTAAAAAGTAAAAATAAAAAAAATGGAAGAATGGATCCGAGCAGAAAACTTAAAAAGTGGTAACTGCGCAAACGTAGAACGATTCTCTTTGCTTCCGTATATGCCTTTTATACATTGCAAGCTGAAAGGGCAGATTTCTTTTCATTTATCTTGTTAGCGTTTGGGCCGTTTGCGCAGACGGTGTAAATTATGTCATTGTTTCCCGACAAATGGCCACTTTATAACTGGTTTGTGCTACTACTGTTATTGCGAAAAGTTGCCCTCGTCGCATGGAAATATTAAAAACTCTTTGCGACATTCGCGCTTTTTGCATACGACATTGTCTGCCTTTTCTACTCGTTCCTTTTCTTCCAAATAGGCATAATTCGTTTCATCATTTAACCACTTTTTTTTGGTATTATTGTAATAATTTATGTGAAGATATTATATCTTGTTATTTTGATATCAATTTTAAAACTCCAAAATATTGTTTTCCTGCTTTATTTATTTGATTAGTTTGAACGTAAAAATACTGCAATATAATATATATTGCTTCTTATACTATTGGTTTTCTATACTGAATATAAAAAAAAATGTTATCTCACTACAGTATTTTTTACATTAATTGTTTTTAAAAAATCATCAACGATTTAGAATCTAAATTTTAAACATCTATTTTTTACGTTAATATAAAAAGAGTTAGGCGCATCCTTTAATCTTGAAATTTTATCTTATTACAAATGATATGCAAAATTTATTTAGCTATCGAAAAATATTACTAAATAAATAATATATATTTAAAAAAACTAAATATCACTGTAACTTTCAATAATATATTTGTAATTACTTATTTTTATTTTTGGTTGAAAAACAAACTAGCCAAATTTTGACCTACATAAAATTATGAAATTATTGAAATAAATATAAGTCATTACATTGCATTATTCAATATTTATTATTCAATATAGTACATCCACAAACATCTATCTCATTAAGAGTTGTAAATTTGATAAAAAAAAATCAATAATATTAATTGTTAAACATTAAAGTGCATAAAATAAATTGATGAACAAATAGGAAATTTAATATATATATATATATATATATATATATATATATATATATATATATATATTAAAATAAAAGTTTTCTTTATTTATAGATGACGCAAGACGGTAATGTAACTACAAGTGTTCTAACATTTGTTCCGACTATTGATGATGGTGGCAAATATTTATCATGTCGTGGTGTTCAGCCGCTTATTCCTGATAGTGGTATCGAAGATGGATGGAAATTAGATATTCACCGTAAGTAAAAATTGTTTTCTTTGATATTTTACTGAGCAAATTTGTTGTGATGGACAAAATGATGCCGAATGTCAGTTTAATAAATTGACTATGATATAGTGTTTGGTTTGTTCCAACCTATCATTAAATCGATTTGGAATCAGTTCAGAAATGAATGCGTATTTTTTATATAGTTCCGAACTAGTTTAGAATTTAGTTGAAACAAACCTATTATATTCAAATCTCTTTAGATAATTTTAGATTTATTTTAATCTGCATACAACATAATATAGCTCTTTAGATTTTTAGCTAAATTGAAATTGTATTATGTATTAAATTTTTATAAATTATAACTTCCAAATAATAGAAATAAAAGAGCATGTATGAGGGAAATTATGAATGTGGATGAAGCGAAAGTTGCTTGTTTGGATAGGAATGTTTGGAGGCGACTGATTTCGGGATGATGAAAAGAGTTTGTGCCATACCTTTTTGGGTACATGGCGTGATTGTGTATGTATGTATATATAACTTCCATAAAAAATTGCAGATATCACCTTAAGGTCCGGTTTTATAAACAATAAATAAATTTACTTCACAAGTAAATTTCATTCTCCTACTAAATACCATGTAAACAAATGTTATTTCATCAATTTTCTACCAGATTATTATTATTAATAATAAATATTTTTTAATACTCTTTTTAACACGAAAATCTACAGAATAAATATATTTACTTTCAAAATAAATTTAACTAGCTTTTATAAAACCGGGCCTAAATCTATATAAGTGTATTTTAAAGCTAAAACAGACTATCAATAAATCAATATCTGGCAAGAGTAATCTTTACGTATCCATTGAATTTATAGAATTTTCCGGGCTGATATGCCATGATCGATCTAACCCATGTCGCAGACGTTTCGCCATACATTGTAGATGACATCGTCAGTGTTTGGTGACAAAACAGTCACCAAGCATTGAGGATGCCATCTACGATGTATGGCAAAACGTCTGCGACACGAGATTTCAGCCCGGAAAATTCTATAAATTCAATATATCGCAGTTTATAATCACTTCCCCCGGTAAGTTATAAACATCAGATGCGCAACAAACTTGTGCTAGAGCGAGGAAACGAGAACACGTGTCCGTATGCTAGTAAGAAAATTTGTCATTTTGTTTGTGTTGTTGCAGATGTTCCCATGGTAACATTGGAATTAGGAAGTAACTTGAACGGTAGTACGATACGTGAAGGCGTTGACGTTTACTTCGAGTGCAACATTAAGTCTAATCCATGGGTTTACAAAGTCAGCTGGCGACACAATGTAAGGAAGACTAACTACCAATTACCGCAAAACTCATCACTAAACATACATCTAAACACTTTATTCGTTAGTTAGTTATTACCTCTTTAACGATCGTGCGATAATGTTTGGTCACTTGCTTCTTGAATTTAATGACAACAGACATTTGATTACATTATTTATTTGAAATTATTAACACAAAATATTATTCATTAAATCGTCCGATATTTTTAAATTGATTTACAATAACCGACTTTCACCCAAAACAAACTTTATATATATTTTAAATATTTTTATTTGTTTAGTTTTCTTTGTGTTTATATGTGCATATATTATAATTTACTGTTTATTATTCCAAAAGTTTTATTTTTAATGTTGCATCAATATTTCAATAGTTTTGACGCAAATCAACTAATAGTATAACAATCTCACAATACCCAGCTATTACGTTTATAATTGTTGCTAATAAATTATTAGTAGGTTTTTGTTTATTTTGATGTAAATTACATGTTGCATCTCAATATCTTTCAAGTTATTTTAAGTTGTCAAACTATTTTAGACAGTAGTACGTAATTTATCGGTACTATTTTACTAAAGTTATAATGCAACAATGTCTTGTATGTAATGTTTAGGGTAAAATGCTCTACAACAATGCAGCAGCCGGAACAATTGTAAGCAACCAGAGTTTGGTGTTGCAAAGTGTCACAAGGGCGCGTTCCGGATTATATACTTGCGTTGGCAGTAATCAAGAAGGCGACGGCGAAAGTAATCCGGTGCAATTAGATGTCAAGTGTAAGTTTTCAAACTTTATTCGTTCAATTTTTACACTTTTTAATTATAAAATTATATGTAAAACTATTAATATACAGGGTGTAACAGAATAACTATTCCTAATTTTCGCATAAAGAAACATTTTTTATTAATAAACTAGTGTCCGGAAATTTTCTTATTTTTTTGCAGTCGATTGTACATCGTTACAACTTGTGTATCGAAAATGGTGGTCGTAACTTCGAACAATTTTTATAAAGTTTAATGCGCTATTATTTCTAATAAAATGTTCCTTAACTTAAATACTCTTTGATGTTTTTATTAAGATTGTTTTTAACGGCACCTAGAAATTTCCGGACACTAGTTTATTAATAAAAAATGTTTCTCTAAGTGCACTCTATCATTTCTGAAAATTAGGAATAGTTATTCTGTTACACCTTGTATAAAAAGATAATACAGGTTATAATTATTACTGTTTTTAATGTTTAAGAAAACATGAAAACAGTTTTAAAATTAAATTTAACTCTTTTCTAAATGTTAAGGTTTTTTTTTTTTTTTAAAGAATAGGTAATTGAAACTAGCGAAATCATATCTGCGTAGCTGCGTTTAAATTTTTTGAAAGAGTTTAATGATCATATATCTTTTTTTTTTTTTTTCTTTATTTTAATATAAATTTATGGACGGAAAAAATCGTCTTAATATAATTCTAACAAAATTGAACTGATATATTTTCAAAAAGAAACCCAATTTTACGTTTCCGGGGGGCGGTTTATGATCTAATAATTATTAAATTTTTTTTACTCTTCTAAATTTGAACTTACAAACAGAATAATTAAATATTTTTACATAATAATAATAATAATTACAAGCGGAACTGACAAATAAGAAAAAACTGTAAGCAGGTTTTCACAGAGTAAACGACGAACCATAAATAATCGGTTATTTTGAACGGTTGCTGTAGAAAGCAAAATGTCGTACATTTATTTCGCGTTTTCTTAACCGCAAACTGTAAATATGAAATTCCTTTAAACCGTTTACAATCCTCTACCAAACTAAAACAAGCCACTACTACTTTACCTAGTATGAAGGGTAACAAGAGTTATGTGTTACTCATTATTATTCCTTACGTTTATGGTATTTTACTTTCTAGATATATATACGAAACACTTCGGTTATATATTTACAAATTTCTTGTCTATCCTAAAATAAATATTTGAAGTTATTTCAACATGAAAACTTAATATTATTCGTGACTCTATATGAAGTGTATTGGATTGAAATAGATATTAATTATTGAAATAAAAATTCAATATTATTTTAGACGCTTTATTTCGTTATCATCAGATATCAAACGTGTACATTTATTAAAATAAATTTAACATTTTAAATATTTATTATAATACTAGTGTGTTTTTCATATTATATTAATATGAAATTTTATTATTATTTGTAGTGTAAATCAGTTACAATTTAAAATCTTTATATTTCGTTTATTAAAGAAAACATTTTTATCGGTTTTAGATTCATTTTATTTTTTGTGAATAATTTAACAGAAATATTAGTAATAGTATTTATTAATAAAAAAATACAATCTAAATTGATATTCTATACGGAAAAAAAAATCCAAACAATATGTTAACATTTAATATATTATAATTATTTATTGATTTTATCAGTTTTGTCTACTTTTTATCACATTAGATAGATTTCTTTCTTGTTCTACTAAATGAGAAATTTTATTCGAAAGAAAAACAAAAACTATTTTTTAATCTTATAGGTTTGTTTAGAATTTTACCATAAATTAGAAGATTTCTAATTAGTAATTACAGATTCAAGAGAATTAATCCTTGTTAGTTAATTATAACAAAATACTCATGTAGAACAATACAAATTAATTTTACTCAAATACTCGTGCATTTTCATTAATTTATCAAACAATAACACAACCCGAAAATACAATATTATAATGTTATATTTAATCGTCGGTTAGATAATTTAAACTTCACTCGCATTTTATTTACAATATCATCGACGTTGGCTGTGAAACCGTCATGCTGACTATGAAAACTTGAAATACAGTTCACATACACACACACACACACGACCTAAAAGCAGTTTATTTTGCGCCAACCATACGAAAAGAAGTTTGTCTGAATATCAATATTTGCTTGGCACCCCAGTCACTTGCGTTTCCCACCAAATCTATATACACCATTCCTCCTAACCTTACCTCTTTTCCGTCTGCCCTCCGGGGCAAATATGTGAAAACATTCATGTCTGCGCTTGTCCGCAATCGAGTGATGGATTGCAGCGCCATTCCAACGGAGTGTTCGTGATTTATAACTCACTAACACATCGCTATCCGGGGGTGTACCATATAGAGAAGCACTTTACGGGTTTACGCCGATTGAGAGATGATGACTGAGTGAAGGGTCGAATTCGAGTTACTTATCGCTTAACTTAATGGGTACAACGTGCTGAAAATTTGTCTGATTTCGAGTTTTAGCACGGCAAACAGCTCCAGCCTCCGTGCTATTTACTAGCAAGCAGCTTTCATTCAAAGTGATTTATAATAGAACACACACACCCTATCTTGTTCCTGCTTTTCATTTCTATTTTGTTTTCGTCTCTGGATTTACTATTTGAATCGAAGGGGGCACTTATTTGATCCCTCGACAATTTGTACTAAATTCTGTTCCTGTTAGCAACAGATTTATTAGAAAATTAATGTATTGATTTTATGAGACTTACGCATAAGTTTTGCAAGACAATGATATAATTCCAGAATCAACTGTTTAAACATCAATGTTGTATGTTGTCAAATAAATATCTGTATATTGTTATCAATTAATCTTGATTAAAAATGAAATAGGAATTATTAATTAATGAAATTAATTATTATAAAACAGTATTTTTATAAAATTATTAATTTTATTATTTCACAAATAGACGTAGATTTTTTTACTCATTTTTGAAAACTATGACTCGTATTTAAAAGTGATTTTTGCCAAAATTACTTTTGACATTTACCTAAAATTATTTATTAAGCACTTTATAATAGTTTTTTAAATTTTATAATACCGAATATAATAAAAATGATCAAAAATAAAAAAAATATTCTGAAATTAATGATAAAAGCTCTTTTTCAAGAAAAAGTGAAGTGAGAATACGGGTTTATATTTTTTAGATGTAAACTATATAAAAAATTAAGATAAATAAATAAAAATAACTTTGTTATATCACTAAAAACAATTAAAATTAGTGATATAACAAAGTTATTTTTATTTATTTATCTTATTTCCAAAATGTATCACAAAGTTACGGCTAATCAAGTTAAATATATAAAAAATTAATTATTTTACTCATTGTTTTGAAAAAAATAAAGTTATTTTTATACAAGTAATCTACTATAAATTTGGTTTTTGATTGAATGACTCGAATTTTTAAACTTTCGAACAAACCTATTATGAATTATTACATTATTCATATAATTTTTTGAAATTTCAAAGTGTAACATTAATTTTCTTTCTAATTATTTCAGTTGCTCCAGTTTGTCGTCCGGGTCAGCCTAAAGTTTTTGGCGTAGCGCGGCAAGAAACAGCACGAATTCCTTGTGAATTAGAAGCAAATCCACAAGATGTTCAATTCATCTGGAAGTTTAACAATAGTGCAGAAACTGTTGATATACCACAATCGCATATTGCCACAGATCGGACCAGAGGTATTGCGGCATATACACCGATGACTGAATTAGATTATGGAACAATGCTTTGCTGGGGTAAAAATGAAATTGGAGTACAGAAGGATCCTTGTGTGTTTTTTGTCAATCCTGCTGGTAAGTTTTGCGTTTTTATTAATTTACTATCTCTTGCTTAAATTAATGCCAAAACTCAAAAATAACAAGATTAAAAGTATATGGGTGTAAACCCATATAGAGACCACTTTGACATTTCTCGGAAAGTTGGCAACACTGTATTTTAATAATATTATAATTTATGTGGGCACTAGGAGAAACTTTTCTGAAAATTTGATCAAAATCGAATAAATGATGTAGCCACAATGAATTTTGGTAATTTTTTTCTTGGAAAGTTGGCAACACAGTATTTTGTTACAATTACATAAATTATATGAATACTAGGAGAATCTTTTGTGAAAATTTGAGTAAAATCGGTTAAATAACATGGCCATAATAAATTTTTTAAAATTTTAGTAATTTTTTTCTTGGAAAGTTGGCAACACTGGACATTAATAAAATTATATAATTAATGGGAGTATTAAGAAAATCTTTTCTGAAAATTTGATGAAAATCGCATAAATAACGTGGCCAATATGAATTTTTAAAAACTTTTGTAATTTTTTTCTCGGAAAGTTGGCATCACTGGAAAAAAATAAAACCACATGACCATCTTGGGTACTAGACAAATTTATCCTGAAAATTTCATTAAAATCGGTTGAACCGTCTAGGAGGAGTTGCGGCCACAAAATTTTGACTTACGAGCGAGCTGACGACGCACACACATACACCCACATAAACTAAATTCAGATTCGTCATCTAGGGACTATATGAAGGATTTCTATACACAAATTTTTTTTTGAAAATGTTACAGACACCGTACCAAACGCTATACCACTTTTTCCTTGCAGTCAAAGTGGTAATAATAAATAATATTTTTTTAAGTACTTCACTAAAATTTAAATAACATGTCTAAAAATATTAACAAAATAACTGCTTGTTTTATGAAAATAACAATATTCTATTAATAGGCAAACCAGACTCGCTTCAGAATTGTACAATCCTTAACCAAACGGCCGAATCCTTGAACGTGGAATGTATTGACGGTTTCGATGGTGGCTTACCCCAGGAGTTCGTAATGGAAGTATACGACACACAAACACGGAAACTCGTTAGCAATGTAACGTCACGTGTACCTGTTTTCACCGTGGGTGGTCTCGAATCAGGACTCGGCTTTGATATAGGACTTTATGCTGCAAATAAAAAAGGACGAAGCGATATAGCTAAATTGCAAGCGTTCACTTTGAAATCGGCTGAAAAACATACAGGTAATTTCAAATTACATTTTACCTGTTAATAAATTAAAATTTTAAAATAAATTAATGCAACCATTTCAAATTACGAAATGTATTTGATGATTTTCTTAAAATGTACTAGTTTATAGTTTTTATAAAAGGAAAACAAAATAAATGAATTTACTAGTAGGATATCCGGAAAGATTAGACTTGGAATAAAAGTAAGAAATAAAAAGGAAAATTGATTAACAGCGATAAAAACATTGATGGATGAAGTTGGCGTAAAGTCGAATTGAGACACTGTTAAAGAAATTGGTGAAATTAGTTACTTGCAATTTTTCTTACAGTTTACAATTTCTTTTCTGCTCAACTATAAAACAATAATTTCAGAAATAAACTTAGATTTAAATTAACAATTTCGAAAACATTAATAAATTAAATAGAAGAAAGTTTGCAGTTATTATATTAAACATAATATTTAAAAATGTGTATATTTATTAATATTTAAAAAATTAAAACACCCGAAAGTGTTTGCATGAATTAAGTATATAATTGAATAAAAGAGAAGCGAACATTCAAATTAAAATAAGACGTCTACAAGATTTAATTTTAAACTCTTCGAAATTATGATATTTATAAATTCAACATAGATGAGTATAAAAAATTTAACTTTTCTCTAAAGAATACATCATTGATATCAAGGTCAAATTAATCGAAATTTGAAGAAACTTTATGAGTATTATAATTATGTACTGTAATATTAAAATGTGCCTGTCACACTGGAATTTGTTTGAATTGCATTAAAATCTAGGTACTGACTACAAAATAAATTAATAGACATTTAATAATTGACAGTAATCAAAATCCGCATGAAGTTTGTTCGGATTTTGGCCAAAATCAACTGATGGCTTTGATTTTGATATCACTGATGTATTAGGTATATATTGTGTCATTCTAATGGTAAAATTCATAATGGTATCTCTTTTTAATTTGAAAATTTGCTGATTAGACACATAAAAAATCCCAAGTAAACAAACTGATGTATATAGATAACTTATTGCGTCAACAACAACAACACCAACATCCAAGCGCACCGGAGAATTGTACCTTATTGTACCGTTCAACTAAATCAATTCGCGTGAGTTGTTCGCCGCCACCGCTCGACAAATTTCTCGAACAACCAACCACTTACATATTACAAGTATACGCTGCCCGATCACGTCTTCTAATTGCCACTGCCACTGCATCACATCCAGACGATCTGCATCTTGACAACTTGCCCTCGGATTCGGATGGTGATGGTGGACTTTTGCTTTTCGTTCGCATCATGACACCGACCAGTACCAGCGATGCGGCCATTTTGTACGCTGATGCTTTTAGCGACGACGATGAGACTAATGGAATTAGGTCGAATCATCGTCGCCAAGGCCGTGTTGGCGGTAAGACGCCATCATAGTAAAACCTCCACCACCCCCAACCCCCATATATATCGCCTAACCACCTTCATTTTCTATAAATTAATCTTGCTCTCTCTGTCTCTCATGGTTTTGGTTTTGTGATCGGATTTCATTTGGTTTGGTTTTGATTTCGAGCCTTCGTCCTTATTCTAATTATCAAATGAATCACCGGTTATTCACGCATACTCATTGACACTATTCATGGGAATTATGGGTATTTAAGCTTTCGGATATGTGAAGTCAGGGGTTTTATCTGACAATGTTTATTTCAATACATTTTTTGTAGTTTGTAATTATGTAAAATAAGTTTGTTCGAACTAAATTCTAAATCAGTTTGGAACTGTATGCAGCAGTATGGTAAATTATGATCCAAAGCCTGGGACAGTTCTGAAATGATGACGAGTAAAATTTAAATTACCTAAAACTGGGCAGATAGAACGCTATATGACTCACATTTATAACAATTTCACGCACAGATTCACGCTCAATAATGGCAGCATGGCGGTGACCCCCTGACAAATCTAACGATACATGGTGACGGTGTTTATTTTTAAAATAGTTGTGTGCTGTACTTCCCATTCATTCCAGCAACATTCCAGAAATGTAAATTGTTCACAACGTCCGCGCATGCGCCCAGAAAACTAAACCTATTTCTATTAATCTTGTGCGTCTTGTGACCGTATTAACTAACATTATAGTAATGGTTCAACATGTTTCATAGCAAAAGGTAATTCTAATAAATATCCGCAATTTATTTTGTTACAGCCTCAACACCAGTCCTACTTCAAATAACGCCCATCTTGGGAGCGCTAATTGGCGTGGTGTCCGCACTTGTAATGGTCGCAATAATTATCGTAGTTGTAATTAGATTACGTGGGGGCGGTGACCAAGATGACAAGGATTGCGATGAAGGAGGCGGTGGCTTAGGTCTGGGTTCAACTGGACGAAGATGTGTTGGAGCATCGGGTGATAAAGCCAGTACGGAACCGTTGAATAAAGATTTGAATGATAGTGTTGATAGTTTGGAAGAAAAGAATCCGGATATTATTCCGCAAAATAATACGGATGATGATTATCAAGATGAAGAACGAGCATTTGAACGATTGAATAATGCTCCGACTAGAACTTATACTAGATTACAATCGCCAACTACCTTGGGAAGAAATGGGTCTTATGATACTTATAAGTCGCAAAAATCGGTAAGTTTAATTTTTGTATGTCATTGACAATGTATGTCACTAATGCATATACCGGGTGTTCGTTAGTTGATAGCGATAACTACTTTCTCGAGTAAAATTCGAAGAAATACTTAGAATACTTTTCGATAGGGCATAAAAAGTTCTATAATTTGGTTTTAGTTTTAATTTGCTAGCATGTGCCGTGTGGGCGCTAGAATTTTTTTTTGATTTTTTGGTTTTTATTTTTTTCTCAAAAACTATGAGGTGTAGGAAAATAAGCATGATATGGAAAAATGCGGAATAATGAGTACTATAATCTAGTGAATAAATCATTATTCTAGGATGCATGGTTTAGTAGAAAAAAATTACGATTTTTTCAAAATAAGACTTTTTTCTAAATTTGCTGAAAAAATCTGAAAAAATTCAGTTAAATGGAGAAAAAAATTAGCTACATAATAGCTAAGTAACTTTTTTCTCAAACTCATGCCGGTTTTATTAAAAATTCTAAAAAGCATTTTAGAATTTTCAATAATTTTTCGTGCCAAACCAGAATGAGGTAGAGAAAAAAGTTACTTACCTATTATGTAGCTAATTTTTTTCTTTATTTAACTGAATTTTTTCAGATTTTCTTTATAGCTCATAAAATTATTAATAATCACTAATCACTGTTCCTTTTAAAGAAAGAATAAATAGTTATCTCGTATAATAAATCCAAATATGCAAATAATTGATTGTCTATTTTCAATTTCAGAACGACGAAATAACGTACGCCGAACTAGCGTTACCTACCCAACAAATGCCTCACGTAATCTACAATCAGCAAGCGATTCCAATGTCCGTAATGCGTCGCCAGGAACCGATCGTCTACGCTCAGATCGACGTATCGAAGCGTATGCCCTGTCTACAGCCCCTATCGCCACCGCATCCATCCCAGCTGGCCACCCTGCATCATCCGCACCAGCATCCACCCGGTTCGTATCTGACCCGGGCGATGCACGACGAGCACGCCGCCATGATGCATCAGATCGACGCCGAAGTGCCCCTGCTCGGTTCCGGCGCCGTACAGAGAGACGCTGCTGTGAGTAGTAGTTGCTGCAACATGCCGCCGTATGCCGCTTCTCTTACAATGCCCGGCTCCGGTCTTTCCGGACGCATTTTACCGCATGATACCTGCCTCTAATTTTACTACTAATTTCAGTTCAGAGCTTGAAACGAGGTAAGAGCGGGACCGGGGATTTTTCTAATGCTGCTTTACGTTTTAAAAGCGATTCTTTGCGAGATTTAATTTTATTATTTAACAATCTGTTTACATCCTTACTAATATTTAACTAATATAACTAAATATGCTTTTAGTTAAGAAAATATGTAATTGTTTCTCTTCAAAAACTTTAAACCTTATGTATAACTTTTTTTAAAATTTTAAAAATACGACATAAACTTAAATAAATTAAACTTACAGCCGGTTTTATAATAAACACTTTAATTAAAATTATATCTAAACTAGCAAAAAAGCATCGTTTTTAAATTCTACCAGCATAATTATTATTGTTGTCCATAAAACGATGCTTCTTTGTGAACTTTTCAAACTTCTAATATTAAAATGATTTGTTATTGCCAATAAATGAATGCTTTTTGGTGAGCTTAAAGTCGACTTTAGTTAAAGTGTTCAATATGAAACTGGCCGTTAATGAAATAGTGTAAGAAAACACTAGTATTTACTTTATAATTTTAATTTAAATATGTTTTTAGATCAGATAATCGAAAATAAAAGTCTTGCATTTTTTGTTCCGATTTTCATAGTTTTAATGAAATAGTAACAAAACATTTGCTTCCACTTGGAATATATTAAGTTATATTTTGAACTATTCTTTATTATTATATAGTATAATTTTTGTTATAAATAAGTTTGTCATTCACTAATTATTAATTTTAAATATATTACGAATAGCTTTTCATTTTTATTTTGTATTGTGTTATTGTTTATTAGCAATATTACTTTTATGAATGCATTATGATTAGATAATTAAATAAATGTTATATTTCTTTCCAAATAATTAAGTAATTGTTGATTGTTGTGTGCAGCAAATGGTGGAAGCTGGCGGTAGTCGAAGCTCAACACCGCGTACTGTGACAGCCACACGCTTTTGACCGAATCAAATGAACAATCAGTAATAAACCCAGCCATCAGACCATCGAAAAATTGTGAACATTATGAACAATGTTGTTACTCTTATCTCCGTAAACGTGTGACAATTTACTCACCACTGCGTTAAACAATAAAGTTGAAACAGTGATGTCTGTCCATTTACTAAACGAACTCTAATTAATTCAACTTAAAAATATGTGTTCGTATAAAATAAATTAAAAAAAAATAAAAATAAAAAAAATATCTGCAGCCGAGTGTTCATTATTTTTAGCAAAAAAATGGCTGTAGAAGAATTATGTGCAAGAAATAAAAAAATATATTAAAATACGGAAGAAATCAATAATTATCAGCAATGTTTTTTTGGAAAAGTTTATTTGAACAATGTTAAAGTTACATATCACGCCATGTACTCAAAAAAATGTGACACAAACTCTTTCCATTACCCGGAAATTAGTTTCCTCCAAACATTCCGATCTAGACAAGTAACTTTAGCTTCAGCCACATTCATGATGCATTTCATATATGCTCTTCTATTCCTATCACTTGGAAAAACATTCACTCATGCATTATTATTACAAGTTACCAACAATGGATATTTTGATACATTTTATAGACATCATAATGGTTGATAGATATGATTGAGAGTATTTTGCGTGAGCGAATATTTCCAAGTGGGACGAATAAAAGAGCATGTATGAGAGATATCATGAATATGGATGAAACAATATAAATGTTTGACGGAAACAAATTTCTTCTTAAATGGAAGAAGTTTGTGTCACACAAGTATTTTCTTCAGGCTATGTTCAACAAAGATTTCAGCTTATATTTCTCATTTTTGTCTTTCTTTCACAAATCTGTATAGCATTCTCTTTTTATACTTATTTTTGAAAATTTTATATTAGGTGTGTTTCTACTAACAGTGAAACTAGTTTTTTTTATGTTCATGGTTAAAAAAGTTCTTCAGCATTGTTCAAAATAAAAGCGCATTGCAAATAATCAGTGACTTCTTTCATATATTGTATAAACCTCTTAATTCAGTCAACTATTTTGACTTTCAGGACAGTTTGAAGTTTTCAAATATGTATTTAATTATTAAATGTGAATGTTTTAAAAATACAGTTTCTCGATCCGAATTCTCAATTTATACCTTTAAAAAAAATGATGATGATTATATTAAAATAAGTAAAAATGAAGACAGCTGTGCTGTGATTTAAAAGGTTTTTGTTAATGTTGAAAAATTTGAAGAAAAAAAAAACGATATATGGTTTCGAATGCATCACTTGCAATAACGAATAACAATTAATTTATTTTAATAGCCTATTAATTATATATGTTTCTAGTCTTAAAATTAAATATTAACAATCTTGCTAGCGACCGATAGTTTTTTTGTTTCTAATTTGAGTCGTTTCATACAAACATATTTTTATTTTTTTAATTTAATATAAAATAGTTGTGTAGTTTATATTTAGTTTTAATCTAGAGGATGATAGAGTATATTTCTAATTTGATAGGATTTTTTTATTATTATAAATATGTGTTGATAAAAATAATAAGTATCTGATGACGTATATCTTATCAATTTTGAAATATACTATATAATTATTATTAATAATAAAATTTATGTAATTTAACATAATGTACATAGTTATTTAAAAAAATCCCTTTGTAAAAAAATCCATTTGATAATATTTTTCCTTTGAGGAACAATTTTTTTTATAAAAATATATATATATTTCCTGCGATAATATTTTCATTTACTGTAATACTTATTTCTAATTTTCAATGCTTTTAATATGCAAAATATTGTATCGATTATGGAAATATATATTTACAAGTTTTAAATTAATTTAAGATATGCGTAGAAATGACTCATTTATATTAAATTTTTTAAAAATATGTAGTTTTAAAAATGTTCAATTATATTTCAGTTTTACATTAACGACCGTCCATAAAAATACAACTACAAGTGATGCAAAAATTTAACCATTACAGTGTAAATATGTATATAATACAGCTCAAATGTACGATTTTTCTTAAAAAGGAAAGTACGTTATTACAAAGAAAATATTTAAAAGAAAGAGAGATAGAGATTCGTAGATTTCTTTTATATAATAAATAATAATTTTTTGGTCAGAAACTTTCCTTTTAAAAGAACATACATTTACAATACTCTTAATATAACCTAGTTATATGATAATTATATGTTTACTATGTAACATTTATTCATTAATATATTGACAATAAAGTGATACGTTATTTGTTTAATGTATTTTCACATTTTTTTTTTATCTTTATCTTTACAAATTTTATTGTTTTTTTTTAATTTTAACACTCAAAATTTGTTAACTTTCGACAATTTGTGATTTGCAATAAACGATAGATTCTATCTGATTCAATCAAAATTTTCATTATTACTATTACTATAATAGGTAGCTTATTTGGTAATTTTTTTGGAAAATGTGTTTTTTATTGTTTAATAAAGTTCTTAAACAAATTAATGCTGCTGTATTTAAAATAGCCAATTTATTTTTTCATTTACATATACTAATACTATACTCTACAATGTATATATTATCATACATAGAAAAAATAAATATATCTACTGCTGTTAGTAAAAACTGTGTTTTATTTCCAACCAATTATTTTTATATATATATATATATATATATATATATATATATATATATATATATATATATATATATATATATATATATATATATATATTTATATAATACATAAATTATAAATAAGTTATGTATAAGCTAAGGAGTTTTAACGAAATGCAGGAACCCCTTGCTGGATAAATCTTAGCAACACAAGTACTGCCTAGCAGCTATAACATTTTTAACCCCCAGCTCCGTACGAGCCCCCGGCTATTAATTATTAATGTTTGCAAAAAAAATCTTTATTCGCGAATATCTCGAAAACGGCTGGGAATTTCGCAAAAATAACAAAATTTGCCGTCCCCCTTACGAACCTGTAAATAAACCAGGTACGTACTACAACATATCCAAAAATCAACCCCCTAGGACACCCCCTTATTAATTAAGTCAAACCCCCAACAAAACTGATGAAAATATTGAAATTGAAATTTTGGGTGAAATGTATGTTTTCTTATTGTTGAATAAAGTTCGTTAAAAACAGATGCTGTGTTGTATTTATGTTTTTCCCAATTTCATCCCTTAAAATTAGTTAAAATCTTTAATCGCAAATATCTCGAAAACGGCTGGGAATTTCGCAAAAATAACAAAATTTGCCGTCCCCCTTACGAGCCCGTAAATAAACCAGGTACGTACTACAACATATCCAAAAATCAACCCCCTAGGACACCCCCTTATTAATTAAGTCAAACCCCCAACAAAACTGATGGAGATATTGAAATTGAAATTTTGGGTGAAATGTATGTTTTCTTATTGTTGAATAAAGTTCGTTAAAAACAGATGCTGTGTTGTATTTATGTTTTTCCCAATTTCATCCCTTAAAATTAGTTAAAATCTTTAATCGCAAATATCTCGAAAACGGCTGGGAATTTCGCAAAAATAACAAAATTTTGCCACCCCCTTACCAACTTCCTGATAAACCAGGTACGTACTACAACATATCCAAAAATCAACCCCCTAGGACACCCCTTTATTAATTAAGTCAAGCCCCCAACAAAACTGATGAAAATATTGAAATTGAAATTTTGGTGAAATGTATTTTTTCTTATTGTTGAATAAAGTTCGTTAAAAACAGATGCTGTGTTGTATTTATGTTTTTCCCAATTTCATCCCTTAAAATTAGTTAAAATCTTTAATCGCAAATATCTCGAAAACGGCTGGGAATTTCGCAAAAATAACAAAATTTTGCCACCCCCTTACCAACTTCTTGATAAACCAGGTACGTACTACAACATATTCAAAAATCAACCCCCTAGGACACCCCTTTATTAATTAAGTCAACCCCCAAAACTGTGATTAAAATATGAGAAAAATCTCAATTTTTTTCTTGTTTTCCTGATAAAATTTCGTGAAAATGTTTCATTTTTCGCTTTCCTGATACAAATCTTGCATTTTACGCTTTCCTGATACAAATCTTGCATTTTAGGCTTTCCTGATACAAATTTCGTTAAAAAAATGCTTGATGTAAAACTGGTTGCCATAGGCTTTTCTAGCAAGGGGTTACTGCAAAAAATTTTATCAGATTTTTTAAGATTTTAAGGGATGAAATTGAGAAAAAAATAAATACAACACAGCATCTGTTTTTAACAAACTTTATTCAACAATAAGAAAAAATACATTTCATATATCAATATATCAAATGTATCAATGTATCAAAATGTATCAATGTATTAAAATGTATTAATGTATTAAAATGTATTAATGTATTAATAAAATTTTTAATAATTAGTTGCGGCTCTGCTATTTATCCGATTTGACTCAAATTTTCACAGAAGATTTCACTGCTACCCACATAAATTATGTAATTTTATACAATCACAGGGTTGCCAACTTTCCGAGAAAAAAATTAATAAAATTTTTAATAATTAATTGCGGCTTTACTATTTATCCGATTCTACTTAAATTTTTACGGAAGAGTTCCCTAGTGCCCACATAAATTATGTAATTTTACACAATTACAGGGTTGCCAACTTTCCGAGAAAAAAATTAATAAAATTTTTAATAATTAATTGCGGCTCTGCTATTTATCCAATTTGACTCAAATTTTCACAGAAGATTTCACTGGTATCCACATAAATTATATAATTTTATACAATCACAGGGTTGCCAATTTTCCGAGAAAAAAATTAATAAAATTTTTAATAATTAATTGCGGCTCTGCTATTTATCCGATTTGACTCAAATTTTCACAGAAGATTTCACTAGTACCCACATAAATTATGTAATTTTATTCAATCACAGGGTTGCCAACTTTCCGAGAAAAAAATTAATAAAATTTTTAATAATTAATTGCGGCTTTGCTATTTATCCCATTTGACTCAAGTTTTCACAGAAAATTTAACTAGTATCCACATAAATTATGTAATTTTACACAATTACAGGGTTGCCAACTTTCCGAGAAAAAAATTAACAAAATTTTTAATAATTAATTGCGGCTCTGCTATTTATCCGATTTGACTCAAATTTTCACAGAAGATTTCACTAGTACCCACATAAATTATGTAATTTTATTCAATCACAGGGTTGCCAACTTTCCGAGAAAAAAATTAATAAAATTTTTAATAATTAATTGCGGCTTTGTTATTTATCCCATTTGACTCAAGTTTTCACAGAAGATTTCACTAGTATCCACATAAATTATGTAATTTTACACAATTACAGGGTTGCCAACTTTCCGAGAAAAAAATTAACAAAATTTTTAATAATTAATTGCGGCTCTGGTATTTATCCGTTATGACTCAAATTTTCACAGAAAATTTTACTAGTACCCACATAAATTATGTAATTTTATACAATCACAGGATTGCCAACTTTACGAGAAAAAATTAATAAAAATTTTAATAAATAATTGTGCCTATACTATTGATCCGACTTTCCTAGAAATTTTACGGAAGATTTCTCTAGTGCTTTTATAAATTATATAAATTTATACAATTACAAGGTTGCCAACTTTCCGAGAAAAAAAATAATAAAGTTTTCAATAATTAATTGTGTCTATACTAATAATCTGATTTTACTTAAATTTTCACAGAAAATTTATCTGGTGTTTTCATAAATTATGTAATTTTAACCAATTACAGAGTTGCCAACTTTTCGAGAAAAAAATTAATAAAGTTTTTAATAATTAATTGCGGCTATACTATTTATCCGATTTTACTCAAATTTTTAAAGAAGATTTCTCTGATGTCCACATGAATTATGTAATTTTATACAATTACAGGGTTGTCAACTTTCCGAGAAAAAAAATCATAAAATTTTTAATAATTAATTGTGCCTATACTAATAGTCCAATTTTACTCAAATTTTTATAGAAGATTTTTTTAGTGCCCACATAAATTACGTAATTTTATACAATTACAAGGTTGCCAACTTAACGAGAAAAAAATTAATAAAATTTTTAATAATTAATTACGGCTATACTATTTATCCGAATTTACTCAAATTTTTATAAAAGATTTTTCTAGTGCCCACATAAATTATGTAATTTTATACAATTACAGGGTTGTCAACTTTCCGAGAAAAAAAATTATAAAATTTTTAATAATTAATTGTGCCTATACTAATAGTCCAATTTTACTCAAATTTTTATAGAAAATTTCTTTAGTGCCCACATAAATTACGTAATTTTATACAATTACAGGGTTGCCAAACTTACCGAGAAAAAAATGAATAAAATTTTTAATAATTAATTTCGGCTATACTATTTATCCGATTTTACTCAAATTTTTACAGAAGATTTTCCTAGTGCCCACATGAATTATGTAATTTTATACAATTACAGGGTTGTCAACTTTTCGAGAAAAAATTAATGAAATTTTAATTGCAGCCATATTATTTATCCGATTTGACTTAAATTTTCACAGAAGATTCGACTAGTACCCACATAAATTATGTAATTTTATACAATTACAGGTTTGCCAACTTTTTTCAAGCCGGTTGAAAATTACCGAAACAACCAACAATTTTGTTATTTTTGCGAAATTCCAAGCAAAAAATTTATTATTTTTTTTCTCGGAAAGTTGACAACCCTGTAATTGTATAAAATTACATATTATGCGGGCACTAGAGAAATCTTCTGTAAAAATTTGGGTAAAATCGGATAAATAGTATAGCCGCAATTAATTATTAAAAACTTTATTAATTTTTTTCTCGGAAAGTTGGCAACCCTGTAATTGTATAAATTTATATAATTTATAAAAGTACTAGAGAAATCTTCCGTAAAATTTCGAGAAAAATTGGATCAATAGTATAGGCACAATTAATTATTAAAATTTTTATTAATTTTTTCTCGTAAAGTTGGCAACCCTGTAATTGTATAAAATTACATAATTTATGTGAGTACTAGTGAAATCTTCTGTGAAAATTTGAGTCAATTCGGACAAATAGCAGAGCCGCATTTAATTATTAAATTTTTTTCGAAAAGTTGGCAATTATTGTAATTGTACAAAATTACATAATATATGAGGACACTAGAGGAATCTTCTGTGAAATTACATATTTTTTTATTTTATTTTGCTATTTTATTTTATTTAAAAACTTATATTTCTTGTACTTATCTAAAAAAAATTCTATATATAGTTTGTTTTTAATATATAATTAAAAGTGTAATTCTGATAATATATATTTTTTACTTTCAAGATAAGTTAGTATATTAGTATAAAGATTGTGTTTAACTAAATTTCAGAATACTTAAGTCAGTTCGATTAGTTTGACTGAACACATACACAAAGTTCCTACTTTTTTTTTTCGAAAAATGGCTCCGATAATATTATATTCACTAGACGTTAGTCCACCTGTAAGAGCTGTTATCTCAGTTATTAAGGCCCTAAATTTAGAATTCGAACGAAAAGAACTTAATTTATTGGCTGGTGAACAGTATGAACCAGAATTTTTAAAGGTTAGTTATATCAGTTAATTATTTTTAATTAAAAGGGAACGTTTTTCGTTTTAAATCTTACACAAGTATTGGTCACAAATTTTTCAGGATAATTTGTTTGGAGCTAGCAAGAAATTATTTTATAATTTTTTGATTCATTTTAAATTTATTTTTTTAATTTAAATATATTTTAAATATAACTTAAATTTATCATTGAACTACATGGTCAAGTTTATCAAAAACTTAGCGCGCGTAGGTCACAAACTTTGACCAATCTATATAAAAATTATTACAAAGTTATATAATTGTAAGAAATAAAAACAAAACAAAAATAGTATTGTTTTTAAAGAAATTCGATACCAAATTAATAATATGAAATAAATAACGAATACAAGAAGATGGGTCAAGGTTTTACAAAGGAAATTAAGCTCAGAGCACCTGTAAAACACATTAGCTACACTGTGAAATAAAAAGTAGCGGAATTACATTAAAAAATAGTAGTAAAATTTACTATAAAAAATCTGCAATTTTATTTTACCATAAATATTCTGTAGTACTATCTCAAAATTCTACTAATTTTGTACATAATTCATAATAATCACATAAAGTAATACTTAATGTAGAATTACATATTGGTTAAATTGTTAAATTATATAAAATTACAGCTTACATATTACTATCTGTAATAATTCATTAAAATAATGAAATAGTACATATTTTTGATAATAATACTAATAAAATATTTTAAGTATAATTTATTCATTTCATGTAAATTTCGAAATGTATATAATTATACCAGCAATATTATTAATTAGCTATTTATAAAAAATTCCTAACAACAAATTCTGTAAATTTATTAAAATATGTACATTTTCATTCCGTTGGTAATATCATATATCATATCATATATTTGAAATAGTTCTGATATTATGTATTTGTTAAACAATTATGAATAAAATGTACAACAGTTGAGTAATCCTACCTAGACATACTAGGCATCATATAGTGTCTCATAGTTTGTAAGTAAAAATTACTTATTTTTTTTAGAGTGTAGCAAAAAATATGTCATGTGTTATTATATAACATTCGATTAGATGTTGGTACCATTAACTTTTTTTAATAGTCTATAAAATTGTGTCAAATACATAAAACACAAATAATCATATATAATTGACAAAATAATCGATATTTGTAAACACAATTAAGTGTACATATATGTATGCATGTTTTTTATTTTGTTTTTTTTTTAGATAAATCCACAACATACAGTACCAACCATTATTGATAATGGTTTTACTATATGGGACAGTCACGCAATTGTGGCATATTTAGTTGGTAAATATGGAAAAGACGATTCTTTATATCCTAAGGACCTCCAAAAAAGAGCTATTGTCGACCAACGGATGCATTTTGATTCGGGAATATTGTTTCCAAGACTTCGTCGTATTTTTGTAAGATATGAACACTGAATAAATAAGTCGAACTCCTTGTCAATTTTTATTTTAGTAAAAAAATTTCGACCTTGAATAAAGGCAGCAGAATTGGCCTGAATTTAAGGGTGGAAATACATGTAACTACTTAAAAAATCGAAGTTACTTAGAATTGTTTAGGAAGCAAAACGGTATACAGTGTCGAGGTTTTTTCCATTTTTTTTTTCGACTTTTCTGAGTCGAATCAATTTGCGTACAAATTGTAGTTCCAAAAATTTTTTGTTCTAGTTTTTACTTAAAGAAATTTATTTGTTAATGTATTTTGTTCTATATAAACCACCGAAACTGACAAAAAAAAACCGGATATTTCGTCATTTTAACTCAGACTGAAAAATTGTTCAAATTTTCACTATTTTTTTCGACTTTGGGCATCCCTAAAAATTATTTAATGTTAATGTTTTCATTATAATCGTAGTTCATATAGAATAAAATTTAATTATCTTTCGGACGCGTTATATTAAAACCCATTTAAATGAAAATTGATTGAGTTGTTCTGTACGTAAATTTAAAATATACCATTTCGAGAAAAACGCACTTAAAGTTTTAAGTAAGATAAAAGGTTATATCATTGAATAACTATTAAGATTATATATTCAATGGTTATATATATAGAGCACATAACAATTTCTACTAATGATAATGAAAATAATACATATAAATATTTTATAGAAAAACCTTGATAAAGCATAGAAAATTATTGAATTTCAAAACTTGTATATCATTAATAAACACGCGTACACGCATGTCAAGGTCACATGAGTAGTCCTTCAAAAACATTTATATCGAGCGACTAAATTAATAATGAATATAGCTGCAAAATAATTTACACCTATTTTTAATTTAATAATAAAATAATTTTCCTTAAACCACATACACAGTGTAAAAAAAATTAGCTGTAATTTGATTAATATTTTGCAGTTTTCAATCGTAGTTGAACATAAACAAACGATACCAATCGAATATGTAAACAATATAATAGAAGCATATCAATATTTAGAAGCAATTTTAACTGCAGCAGGAACCACATGGCTAGCAGGAAATCAAGTAACCGTTGCTGATTTATGTGTCGCTTGTAGCATTGGAACAATAAATGCTATCATACCAATTTCCCAAGAAAAATTCCCCAATATTTACGATTGGTTCGAAAAATGCAATAAGATACCGTATCTTGAACCGTTAACTGCCTCATTCGCTCAGATTAAATCGATCGTAGATAAAGCTGAATAATTAACTCATTATATTAAAATTTTGGAAAGTAAAGCAGGCTACACACCAAAGAAACATGAAACATAAAACATAAAACATGTTTTACAAAATAACAACACATTGTTTTAAATGTTCAATGAATGTTTTAAATGAATCATGTTGCATGAAATATATTTTTGTTTCACGTTTCGCGTGGTTTCAGTTACTTTCTTGATATTTAAAGACGTGTAGCTTCTAAACCGAAAGTGATATTCAAAAATAATACAAATAAAAGTTGTAAGAAATTTTATTGTCTATAATTTTATTTCTATACAATTTTTTGATAAAATAAATATTTAAGCCCAAATTTCACTAAATATAGAAACATTTAAGTTCAACATTTTTATTTCTGTGCGCATTAAAATTAATAAATTTCTTGATATTTAAAAACACGTAGCTTCCAAACCGAAAGTTCTATTAAAAAGTGATGCAAGTAAAAGTTGTAGGAAATTTTATTGTCTATAATCTTAATTCTATAGAATTTTTTCATAAAATGCATATTTAAGCCCAAATTGCACTAAATATAGACACATTTAAGTTTAACATTTTTATTTCTGTGCGCATTAAAATTAATAAATTTCTTGATATTTAAAAACACGTAGCTTCTAAACCGAAAGTTTTATTAAAAAGTGATGCAAGTAAAAGTTGTAGGAAAATTTATTGTCTATATTCTTAATTCTATAAAATTTTTTCATAAAATGCATATTTAAGCCCAAATTGCACTAAATATAGAAACATTTAAGTTTAACATTTTTATTTCTGTGCGCATTAAAATTAATAAATTTCTTGATATTTAAAAACATGTAGCTTCTAAACCGAAAGTTCTATTAAAAAGTGATGCAAGTAAAAGTTGTAGGAAATTTTATTGTCTATAATCTTAATCCTATAGAATTTTTACATAAAATGCATGTTTAATTCCAAATTGCACTAAATATAGAAACATTTTTTTAAATCACTGTTATCCAAAATATCGTCGGTGTTCGAGTTTATTATATGAATTGAAACCAATTTAATTTTTGTTTCTTAAATTTGTGTATCACTGTAGAAAAAGTCTTATATTTTGTGTTTCATATTTTCAGTTTCGTATTTCATATGTCATGTTTCACGTTTCTAGTTTCTCTGGTGTGTAACTTAGCTAAAAAGACGCCAATAGTTCGTTGAAATAAATAGAATAATTTCTCATATAATTTTATTGTTCGCACGTTTCGACCATTTAAGTCATCTTCAACTATTTTACAAAATATAAAATAATACAAAAATGTAATAATTACATCGTAATAAAGTAATTAAAGTAAAATTTGTTGTTTTTTTTTGCGTAAAACATTTTATGGTTAAGTTAAAAATACATTATAAAACACGAAGAAAATATATATATATATATATATATATATATATATATATATATATATAATTTTATAATATTAATACTCCTATAATTTTATAATATTAATATTTATTACGGGGAAAAATAAAAAAATCAGTGACAGTTCTTAATTATTACAGTTCAATTGCTACAAAATGTCTCTGTGCATAAGTTCTTGCATTATTAATTAATGTCTTAATAATTTTTTTGTTTTCTGAATTTAAATTTAGAAAAAACATTTTTACACTAAATTGAATAAATTTTAAATTTGTGCAGTGGCGAAAAACAAATTTAAAATAAAATCTACATAATAGTAATAATGTATTTAATGATATATTCAGTTTTATTTAAATAATTAATTAAATAATACCGTGTATATGAAACAACGTATCTACGTTAAAGATCTTATGAATTCTTAAACACAAATTAATTTATAATAAACTGAATTACTAAAATTGTTTTATGTTAAACAAATATGATTATTTCAGGACAAAAAAACAATAACATAATATAATTTGTTTTATTTTTCTTATAAAAAAAATAACAAATAAATAATATATTAATAACAATTGGTTCACATATTATTTAAAGAAAATCAATATTTGAATAAATAATTTAACTATTATACATGTTTTTAGGACAGAAAAAATTGTAATTATGATATAAATAACGAATGAACAAATTATTGATTAAAACGTATGATATTTAGTTTTATTATTTTAGCCAAATAATTGAATTAAAGTATTTTATATATATATATATATATATATATATATATATATATATATATATATATATATATATATATATATTAAATATTTAATGGATTTTGTAATTTGAATGAGTTGAGTAATTTGTAGATATTATATTATTTACATATGCAATTACTTGTCATTATAATGCATTAGTTTATTAAATCGCGTTAGATAAATAATTATGTTTTGTTAGAATAGTGAAAAATATCTAATATTTATAGATAACAAATCGAAATATGTTTTATTTCAGTGACAAATTTGTTTGTTTTTTCATGAAAAAATTAAATTTTCATCAAAAATAATTCATTTAAAATATGGTTTGTTTTTGTCTAGATGAATATTCAGTTATTAAAATTGAAAATGAAACTATGCATCACTTTGAGACAGGTGTATTTTTGATAATAACTTTGCTTTTAATAGTTTAAATAAAAATACATTGAAAATAACTATTAAAAGTAATTTTAATAGCTATTAGGTTGCTAATTTTTTTCTCTATTTTTACTAAATTTTTTCAGATTTTTTTGAGCAAATTTTGAAAAAAGTGTTATTTTGAAAAAATCCCAAGGGTACCCTTGAGTGATTTTCAAAAATTCAGTTTTTAATTTTTTTACTAAGCTATGCATTTTAGAATAATGGTTTATTCATTAAATTATAGTACTCATTATTCCGCATTTTTCCATATCATGCTTATTTTCCTACACCTTATAGTTTTGAGGAAAAAAATAAAAACCAAAAAATCAAAAAAAAAATTGTAACGCCCAAACGACACATGCTAGCAAATTAAAACTAAAACCAAATTATAGAACTTTTTATGCCCTATCGAAAAGTATTCTAAGTATTTCTTCGAATTTAACTCGAGAAAGTAGTATATCGCAATTTATCGAAATTACATATTAAACGCCCATACGAACTTGACGAACGAACACCCGGTATATAAAAATTATATAAGTTTCGAATAATAAATTATATTATTGTCATATATTATATATTTTTAATTATTATATCTTTAATTAATTAATAATAATTATTATTCATATTATATTATTGTATCAATTTGTGTAAAGTAGGAATAAAATGTACTATATTATTGTAGAAAATAAATTTTTAAACATTGAAAAATTTTAAAAATTAATTATTCGGAACTGAACAAAAAACTGAAAAACCGATATATATATTTTTTAATTGAATCGGAATGAAAAATATATCGGTTCAAAGTCGTGCAAAATACGGAGCTTATATTAAAAAAAAAGTTACTTTATTTTTTGTTCAAAATTTAAATTCATTTCTTTTTATCAACTCACTAATATAAAAATAATTATACCAAACAAAAAAATGCTACTCAAAAGCATAAAAATTACACGCTAATCTACAAAATTCCATCATGTTATTCTTGGAAGAAAAAAAAAACTAATCGATATAGTACGAAAATAGTTTCAAACAAAGTTTTATAAAGTACAAAATTACAAATCTTTTTTATTTCTTATTTCACATATTCATTCATTACGAAATTAAATAATTCATCATCTAGAAATAAATTTATAGAAATATTAAAATTACTATAACTCTATTTTACACGTTCAGTTATTTCAACTAATTTCACAGGATAACTGAATGTGTATACAAATGTATATACAAGGATATTGGACGATTTCTGATTCAATCGACGTTTGGCTGTTGTCAAAGCAGGAACGAAAATTTCAGTGTGAAAATTAATCAATATATCTCGAAATATTTCTTTCGGATAAATTTTGACCAGTTTTAATTGTTTGAAAAGTATAATAATGGCTCCTATTTTGTATGGTATTGATAAAAGTCCTGCGGTAAGAGGTGTTTTTCTAACAGCAGCTGCCTTGGAACTCGAACTTGATTTTAAAGAAGTTGATATAATGGCTGGAGAGACTAGAACTCCGGAATTTTTAAAGGTATGTAGATTTTTTTTAAAATACGTTTTTATTAACTAGCTTTCTTGTCTGTCTGTTTGTCTATTTTGCAATCGATTTGAAACTAACTTCTTTAAACATAGCTCAGAACTGGATGACAATACAATAATCACTAATTAATTAATAATATTAGAAATATTAATTTTTATCTTATGCCATATTCACGAATTTTTTACATTCGTTTATTTAGCAATTTTTTTTTTCAAAATACAGAATCTACAGAAAATACTGAACACAAGCACAAAACTAAAAAGCAGAAAATACAGATTGTCCTGCAAAATTTGTGATTGTGAATTTTTAATAGCTATGATCAATACTTGTCAGATTTAAAACTAAAAACTTGGGGGGCAACGACAACTACTCCCTACACTCCTTACTATTATCTATTGCATGAGTCTCACCTTTTCCGTTTTAAATCTTACAAATATTGGTCATAGCTATTAAAAATTCATAATCACAAATTTTGCAGGACAATCTGTATGGAGTCAGGATTAAAAATCTGTATAAAGCTAAAAGAAATTATTTTATACTTTTTAGTTCGGTTAATTTTTTTATTTTTATTTAAATAATTATTTTATATAGATTTGTTTTGATACAAATATATTATTTATTATACAAGGCGTATTAAAGTGTTTAGAGTAATATGTAAATGGTAAAATCGCCATTAATAAACTAACTAAATCATTAAGTAAAATGTATTGACCTTGCCGGGGTTTGAACCTGGAACTTTCAGAATATTCAATTTTTAGATTTTATATAAAAGTAAAATTTCATTGCGCATGTGTCTGTATATTTTATTCTATATCGTGTAAATTAAATTAATTTTATATTATACAGGGTGTAACAGAATAACTATTCCTAATTTTAACTGGAGTATCCTGGGCTCAGAATATGAAGATTTAATGCAAATCACTGAGATAAAATGTGGCTCCTTACTGAGCTACAGGGTGTTTTATATAAAAATTTAAAAACGATTTTTGCCCAGTACTTTAAAACTATTTGACGTATCCTTATCATACTTGGCAGGAAATGTAGGTACCGTACACCATACTAAATTATGTTAAATAAAAGTTTCTGGCTACTGCCAGTGGCGTACAACAGGGGCAAGTGAGAGGTTGATCCTTCCTAAATTCTACGCCACTGGCGGAATTGTCATTTTAGCACAATTTTTCGATTCTCCAATACTTGCTGTGTAAAAAACATACTCTTCCTTTGTAACGATAAAGTCACTGTTTTTCGAGATATTTAAACTTAAACATAAGCTGCACCCTTGGGATTTTTTCAAAATTTGCTCAAAAAAATCTGAAAAAATTCAGTAAAATAGAGAAAAAAATTAGCTACATAATATCTAAGTAACTTTTTCTCTAACTCATTTTGGTTTGGCTGGAAAAATTATTGAAAATTAATATTTTTTGCATTTTATTTTTTTTATTTTCAATAATTTTTACAACCAAATCAGAATGAGTTAGAGAAAAAGTTACTTAGTTATTATGTAGCAAATTTTTTTCTCTATTTTACTGAATTTTTTCAGATTTTTTTGAGCAAATTTTGAAAAAATCCCAAAGGTGCAGCTTATGTTTAACTTTAAATATCTCGAAAAACAGTGACTTTATCGTTACAAAGGAAGAGTATGTTTTTTACACAGCAAGTATTGGAGAATCGAAAAATTGTGCTAAAATGACAATTCCGCCAGTGGCGTAGAATTTAGGAAGGATCAACCTCTCACTTACCCCTGTTGTACGCCACTGGCAGAAGCCAGAAACTTTTATTTAACATAATTTAGTATGGTGTACGGTACCTACATTTCCTGCCAAGTATGATAAGGATACGTCAAATAGTTTTAAAGTACTGGGCAAAAATCGTTTTTAAATTTTTATATAAAACACCCTGTAGCTCAGTAAGGAGCCACATTTTATCTCAGTGATTTACATTAAATCTTCATATTCTGAGCCCAGGATACTCCAGTTAAAATTAGGAATAGTTATTCTGTTACACCCTGTATATATATATATATATATATATATATATATATATATATATATATATATATATATATATACTTATATATAATTTTGTATAGAAAAATATATCGTGTAAAGCCAACATAAGTTATAAACTATACTGTAAAAAATGTAATTTCGATTTATATAATATTACGTAGTTTTATTACAGTAAAATGACCGTATTTTCTCATTTTTATTGTGATTATTTACGTAATATTATATTTTTATGTTAAAATTACATTAATGACATATATAAATTCACATTAATTTTCTACAGTGTATTAATAATAAATGAAAGTACATAATTTAAAGCTTACATATTTTTACTATTTTTATACTTTTGTTATTTCATTTATTTGTTTGTGATTGCGTTTGTATTAAAATTTGACCTTGACAACTTTGAATGTTTATCGTAATCGACTTCTAATCGACATATATATATAAATGTTGATTATTTTTAAACATATAATGGAAATGATTATTGACAATTTGATTTAACAATAAAACTGTCCTAGATACTGAAATATAAACTTTTAAAATTACAAAACTCATACACTTTTGTTTAAATATATAGAAAATATTTTATATATATTTTATATCGATTATAAATGAGTGGTTTGTTTGTATGCATTGAATTTGTAGATAATTTCTTTTAAAATGGCTGTACAATAATTCAGTACCTAATGACAAAATAAATTAGATTACTTCATTTATCATTCAGTATGACACAATCCATATTTTTCTGTTATAAAAAGCAAATAGTTTGATCGATATTTTTTAATTAAATGCACAATAATAATAACATTTTCTTAGTTTGCTTGTAATATTATTGTTGGTATAATTAACATACATTTGCAAATTTACATAAAAGATGTATTTTGAAATGAATGAATTACACTTAAAATATTTTATTAGTATTATTACACAAAATATCTATTGAGTGTCATTATTTTGATGAATTATTACAGATATTAATATGCAAACTGTAATTTTATATAACTTAAGAATTTATATCAACAATATGTAATTCTACATTAAGTATATGTGATGCAATTTTGCAGAAAGTAAGCAATTTTACATAATTATTAGTTCATTTATGTGATTATTATGAAAATTACAGAATTTTTTGGTAGACATACAAAATATTTATGGTGAAATAAAATTATATATAATTATAGATTTTTTATAGTCAAATTTTAAGTACTACTATTTTTTTTGTAATTTCTTTTTTCTTTTACAGTGTAATGTTTCAAAAACGTATTCTTAATGATTTTCTGTTTGTTTTGAATAAAGATGAATCCAACACATACCGTTCCAACGTTGGATGATGATGGATACATTTTGTGGGATAGTCATGCGATTTCTGGATATTTAGTAAACAAGTATGCACAGGATGACTCCTTGTATCCCAAAGATCCTAACCAACGAGGAACAATTGATCAACGACTACATTTTAATGGCGGAACATTATTTCCAAGATTATCCGCATGTGTTGTAAGTGTATTCAATATTATTATTATTATTATAAAGTTTTGTTTTAGTCTATTATCAAATCAATTTCAAATCAGTTTACAACTGGCAGATATATACAGAATCACGCCATGTACCTAAAAAGGGTGTGGCACAAACTCTTTCCATTATCTCGAAATTAGTTTCCTCTAAACATCTCTAGCCAGACAAGCAACTTTAGCTTCATTCACATTCATAATTGTTCTCATACATGTTTCACAAATTTTGAATTATATACATATATATATATATATATATATATATATATATATATATATATATTATATATTAGCGTGTCGGTAAAAAAAATTTTTCCAGTAAGGCTAAAATCAATAATTTTACATTGAAAAAACATCAGAAATAATATTTTTTGCTTGTTTTTACGAAAGTAACAAGTTATACTTTTAGTCCCTGTTAAAATCGCGATAAATTAACGAAAAAAAAATTATTTAACTAATTTATAGAATGAGTTTTAAAAGATTTCTTTACTATGTACTGAACTTAATTTGAAAATTTAGGTTGGAATTATATTTGAAGGCGACAAATCAATTCCTGACGAGAAAGTTGACAAAGTTCGTGAAGCCTATGGTTATTTGGAAGCAATGCTGGTAGATAATTACTGGTTGGCTGGCGAAACGTTAACTATAGCCGATTTATGCACGGCTGCAACTGTCAGTACCGCAAACGAATTAATACCAATTGATCCAGAAGAATGTCCGAGATTAGTTTTATGGCTTGAGCAATGCGCAGAATTACCTTACTATCAAGATGCTAACGGAGTTGGTTTGGAGAAAATAGCGAGCATTTTGAAAATGAAAATGGAAGAATAAACTTAATCATTGTTATCTTTTATTTTTTCAATTTTATGAAAATGTTCTATGCATATGACACTACATATATGGTTATTCATCACAAACTGTGTTAATAATAATAATGAAAAATAATAGCTGATACTATTACGTAACGATTTACATTGTAAAATTATATTGTTTCATATGTTTCACTTTATATTTTGTATTGTATTTGTTGTAGCTAGAAACATCACACAATAAATAAAAAATATTAATTATATTTAATTATGTATTTTAATTGAAGAAAATAATATTTAGTCTATAAAAATTTTTACCTTATATATAAATATAAATGTGCATTATAATTTTCGGAAAACAAGTCTCTGTTTATTTATTATACATATTGTTATTCTCACATTTGTTAAGAAGACAATTTTTCTAATAAGGTTGGTCCATTTCAGACAACACTTGATAAAGGCACAAATTGTTGCCGAAAGCTTGTGAATATCAAATGAGTTTTTGATTTTTATAACATTGGCTGCTTCACCCATTATACAACATCCAATATATATACCGGGTGTTCGTTCGTTAAGTTCGTATGAGCGTTTAACATGCAATTTCGATAATTTGCGATATACTACTTTCTCGAGTTAAATTCGAAGAAATACTTAGAATACTTTTTGATAGACAATAAAAAGTTCTATAATTTGGTTTTAGTTTTAGTTTGCTAGCATGTGCCGTTTGGGTGCTAGAATTTTTTTTTGATTTTTTGGTTTTTATTTTTTTCTCAAAAACTATGAGGTGTAGGAAAATAAGCATGATATGGAAAAATGCGGAATAATGAGTGCTATAATTTAGTAAATAAACCATTATTCTAGGCTGCATCGTTTAGTAGAAAAAAATTAAAAACTGAATTTTTGAAAATCTCTCAAGGGTACCCTTGGGATTTTTTCAAAATGAGACTTTTTTTAAAATTTGCTGAAAAAAATCTGAAAAAATTCAGTAAAATAGAGAAAAAAATTAGCTACATAATAGCTAAGTATCTTTTTTCTCAAGCTTATGCTGGTTTGGCAGGAAAATTTATTTATTTATTTATTTATTTATTTATTAAAAAATATTTTAGAAATTGAAATTAAGTAACGAATAAATTCAGTAATTCCCTTTATATAATATTTTTCGAAAAAAATCTCGAAGGGGTATATCGATTTTGACTACAGCGAATATTTTCAGCCTATTTTCAGTTTCTTATGTCATTAAATGAAAAACATATATCGGTTTCAAATCAATTAATTCAATCTTTTAAGAAAGAAAATATTCAAAGCGTATTTTTATTACTTTTATGATAGGAGTTTATAATCTATACTGATAATTTTGATATAAAATATTATATATATTAGATTAGCTAATAATTTTCATTATTTATTCAATTTTATAAATATTATACTGAGTATTAGTTCATCTATACAGTTAATCAATTAGTACAAATATTTCAATAATCCAAATATGGCTAGTTTTCAAGCAGATTTTCTCAAAGATTTAGAATGTCCAGTTTGTAACGAATACATGTATGCAGAAATTCAGCAGTGTTCCAGAGGTCATAGTATTTGTTCAAAATGCAAATCAAAGTGCTCGTTATGTCCACAATGTCAAGGTAATTTTGGAAATATACGTAATTATACATTGGAAAAACTAGTTGAATTTGTGCAATTACCCTGTCCAAATCAAGTATACGGTTGTGAAAAATATGATAAAGGAATTAATATTTCTAAACACATCGAAGAAGAATGCGAATTTATAGAATTCTATTGTCCATTAGCCGAAATTAAAAACTGCAATTGGACAGGATATTTAGCAAATGTTAATGCTCATTTAAAGGAAATGCATAATCATAAAAATAATGAGCATATGCAATATCTATTTGATAAGAGAAATATAGTATTTTATCAAAATAATAATCGATTATTTAAGGTGATAAGACAACGATTGAAAAATGGTTTAGTTGAGTTTTCCGTACAATTTATCGGACCAAAAAAGATGGCAAATTCATTTATATTTCAAATAAATTTTATTGATCAAACTGGCTACGGTCATGAAACTAATATTTCGGGACAGGTTATACCATATTGTTCAGATGATGAAGCATTCGACCAAGACAAGATTGTTGTACATGATTCTACATTGAAATATTTCAGAAAAGCTAATGCTTATTATTATAAAGTTTCTGTCCAAGATAAACATTTATTACATTAGATAAATAAATATAATTTTTTGTTTTATATATTTTACAAAATAATAAAAGTTCAATAAAAAAATTTTATTTGTTTTTTTTTTTAATCTCGATACATCCATGACACTTTGTTTTTTGTCAATTTTATTACATTTTTTACTTTCATTTTTATTGTTTTAGGAACTACATACACTGTAGTTTTTTTTATGTAATTTTACTATAAAAAGTCAAGGATAACAAAAATACTTTGTCATATTGTGTAATTTTACATAAAATGTAATTCTACAAACGTTGTAATATTACTTAAATTATTCTGTAAAAATACTATTATAATATAATTATAATTTTACACAAATAATATGAAAAAATACAAAATATTATCTGTTGCAACACAAATTTACATATAAACTTTCGTGAAAATATACCTACAAAAAAAAAATGTAAATCTGTTATTTTATTTTATGTAATATTTTAATTCCAATGAAATTTACAGAATAAATGTAGTAAATTTGCATTACAAAGAAAATTATATGATTTTCATTATTACAGTGTAGTATTTTTCTAAATTGAGCGTCAAAAAATCGTCAAGATATTTGTTGAGATAAAGAAATATAATATAAACAAAATAATTTATAATATTTGTTACTTATTTTCAGATTTAACATGATTTGGTAGTTGTATTTCTTTTGATTTAGAACCTGAAATTAATAATCAATTTGTTAATAATTACAGAACTTAAACTTAAAGCAGTTTTATTTTAAAATATCTTAAAATTACCAGTTTTAAAAATAATCTTCTCAATAGTTAGCATAGGTGATTCAAATGTTAGTGATAGATAAAGTGCTAACACCAAAGTACCACAGAAGTCTCCCCAGAAGTCGTACATCTAAAATTAAAAAACATAACTAAAATGAAATTGTAAATAAATATTATAATATGGTATATTTACAGTTCTAAAATCTGAGAAATATGTATTAGTTCTAATCCTGCCCGTGAATCCTTGCTGAATGATAATATGTGTTAAATACATTGTATATGTTAGTCGTCCAAGAACATGGAAGGGACTCCATGATAAAAATGCATTTATTGGCCCTAAAATCAATTAATTAATAAATATAACTTACATTCTTATTAATATAATACTTTATGTTAAATAATTGTTTATATTCTTAATTACACATGGCGTATTATATTAGATTATAGTTTTTTTTTTGGTGTTGTTTTATTTAAATCGCCATTAATTTATTATAATGAAGTAGATAAATAAAGAAAAATTCATTGACCTTGCCGAGGTTTGAACCCAGAATTATATATTAGGTTATAATATTTTTATTTTGTGCTTAAATCGTCATTAATTTATTTTAATAAACTAATTAAATCATTAGTTAATTTTTAATTACAGAAAAATGCATTGACGTTGACTAATGATTTAATTAGTACATCAAAATAAATTAATGCTGATTTAAGCAAAAAATAAAATACTATAATTAATTGTAATATATATATATATATATATATATATATATACCGTGTGTTGACTTGGACCGTCGTACATAGAGATTTAGCATGTAAAATCAGACATGTGCGATTTCCTGTTTCCCAAATTATTTTACAAAAAAACCTTATGATAAATGTTTTAGGGCATATTTTTCTGCATGTAAATCAATTACTAAAAATTTTTTTGGAACCTTCCTAACGTCAAGAATTAGGTCTAAAGTTGTTAAGAAATTGACTGGAAAATGGCAGTAGCCGTGAAATAGCATATAGCATTTATCATTTGTTTTATTTTTGTTCCAATTTCACGGCTAATGCCATTTTCAGTCAATTTCTTGACAACTTTAGGGCTAATTTCTGACGTTGGAATGGTTCCAAAAAAAAAATTTGTTGATTGATTTACATGTAAAAAAGTGTTTCCTAAAACATTTATCCCTTAGTTTTTTTTGTAAAATAATTTGGGAAGCAGGAAATCGCACATGTCTGATTTTACATGATAAATCCCTATGTACGACGGTCCAAGTCAACACACGGTATATATATATATATATATAAATACTTATTTAAAATTGAATACCTCCATATCCTTGTATACAAGCAAATATCAGCCAACATAAACAGAATGACCAGGCTTGTCGATGTAAGCCATTAAAACAGGCGTGTGCCTTCCAATCAGTGGAAAATAATAAATCATGTGGTGCAAATATTATCGTTAACATAACAGCCAATGATGCTATCCAACCAACGGTCACATAAGCTGGATGCTAATTTGATTAAAGAAAAAATATATTTTCAAAATTTATAATACAAAAAATATCTCAAAATCATATATATGAACAAATGTGTCTAAAAAATGTATACTGATAATAAAACCTTAGCTTTCAAAATACGTATATAGTTTTTTGGAAATTATTAAAGGAAATTATTTTATTTTTATCACATATTATCAGTTATAGTCATTAGTTATATCAGCAATTCTCTTATAAACACAAATCAAATTTGCATTGTACAACTTTGCGTTATAACCGAGGATTTACTGCATTTTATTTTGCATTACCAAACGAATTTTTTGAGAGCCTTTATCCTTCTTGATTTGAAATATATAATATCCAAAAATAAGTCCTATTAACCAAGGGCCATATCTTGTATGAGTTACTGCATAATATTTGCTTTGATAATCTTTGTTCCCAAATCTGAAATATAGAAAAATTTATACAATTTTGTTTTAATTTAAATTAAATATATATATATATATATATATATATATATATATATATATATATATATATATATATATATATATATTAAATAACCGCTTTCACTTTAAGCTTTATATATGTAATTTAAAGATCAAGTGAATTTTTACCGAAAGATTAATGGTGAAATATTGAAAAAATAACTTGAATTATAGAGATTAAAAATATCTAAAACACTAGAAAAACAAAACAATAATAGATAATTTTAATAATAATTATAATAATAATTTTTTAATATTATCAGAAACAATATATCATATTACATAATGTTTGTAATAGTTCTGATATTATATATTTTTAAACAATTATGTACAAAATTACAGCAGTTGAACAATAATTATAGCTAGAAATACTGAGGCTTGTAGGTGAAGTTGCTTATTTTTTTTTTAGAGTGTAGTTATTTAAACATAAAACTTACATACTAATTCCTGGCAAATCATATCGAAAAGAAATTACAGCGCCTATAACCATGGAAGCAATTACCAATACTTTGCTAATTAGTAGAGTTATTTTTGGCCATTTTTTTAGCGGTAATAATATCAATGGTGAGAGTAAATACAATTGAAAATCGATTGTTAAATACCAAGATTGACCAACACACTACAAATCACAAATTAAAAATTAGCTAAATATTGTTTCCAAACTATAAACCTAATCGAGTTAGGTGTGAGTTTAAAACTTAACAATATGTGAAGGATCATAATAATTTGATATATAGAGTAGAGCTGGCCACCAATGCGTTTTGCAAGAATCTTCTAAAGATGCTACATTCAAAGGCCAAATTGGTCCAGAACCAATATATCGCATTAAAGTTACGTAAAATAATATAACTACTGCGAATACTGGTGTTAGCCTACAAGAAGAATATTAGTAAATTAATATTTATACACAGTGGCGTAGCTAGGGGGGTGTTAGGGGGGTTAAAACTCCCCCAAGAACTTGAACGACCAAAAACATACGTATGTGAAATATGAAATATGTTATTTTACTTTCATTTTTATAAAAATAATTTTTATTGCTTTTTATTTTTTATACAAATTATAGTATTATTTTTATTGATTAATATTATATCATTTCTTTAGTAACCCCCCCCCCCCCCATGACAAGTTTCTAGCTACGCCACTGTTTATACATTATACACTAGGCAAAAAAACGCACCACTTAAAAAATCAGAAAAATTACCGATTTTCAAATCGGTATAACTCGGCCAATTTTAAACGGAATTGAAAAAATTTTTTAGTAAAAAAATATTTGAAATCTCATCTTTAAAGTAATGTAAGATATGTCCCATTGCGCTCCCCACCATACCCCGCAGAAAAAACATGTTTTGACTTTAAAAATTGTCAAACTTTGACAACATATATAGTATACAAAAAAAAAAACTTCGACAAATTACCAAGCGAGCGTAAAAATTCAAACATTTCTACGTAAATTCTGCTTAATTTCAAAGACTTGCGATGCTTTGGCGTGAAGTTATGATTTTTTGAAATTTACCCAGCATTTTTCACTTCATATTTTTTCGTACAAAAAATTTCAAAATCGGTAATTTTTCTGATTTTTCAAGTGGCGAGTTTTTTTTAATTTAGTGTATTTATATTTATAATTAAATAATATATATTTTAAAATAAAACTACTTTAGGTTAAAGTTCTGTATTAATATTTATTAATAATGGATGTTTTTTTGACTAACTCAACGTATAAAATGTAATTAATATTGGTAATATATAAATCTAAAGTGTTTAATAATTTGGATGGACACGGCTGTAGGCACTTGTTGAAACATAATTAAAATTAAAATAAAAATAAACACACAACTCTTGGTTTTTTGTTTCAAAATTATTCAAAATTATTCAAAATTCAAAATTCAAAATTATTAATAATAATTTTGAAACAAAAAACCAAGAGTTGTGTGTTTATTTTTATTTTTATTTTAATTCTAAAGTGTTTACCTTAAATATCGATGTAAATAATAGAGAAATATGTTAAATTTGACACCTTTTTCCTGAGCTAGAAAAAACACGTAGCATACTAAAAGTCCGCTTAAAAAGAAAAATGTATCGACAGATATCGGTGCACTAAATATATACATTGATTCCACGTTATTCACCCACTGAAAATATATATACTTTATTTTATTTGTAACTAGAATCAGATGATAAATAAATGTAAACTAACATAAATAATAATTATTATTATAATCTGATTAAGTAATAGAATAACTTTGTAATCAATTAGAAAGTATATTGTGGTTTTTTTTTGTAATTTGTTTTTACCTTATCAAAATAAATATAATTAACTACAGGTTCACTTATGGCGTAGGTATATCTGTGTCCTAAGATAACCCACATCATACTTATAAAACGTAAACCATTTAAACATGACAATTGATCCGAGTTTTTACTTATATGCAATAATTTTCCACCATTTGTTTTAATAGAAAATGCTATTAAAATTATATGCGGTGTTTCTGTAAGAAAACTAATTTTATTATAATTTATATATATATATATATATATATATATATATATATATAATATATATATATATATATATATATATATATATATATATATATATATATATATATATAAAATGTAACGTACTTTTTTTGAACTGTTGAAGATAAATATCATATAATGTACTCAGAATTGTTATTCCTAACATAAAGATAAAAAATCCACTGAAAAAAAATATCAATAATTTTCTAAAAATATTTCTAAATTAAAGATCAAGTGTATGGCATAAGTATTCAATTTCAAGAGAAGAAAATTATCAATTATTTGTAATCAATAATTTTCACTATTGTATTAAAATGGCTAAGATAACAGTATCTGGTATTATTTTTTAATATTTAATTAAAATAAAGAAATAATATTACATAGAAATAATTTATTAATAAATTATTTATTACGAAAACTAAAATAAAAATTAAATACAAAGTATAAACAAGTTTCTTAAAAATTTATATACTTCGAGCAAAGAATTAAAATGTATATACTATGGGACATACTGATCATAGAACAAAAATTATTTTTTAAAACTTCGCAAAATTTTGGCTAGTTTAATTAAAGTGAATATTTTCAGGACTACTGAAGTAGCGTACTTTATTGAAATCAAAAATTAATTATCAATATTACGTCATCTATTACTCAAACGTTCTGCATACAAACGTCGCGTCGTGGCAATAATGAATTTTGTCTTGCTTCTCCATAAAGTAACAGCATATCCACTAACTCTGTCTGCTTTCATTTTCATAAACTCTGCTCAAAACTGTACACTCAAAACTAACAATAAAATAAGACTAACAATAATCTCCACGAAAGTATTTATGTGTTGCTATCGAACTAAGTTAATTAAATTAAATTATTAATAAGTAATTATACATCAGACATTTATTTATTAGGCGTTGTGTAAACAATTACTTATAGTGTAGTAGAGTTAAATTGGCTATCAACCAGTGGTAAAAAAATGTTCACTTTAAATACGATGCAAATTTTTTTGAGAATTTAAAAAAAAAATATTTTTGTTCCACAATCAGTATGTCTTATAGTATATACCTTTTAATTCTTTGCTCAAAGTATGAAGACACCCTGTATATCTTCTAAATAATATAATATATATATATATATATATATATATATATATATATATATATATATATATATGTATTAATGTAATCATTATTTCGTACAAATGCTGCTCCAATATCTTCTATAAAAAAATCTGATTTTAATTAAATTTATTTATTAAATTATTTTTGTCTAACCCCATACTCTAGAAATTATTAATAAATTATATTGGCCACATATTTATAAATACAAATTTTCTTACAACGTAATCCATTCTAGAGTTGATAAATTATATTGTAAATCATCTTCAGTCTGACAAGTACCATCTTCATAAAGTGGTTTGATAGATGCATTAATTTTGGAACCCAAAATATCTATCGCTATCTGCGATTGATAAAAATCAACAGGACAACTATCAGGTATACACCAGCCTAACAATAGTTTTGGTTCTTGAATTGTTGCGTCTTCCAATAAAGCTACACGATTTTCGATTTTTGGCATCCAGTTTTTTATCGAAGTTCTATTTTCGGCTTCTTCGTAGGAAAATGCAAATTTCATTAAACAGTATTTGCCTTTAATAACTGTGTTATTTTCTTTAAATTTTATTGCTAAGCATTCGTCAAATGAGCCAAAATTCACTAAGTTTCCGTTTAAAATACCTGATGGAATTTTTCCAGTAGCATCAATCACTAAAATTATTAATAAAAATTAAATTCAATATTGAAAAAAATAAATAGCGAAATTACAGAAAAATAATATTCATAGTAAAATTTTACTATAAAAAAAATCTGTTATTTCATTTTACTATAAATGTCCTGTATTTCTACCTTAAAATTCTGAAATTTTTACATAACTCATAATAATCACATAAAGTAAGTGAAAAATGACCTAATAAGTATGTAAAATTGCTTACTTTCTGCAAATTGCATCGCATACTTAATGTAGAATTACACATTGCTGGTATAACTTCTTAAATTTTGTAAAATTACAGTTTGCATATTAACAGATAATTGTAAAATACATCCTTTATATAAATTTCAAAATATATGTAATTATACCAAAAACTATGAGGTGTAGGAAAATAAGAGTGATATGAAAAAATGCGGAATAATGAGTACTATAACGGAGTGAAGAAACTATTATTCTAGGATGCATCGTTTAGTAGAAAAAAATTGAATTTTTGAAAATTTCTCAAGGGGTGGTACTTTTTGGGGTGGTACAAAATTTGTTTAAAAAATCTGAAAAAAGAGAAAAAAATTAGCTACATAATAAATAAGTAACTTTTTTCTCTATCACATTCTGGTTTGGCAGAAAAAATTATTGAAAATTAATATTTTTTGCATATTAATTTGTTTTTTCTTTCCTGCCAAACCAGAATGAGACAGAGAAAAAAGTTACTTAGTTATTATGTAGCTAATTTTTTTCTCTATTTTACTGAATTTTTTCAGATTTTTTTGAGCAAATTTTGAAAAAAGTCTTATTTTGAAAAAATCCAAAGGGTTACCCCTTGAGAAATTTTCAAAAATTCAGTTTTAAATTTTTTTTACTAAACGATGCATCCTAGAATAAGAGTTTCTTTACTCCGTTATAGTACTTATTATTCCGCATTTTTCCATATCACACTTATTTTCCTACACCTCACAGTTTTTAAGGAAAAAAAAAAAAACAAAAAATCAAAAAAAAATTCTAGTACCCAAACGACATATGCTAGTAAATTAAAACTAATACCAAATTATAGAACTTTTTATGCCTATCGCTAAGCTAAGTAATTTTTTTCTCTAGCTCATACTGATTTTGCAGAAAAAAAAATTGAATATTCTAAAAGACATTTTGTCAAATTTTCAAAAATTCTGTTTTTAATTTTTATATATATATATATAGCGTTACATAATATTAAACATTAATTATGTCTCCTCACATGTAATATCAGCTAAATATATTCTGTGTTTTTGTTCAGTTGTTCTGTATATTATTATATATGCATATATGAATGTATTTTTTAATATACACATTGATATCTATTGTAGAGTCCTTGAAGAAGGCAATAGTGATTGCCGATACGTTGACATAGAAGATAATAAAAATATTTAACTAACTGAGTAATAATATAATAATATTTCGATAATTTAATAAAAATGTTTAATAACATTTTGTATAAAATAATATTTGTTGTAATAAAAACAAATAAATGAACTGATCAAATACCTAACATAACGTTATATTTCGATAAATTACTTATTAATATAATAAAAATATAAATAAATTACTTACTTTGTAATGTCATTTTACACTTTTTTAAATTATTTTCATTATTTTGACTTAAAACTAGTGGAAGAATTGTAAATAAAATAGTTAAATAATTCATGTTTATGGAAAAATATATTTATTATTCAAAATAAAAATATTAGCGCACTCACTACTTTAAGCTAATCAATAAAATTAAAGATAAAATATTAAATTCTGATTTCTACCTAACTATAATCTTATCAGATGTGTTCTGATTAAGATAGTGATGATGAATAATTTTGTTAAAAAATTAAACTGCTTTAGGTTCGAGATCTTTTTGTCAGGAGAGTTGTAAACGGATATTATTCTTAATTTTTTGTTTTGTTGAAATTCAAATTCCAGAAGAGTTGCTTCGGTATTTACTAGTTGTAGAGTTGGTAGCATATGATGTGATATATTTCGGTGAATTAAGATAACAGTGCCTCCTTTTGGGCCAGTTAGTTAGATTATAATGGTAGAAGGCATGCATTACATGCTTATCTAATAAAACTTTTATTCCACAAAATTTATTAATTCTTTTCTCGGAAAGTTAGCAACGTTGTAATTGTATAAAATTATATAATTTATGAGGACACTAGAGAAAATTTTTGTGAAAATTTGAGTAAAATCGGATCAATAGTATAGAATAGACACAATTAATCATTAAAAATTTTATTAATTTTTTTCTCGGAAATTTCGCTTTCTTGATATAATTTTGATAAAATAGTTAATTGCGGCTATACTATTTAGCCGATTTTACTCAAATTTTCACAGAAAATTTCTCTAGTGTTCCTATAAATTATATAATTTTATACAAATACAGGGTTGCCAACTTTCCTAGAAAAAAATACATAAAATTTGTAATAATGAATTGTGCTTATTTTACGAAAAAAAAAAATTTTTCTCGGAGAGTTGGCAACCCTGTAATTGTATAAAATTACATAATTTATATGGGTACTAGAAGAATCTTCTATGAAAATTTGAGTCAAATCAGATAAATAGCAGAGCCGCAATTAATTATTAAATATTTTATTAATTTTTTTCTCGGAAAGTTGGCAACTCTGTAATTGGTGAAAATTACATAATTTATGAAGACACCAGAAAAATCTTTTGTGAAAATTTAAGTAAAATCGGATTATTAATATAGGCACAATTAATTATTGAAAATTTTATTAATTTTTTTCTCGGAAAGTTGACAACCCTGTAATAGTATAAAATTACATAATTCATTTGGGCAATAGGATAATCTTCTGTAAAAATTTGAGTAAAATCGGATAAACAGTATAGCCGCAATTAATTATTAAAAAATTTATTAATTTTTTTCTCGGTAAGTTGGCAACCCTGTAATTGTATAAAATTACGTAATTTATGTGGGCAGTAAAGAAATCTTCTATAAAAATTTGAGTAAAATGGGACTATTAGTATAGGCACAATAAATTATTAAAAATTTTATGAATTTTTTTCTCGGAAAGTTGACAACCCTGTAATTTTATAAAATTACATAATTCATGTGCGCACTAGAGAAATCATCCGTAAAAATTTGAGTAGAATCGGATAAATAGTATAGCCGAAATTAATTATTAAAAAATTAATTAATTTTTTTCTCGGAAAGTTGGCAACCCTGTAATTGTGTAAAATTACATAATTTATGTGGGTACTAGCGAAATCTTCTGTAAAAATTTGAGACAAATCGGATAAATGGAAGAGCCGCAATTAATTATTAAAAATTTTATAAATTTTTTTCTCGGAAAGTTGGCAACCCTGTAATTGTGTAAAATTACATAATTTATGTAGGTACTAGTGAAATCTTCTGTGAAAATTTGAGTCAAATCGGATAAATAGCAGAGCCGCAATTAATTATTAAAAATTTTATAAATTTTTTTCTCGGAAAGTTGGCAACCCTGTAATTGTGTAAAATTACATAATTTATGGGGGTACTAGCGAAATCTTCTGTGAAAATTTGAGTCAAATCGGATAAATAGCAAAGCCCCAATTAATTATTAAAAATTTTATTAATTTTTTTCTCGGAAAGTTGGCAACCCTGTAATTGTGTAAAATTACATAATTTATGTGGGTACTAGTGAAATCTTCTGTGAAAATTTGAGTCAAATCGGATAAATAGCAGAGCCGCAATTAATTATTAAATATTTTATTAATTTTTTTCTCGGAAAGTTGGCAACTCTGTAATTGTGTAAAATTACATAATTTATGTGGGTACTAGTGAAATCCTCTGTGAAAATTTGAGTCAAATCGGATAAATAGCAGAGCCGCAATTAATTATTAAAAATTTTATTAATTTTTTTTTCGGAAAGTTGGCAACCCTGTAATTGTGTAAAATTACATAATTTATGGGGGTACTAGTGAAATCTTCTGTAAAAATTTGAGTTAAATCGGATAAATAGCAGAGCCCCAATTAATTATTAAAAAGTTTATTAATTTTTTTCTCGGAAAGTTGGCAACCCTGTAATTGTGTAAAATTACATAATTTATGTGGGTACTAGTGAAATCTTCTGTGAAAATTTGAGTCAAATCGGATAAATAGCAGAGCCGCAATTAATTATTAAATATTTTATTAATTTTTTTCTCGGAAAGTTGGCAACTCTGTAATTGTGTAAAATTACATAATTTATGTGGGTACTAGTGAAATCCTCTGTGAAAATTTGAGTCAAATCGGATAAATAGCAGAGCCGCAATTAATTATTAAAAATTTTATTAATTTTTTTCTCGGAAAGTTGGCAACCCTGTAATTGTGTAAAATTACATAATTTATGGGGGTACTAGTGAAATCTTCTGTGAAAATTTGAGTCAAATCGGATAAATAGCAGAGCCCCAATTAATTATTAAAAATTTTATTAATTTTTTTCTCGGAAAGTTGGCAACCCTGTAATTGTGTAAAATTACATAATTTATTTGGGTACTAATGAAATCTTCTGTGAAAATTTGAGTCAAATCGGATAAATAGCAAAGCCGAAATTAATTATTAAAAATTTTATTAATTTTTTTCTCGGAAAGTTGGCAACCCTGTAATTGTGTAAAATTACCTAATTTATGTGGATACTAGTAAAATTTTTTGCGAAAATTTGAGTCAAATCGGATAAAGAATATAGCCGCAATTAATTATTAAAAATTTTATTAATACATTAATACATTTTGATACATTGATACATTTTGATATATTGATATATGAAATGTATTTTTTCTTATTGTTGAATAAAGTTTGTTAAAAACAGATGCTGTGTTGTATTTATTTTTTTCTCAATTTCATCCCTTAAAATTAGTTAAAATCTTAAAAAATCTGATAAAAATTTTTGCAGTAACCCCTTGCTAGAAAAGCCTATGGCAACCAGTTTTACATCAAGCATTTTTTGTATCAGGAAAGCCTAAAATGCAAGATTTGTATCAGGAAAGCGTAAAATGCAAGATTTGTATCAGGAAAGCGAAAAATGAAACATTTTAACGAAATTTTATCAGGAAAACAAGAAAAAAATTAAAGATTTTTTTTATTTACTTTTTATACACAGTTTTGGGAGTTGACTTAATTAATAAGGGAGTGTCGTAGGGGGTTGATTTTTGGATATGTTGTAGTACGTACCTGGTTTATCCACTGGTTCGTAAGGGGACGGTCAAATTTTGTTATTTTTGCGAAATTCCCAGCCGTTTTCGAGATATTTGCGATTAAAGATTTTAACTAATTTTAAGGGATGAAATTGGGAAAAAATAAATACAACACAGCATCTGTTTTTAACAAACTTTATTCAACAATAAGAAAAAATACATTTCACCAAAATTTCAATTTCAATATTTTCATCAGGTTTGTTGGGGGCTTGACTTAATTAATAAAGGGGTGTCCTAGGGGGTTGATTTTTGGATATGTTGTAGTACGTACCTGGTTTATCTAGGCGCTGGTAACGGGGTGGCAAAATTTTGTTATTTTTGCGAAATTCCCAGCCGTTTTCGAGATATTTGCGATTAAAGATTTTAACTAATTTTAAGGGATGAAATTGGGAAAAACATAAATACAACACCGCATCTGTTTTTAACGAACTTTATTCAACAATAAGAAAACATACATTTCACCAAAATTTCAATTTCAACATTTTCATCAGTTTTGTTGGGGGCTTGACTTAATTAATAAGGGGGTGTCCTAGGGGGTTGATTTTTGGATATGTTGTAGTACGTACCTGGTTTATCTAAGAGTTAGTAAGGGGGTGGCAAAATTTTGTTATTTTTGCGAAATTCCCAGCCGTTTTCGAGATATTCGCGAATAAAGATTTTTTTTTGCAAACAAGAATAATTAATAGCCGGGGGCTCGTACGGAGTTGGGGGTTGAAAATGTTATAGCTGCTAGGCAGCACTTGTGTTGCTATAACATTTTCAACCCCCAACCCCGTACGAGCCCCCGGCTAATAATTATTCTTGTTTGCAAAAAAAAATCTTTATTCGCGAATATCTCGAAAACGGCTGGGAATTTCGCAAAAATAACAAAATTTTCCGCGTTTTACAAATACTGGACAATTATGGCCGTACTACAACATATCCAAAAATCAACCCCCTACGACACACCCGTATTAATTAAGTCAACCCCCAAAACTTGTTTTCCTAATACAAATTTCGTTAAAAAAATGCTTGATGTAAAACTGGTTGCCAATCACAAGGGGTTACTGCAAAAAAAATTTTATCAGAAAAACAAGAAATTATCTGTTTTTCTTTATTTTTTCGCAAGAAATTAAACATTAATAACTATATGATTCAGTTCATAAAACACACTTCATTATCTTGTTAACTTAATCATGTGTTTAACTAAGTTATTAAATTGTTAAAACATTGATTAAACAATAAAAAACATGATTGATTTTTTCATCTGGCGCATCTGTAAATGAATTCATTGTTATAAGGAGAAATAAAACAAAAAATGCCAAATATGTTTACATAAATATTTATTATAATGAATTGTGAACAATATATATGTCTAATACACAAGTAGTGAATCACTCTCATATACAAATATTAAGTATTATTATAATAATAATATAATTACAATTAACTAAGAAAAAAATTCATATTTTATTGTGATTTTTCTCTTCAAATATTTGCGATTGATTTTTTTAAGCATTAACATAAGCTATACAAATATTTATGTATCATGTAGCAGTCTTTCGTAAAACTTGCTAGAGGGGACCATGTGGTCCCATAGACAATATTTAATTAAGTTAATGCTCTGTCTGTCTGTCTGCCATCTCTGGTTTTTGCGTTTACAACATAAGAAAAATTCAGTTTTATCGATTCGATAAAAAATACAATACAAGTATTTCGGATCGCACTATAATATACAACTTAATTATATCACTTAGGAGAACGAACAAAATAAGAAATAATAATAATAACACTAGAAATTATAAGAAAATACAAGAAACAAATCATCTATCTCTCTCTCAACTCAATCGCACACCACAATTGTCCTGAGCACAGTTATATTAATTCATTAATTTATTAATAATATAATTATTTAATTACGATATAATATTATAAACCACTTCTTACTGCCAGCAGCCCCTGATGTTGTGTTCGCGTCATATACACACAGGAAAAAGATCAAAATAAATCAACAATCACAGCTTTTCACAAACAAACAACAATGTGATCAACTATGATCTATGTCACATATTATTTATAACTCTTGAACAGTAATCACAGCTCTTTTCTAAAAACATTTGTTTGTGACAAGCGTAAAAAGCTGTGATTGTTTGTCATATAATATTAACAATAGCTTAACATTAGCTTAATCACAGCTTTTAAATAAATGCCACAAATATTGTGACAACACGTCAAAAAGCTGTGATTGGTTTACCGCTGCAAACTCCAGATTAAACTCATGTTTATCGATTTATTTTTGAGTAAACAATAAAGAAAAGAAAAATATTTCGATCCGAAAAACTATTTGAGATAATAAATAATAAAGAAACAAAAAAAGATTACGCCGATTTTTTTATTTAAAAAATAAATTTATATATATTTTTTTTCTTCTGTGTTTCGTAGTATATGTTTTGCTTGTAAGTTGTTGCCGGTTGTTGGTTGGGTTGTTCCTTGGGGGTTGTTATAAATTTTGAAAGTGGAAAAATCAGCGAGCTAAAAGGGGGGGGAGTGGGGGTTGGAGCGGCAAAAGTAGTTTAACCGTATTTAATTGATTGGGGCACTCCGTTTACAGTCTTTGAGGTTAGGACATCGTTTTCGTACGATAACACTGTTTCTTTGCCATTTTCTATCACCCTGAAACACAAAATATGAATTACATATATATATTAATACACAACAATTAAACATGTGTTTGTAATTTTTTTTTATAAGCTTGTAAATTTTATTAAACTTTTTAAAGAATTCTAAAACAAAAATTGAAAAAAATCCAATGATCAGAATAGCAGCGCGCCATTACTAATTTTATATCTTTTAGCTAAGCCACACAGCCACACACACCAGAGAAACTAGAAACGTGAAACATGAAATATGAAATAAGAAACTGAAAATATGAAACACGAAATATTAAACTTTTTCTACATTGATACACAAATTGAAAAAACAAAAATTAAATTGGTTACAATTCACAATAAAAACTCGGAACACCGACGATAGTTTGAATAACAGTGATTAGAAAAATTTAAATGTTTCTATATTTAGTGCATTTTATCAAAAAATTCTATAGAATGAAAATTATAGACAATAAAATTTCTCACAACTTTTATTTATTATCATTTTTTAATAGCACTTTCGATTTAGAAGCTAGGCGTCTTTAAATATCAACAAAATTTATTAATTTTCATGCGCACAGAAATCAAAATGTTAAACTTAAATGTTTCTATATATTTAGTGCAATCTGGACTTAAATATGCATTTTATCAAAAAATTCTATAAAATAAAAATTATAGACAATAAAATTTCTCACAACTTTTATTTGTATCATTTTTTAATAGTACTTTCCGGTTTAGAAGCTACGCGTCTATAAATATCAACAAAATTTATTAATTTTCATGCACGCAGTGTGTTGTTATTTTGTGAAACATGTTTTATGTTTCATGTTTGTTTGTTGTGTGGCCTGCCTTAAAATATTAACCATCAGAGCAGTGAGACTTGCATCTAATTACAGAATCCCAATGCGCAGCAAGAAATCTTTCTCGAAACTTTTCCGAAATATACTCACTTCTTCGTGGTAATTTTCTTTCCATTAATAAACCTCGTACTGGTCGAGGTGCGTTTGATCGCCGCATTGGCACCACCATTTGGTCCGCTAAACGTGCTATTGAACGTCGAAAACGAGGTGAATCCGTTATTGGAATTGGGTGCACCAGGTGCGGCAGCGAAAATCTCATCCATCCCGTCCATCATACCTAGACCCATTCCGAAGCCGAACGGATTGAAGAACTGTGATGTAATGGAGTTTTGATGGTGCTGGGGATGCGAGTGCCGATTGCCACGACGATGATGGTGATGATGAGAACGGCCATTTAAACCTGGAGGAGGAAACATTCAAAAAGTTAGTTGGGTTGTTTGGTTATTCTTTGCGCTTGTGTAGTTTATATAACTTGAAATTAGTATTAAAACATAAAATGTGCATAATTCATGCTCTACAATTGTGCAATAAATTAAATGCACTAACGTACGATGAAATAGATAAACACAAAATAAAAAAAATGATTACACACACACATATAAAATTAAATGCTAATTAATTATTTTAATAAATGATATAAATCAATAAAATTATAAACACAACACACAAGATAGTTCATTTTATTGATCTATAAAATTTATTTAATATTAAAGACAATAATAATAATAATAATAAACACATAAATGTATAGACTCATTCCGACTATTCTACTTATCAGAAAATTAGTGGTTCTGTTTTAGCGCAAAAGCTAGGTAATTCTGAATATCGAAATAAGTAGGAAAGTTTGAATGACAATTCTATTATGAGTAGCATAATGTTGAAATGACTAAGTGCAAAACATAAAAAGCAAATAAATATATCTATTTGCAAGATGAAAAATAATAATAATATTATAATATGATAATGCAGGAGCGCATTGAATAATTAAATTCTCAAATACCTGCATCAACTATGCCAATTTCTGAAATTCAAGAAATAAAACACAATTAAAACTAATTTTGCATGGATTTTTCTCTTTAATAAATTGACAATAGTAAATAGATTTTATTCGCTTAGGATTCAGTTTCATAAACGATAAATAAATGTACTTCATAAGTAAATTTTATTCTCTTGCTAAATAACTTTAAAAACAAATGCTATTTCAACAATTTACTACCAGATTATTATTAATAATAATAGCAACTATTTTTTAAAACCACTAGATTAAATTTATGAAAATCTACAGAGTAAATACATTTATTTCTAAAGTAAATTTAATTGGCTTCTATGAAACCGGGCCTAGATCTATTTATAATAAATTTTTCTCTTCTATTAAATTTAAATAATACAGCTCAACTATTAAGAAACGTTTTCTCCAGTAGTATTTTTTTTTCTTATGTTAAAAATTAAAATTATTTATGCAATTCGACTATTTAAAAAATGTCTTTTCAACCTACTTGATATATAATTACTATATCATTACAAAATATACAGTGGGACCTCGCTTAACGAGCACCCCGCAAAACGAGTAATTCGCATAACAAGCAAAATAAATTGTAAAAAAATAAATTGTGCGATAGAACTTTTCGTGCCATTTGCTACATCAGCCTGGCGTTTAGAACAAAATGTAGCAAAAATAAATGTCTCTAGACAGCTTCCTAGTAAAAAGGAATTAGGTACGTTAGTAATTATTTCGATTTTTTGATTTTCTGCAAATCGAATTCGCATTCCAGGTTCACTCCACGCGGTAGAAGAAAAATTGAAGATGAATCACACGCTCCTTAACAATTTATATGTAATTTTCTTTGAATAAACGTTACACATAACGTTCTTTTCGAGTTTTTTTTTTTTTTAATTTCATTTTTTGACTATTGTTTCGCTCAACGAGTGTTTCGCGTTACGAGTAAGACTCCGGCTCGTTATGCGAGGTTTCACTGTATTTTATTTATTATGTCACTTGTACAGGGGATGTTTCATTTTAAATTATATCCTGAAATATCTCGAGAAATAAGGAACGGATCAAGCAAATGTTCCAAATCAAAAGTTTAATGGTCAGTTTGAAATTTCAATTGCAGATTCAGATAAAGGAAAAAACAACCATATAGTTTTTACCTAAGGTGTTTTTTTTTATTTAATTTTTAGCAGGTGACGCTGTAATCTACAAAAAAAAGCTACATTAACTGTATCAGACGATTCTTAGAGATGTAAATTTGATTAAATTTGACATTTTTTCGGAATATCATCAAATTCTAAATCTAAATCAGCCTACATGGTTTTTTACCATTTATCTGAATCTGCAATTGAAAATAAGAGGGTTTGTATTTAAAATTTCAAAGTTGCCCTCTTTTTCTGTTCCCTTGGAAGTCCGAAGGGGCATAACTGTGATAGGAATGTGTCCCTCTTAACCATTAAACTTTGATTCGGAACATTTTTGGATCCGTTGCTTATTTCTCGGAGATATTTCAGGATATAATTTAAAATGGAACACCCCCCTGCTTGCTTCGAAAAATATATTAATATATAATAATAATAATAATAATTAACATTAATATATATTAATATATTAACTAAAAAAAAAGAGATTTTATCCGTTAAAACTAACCTTGGAAAAGTTCCGCAAAAGGTGATGCACCACCGAAGAACTCTCTAAATACATCTTCCGGATCTCTGAATGTGAATCCAAAACCGAATGGAATATCGAAATCATCGTCATGGCGTCTTGATCGCGAACCTCCATTATTTATTAAACCTTCTTTTCCGTACTGATCGTACATACGCCGTTTCTTTTCTGTAACAAAATAAACCAATAAATAATAATTATCACACCCAAACAATGTTTAATGTTAGCTCGAAAAAAAAAACAACATTAGTATAAAAAAATAAATAAATATGTTTTAATAGTTCGTAGTATTTAATAAATCAAAAAACAAACCACACAAAAATAAAAATATTTTTTGAGTTATTAACGAAAAAAAAAATTGATATTTATTTTTTTTTGGTAAACGATTCTCTAGTAGATACAACTTGTCCAGTAAATTTTCTTCTCTAATGAAACTAACAAATAAAGGCTGGAAACATACTGGTTAGCCACAATTAGTCAAAATACAGTTAGACATATTTAGTCACGAAGTAACATTCGCAGAGCTGAGATAATAGATATCAGAACAAAAGTATTTAGATAAATAGATAATTAATATTGAAACATATGTTTATAGAATTTTCGTGGCTGAAATCAATGATTAATTAATTTTAAAATTATATAAAAATTATCTTATATTGGTTACAGTAAACAATAATTATGTTAATGTTGATTTTACAATAGATTATAAGAGAAATTAATCTAGATAAATCGCAAACACTAAACATTATAAATAAATATGTCTAATTGTGACTAACAAGTGAGATTCCAATCTAATGCTGAGCAATTCTGTTCACATCTTGTAAGATCCGTACAAGAAATTCTGTTTTCTATTTTATTTTTCTATGAGAAAAAAACATTCCATTTAATAAAACAAATATAGTTCTTAGTGCCGTTGTTGAGAGTGCCATCACAAACAAAACTATGAATTAAGTCAAATTTTGGGTTATGAAAATATTAAAATATTGAGGATACTTCTTAGTAAAAAAGAAATAGATATATTATCTGTTTTTAATCATTTTTTTTTTTTAATTTACTGAATAAATAAAAAAGAGAACGTATTAAAGAAGTATGTGATTTCTCATACGATCGATTGTAACATCAGTGTCAAGTCAGAGAAAACATTGTTTATCTCGTAACGCTGCAAGTCTTAATAGATGTGAATAGAATTATATAACAGATGATATAGATTAATAATATCGCACAAGATTGCTTTTAACTGATTAATAAATTAGTTGATTGAGTGAGAATAAAATAAAAGAAATATTAATACTAAAAAATAAACAAATTAAATATGTTTATATAATAAAAAGCCTACTAATAAATATAGCGAGAAAAAATTGTACTTTTAATTTTAGAATAATTTTGAAATGAATTTATTAAAATAGTATAATTAGATCTTTTTTCGTTTATTGTATATTTATATCTATTCTTGTTCATTCATTCAATTAATTTGAAATATCATCTAATTAAATCTAAAATGTAGACATATCTATTTTGAATTAAATAAAATAGCAATTTTTTTTATTCTGTGTACAGTTGATTTTGTATTTTTATTTTAATTTTTAGGTAAAACTTAAATCAAAACCGACAAAGTAAAATTCTTATTACACTAACACAATAAAGTAAGTTAAACTCTAAAACTTTACACATGTGGTATAACTTCAAAAACAAACAGGTTTTCCGCGGAGTTAGTCAAAGAAACAAAACACAACAGAGAAATCAAGCTTTACAAGAGTTAGTTAAAAAGTCAAAGAAAAAAAACAAAGACACAACACGTTTTGTTTAGTTTGTCTTTGATGTTTTTTTTTGTTTTTGTTTGCTTGAGGTTAAAATAAAACTCGATGAAGATGAAGCAATGGAATGGAAGAAATGGTAAATAGAGAGTGACAAGATTAAAGAGATTTCAACAGTTGGGATCTCACAATATGCACACGCTTTTAAAAATTTACAGTGTGTAAAGTGATGAGGTTTCCTATAGGAAAAAAAATTTTAATATGAATTTTAGGAGAAAAACTTATTCTTTATAAAAAAATTTGCTTCTAACAAAACCCCTAATAGTCAAAGAAAAATCCAGTAATCACTTAAGATAAGTTCAAAAACTTGATATTATACCGAGTTGTTGATTTTAAATATGACTAATTGTAAGTCCGAATGTTACATCAGTATCATGTTACCCATGGATTACTTGTTAATAATAATTATATTTTGGCAAATTAATAATAATAATAATTAAAAAGTAAGTTTCTTGTATGACAAATATTTTTAACATTTTTCACACGATACTGATGTAATATTCGGACTTAGTCATATTTAAAATCAACAACTCGACATAATATCAAGTTTTTGATCTTATCTTAGGTGATTACTGGATTTTTCTTTGACTATAAGGGGTTTTGATAGAAGCAAATTTTTTTATAAAGAATAAGTTTTTCTCATAAAACTCGTATTAAATTTTTTTTCCCTATAAGAAACCTCATCACTTTACACACTGTATATAACATGATAAAAATCGAAAGTTGCGTGCACACGCAACAAGAAGTATCTCTACCAAAGAATCGATGAATCGGTGATTCTGTAAACAAACCACGAAAACTGAAGTTTCTTGACGTCTTCGATGAAGCACGCTGTTGTCTATTATCATAGATCTTCCTTTTTGTTTCTATAGGGACAATAGAATATATATATATATATAAAACCACTAATTTAACTCTATCGATCAAACACATTGTTAAGTGATAATAGCGAAATCTCTGCAATTGAGAATTTATCTAGATTTTTCAAACGTTTCCTCAATTCTGTTACAAGTACACTTATTAACTTTATAATCGTAATATAATACAATAATTTCAATTAAATTATAAAACAAAAATATTTAAAAGCATTGTTTATATATCGAATCTAATAATTTTCATTTTACATTTCAAATATTTAAATGTATTAAAATAATTTTTAAAAAAAATTGAAAATAATAGCTAACAATTTCAAAATAATAATAATAATAAGTAATCAAATAATGTGCCCATTACTCACCATCTGATAATACTTCATAAGCTTCTGAGATTTCTTTAAATTTCCTATTGGCTTCATCTGGATTATCTGGATTTTTATCTGGATGCCATTTTAATGCTAATTTTCTATATCTGAAATGTTTAACAACAATACATTAATATCACAAATACATTATACACAAAAACATAAATTGCATAAGACTTTACATTACAATTGAAGATTAGAACTTATCACTGAAATAATAATTTTTATCAATTGTATATTATAATATACACAATTATATTTGTGAAGAAAATATTTTTTTCGCAAAATACGTAAAGTTACTATCATTTTATCACAGTTTTAATTTTTTATAAAATTTTCGGCGCATGTCAATTAGGCCAAAGTTAGATTAACTTTGTAAAAAAGAAAAAAGATTTTTTACTAATATTTATTGAAATATATGAATTTGAAATTAATTTTTTTAAATAAGATAAGCACAATTTTTCAGTTATATGTCATGCTCAACAACTTTTATTGTTATTTTTTTATTTGACGATTAATATTTATTTTCCTTCGGTTAACTTACATTACGCTTAATTGCCTAGTTAACTCACTGATTAAGGTAATATTTTATGCAGTTGGCTTTAAAAATTAGTTGTTTCTAATCTACACGAAATATCCTATAAACTATTGAATAGATTTGTATATGAAAAGTAAAAATAAGTTTTATATTTGAATATTTTTTTGAATTGCATATATTTAAAAAAGAAATCGCAGTTTATTATGGAATAAAACAATTTTAAATTAAATTTCAATATTTGTAAAAATGCAAAATATATAAAAAAAATTCTACTGTAAGTACACAATATTAGTTTCAACTTAAATAGTTTTACATGTGCTCTTATCTTTCAAAACAAAACAAACTATTACATATATGTATGATGGTGGCAAACATACATTTGTAAATAGATGAATATAACGGAAGAAAATTTCTCTTTATAGCAGCAAGATTCATTGCGAAACATCCTATACTATACAAATATATCTCATCTATTACAAAATATGACAATGAATTTATAAGTATTACAAGAAAATTTATTATTACACAAGGAAAAAAATCTTTAGGTGATATTTTCCAATATTTTATTGTTTTATAAAAAAAAAATAACGAATGGCGTTATTGAAAATATCATTAAGAATAAAAATCTAAAATTTTGCGGTTCGAATTCAAATTAAATGAAATAGCATACTGAAATTTTATTTCTTTAGAAATTTTGATTTAAGACAAAAATCCAATTTCTTTTGACTTAAAAAAAAAAATTATATTCTAGATGAGAAATTTTGATAGTAGATTGTAAATTCTCTTCGGACAGCCTCATGTAACAGTCTCATTCAGACTCCAGTTTTAATTTTACGCACAAGCACAAGAATTTGTGTAATCTAAACACATGGCGTTAAAAATTAAAGACCCCAAGACCCAGATAACATGGATAAAATAGGTCAGAAAAGAAATGGAAGGAATGGAAATAGATGGAGAGAAGAGAAGAATTCAGAGAGATGATCGGAAGATTCAAGAGTTTTCAAGAAAAGATAAAAAAGAAGACAGGAGAAAAACAATCATGAGAAGTTATTTCACGTTTAGATTGATCAAATTCTTTCGCTTGTGCGTAAAAGTAAAACGACAATCTGAATAAGGCTTAAAGCTTAAATTTTTCTTCAAAATTGGCTTTTAAATAAAGCCCAAAGTAAATATGAGAAAAATACTTACGCTTTTTTGATATCTGCGTTTGTCGCACCTCGCGCCACATCTAGTGTCCTATAATAATCCACCATACCGCTCTAGTGTTTGTGTGGCGCTACAGTCGCGCGCACAGGTTCCTCCTTCCAAAATTCCTTCCTTTCGACAGAAGCAAATGTCAAGTTCAGAAACTGCAATTAATTAAACAGAAACAAAACACAAATTAGAAATAATAGAGACTAGCGATATTTTTTATTATATTAAGATATTTATGAAAAAAAAAACCATAAGATACATATATCACAAATGATTTGCTTGAGCCTTTAATCATTATGGTGTAAATATTCGGTAATACTTTACTTGACGGTTATGTAATCAGTAATCGATTTTCTTCAAGCTTTACATACTGTTAATTTTGCACATTTTATTTACAATACTAAAACTGCTATATTTTGTCCATGTTTATATATCTACCAACAGATACTGTTATTTTTAATTTTTTTAGATTAAAAACAACTAAAAATTCTTCAGGTTGCTTTAATTTTACTAAACATTTAACAAATTAACGTCTCTTTCCCTTACCTATCCTGCAATGAGCGCCATCATATATGTCAAGTAAAATTAATAATTTATCTTACGTACAAAAATTTTGCGATTTATAAAATATAAAAATATGCAAAATTAACGATATGTAAAATTTGAAGAAAATCGATTACATAACCGTAAAGTAAAAGTTTAGCCAAATATTCTTCATATAAACACTAACAACAAAATCAACTTTAAACCATTTGTAATTCAAAAAAAAAAATGTGGTTAGACAAAATCTGCATTAAGGTAACAATTATGCATGACAAACTAAGTGAATCATATATACAATTTTGGTTTTCTTTTAAGAAATTTAATAAAATATTACCAGTATTACTATTAATTGCCCAGACGAACGAATCAAAACTAATACACAAATTGATCAAATATACACCCCATTAAAATTTTTAAAATGACAGGATATTTTTTTTATACGATGTTTTGTTTTATACGATCAGTTGATTTCATATACACGTTTTTGATTATAGTACACTTAGATAATTAGATTTATTCACGTCAGCAAACAAAATAAAAAATTTGACATATTTTATTTTCATATTACATATTCAAATAAAATGCCACATGCCACAAATTTGAACCTCATGAGTTATAAACAATATTACATGCTTCTTGAATAATCTCTACTGTTAAATTGTTATAAATACTTACACGATTACAAAATAACTTTAATATAAAATTTGAAAGAAATATTCCACAACTAAAATATTTAATAATTAACTAGGAAATAAAAACAAAAAATATTAGTACATTGTTTTAATTCGAGGTTATTTAATATTATCTTATCAAGATATTAAAACAAGATAAAAAAAAAAAAATGATAAAATTACTTTAACAAATAATATGTTCCAATCATTTCAAATATTTTAATTTAAAAGAACATAATAAATATAGAAATAATACAAACTTTCTGCTTATATATAGGGTGCTCACCTAGCACTGCTGTAATTTTCATGCAATATGTAGTTACTGAAGGAATTTGTATATCAGTTTATGTTATTGATAAAAAACAATGTTACTAATTATTAGCTTTTAGTATGCAATAGACATGTCAAAAAATAAGCAAAAATATTAAATTAATAAAATATAATTTTTAAATTTTATGCATTACAAAATAATATTCATATTCAAGAAATTCGGATATTGAATAAAAGCAATAAATATTTGCTTATTAAGCTCCCAATTTTGTTTGCATCTCGTAAAGCTCGTAGCGTATCGAGATAGTCTGTCTTTTTCTATCAAAAAAAAATTTCGTTTAATAGAGAAAGATAAAATAGCTAAGTATATTTTTTCAACAGTAAAATAATAACTGCCAAACATTTTATTCAACTTATTCCCATGAAACACCCAGTAAATATGTGTGTATATAAGCGAATAAATACTTTTGTATTGTAGACAAGAGAAAATGATTTATTATAGAACAATTACTAAAACATTTGCATGTATTATTACACAACTATGTTGTCATTTTCTTGATTTGCTTGTGAAGGTAAAATAATAAATTGTTTCCCATAGCTTTTGCTTTGTTTATAGATTTATTTTTAACTCTGTTTTATAATAATAATACATAGTAATATTACGTGTGTATAAACGATTAGTTTTGACCCTCAATATGTCTAGTAAAATAATTTTTATGTGAGTTGTAAAAAAATATAAAAAATATAAAATTAAATTAACACTATTGTAAAGTGTAATTTATACACGAAATTTTATGTCTTGTTATACAGAAACGTTTACATAAAAAAGGATTACTTTTTAACATCTAATCCAATAATTTATTTACTGTGTAATAAAACTGCGATATATTGTTTTTCAACGAAATATTATTGCAAAAGTTGAAAGTTAAGATGCGTTTCGATCATATTGAGCAAATGTCTAATGAACGTTTGGTTAAAAGAATTAGGTGGGATTTTTATGCACGTTGAAAAAAAGATGAATTAATAACAATAATAATAACAATTAATAGAAATTCACAACCATTATTTGATATGCACATTAAAATAGCAATTTATAAAATAAAACGTAACTTAACCTGACGTGTATTTATTACATCTGTCGTTAATTTGCATAATCGGACGTGCAAATAGTTTAAATTGCAATTTTTATTATCTGGCGTTCATTGACATATTTAAATGTTCATTTATACCACAAAAGAATATATTTTGGTGATATTGAAGGTAGTATAAATGTAGTAGGAATAGAAGAGCATGTATGAGAGAGTCAGTATGAATGAAGCAAATTTACTTGTCTGAATATAGAAATGTGGAAAGAGTTTGTGCCACACCCTTTTGGGTACATGACGTGATTATGTTGAAATAGTATGAATCAAATTCGTAATCTAATAACAATGAATAATATAAATAAATATAACAAAAAAATGTAATTGAACTTTTTTTTATATTTTATTAAAATATGTTCATTAACAAATATAATTTCCTAAGTTCCTAACTGTATCATGAAATACATAAATAATATCACAAAATGCGAATAAATAACCTATTAATACAATTAAAAAAATTTCGCAACATTTTTTTTGTAATTAAGATTTATTACACAATTAAATTAAATTTGAAATAAATATAAAAATGTATATTTGCAATATGATAAAATTGCAATTCAAATAGCATAATTAATAGCGTGATATGTCTATTCTAGATAAGTGTGTAACAAATATACAAAAGATTATGAAATCGTTATTAAATCCGTTCACATATCTGTAACTAAATACTTGGGTCAGACACTTAGAAACCGTAAGTGAGTCATTTTCTTACGCTTAAGTAACAAGGAAACGCCAATGCAATCAAAGATCAAGAGATATTACGAAATATAGTATTTTTACTATTTTTAATTTCGAATCTAATTTAAAAATATCGCGTCTATTTTTTTTTTTGTTTTCTTTGTGTTAAAAATATGCATGTATTTCTGGAAGATTTCATAAGCGATACGGAAATAACAAAGTAAAAGAAAATTTTCAGAACTCACTATATTAAATTAAAACGACTTTAGATTATAGTTCTGTTTTAATCAGGAAAAATGATACAAATGACTTTCACAGTAAATCAACAGAACATAGAAACATGTTACTGGACGTCACAAAACAAGTAACTAGATTAATAAAATTTATAAATTTTTAAATAAAGAAGCCAAATTATATTATATTAGAAGGAATAGTAAATATATAAAATAGTATATAGTATATATAGTATATAGTATAAAATATTATAGTATATATATACAAAGATATATTATGTTAGTTTTTTTTATCGAAAAAGTAAGTAAACTTACATAAAAATATATGCATTTTATATAAAACATATATTCATTTTATATAAACAAAAATTCATGTAACGTCTGTAAATTTACATATTAAACTGGTATGAATCAGTTGCCCTCTGTTTTTATGTAAAATTACCGATTTTTTTACACTGTATTATAATACAGATTAGTAGACATTAGATGCACTAGAATTTTATACATTTTGATGCAGTTTTCGATAAATTCATATCACTTACTCACTTAATCTTAATATATATAAATAAATAAATAATGATTAAGGATTATTAATCATTATAGCTTTTTTTTTCTGTGCATATTTTTCAAATTGACAACACTCCGTTAATAATCATCGGAATGGCATGAATTTTAGACTACTAAAAAGCATATTTCATTAGCTTTTTGGTGATTATTTTGATATATTTTTAAAGTAAATACAATAAAAGTTATAACCCAAAATATCTAAAAAGGCGATTTCCCCATTTAAGCTAAATGCAAATTTTAAGCCTTCAACAGGCACGGATTAATATCATCTGACAGGTCTGAGAAGTGTATGGACATTTTTTTAAATTATTTGGAATAATTTTTTAAATTTTATACTATATATTAATAATTTATTTCTGTTTAGTAATAACACTATTAACATACAAATAACTAAATAAAAATGATTCTTCAAATGAATAAATTATAAATGCAATAAACAAGCAACTAATGAATACGAAAAAGAAAAAAAAATTTAGTATAAACACAATCGAACATATGTTGGAAGCATTTATAAGTGGCCAGAGTTATTTTTAACAACAAACGTCAATACACATACTATCGTGAATTCAATTCCGAAAAATAAATACAAATAGAGAAACGTTGGCAATGAAATAAATAAATAAATAAATACGCAGACAATTGAAGACGGTCACGAATTTAAGTATAGTCTACTAGATGTATGGTTAATTTCAATTTGATTTCAAATGAACTTTGCTTTATGTATGTATGCATATTTGCAAATACGGGAACCATGAAACAAAAATAAAAACTCGGTCAAATGTATTATTAAATTTGACCTTCGCTAATTCGCACTTGCAACGATAATTATTTATTGTGGTTTTAACAAAACAACGAAAAATAAATCTAGATATTATTTTATGTTTAGTAAATATTGTGATTTCTGATGTATTTTTAAAATAGTAGTAGTAACACTGATCTATTTCGTTTTTATTCAATCGCCTTCTTGTCTGTCTATATAATATAATTTTATTTCTAGATAATTTTTTGATAAAATGATATAAATAAAAGTTGTGAAAAATTTTATTATCTATAATTTTTATTCTATACAATTTTTTGATAAAATGCATATTTAAGTCCAGATTGCACTAAATATAAAAACATTTAAGTTTAACATTTTGATTTCTGTGCCCATTATTTTGGGTGTTTTAGTTCATTTGTTCAGTCCTACTTTACTTAACCGGTATTGGTTATAGCTATATTCAATATATGTGAATGGTATTGAAAATAATAAATATAATTTTATTTCTAGACAATTTTTTGATAAAATGATATAAATAATAGTTGTGAGAAATTTTATTGATAAAATGCATATTTAAGTCCAGATTGCACTAAATATAGAAACATTTAAGTTTAACATTTTGATTTCTGTGCGCATTAAAATTAATAAATTTCTTGATATTTAAAAACGCGTAGCTTCTAAACCGAAAGTGCTATTAAAAAATGATACAAATAAAAGTTGTGAGAAATTTTATTGTCCATAATTTTTATTCTATAGAATTTTTTGATAAAATGCATATTTAAACCGAAATTGCAATAATTATAGAAACATTTAAGTTTAACATATTGATTTCTGTGCGCATTAAAATTAATAAATTTCTTGATATTTAAAAACGCGTAGCTTCTAAACCGAAAGTTCTATTAAAAAGTAATGCAAATAAAAGTTGTAGGTAATTTTATTGTCTATAATCTTATTTCTATAGAATTTTTTGATAAAATGCATATTTAAGTCCAAATTGCACTAAATATAGAAACATTTAAGTTTTTTAATCACTGTTATCCAAACTATCGTCGGTATTCGAGTTTATTATGTGAATTGAAACCAATTTAATTTTTGTTTCTTCAATTTGTGTATCACTGTAGAAAAAATTTCACATTTCGTGTTTCATATTTCATGTTTCACGTTTCCAGTTTCTCTGGTGTTGTGTCTTAGCTTCGGGGTACATGGTGTGATTGTGTAGGTATGTATGTGTATAAAAAAAAATCTTTGTACCAATGTCGTAATAAACTTTACATACCATGACCAACCGAAAATAATTAATTAAATACAACTGAAATTTTCAACCATTTCGTTAAAAATAGGCCAGTGGCCAAGTGGTTGGTTACTTGCGCGCCCGACTAAAAATTAAAAGAGAACATGTTACGTTTGCAAATTGTTATGCTATGCAAAATATGCGGAATACCATGCGAAATTTTTTCAGTTCGATGTTTTTTTGGCAAGACACTAACTTAGTTTGTTTTTTTTTTTTTAATAACCTAATTTACCGAACAGTAACCCGGTTATTTTTCGCGTGTGTCTCTGATTAAATACTACAAACTACACTGTTTTGATTACGGGGTTGTGAATGAAATTAGAATTATAGTTGGAGTATGCAAATTTCCAAGGACTTTTGTATAAATATAACGTGCAGCTACGAAATTGTCGCTTAGGTTGAGCTCAATTTTATTTATTTTTTACAAATGTACATACACATACATACATATAATAATATTATATTTATTCTGTTGATCAAAATACATAAGTATAGAATACGTCATAAATAATTAAATAAATAAAATAATTACAAAATTTACAAATTCATTCAATATATATATATATATATATATATATATATATATATATATATATATATATATATATACAATCACGCCATGTACCTAAAAGGGTGTGGCACAAACTCTTTCTATTATCCCGAAATCAGTTTCCTCCAGACATCCCTATCCAGACATGGAACTTTAGCTTCATCCACATTCATAATTCCTCTCATACATGCTCTTATCTATTCTTACTACTTGGAAATTTTCGCTCACGCAAAACACTCTCAGTCATACCACCTGTAAATGTATACCTTCAAAATCATTCATATAAATTCCAAGAAGTTATTCTTAAATTTTATACATCTACGTGTTCTTAAGAATGGTATAACAGTCGAAACTAGTAGACTTTTGAGACAAACTATATAATTTCTAGAACTTTACATCGAGAGTTTAATTATTTGTACATCCTTATTTTAAGAATGTTCTACTGAGTACACCGACAGTGTCAACAATTATTATTATTATTATTAATAAACTTATTTCTTTTACATACTGAATAAAATGTTTTTATTTCATAAAGATGATGGTATTTTTACGTAGGTTTACAAATAATTTTAAATTCGAAAGTAATATTACGTAAGAAATAAATTTAAATTCATATGAAGTAGATATGCATTAAAAAAAACTTTGAATAAATATTTAATTATTATTATTTTTTAAATTATACTCCCATTTAACTTAAACAACTCTTGACAAATTTTGTAATTAAATTTTCACCTACTTTTTACTAAATCGATTTCCTACAAATTTATTTCCGTTGACAAAACAAAAATATTTTACATACGAAATATAGGATTTTTTTAAACAGTCATAGAAAAAAATATATATATAAATAATTTTATAATATATAAATAGCATATAATGAATAATATATGCTTACAACTAGATACGTTATACTTATTTAAATAGAATTACAATATACATATGTGTTCTACACCTGCTGTTTGTTCTATCAATGTCAGAATAGAAAACTATTTTGTCCAATTTTCATAATATACCGTTCGAATTAGTTGAATAACAAACAAACCACGACAAGAAAAATCAATATACGTACACTAGATGAGTCAGCTTGGAAAAATAAATTCTATTTTATTCATACATACAAGTTTTTTCAATAAATATGTGGGGGGCATTAAAATAAAAAAAAAACCCGACGTTGTGGATTTCCTATATGGGTATATACCAATGATCTTACAGCCCACGAAAATTAACACTTACGTATATATCACTGGCGTAGATTTAGAGACATAAGTAAAATATGAAAAAAGTTGATCAAATTAATTGAAAATAATTTTGATAAGTGTTGAAATTGCACGAATTATAGACTTACACTGTAAATTACAATCAAAAATATAGTAAAATTATTCATGTAAATTTACACTGATTTTTTAACGACTAGTAACACACAGTACAGATTGTTTAATCACATTAGCTGATATTACAAGCTCAGTTTTTAAATGTTTTAGTACATTAATTTGTTCTTATGACAGTTACATGTCAAATAAATTAAGTATGTGATGCAATTTGCTGAAAGTAAGCAATTTTACATACTAAATTATGTAAAAATTACAGAATGTTTATGGTAAAATAAATTTTACAGATTTTTTTATAGTAAAATTTGACTATTATTTTTGTGTAGTCAACAAAATACAAGTAACTAGATATTGTATATTCGAATGGCCGAAAATTCTCTGAGGCCTTAATAGTCTGAAGTATAATTCTGCTCCCAAGTTGACAACAAAACGATACGCCACTGTTTGCAGTATATTACGTGGTTATTGCGTTTTTTTTTTCTTCTATCGTATTTTTTATCCTTTCGCCGTTGCCTCTGTCTAGCGCTCAGAGTGTAAAACCTGCCGGTAAAATGTCATTTGGACTTGATATGAATCACAATTCGAGAAAATTGGAATGCAATTTTGTTGAAACATTATTGGAGCACGAAACTCGGTATGGGCTCTTAATATTTTTGGATATATGTGACGGAGCGAGTGAGCGAGCGCGCGGGCAAGTCACATAACTTTGCAAATAAGCGTAGGTATAATATTGGCAATCGAATTTATATTTTGTGTGTTCAGTGTGTAAATGTTAAGGCTTTTTCACATTTGGCACTTGCTAATTTATCGGGTGAATTATGTAAAAAGTTGGATTTTAAATTTCATTAAATTTTTTTAATCGCGTTAGCCTTATTTATTATATCCGGAAAAAAAAAAAAGTCATAAACTTCTGAATAATTGTAAAATTACTGATTGATTTTCTAACATTTTGTTTAAACACTAGTAAACCAATTTACTAGTTTATAAATTTTTGTACACACATAAATAAATATATAATAAACAATTTACAATAATTAAAAATCGAAGACAAATTTTGTCGGGACGCAGTAAGTCATAACTAGTAAATTGATTTACTATAGTGTTTAAACAAAATGTTAGAAAATCAATCAGTAATTTTACAATTATTCAGAAGTTTATGACTTGTTTTTTCTTTTCCTGATATAATAAATAAGGCTAACGCGATTGATGAGACATGTAATAAACTTCTAACAGCTACAGTTCCGTTAGAAAGCATTTTCGGACATATTTTTATTTATTTATATATTATATATATATATATATATATATATATATATATATATATATATATATATATATATATAATTACAAGGACCAAACAGTTTAATTTTGTACAATTTCATTGAAATATAAAAAATTGTTTATTGTATTTTCCCCCTTAAACAGTCTTAGAAAAAAAAATATTATGTGATATAAAATATGTTTATGACATAATATGGCAAAACAAACCTTAAACAATAAATATTTCTTAATATCTAAACTAGCACTTTGACTATTTCTAAATAAAATAAATTTTAAATTTAAATACATTTTTGACCTGATGAAGACAATCGTTTAGCTTTCGTCGAAAAGTCGTTTAATACAAATAATTAACAGAATTTCATATTATTTCTAAATCGCTTTAACTTAAAACAAGAGCAATCTTTACTAATTACCATTTATTTCTTGTGTTGACGAGTCAAAGCTTTCCCAAAAGTTCATCGCTTCTTACATTCAAGTAGCTCTGTGTATGTACATTCTATAAATTAATTATATAAGTTTTGAATAGTGCTTAGAGCTTCTTACGTCAGAAGTTTGGCGGCAAACATTCTCTATCTCTCTGCTCGCAGGATGTAATAGTTTCTTAATGTTAGCAGTGCTCCGGTTCGTGGTTTGTATATACTTTCAATTTCATGCTGACCGTAATAGCTTAGCAAGAGTTTGTTGCTTTGAGATATGATGGCTATAATTTATGTTGAAGAATATATTTCGCGGATGTGTATCAAATTTGATAGGTTACAATAATAGAAGAACCACAGACGGAAGTTTATGTATATATGATTTTCATATTTTATAATGATCTACTTAGAAGCTATTTTAACATAAAAAAAAATTTTAATTTAACAAATTTTGGTAATGGTATGGTCAAACATTAATTTTCTTCAAATATTTTTATAATCAGACAAATAACGTTTGCTTCATTCACATTCATACTGATACTCTGTCTGCTGCACTTTTAATATCACTCAAAATAAATAGAAAATTCAAAATTATCAAAAAATTTCGTATTGCATCTTCAACATAACCAATAATTTGTTCATTTATTAAAATACATTTGTAGAAAAAAAATTCTACAAGATAAAATTTCTTTGTTAAATTTAAAGTGGAAAATTAACAGTTGGAAATAATTTCGTAGAAGAGATAAGATTTGTTAGTCATACAAATCCTTGAAAACTAAATTGTTGATATTTTTTTGTAAAAACTAAATGCTAAAATAATTGCCCATATATATATATATATATATATATATATATATATATATATATATATATATATATATATATATATATATATATATATATATTATATTTGTGTTAGTTTTTTCGACTGAAATTATATTATATTTTTATTTGATTTATTTATTTCAGGTAAGCAGTCTTCTTTGACAGGACAAGGTAATTAATTTCTCATAATCCTCTTTAATAGTTGCTGTTCGTACTTTTTTATTGCTTCATTCGATATTTCGAGTCGGGTTTGACTCTTCCTCAGGAATTTCGCACTAGGAATGAATATATTTTTTTTACATTATTTTTAGATATTACAGTTATAGATACAAATTAAATTAATATAACTTACATGTATACATAAATAAATTTTTTTGTTACATTTACAACTTTAAACTTCTTTCGATTAACCATATACTATATAAATGATACTTATATTTTTTTATTTGACTCGTGTGTTCGTTATTTTTACTAATTAAAAACTATGTGTTGTCATATATTTAAAATACAAAAAACAAAAACAATAAGACAGATTAAAACTATTATGCCTGTTATCATCTGGTTATAACAGATTCGTCAATATTTATTTATTTATTTCACACTGATTTTTAATTGTTTTGTAATTAATTTTGCTAAAAAAATTTTTTTTATTATAACGTTTGTGTTATTTTTTTTTTCTTTGTCTTTGTTGTCTGTCAATTTTTTTATGAGGTTAAGTTATATTATTCGTGTTATTTTTAGTTTTCTTAAGTTTTTTTGTTATTAGGAAATTTGTTCTGTTATGTTTAATTATATTCTTATTGCACTTATTTCTTCTTTCTCTTATTATTCAATTACTAATATATTTAAAAATTGCCGCGATGAATTATTATATGTTGTTTTGTTTAAGTAGAAACGCATATATGTTTGTTAATTTCTTTGTGTCTGTTTTTTCGTTCAGTGTAATTGCACTATTTTTTGTAATGAAACACATTTCAAGGAACAATCTTTTATAATAGTTATTTTCTATAGTCAGTATTTCAGGATCTTCATAATTGACAGTATGTTTTGTTTTTCGTACATGTACTGCCAATGCACAAGTTTTATTCAATTTAGTTTCATCACTTTTGTGTTGATATATTCTGTTTGCTAGTTTTTGTGATGTTTGTCCTACGTAAATTTTTCCACAACTACACTTTAGTTTATATATTGTATTAATTTGTTGTTTCTTTTCTGGTTTGTTTTTTAAACGGGTAAATAGATTGTTTACTTTTTTTATATTTTTTTTAGCTATGTATAAGTTAGGTGTCGTTTTTTTGAAAACTTTGATTAATTTAGAAGTTAGATTATTTATGTTAGAAAAACTTGTATACCTTTTTTCTTCCTGATTATTTGCATTTGTTGTTTGTTGTGATGTCGTCTGTTGTGATATTCGGTCTCTTGTGTTTGATTGGTAGATTAATTTATTTGCTAATGTTCTGGGATATCCATTATTTATGCATAATGTTCTTAATTTTTTTAAATTTTTTTCTTTAAATGATGGATGACTTATTTTAGTTATTCTATTTTTTAAACCGATCCATGTATTTAGTTTAGTTTTTATTTGGTGATCTGATCTGTAATGTATGTATCTTCCCGATGAACATGGTTTCTTGTACCAATCTAGATTGATTATGTTATCCACGTTTCTAATGACTAAAGTATCTAAAAAAGGTACTGCACGATTGGTTTCACATTCTATTGTAAATTGTAGATTTTTATCAAAACTATTAAATACTTGTAACGTTTCATCCTTTTTATTTTCAGGGATTGATAATATTAAGTCGTCTACATATTTATATAAAAAATCTGGTTTAAATGATAGTTTTTTTACGCATGTTTCTAACAGATAATCCATTATTAGTCTACTGAGTATTGGAGACAATTTATTTCCCATTCCTACTCCGTGTGTTTGTATGTAATGCTTGTCTTTGTAACTAAATGTGTTGTTATTGTATATAAAAGAAATTAATTTTAAGAATATTATTAAGTCCATGTTCGTATATTTTTCGATCGTTGTCCATCTTTTTGCTATTACGTCTTTTGTTAATTCTAATGGTATGTTGGTGAATAAATTTATTACATCGAGACTAATAATTATAAAGTTTTCTGGAATACGGTGGTTTTGTATTTTTTCTGCGAATTGAAAACTGTCTTTTATATTGTATGTATCTAGTTCTTCGCATGTGTAAGTTAAAATTTCAGAGACAAAAGTGCATAATGGTTCGCTAGGTGCATTAATAGAGCTAATAATAGGTCTGCCTGTTAGTTGTGGATTTTAGTATAAAAACAACAAAACAAGATATAAAAATACCTAACATTTTATCTGAAGTAGAGAATGCTATAATAAAAACAGCATCAGATAGTAACGTGATTAGAGCACAAGCCACGAATATAATTACAAATTATATCCAATCAGATGAAGAACCGGCAGATATGAATATAAAATCCTACAACAAAACTAAAAAATTCCTGAAATCCAACCCTGATTTAGTAGTGACCCGTTCAGATAAAGGAAACGTCACAGTAATAATGAAAACAGAGGACTACAATAAAATGACACAAGAGTTATTACAAGACAAAAAATATTACAAAGAGATTAACACAGACAAAACCAATAGTATACAACAGAATAGCAATAAATTAATCAAAGAATTAAAGGAAAAACATTTTATAAATGATGAAAAAGCAAAACAACTAACTAAATACAATGCAACTGAACCGAGATTTTATGCCTTACCTAAAATTCATAAACCACAACTAACAGGCAGACCTATTATTAGCTCTATTAATGCACCTAGCGAACCATTATGCACTTTTGTCTCTGAAATTTTAACTTACACATGCGAAGAACTAGATACATACAATATAAAAGACAGTTTTCAATTCGCAGAAAAAATACAAAACCACCGTATTCCAGAAAACTTTATAATTATTAGTCTCGATGTAATAAATTTATTCACCAACATACCATTAGAATTAACAAAAGACGTAATAGCAAAAAGATGGACAACGATCGAAAAATATACGAACATGGACTTAATAATATTCTTAAAATTAATTTCTTTTATATACAATAACAACACATTTAGTTACAAAGACAAGCATTACATACAAACACACGGAGTAGGAATGGGAAATAAATTGTCTCCAATACTCAGTAGACTAATAATGGATTATCTGTTAGAAACATGCGTAAAAAAACTATCATTTAAACCAGATTTTTTATATAAATATGTAGACGACTTAATATTATCAATCCCTGAAAATAAAAAGGATGAAACGTTACAAGTATTTAATAGTTTTGATAAAAATCTACAATTTACAATAGAATGTGAAACCAATCGTGCAGTACCTTTTTTAGATACTTTAGTCATTAGAAACGTGGATAACTTAATCAATCTAGATTGGTACAAGAAACCATGTTCATCGGGAAGATACATACATTACAGATCAGATCACCAAATAAAAACTAAACTAAATACATGGATCGGTTTAAAAAATAGAATAACTAAAATAAGTCATCCATCATTTAAAGAAAAAAATTTAAAAAAATTAAGAACATTATGCATAAATAATGGATATCCCAGAACATTAGCAAATAAATTAATCTACCAATCAAACACATATATATATATATATATATATATATATATTAGGGTGGTTCTTATTAATAATCATCGGAATGGCATGAATTTTGAACTACTAAAAAGCATATTTAATTAACTTTTTGGTGATTATTTTGAAATATTTTTAAAGTAAATACAATAAAAGTTATATCCCAATATGTCTAAAAAGGCGATTTCCCCAATTAAGCTAAATGCAAATTTTGAGCCTTCAACAGGCACGGGTTAATATCATCTGACAGGTCTGGGAAGTGTATGGACATTATTTTTTTTATTTATTTGGAATAATTTTAGCGGGTGGGAGCAACAAATTTCCGACTTTGCCAAAATAAGAACCACCCTAATATTATATAATTAATAAAAATGATTTATTTGTTTTAAAAATATTAACATTTGTATTAAATGTTATATTTCATCAGGATCAGGAATAGTTAATTAATATAAATTATTTTTTCATGTGTACATTGAACTTAGTATAAATATAATCAGCTATCATATAATTTTAAATAATTATTCTATAGTTAATCTGTCTTTATGGTTAATATAATGAGTTCTGAAAGAGTAATTTATATATCATAAACTACAGTTTCACAAAAACATAATACAATAATTACTAAATAGTACATAAGCAAAAAAAAGCCATTCTAATAATAACAAATATTATATAATGATCTTGCAATATTATATCAATTCAATTTGTAATAAATCATCACCGATCTGATTTTAATGCATTTAAAATGCAAAAGAAACATAGAAAATCATTCTCGAGTTGTGTAAGGTCATTCGTGAGGTTATAATCACAAGATATTATTTGTGAAACATAATATTATTGTATTGATCACATGATTTTTAGAACTTGTGTAGAAGTCAAATGGCTGGAAAACACGTAAACTCGTAAACTAGTTGTTATTATTATACAATATAATGTACATTATAGAATTAAATATCTATTTCTTTTTTTGATTTATTTTGCAGAGCAAATTTAAATATAGCTACTTCATTTTGTTAACGTCATATTTATATGTAAGAGAATGTTGTTAATTTTATATATTTATAGAAATAAAAATATATTAAATTAATTAATGTTTTACTGACTACATATACATATACACCGACATCAATAAATCAAAATTTTTACATCAGCTTGGGATAATTTCCAAATAAAGTTGGCTTTGGTAATTGCGCTACTACAAGTTATTTACCAAAGCAACTAAATAATTACAGCTAAAAATGTACATTGTACATAATAATAAACTATCACGTCATATATGCAAGTTTATAAATGGCAATATTCCAAGAAAAACATAATAAGTATAATATAAATAAATTTCAAACTTAAAATATAATTTTCATTAAATATAAAACTTCATTCACTTTTACCCCACTTCACTTAAAATTAGTGTTATGTTTTAGACGATAATGGTACTTGGTTTCGAACTAGCTTTCAAAAACACAATAAAAAAGTTTGACTGATTTTATTTAATCTGATGTTATTTTTTTTCTTTATAAACTAGTAATTTATAAATATTATGATCTAGTTACTTATTTATCATTTATCACTATAACTAAAGCCGTTTTATTTTAATATAATGAGTTCTGAAAGATTTTTACAATGTTATAGGTATATTTGATCTGAAATTGAATAGTAAGAAAATTTATATAAAAGTTTCTAAATAGTTACACTATAAAATATTTTATTATAAAAACCCAGTTTTACAGATCAAATTAAAGTTTCTATTGAATTGATAGTAAAAACGTTGGCTTTAAAGTAAGTAATATATTTTTTAATGTAAACAAGATAGTGTGAACGAGGCTTTATAGCATAATTTATGCAAATATGTAATTATATAAGTAAGCTAATGTTGTTTTAATGAACATTAAAACATGACAACTAATTGTTATTATGAATTAAGGCTGATTTGAAACTTGTCGAGTAAATGTAAGGTGTCTGACCGTGGCTTATTTTTGGAAACGTATAATTTTCTCTGTTTTAAATCTATCACGCGCGTATTCGTTTTTATACATACACTGTAAAAAAAGAATGAAATTACAGATAAAAAAATCTGTAATTTCATTTTATCATAAATATTCTGAATTTCTACCTCAATGTTCTGTAAATATTACATAATTTATAATAATCATATAAACTAAGTAAAAATTATCTAATAAGTATGTAAAATTACATCACATATTTAATGTAGATCTACACATTGTTGATATAACTTTTTAAATTATGTAAAATTACAGCTTGCATATTAATATTTCTAATAATTCATCAAAATAATGAGACTTGGTAGTTTTATTGTGTTATGTTTGAAAAGAATTTGTACCTAAATATTTTGTAAACATATAATACTAAGTTCTATTAAATGAGTGTCAGTTTTATGTTCTTTACATAGTTTGTGTAATAAATAATACCAATAAAATATTTTAAGTGTAATTTATTCATTTCAAAATACATCCTTTATGGATAAATTTAGAAATGTATGTAATTATATTAACAATAATATTATAGAATTAAAGAAATTTTATCTATTTATTGAAAATTCCTGACAATAAATTTACTAAAGTTTTCTAAATTTTCTAAAAGAGACTTTACTAAAAATATTGTAAATATTATATGTATTTTTAAACAATTATATTAAAATGTACAGCAGTTCCGTAATTATACCTAGAAATACTGGACACACATATTATAGTGTCTCATAATTTGTAGGTAAAATTAAATATGTTTTTTTAAGAGTGTATTATATACAGGTAGGTCATCGTATTGGCCCACAAGCGCGCGATCTTGTTTTTAAATATTCGGCTACCGTCGAAATCAGTTGCCAAATTTTCATCACATGTTTTACTTACGAGCTTTCTGGGGGGGAAATTTATTAGAAATTTGCGTGATATTTTTTTTCATTTCGAAAATATTTACAGAAATTTATGAAAATATTTTTTATTTATAAATAAATGTTTTCCGAGTAGCATTTTGAAATGAAAGAATATTATACAAATATTATTATTCCTCATATCAAAAATTACGTTAATTCTCACGTAGATATCTTCAATAAATAAATATTATTTTCCCATATTTCACATACAAATACAATTTATTCGTAATTTAGATTTTATTTCACTTATGATTTTTATGTTTTATCATATTAAATTAACAACAGTACATAAATTCTGTGCCTTAAATTTACATAATTTAGCATAACTTTTAGAAAGTGGCTATTTATACATAAGGTATGTATACGCAATTGGCTATTTATACATACAGTATGTTTACGCAATTGGCTACTTAGGGTAGGTTAGGTTAGTAAGTTGGTTTAGGTTTTTTTTTTCAGTATGTACAAATAGCCAATTGCGTATACATACTATATGTATAAATAGCCTCATCCTAACTTTTAACAGTAAAATATCAACATTTTGTAATTATAATGTAATTATTTACGTAATATTACATTTTTTTTTATGAAAAAAATTACACTAATAAAACATGTAAAGTTACATAAATTAAAACTAATGTTACTAATTTATTAATTTTGCAAAATTAACCAAAAAAAAAATATTGTTATCATATGTATATGTTAATTTTTTGCTTCAGTAAAAAAAGTTAAAATTGGCATTGGACTAATTCAAAATACTTCAAATCCTCACTCCTGATAGGTGGTACAGGATTTGTCAATATATTCTGCACAATACATATACGAACTAATCAATAAATCACACATAATTATTTTGAAATATTGGTCGCGTTTTATCAAACCAATGTTAATCGCAACAAAACTTAAGATTTATCTGATATTTATTCGGCATAACAAAGCGTCTCATACTAAAATGACATACAGTTAGTTCATCTAACTTATAATCAAGTAGTCACTTTATAAGCTATTAAATTTTCAAGGCAACCACGTGGTTAATATGTACTCTGTATCTAAAACACACACACACACACATAGACACCAATTAACTAACTACACTTATTCTAGCATGTATACCTATTAGTTTATCTAACAGCCGTATGAATAATGGTAATGGCGCCACATACGTGTACGCTCAACTATACTAGCGAGATGCGATTTTATTTTTAGAATTTCAATTTTTATTTCTGGTTTTGCTAGTCAAGGTTACACCCGCTACAGCAAGCAACGAACTAATCGAGGAATATATATATATATATATATATATATATTATTACATGGTTTAAAGTTTTTTGAGCCATGTCAAAAATTATTAAAATATACAAAAAAAATTGGAAGTTATCAATGTCTAAATTTTAGTGATAACGGATATTCTATTAAATTATTAGTCGGATAACGGATTATCCGACCGGATAATACATTTATTAATAAAAAAAATATATAAAAGACAAATTTGAACATCAAATTTTGTTGGAAATATTTTTTTGAAGATAAAAGAAACAAAATATTTACATTGGTAAAAATTAAAAATATATTTAACTATTTTTATTTTTGCATTAAACACCATTAATTTTATATTTTATTTATCTAATTTAAAATTGTCTAATGTTTAATTAGATAAATAAAATATAAAATTAATGGTGTTTAATGCAAAAATAAAAATAGTTAAACATTTACACCAAAAGAATTTATAAAAATAAAAATATATTGTTTTAGTTTTACATTTTATATTAGCAATGTTGTAATTTATTTTAAGGATTTTTGAAATATATGTATATATATATATATATATATATATATATATATATATATATATATATATCTGTTATAATCAGGGTTATTAAAATTGTAATTTAAATCATGATTAAAATCAGACCAACTCTGATTACATTAGAACATTAGATGAAATCAGTATAACTCACCAGAATAAACATTCCTTATATTATAAACATATTAGGTACATTCAAACAAAGTAGAAAACTATGATAATCATTATAATATTTAATGCAAGGGCCAATGCATTTTTCTTTAATTTAAAAATTGTCTAATGTTTAATTAGATAAATAAATATAAAATTAATGGTGTTTAATGCAAAAAAAAAAAAAAAAAAAAAATTATAATATTTATTAGGAGTATAAGAATAAATTCACTTACGTTATCTAAACTAACGTTTAAACTGTACTAATGTATTAAGGATTTTTGTTTTCAACTTTTATAAAAGTTATTTCTAGTCACAAAGCTAGACTTTAACCTGTAAGAAAAATATTATCGTAAAACTAATAAATTTATAAATTTTTACATAGTTAATGATATAGTGTTTCGTTTTATAAAGAAACAATGATTCACAAATGGTTTTCAAATGCGGTTAGCAGAAGTTGCATTTCTCCCCGTATAATTCAGCGATAACTACGCACTAGTTCTATATATTTATCACTAATTTGATAAAAACCAAACATAAGCTATTCTAAAATAACATTAACGGTATATAAAAAGAAAAGAGAAAACATTGTTTCTGTGGTAATACAACAAAACAATTGAAAAATTATAAACAATTGCTTTTTTTTGTAAAACTTTGATAAGAAGTATATGAGTAATAGTATTTCTTTTAATATTCTTGTAAATATTGCAGTTGAAAAGTTTAATTTATAGCATTTGTTTAATAACTCATATTAATTTTTTTTTACAAATATATATATATATATATATATATATATATATATATATATATATATATATATATATAAAATACTTAGAAACAATTATCATAAAATCCCAAACCACACACACCTATAAAAATCAACTTCCGATATTAAAACATTTTACCCAATCGTCACCATTCAAATATTGCGACAATTTTTTATACATTCGTTTGTCTTGCTCGTGCGCGCGAAAATCTAAAGCCAGCTGCATATATATTAAAAAAGCGTCGCGACGGCTATAAATTTATCAACACCTACATTCCGACCAGACATAACACATAGACTTGGCGGGAGGACCTTCTTCACCTCCTCTTAAGTCTTTCTTAAATTATCTGTTTACCTTTACTTGACAGTAACTAAACAATATTCACATATTTTTGTTACAGATATATATATATATATTATATTATATAGTGTGTCCCCGATAGTAAAGTTGCTGAAACTATGTAATGTAATGTATATTTTAATACACACACACACACAGTAAAACTAAAAATTTAAAAAAATTCGCTCACTTACAGAAAAATGTAATACTTAAACAAATATTGACAATATAAATGGACAATGATAATTTCTTTCCTTCCCAGACTAGTTACACTCTATAAACTACGTTATGGCGTAACCTGTCTTACTATTAATTCACCTGGGATTATTAGCATATGTTTCATCAATAACATACACTGATTTATACAAAAAATTTAATTAAAAACTTCAGACCTTTTTAAGATAATAATTTTTGTTAATATAGTAAAAAATCTTTCAGAACTCATTATATAAATTAAACTGTTTTAGGGTTCTTCATTAAAATTAATTTCTAATCGACGTTTCGACGAAATTTTACCATCGCCTTTATCAGGACAAGCTGATTCAAAAATCAGTTGAATCAGTTTCGTCGAAATATCGATTAAAAATTAATTCTAATACAGAACTTGTACCTAAAACAATTTAATTTAGAATTTTTGTTGTTTCGATAACAGCTGGTTAGTTTTCTTATGGAACACCCTGTAAGTTTTACAGTTGTATTTGAGTGCTGGCGAACGTTTGTAAAAAGAAAATCTATACGAATTACCTACGCAAATAGGTTCTAAATTTGAACTGTTGACGTTTCGATTTGGAAGAGTTTACCATCAAACCGGGTAGCTAAGCATATTATGCCGTTATTTGTACTCTCATCACTGTTAGCGTGAAATATTGTAAAGTAACGTCACTGTTTCGTGAGAGATATTTACTTATTGTATATGATTGCTAAATTAAAGGATTCATTCTGAATTTTCGTATTTATATTTTTAGAAGCGCGATATGAACTTTGAATATTGGATTTGTATTTAGAATTTTTTCGTATTTGAGTGTCAGTATGGTATGCCAAAATGCATATTCATATATGATGACAAACATATTATTGAATGATACTTTTGAGTGGTGAATCTCATCATTTAAAACACAATTTTAATCAATTAATTACTTTTTTTAACTAACTTTAATTTCTAATAATTGTTTAATTGAAATATTTAGATATATCTAACACAAAATACAGTGGAACCTCGGTATACGACCTTAATCTGTTCCTGATGTTTAGACTTATACCGAATAGGACGTATACCAAACCAACCTTTCTCATAAGAAGTAATGTAAAAATAATTAATCCGTTCTCATGTAAAAAAAAAAACTCCTCTTGATATGGTATATTAATAGGGCTGGGAAAAAATCTTGATATATCGATAATTTATCGATATATCGATATATCGATAATTGATATTAAAAATAAAAATTATTGATATATCGAAATATCGATATATTGATATAGCAATATATTGATATATCGGTATTTCGATATATCGATATTTAAGATAGATGATATTCTCTTTGTAAGCTACAAATATTTGATCTCGCATATGGATGAGACATAATAAAAATGATTGGTTTTAATTGAAATATATAACAGTTTACAAAAACGACATTTAATTTAAAAGTCGTTATATAACGGTTTACAAGAACGATATTTAATTTAAATGTCGTTATCTTAAATATCGATATATCGAAATACCGATATATCAATATATCGCTATATCAATTTATCGATATTTCGATATATCAATATTTAGATATATCAATATTTCGATATATCGATATATCAATTTATCGATAATATCGATATATCGATATTATCGATATTTTTTGAATATAAAATATCGATATTGAAATTCCAATATCGCCCAGCCCTATATATTAATGAAGTTGTAGAATTTTTTTTTAATTTTTTGTTGCTTTTTATTTGCCTTAAAAATTCAAATCAGAACAAATTTAACAAAGTTATAGCGCACCAGAAATTACATAATTCTAGATATAATTGAATTAAGCCGTATACCGAATAAAAGTCGTATACTGAGCAAAATTTGTTACGACCAAACAAAACAATTAATAAATTCTTACTTTAAAAATTCAAAAACAAAATCAAAAAAATTAATCTACTAAATGAATCATTTTTTTTTTAATTAAATTTCTGTAAGATTATTAATAATAAAACATTTATATTTTTTTTAAATTATTATTGCCATTTTTATTATAATTGTTTTACTTTTTCAAACATGTAACATAAAAATTCTTGAATATAAATAAAGTAATGTTCTTATCATTGTTATTAATTTGTCATCAATGATTTGTAAAGTTAGTCATCGATAATACAACTTTAATTTGGAAATAATTTTATGTAAACATATAATTTCGCTGTATGATGCATGTAAATTATTTTTAAAATATTTCTATAAATATAATGACAACAGAATATATTATTTTTAAATAATTATAGAAGTGTCTAGAAAAACAATTTTGAAATTCGTTTTTGACATTTATGAATATAGTAAAACTGCTATCATACAGTTTCAACCACCATGGCAAATTGGCAACATTGTAAATTTTATCTACATTATATTAAACAAACAATTTTTATCTATTTAAAGGGTTCAGTGTCTGTCCACTCCAGTGAATCGCCATTAGAACTACGTATATGTGAACAAAATTTCAAGTAAATAGGATATGTGAAAGTGCGTAAAAATTAGATTACAATATTTAATCCTAACAACATAATTAACGAGATTATGCATTATTAACAGATAAACTTAAATAAAAGCTTGCAAATAAACTATGGCCCGTATTCTCACCTGACTTTTAAAAGTGATTTTTGTCAAAATTACTTTTTAAGCAATTTTAGCGAAAGTGTAAAATTACTTTTGGAGTAATTAAAAACAGACTAACATCGCATAACAACTAAAGAGTAAAAAACTACGAAAAAATAGAGTAAACAATTATTTAATCTTGTTTTTTTTTGTATTTTTTTATTATTATTTTATTTGTGTAAAAAGTTAAATATTTTGAAATAAATAAATAATAGTACAATTTCAATTACCCTCAGAAATTCGCAGTCTTAAATAAATAAATAAATTTACCATAAATTAGTACAACACTTTATTTTTCTTTCTGTTTATTTGCAAAACTATTTTAATAATAAAAACATTTATTTTTATATACATTTGCGTATATCTATTGTTAGCAACTAATTACAATAAACGTATAAATTTAGCAAACAATAGCGATATATGCAAAAAACATACGATAAATTATAAAAACAGGAGTATGAATTTTTTATGTAAATAACATAAGTATATATTTTTTCACACATATGCATTTGACTCATTTAAATGAATCAGTTTTTAACACAAGGAGTGTAAAATACTTGCATATAATATATCAATTTTATTTATTTACTGGACAAGATAAGTTTGTAAATACTGCAAACATAGAAACAAAATAAGTAACTAGCTCATAAAATTTATAAATTTTTAATTAAAGGAAGCCATATTTTATTGTTTATATGTTCTGTTTATTTACTGTAAATATCATTTGTATTTTTCTACCTGATAAAGATGTATGTTCAGTTTGTCGAAACGTACGTCGATAATTAATAAATATTAATAAAGAATTATAAACTAAAGCCGTTTTATTTTAATATGTTATTATTAATAGTTAATTTTTTTATTAAATGGTATATTTTTATAATTAATTAAATTCTATTAATAAAATACAACAAAATACCGTTAATTAACAAGCATATTATTTAAAAATAAAGATATTTAAAAAGTGGTTACAACTATTTTTGTCTACTTTACCATAAAAACTAATTAAGAAGAATATTTTAAAATAAATGAATATATTTCAGATATAAACGCCTACAAAATTCGATACTATCTGTCTCTCTTTATCTGAAGACAACAATAACTGTAATTTTGCGAAATATTTCGCAAACTTCGAGTATAAAACATAAATATCCATAAAGTTCATTGACCCCACACACACTCACACACACTTGTCCAGACAAACAACTAACTTATATAGGAAAGATGATACATATCAAACCACCAGGTAAATAAAAATGACCAGTCATAGATATAGAATCCGTTAATGAAAAAGAAATTCTTCATGAGTCACATTGTGAAGTACATTTTGTTAGCGGTTACAAGCACGGTAGATAATGCAAAAATCAAGATACATTCTAGAAACAGATATTTTTTTTAATGTAGGATATCATTTAGTTTGATATAGGAGCACCCACTTATTACAAGACAATACATATATTCCATTTTTGGTGATAACATGACTACAACGTTATTGTGATTTTTGTAAAAAAAAATTATTCGCTAATAATTTCAAATAACGTCATCTTTTAGAATAGTTTATTTAAAAAAATATTGTAAAATATGGTGTAATAATATAATTTTCTACTTCTGTTAAACAATATACAAACATATGCAATCACGCCATGAGGATTTGGCACAAATCTAGACTTTTGTTTCATCTAAATTCTTAATACTTCTCATACATACTCTCTTTCATTCTTACCACTTCTTTTACTCACCCTAGTGAGTAATAAATGAATACTCAACATATTGTAAGATGCGTCTTTGACTTTTTGACACAGTTACTTGATTAAAATAATGCAGTTTAATTTATAATTTAATAGAGAATCCAAAATAATTTCCTCAAATTTGTACACCTGATTGTACAAACTTTAAGAATGATTGTTGAAACTGTAGCGATTTTTCGTTGATTTTACTAAGATTTTAATAAATTTGTACACTATATTGTTCTTTAAAAAATAGCTAATTTTCGTACATTCCTTATAAATGAATCACTCTGTACATTCAAAAAGTATTTAAAATTTGTATCTTAAAACTTCTATTTCAAACTTTTTCTTGTAAACTAATCAAAAGACTATTTTATACAAACTGTATAATGAATACAAAGTAGAAAAACAAATTATTATTATTATTTTGTTTTTTGGAAGTACAAGTTACGATAATAATAATTCCGGTATAAAAATACCAAAAATAAATTACCGATAATTTAAATATCATTAGTAATTTTCATTAATTAATGTCATCTATTTCGCAAAATATGTATATTTTAGTTAAGTAATTATAATTATGCTAATGTTATTTTATGTGTAGTTTTGTTTGAAATGTAATTGAATATAATCATGTTTCTTTTTTCATTGTAACGAAAACGGTGCGTAGAATAATTATAATTATATGCACGTATATTTAAATTGGTTATTAAAAACAATACATGTTATATTCTAATTTGTTTATTTATATATACAGTTAAATAACACATTTTTATTTTTATTATTCATTTATACGACATAACCTTTCTATTGAAACTGTTTATTTACAAACGCGAAAATCAATTTTAATACACATATTTATTAAAAATAAAATAAATTAATATCAAAATATTCTTTTATTTATCTAGTAATATTATTGTAGTTCGGTAATTATGTCAGGAATTTTTTTTTTCTTCAAAGCAAAAAAAATAAAAAAAAAATAGTTTCTGTTTTATTTAAATATAAATATTTTGAGATCGTGTTGCTGTAGAAATAAATTTTAAATAGATTCGGCTGAGAGTGTAACAGCACATTTGCAAAACACAAAAATTTGACATGTAATTAAACCAAGGCCACTATGATACCCATTTAAAAAAATATCAGATTATGTCATACTATGCACAAACAAATAATATTTATTTTAATCTATTTAGAAGAGAAAAAATCTTATTTATTTTTTTACAATAATTTATATCAATTGACTGAATATCTTTAAATGAAACAGATTTTTTGATACACCAAAGTTTTGTTATATATATATATATATATATATATATATATATATATATATATATATATATATATATATATATATATATATATATATATAATGTAAAATATCATATACCATATTTTTAATGATTTTGTTTTTGTTTAAAGCTCACATCACAAATCTTATCTTTGTGAGTTAGCCATCATAACATGCTTGTTGAATAATATCATATAAAACAAAACAAGTTTTATTTTTCTTACCATTAATAATTTTACATAAGCAGATATAAAAATAACGACATACAAACATATAAATTAAATTATATACCTATGTATTTACAAACAAGTGACTGCATTGGAATTAATAATATACTGTCAATGACAAATGAATAAAGATTAGATTAGAAATTAAAAGAAAGATAAAGAGATATATTACTATATGTAAAGAACAATTATACTTGTCACACTAATCAACATTACATTGTAAAAAAATATGCAATTATTGAAAAAAATATAGGAATTAGTATGAATAATTTTAATACTAACAATAAGTTGCTTTAATCCAAAATTAAATAATGCTAACAAAATTTTAAAAACATTACAACTTGACGAATATTTTAAATATTAAATGAAAAAAAGTTAAGAACACTTAACATTAAATAAGGATAAAAATATTTGACCTATGAAAAAACATATGATCTACCGAATAGTACCTATGAAAATAATAGTTTACCTATGTATTAAATAATTAATCTATGGTTTTAATTTTTGACCTATAGAATTAATTATTGATCTATAGAAATATTTATCGACCTATGAAAATAATTATCGATCTATGGAAATAATCAAATACCTACTGATATAATTATCGATTTATAAAATTTGATCTATAAAATTAAGAAAGATCATTTTTTAATTATTAATAGGTAAATGATTGATTTTTCTATAGGCAAAAATATAAAATTTCATAGGTAATATTTGAATTATTAATAGATTATAAAATTAACATCCATTAAATAATATTACAATTTGAATCATCGCAATATTTTGAAACAATAAAATCATACGATATATAATTTTGCTTATTTTATAATAATGCAAGTACATGTTTTTCAATGTCATCAATAATACTATACTGAACAAATATTTTCTAAAAATAATAACATTTCTGTATATGCACTATTTCACTGAAATAGTACACATTGTAAAAATAATAAAATACCGTTATTTCTTGTGTTGAATTGGAAATATTTTTTATTTGTCTATCAAAAATAATAATAATAATAATAATAATAACGTTTTTATAATTTACAGTTTCATTATTTATGTATGAAAATTTCATACACATTCATTACCATATTTGCAATTTAAAATAAATCAAATAATCAATAAAATTATTATCGTATCGTTTATAACTAAACTATAAATATTTTAAATTACGATGCAAAATTGATGGACATTCTTTTTTCTAAATAAATCAAACCAATGTTTATATATTAAAATTTCTTCATATTATAATCCGAATTACGAGCAAATAAAAAATCAGGAAAAAATATATAAACAAAAAGAAAATTATATAAATAAAAACATGGTAACAAGTTACTAGATAACAAAGATACAAGAATTTTATAATTTATAAAATAAATTTTATTTAAATTAAACAGAACTTTAACCCTAAAGAGTATTGTTTTTTTTTTTAGAAAATTTCAGTTGTGTGTAGAGGAACCTGTTACTTTCGTAAAAACAAGCCAAAAATATTATTTCTGATATTGTTTCGATATAAAATTATCGATTTTAGCCACGACTGGAAAATTTTACCGTAAAACGCAATATTTCTTTAAAACGAAAAGCTAAATATGTGATGCTAATTTTATAATCTATTAATAGTTCAAATATTACCTATGAAATTTTATATTTTTACCTATAGAAAAATCAATCATTTACCTATTAATAATTAAAAAATAATCTATAGTAAAAAAAAAACCTAACCTACCCTAAATAGCCAATTATGTAAAAATACTGTATGTATAAATAGCTAATTGCGTATACATACCGTATATATAAATAGCCACTTTCTTAATTTTATAGATCAAATTTTATAGATCGATAATTATATCAGTAGGTATTTGATTATATCCATAGGTCGATAATTATATTCATAGGTCGATAAATATTTCTATAGATCAATAATTAATTCTATAGGTCAAAAATTAAAACCATAGATTAATTATTTAATACATAGGTAAACTATTATTTTCATAGGTACAATTCGATAGATCATATGTTTTTTTTTTCATAGGTCAAATATTTTTATCCAATAATATGTAACGATTGTCGAATTTATCACCCGCTGTGCCGGATATGATAAAATATTTATTCAATACAATCATAAAACCATATGTTTTATAGACACTAGAAACTAGACACTTCACAGCCAGAGCCATATACTCATCACACATTCACAAACACATCAATAAAACGGTCAATTCTCCGGGTATTGAACAGAAAAACACTTCAGACGCGCGGCACAAAATTTTTCCAAGAAAATCTCTTTCCCGTTACACGTCTGGATGTCTTTGTTGCTGTTTGTCTATAGGTACGGTCTCTTCCAGTCGCGTAAATTTGTCTAGTTGGGCCAGAATCTGCGGCAAATGGCCCTCCCCCCACGAGGTTATTTTCACATATGCATCATGTAAGGTGTGCCAAACGCCAAATATATCCTATCTATCGTTTTATTTTTGGTTGCATATGCGAAATAAATAGCATATGTTACATACACATAAACAGTACACTGTAAAAAAAAACTAGCGAAATTACAGCAAAATATAGTAGTAATATTGTTTGTACAATAATTTTTTTTTTACTATTTCTACCTCAAAATTCTGTAATTTTTATACAATTCATAATAATCACATAAAAATAAGTAAGTATGTAAATATTTATACAATACTATAACGATTTCAAAATCAAAAATTAAAAATAAATTTCAAAAAACCAACAACCGTTAATTTTATAATTGCCAAAAACACTTAAAAATAATTGCATAAAATAAACTTTCAATAGTAATTAACCGTTATCTCTTTCTAGAAGAAAAAAAAATGATAAGTTTAAAATAATTATTTTGCGTAAAATTAACATAATACTTACTTAAGTAAACAAAATTATAATTTTAAAATGACTAAACAGTAAACCTAATTACATAGCTATCAATTTTTTTATTTATTTGTTTATTTTTTTGTTCCAATAATCTTTAATCACTTTTTTATATACTATACATGTTGTCAAAGTTTGACAATTTTTAAAGTCAAAACATGTTTTTTTTTCTGGGGGGTGTAGAATAGTACATTTTTTGCACCACCTTAAAGATAAGACTTCAAATCTTTTCGGACGCAAAATTTCATTCAATTTTGTTCAAAATTGGCCGAGTTATTTCCTTTTTGAAAATCGATAATTTTTCTGATATTTCAAGTGGCGCGTTTTTTTTTTGGGATAAGACTATTTATATATACTAAAAAAAACAAACCTAAACCAACCTACTAACCTAACCTACCCTAAATAGCCAATTAGGTAAAAATACTGTATGTATAAATAGCCAATTGCGTATACATACCGTATGTATAAATAGCCACTTTCTTTTTTTTGAGTCTAGTGTATATGAATATCGATAAAACAATCATCGATTACTAATCATAATTTATAAGAATTTTTACCGATTTTTCAAAAATCATTATTAAATCATTCTACGAAATATTAAGTAATAGTCTATGAGAAGTCATGGAATGCAGTTTCGTTATTGAAAATAATCTTCCCAAGTTTTTTTTCTAATTTCAATATTAAATATTAAAATTATTGTTGCTTCTATGAAAACATTAGGTAGGTATTATTTCATAATTAGAAAATGTATATATTCATTTTAGTTGTGTGCATGACTAATGAATATATGCAAATTAATTTCTATATTTGTACGAACAAAACATCTAATATATGACAGGCCTACCTACTTTTAATATATTTAATATTTCAGTCAAGTATTAATTTTATATTGTACATTAAATAATTCTTAATTATTATTTTTCAAATTATTTCAGATTATTTCACCAATAATTATTGACCGACTTGTAAACAATTACATCAATATGTAAAAACGAATTACCTTGAGGAAATATTACAAAAATAATATTATATTATGTGAATTTCCCAGAACATAAAATTAATCTGAACACTTTACTAGCGTAATCAGTTTTGTTTTTAAGTAACACAAAAATTATAACCTCGCTTTTTTCTGTCAGACAATACATAAACAGCCAGTACGATAAGAAAGAGTAATACAAAATTATCTCTGAATATAAATATTCTCTGTAAATATTAATTAAACATACACAGGATTGTTGATGATTATATGAATACATTACAATACAAATGTGAGTTACAACAATCAAAGTTACAATAATCAGAAACCATAGTTGATGATTATATCAATACAATACTATAAAATACAAAATGTAAAAGTTAAAAAATAATGAACAAAGTAATATTACATTAAATGTTAATTGTTAAACCTATTAATTAACATTAACATTAAATGTAATATTACTTTGTTCATTATTTTTTAACTTTTACATTTTGTATTTTATAGTATTGTATTGATATAATCATCAACTATGGTTTCTGATTATTGTAACTTTGATTGTTGTAACTCACATTTGTATTGTAATGTATTCATATAATCATCAACAATGTATCTGATATTGTAACTCTGATATATATATAAGCTGAATTTGTATTTTATTTTCATTATAACACTGACAATGGTGCGAGCCGAAACTTAAGTCTGTTGACGAAATAAATTGTAGTGAAATTTTACGAAAATGAGTATTATTACAAACCTTTTATCTATCAAAGAGTTTCACAAAGTTAAACTGTCGACCATTAATATATTAACAATAAATATATTATTTACCTTATCAAAGAATGAAATCAGTAGAATTCACACAACAAAGTAATAAATCACATACACGATTTCAATAATATTTAAAAATAAAACGGTTATAAAAGTAGTTCCACAATAATCCATAGATTGGTATAATAAGTTAACTACATAATAAAAAATAAAACATATATATTATTTACCTTGACAAAGAAGTGAAAAACCAGCAAAAACTCAACACCAAGCCACGATATTTCAATAAAATAAATATTCAAAATACACACGAATACGACAATAGTTGCACAACTGACACAACACAGCAATACATTTGCACACTCAAACCAATAAATCTAATTATTATTAACAATTAAATCACAATATAAATAGTTAGCTTGAAGGTGAATACTGAATACTAAATAGGATGAATATGAATTTTATTCAATAACAGAATACATATTAACACAACAACATTCTCTAACGGACTGACTGACGTTTTAAAATCGAAGCGAGCGTTGGCTAGCTGCTTGGATATGCGCGCGCAACTTAACCCAGCTGAACATACACACAATGGATTCAAAACAGGCTGCCTGGAAAATAATTTTTTTTTTTAATTTTGCGTTCTTTGTCATTTGCGACATTTGCGCTTATGTTTTATTATATTAATTAGTCACCTGGTTAAATACTAATCAACCTGGTTAAATGCTATTAAAGGTTATTTTCTGTTGTTTGTTCTAAAAGTTGATTAGGTTAGGACTCTCTCTCTCTCTCTCTGTGTGTGTTTTATTAAAAATATTGATATTAATATTATTAATAAATTTTTTAAAAAATTATCTGGTATTTATCTATCATATCGGGGCTATTGTGCATAGCCAGCTATTTTATTTATAACTGTTTCTGATTATATTGTAAATTATACTTAGATTAATTTGCAAATTATAGTTTTGTGATAAGATTAGATATTTAAATGAGATGGTTGTTATACTATGTGACTAATTTTAGTGGAATCATATGTGATACTAGATTGTCTAACATCTGTTTCTTAAATTATAAAAATAATGAAAAGAAAAGTATTAATTTTAAAACGTATTCGAGAATTTTTTTATGTGGATCAATATTAAAATTTTCTCTTCTAGTAGTAGTAGATAATGAAAACAATATTGATATCTGTTTCTTTTTTTAACTTGATTAGTAATTTTACTCATCTGACAACTTCAAGTAATTTTTACTACTTAATAACATTTATTATTTCATGTTATTAATAAACATATAAACAAAATCACGCAAAGGTTTTTTTCTCATACCGCTTTTCTTATCTCATGAAATAATACAGCTCAGTTATAAAAAAAAAAAAACTTCTCAACCTTGGTATATAATTACTATTCTCATCGTATGATTTATTATATAAAATACATATATATATATATTATTTTAATTTATAGTAAAATAAATAATTATAACGAAAACTTAATAATATTTCACATCATAGTTTTATAAAATTTTAGCGCAGTGTAAACTTGCCTTCAATTTTCAACCAATCAGAATACAATAAAAAATACATTATCCTTGTTTTTCTGGTATATATTATATACGAAATAAATTTGACATAACGTGTAATTACAAATTTTAATTATAAAATGCATGTCGTATATTTTATTTCAAAACATTCTGACTCAACCGATTTCAAGCAGATTTTTTCCATATAATTAAATATTTTATACTCTCTTTAATTATTGCTTAATACAAAAAAAAAACTTTATTTACAGGTTATTTTCTGCATGTTGTAGAAAAGAAAAAAGTTTATGTATTTCATTTAATTCGAATAAAATGAGTAAATTTTAGTATATCAAAATAAAAAATATAATCATCAACTATGGTTTCTGATTATTGTAACTTTGATTGTTGTAACTCACATTTGTATTGTAATGTATTGATATAATCATCAACAATGTATCTGATTATTGTAACTCTGATATGTTGACGAAATAAATTGAAGTGAAATTTTACGAAAATGAGTATTAATACAAACCTTTTATCTAAAATAAAAAAGCTTTAGGTTGAATTTTATATTTAAATTCGACGTTTCGATATGCAACATGAAGTTTTTTTTATTTAAATATAATATGTTCTGCAAGATTTATGATTAAATTTTAGATTGATTAGATAATATTTTCAATATTATTATAATTATTTCGTCTACATACAAATTTAGTTGAAATAAATTTAGTTTAGATAAATAACGTATTCATAAAACTTCAGAATAAATCAACAAAAAAGAATAAATATTTACAAACTAGATACAAATATCTAATTAATAAAAGTATCTAATCTAAAAATCATCTAAATTTTCTTTAGATATATAACAATTAAAAAATTTCTATATGAAAAAAGAAAATCCTTTTTTGTTTATAATATAAAATGATTTAGATATTTTGATGAAAATATTTTTAAGCATGTTTATATTTGTATGACCTACAATTTAAAATTTTCGATTTTTTTATTATTTTTTTTGATTGGAAAACACAAATCATTGAGTATTTTTAACTAGTGCCAAGTTCACTAAAAATATACCACAAGCATTTCTTCAAACATCTACAAATTTTGCACATTAAAAATTTATACGGAAATTTGGGAAAAGTAAATTAGTTTCATTTACAAACAAAATTTGCAAAAACCTTAAAAAATTCAGAAAAAAAGTTCATAAAATAAGTAACTAGATCATAAAATTTATAAATTTTTGATTAAAGGAAGCCAAATTTTATTTAAATTGATGTTATTTTTTTCTTTATAAATTTCTTATAAATCTACTGTTTAATATTGATTGATCTTGCAATTATTAACAGTGTGACGTAGCACTGATTTAAATAAAATTTGACTTCCTTTTAATTAAAAATTTATAAATTTAATAATCTAGATAAAAGGTTTTTAATAATACTCATTTTCGTAAAATTTCACTACAATTTATTTCGTCAACAGACTTAAGTTTCGGCTCGCACCATTGTCAGTGTTATAATGAAAATAAAATACAATAATCAGATACATTGTTGATGATTATATCAATACATTACAATACTTATGTGAGTTACAATAATCAAAATTACAATAATCAGAAACCATAGTTGATGATTATATCAATACAATACTATCAAAGAGATACTATACAATACAAAATGTAAAGGTTAAAAAATTAAATTATTATTTTAATAATCTAGTTACTTATTTTACTATAAATATTATTTGTATTATATTTTCCTGATGAAGATGTACCACTGTTGAGTGTATCAATTATTAATAATATTAATACAGAACTCAAACCTAAAGCCGTTTTAGTTTAATATAATGAGTTCTGAAAGATTTCTTTTACTACATTAAATACTTTTAAAAACAAAAACAGATATTTTTGCAGTTTGAGTAATAGATATTTGGAAACATTTTATAAAAAACAAGTAAAACATATTTGAACTATGTATGCATGAATTTAAATAAAGAACATATATTGAAATGAACTGTAACACATAATGTTGTAGAGTTATGATGATGTTACGTTTAAAACACGACCTTGACGAGAAGGTATTCTGGTTCACGCCTTTTCAATTTTCTACTTTGGAAGTTCACGTCCAATTTATGACGTCAAACTGTGACATCGACAAAAAAAATCATACAGTGATAAATTTCACATAGATTTATATCAGTCACTCTCGAATAATATATGCCACTGGAAATCTTATATATTAAAGTTTTTAACGCATAAATTTCCCAATTTTAAGTTTCAATTTAGGTACGTCAAAATAGAACAATCCTAAGTATTAGTTCCTGATAATAATAAACAGAGTTTAACGCGAGAATTAATTCAGATTAATTCCTAAAATAATTAATCGTCGAATTAGAAATTATCTATTATTACCAGAGAGTTTGCCTTTGAGTCAATTAATTTTTGAAATTTATTACTTTAACATTTAAATGCTAATAGTTCTAGAAAATATTATTGAAATTCTTAATTGAATCTATTTGCAAAATGACTCATATAAAATATTGTTAATTATTCTTCCGCGTATCCGCATTTTATATTAATTGTTAAATTATTTTTTGAAAATTATCCGTATCAAAGCCTCATTCAGACTATCGTACTTATCACAAAATTAGTGTCACGTTTTAGCACGGAGCTAGTGATTGATTTAAATCATTGATTAATATTAAAAAAAATCAAATGACTAAAATTGTGATTTAAATCATGATTTCCATAAGTAGAAAAAAGAATGAAACTTTATTTTAATTTAATATAAAATAATTTTAAAAGAGAAGCAAAATTGTACTATACAACTAGAAAGAAAAGAAATTTCTAGAAAGAATTTTTGAACAAAAAAATATGCACCACTCTTGACACCATTGTATACCAGCCCCTATAGTCCTATACATTACTACCTCACAGCATTACTACCCCTATTATATTCTAGAATTCTTACCTTTGTAATATTTGTATTCTCTAAACCTGAAATTAAATATACACTAAACAGAATCTTTAAAAAATACTATAACCTACTTACACTCGGACATCAAAAGTAACAGTTTCAGAATAAAATTCTGTTAATTATTTATGAGCTTTCGTCAAAACGTCGTTTTTATTTGAATTTGAATTTGATCCAAAAACTTATATTAATAAAAATTGCTATTTACAGCTTCACTATTAATAAATTACGAAAAATCTCGTTGGGCCGGTACCAGTTTAAAATTAATTTTACTTTTAATATAATAATAAAATGTATGATTTTTTTTTTTTTTTCAGAAAAAAAAAAGTTGTTCATTTTCCGATAAAATTTCAGACCCTAGTCCGGCTCTGATTATTTAAATATTTTTTTACCTGTATAAACTTGGCTGTTATTACAATAAGATCATCAATTATTCTTAAATATATATATATAGCTTTTTTTTAATTGTACCGTTATTTAAGTATGATATGAATCATCTTGTCCAAATATATACCTATATTCAATTTTTTTTTAAATATAATTTAAATATCCATAAACACAATGGGCTAATACTACATGATAGATTTTTTTTCTGTACAAATGCAATTACCCTCAGAAATTTTCACTCTTTCATCCAAAAATTTTGTGTTCAAGATGTAAAAAAAAAACTATCTAGATAGGAAAAAATAAACAATAGATTTTTAACTGTGCAGGAAAAGAGTTTGGTAGCGTTTACTAAAAATGTGAAATTTTCACTTTAATGGCTCTCTCAAAAAATTTGTATTTTGTGAAAAAGTTAAGATCCTTTTTTCCGTGACAAGCCACATTTACTGATTGATTAAACAATCTATAGCAAATAAACAAAAACGCTATATTAACAAATGAGTAATCATATGACTATAAATGTATAAAGTGACCTTTGACGAGGTCGTTCTGCAAAAACGAAGTCTCTACAGACTTTTCTCTATAAAACACTTTGTATATATTCATTTGTTGCGGAAATTCAACTGTTTTCTGTTGACGTCACAGTTCATGGATAAACTATACGTCATTCTCCAATATTAACCCCCCCATCCCCCCGCCCTCTTGCACGTTTTGTTTTCTTAATTCATTTGTTTAATAACTATTTTTGTACTGTAAATTATAATGTCTCAAGGTTTGCTCATTTAAATTACTTTTATTGTCGTTTTATAAAAATTAAAAAAAAATTTGTATTTAAATAACGTGACTAAGAAATTATGAATGAGTATTACTATTTATGTTTCATTCAATCAGTTTATTTATATCAACATAAAATTAATATATACAGAGTGTCCCATGAAAACTTATCAACTATTATTTTCAAATGTCTTTAGGTCACAGTTCTGTATTAATACACATAATCTTAAACCACTGCATAGAACATACAAGCTAGTAACTTATTTCTATGTTCTGTTTATTTACTGTAAATGTCATTTGTATCTTTTTTTCCTGATGAAAAACAGAAGCCTGTATCTGTAGTTTTAAATTTTTTTAAAGAATAGCTCTGACTATAATTGAATTTTCTAACTTAATAATCTGTTTGCAGCCATACTTATTATCTTTATTAAATATTTCGAAACTAAACAACAGTAACATATAATTTTTGATTAAAGTGTTTTTGAATATAATAAAAGTGTGCCAAATAAAGTCAAAATATTTATTTAGTCACGAAAAAGATTACATTAAATTACTAACTCGAAGCCGAAGCATCACAACCATCACTTATTTTTCTAATCAAAAGAGCTGTGTAAGCGCACACATTTATGTAAAGTAATTGAAATATTAAAAATTCATTATCCATTCAATAAACTAGCAATTTATTGAATAAAGTTAAAGACTTAAGCACACTATACAAGACGTCTCTAGCTTGTAGCAGATACAAGGTATGGCTATAAAGTTACGAGAATAATAATAATATTGAAATAAAACGGCTAGTTCTGTATTAATATTTATTAATAATACAAATAATATTTATAGTAAATAAACAAAACATAGAAACGAGTTACTACACTATTCGAAAAAAAATACCCTTATTAGTGCCTTTCCTAAAAAAGGGTATATAATATATATGAATACCCTAAATAGGTAAATTTTGAATTTAAATCATATTTACCCTTTTTAGGGAACGGACTTATATAGGCACTAATAAGAGTTTTTTTTTTTTCGAACAGTGTAGCCAAATTTTATTTAAATCATTATAAATTTTATGATCTAGTTGCCTATTTTGTTAGAACTGGATATGATAATGCAATATTAACTAATTAATTAAAAATATTAGAAATATTAAATTAAAATTAATTAATTAACTTAATTAATGATTAATTAATTAGGTTGAAGTTAAAGTTAAAAAGACTGAAAAGCAGAATACAATTATTTAAATAAAAAAAATATTTCGAACAGACTACAATGTATAAAATAATTTTTAGCTAGCCCCCATACAGATTTATAGCCCCATAGAGAAAAAGTGGGGAGCATTCTCTATGGGGTTATGAATCTGTATGGAGCTAGGAGAAATTATTTTATACATTTTAGTTCATGTTCAAAACATGGTATATTATTTTTTTTTTAATATTTAAATAATTATTTGCAATATTATTATTGAATTATTCACTATACTTTCTGGTCAAACCTTATATATTTCCGAGGTGAATTTTTATTTACAAGAAGCACTTCTACCGTATGATTGACAGTTGAAAGCTAAGCAGCTGGCTAGCAGTGTTGAAAAGGCAAAAAACAGCTAAGAAATTTTATCTTCCGATTCACTAACTATATATCTGTCTTTTTTTCTATGGAAATCTATTTTGTTCATCCTGTAGATAAATTTAGAAAGAGTATTTTTGTTGCTAAGGTTCATTCACCAATTCAATATTGACGATATTGATGTGTTATTCATATAATTTATACCATGATAAAACATATTTATTCTTTTGATAGCTGTTCTTTTGATAGCTTTTGTATATGATGATTTTTGACAATGAAACCTTATTTCATGCAATTTGTAAATATTTTTTTATAGATAATAATAATAGGATAAAAATATTTGATCTATGAAAAAAAAACATATGATCTACCGAATAGTACCTATGAAAATAATAGTTTACCTATGTATTAAATAATTAATCTATGGTTTTAATTTTTGAACTATAAAATTAATTATTGAACTATAGAAATATTTATCGACCTATGAAAATAATTATCGACCTATGGAAATAATCAAATACCTACTGATATAATTATCCATCTATAAAATTTGATCTATAAAATTAAGAAAGTGGCTATTTATACATACGGTATGTATACGCAATTGGCTATTTATACATACAGTATTTGTACGTAATTGGCTATTTAGGGTAGGTTAGGTTAGTAGGTTGGTTTAGGTTTTTTTTTATTTTACTATAGATCATTTTTTAATTATTAATAGGTAAATGATTGATATTTCTATAGGTAAAAATATAAAATTTCATAAGTAATATTTGAATTATTAATAGATCATAAAATTAGCATCCATGAATGAAAAAAATACATAAACTATTTATGTACAAATTACATAGACGTCTTCAGACTTTCTTGATGATGATATAAGTGGAGTATATCGAAAGGTTGAATATTAATATAATATTAAACAAAACTAAAACCTAAAACTTTTATTTCATTTTAATAGGTTTTGGATTTTTGAACATTATAAAGTTTCACTCATTTATAATTTTCTTAAGCGAAAGTTTATTGTTTTATTATTTTTTTGTTTTTGTATGTTTGTTAACCTTCAAGAGTTGATTCTCATTTGTTTTGTAGACCGTAAACACCATTTTTAAACAATACACAAATTATATCGTGCAAAGAAAAATATAAGTGTTTCATTGTGTATAATTACTGGTATAATTTAACTATGGTTTGGTTATGAAGTAGATTATAGAAGATATATGAATAGTTGAGTGATGTGCTTCGGGCATTATCGGCACTTTTCGTTTTGTTTACCGAATTGAATAGCGGAATTATGCAATCGAGCGTAATATATGGAAATTAAACATGGATGCGTGGGTGTTCATAGGTGATTTGATTTGATTTTAAATCAGAGAGTGATGTCATCTTATAAGCGTGGTCCAGACTCATACAATCCTAGATGTTATATACAAAATATTATATCTAGAACAGGGGTGGCCAAACTTTTTGCCGCAAGGGTCAGATTGAGATTTAGAACCATTTGCAGCGGGTCATGTAAATATGTGAATTAAAAAATCTCATTATGACTAAAACGGCATTGAATTTTATTTTTTACAATTAATTATAGATACACTAACAGGTACTAAAGAAATATGGCTAAATTATACATGGAACTGTGTTTTTTGCTGAAGAATTTGAGTAAAGTTAAGTATAATTTTATGTATATATTATTTAATTTTTATTATTTTAAAAAATTAATAATTTGTTTTTTTTTATCAAATATGATTTTTGCATTTTTTCAATTTTTGATATACATTTTTGAAAATCAAAAAGTTTCACGTGAAAAATCAATATTTTTCAAAAACCTTCGCGGGCCGAATAATATTACCTGCCGGGCCGTAAACTATTAGATATTTTAAAAGAACACGGTTTTAGGTTATAGTTCTGTATTAATATTTATTAATAATCGACGTTTCGACGAAATCAACGTTCGTCTTTACCCAGGTGAAAAAAGATATACAAATGATATTTATAGTAAATAAACAAAACATAGAAACAAGTTACTATAGATAACTTAAAATAAAATAAGTAACTAGATCATAAAATTTATAAATTTTTAATTAAAGGAAGCCAAATTTTATTTAAATCAGTGCCTTTACATTTTCTATTACTTCTCGTATCATTGCAAAATCCATCAATATTAACAGTAGATAAGAGAAGCTTCTCTTATCAAACTACATTAATATTGTTGGTATTATGTTATCATATATTTTATTTAACATGCTTAATACATACATATGTTCATATAAAATCACGTCATGTACCCAAAAATGTGTGGCACAAACTCTTTCCACTATGCCAGACAAGCAACTCTAGCGTCGTTTACTTTCATGGTACTTCTCATACTTGCTGGTTGAAAATTACCTATTTTTAGATGAAACCAACCATAGAAAAAATCATCTAATCATTTTTTTTCTGTGTACACTAAATTTTAAAATAATATACTACGGGAGAATCGAGATCATTAATCTTTCAATGTTTCTAATTTTGTGACAATTCTGCGTGAACAATTACAATAAAATTTTCGTCACTTTCGATTTTTAAATTAGCGACCTTCGTTTTTACTTTTAACGGAATTGAAACGGCCCCAAAAAATTATTTCGCGACTGCCGCGCGAAGCCTTGTAACATTTAGTACGGGGTATAGTGCGCAATTTGAAGCATATTAAATTCGATTACAAATACGTTTTTACGCACGGAGAAAAACACACAGGAAAGAAATTTGATGAAAAACACAAACAATGAATGTCATTGCAGACAATTAATTGTGCCCAGTAAGTAATAATTATTTAATTAAAAAGATAATTACTATCTATATATCGTTTTGAATCTAATGGACTTTATTGAAAATATTAATTGAGCTACTTCTTGTAGATGAATTGTTATTTTTTTTGTACAAAATATTTATGAACTGACAAGTCTGTATATATTAAAGTGTCCTTAAAAAAAAAATTCCTGTCGTTGCTAAAATCGATAATTTTACATTGAGAAAAAATCAGAAATCATATGTTTTGCATGATATGGAAAAATGCGGAATAATGAGTACTATAATTTAGTGAATAAACCATTATTCTAAGATGCATCGTTTAGTAGAAAAAAATTAAAAAACTGAATTTTTGAAAATCTCTCGGTCCCTTGCGATTTTTTTAAAATAAAACTTTTTTCAAAATTTGCTAAAAAAAATCTGAAAAAATTCAGTAAAATAGAGAAAAAAATTAGCTAATAGCTAAGTAACTTTTTTCTCTACCTGATACTGTTTTTGCAGGAAAAATTATTGAAAATTCTAAAACATTTTAGAATTTTTAATAATTTTTCTTGCTAAACCAGAATGAGGTAGAGAAAAAAGTTACTTAGCTATTATGTAGCTATTTTTTTTTTTTTTTACTGAATTTTTTCAGATTTTTTTCAACAAAGTTTGAAAAAAAAAAAAAATTCTAGCGTCCAAACGGCACATGCTAGCAAATTAAAACTAAAACCAAATTATATATATATTATATATATGGTATATATATTTTAAATATGTTTGAAAATTAAATTTATGTTTCACAAAATAAATAAAAATTTAGTTGAGTTTAATTTTTCATCTGTATCGATTACAAATCAAAATATACGCATTATATGGTTAATATGGTTGTTATATTGAATATTTATTGTATAAATATATAACACAGATTGTTCTATTTAAGTAGAACAACATACGGTTTTTGTGTACATTACAAATATAATGTTTATAAAAATTGACAGGAAACGAGATATTCAACTATTTTGTTACACTTTTTTTTTTCTTTTTGAAATACAAATTTAAAAATTATGCAGTTTCATTTAGTTTATGAGATTCACTAACAAAAATGTTCGATTTATATGATAGCTAGTAATTTTTATTTGCAACTTTTTATCATTAATCTTTAGAAACGATAAAAAATTAAGAAATAGGTGTGTTTTATTTATTAATAGTTTCCTGTATTAAATTTAATTTTATTTCTAGTAAAAATAAATTATAAATAACACTTTTAAAGACTGTTAAATAGACAAAAAAATTGAAATGAGAAAATAAATTGTTCTAGAATTATCTAGAAATAATACATACATACACAATGTACTCAAAAAAAAGTGTGGCACAAACTCTTTCCACTATAATAATGTGACTTAATTGAAGAAATTCAAAATTAAAAACGGCAAAGCGCAATGAACTTTACGTATATATAAAATATAGATAATAAATATTTTTTTTTTTCAATTTGTACAGTGTAGTTTCGTATTTGTCGTATTTAAAATATCTATAAAAGAAAATATTCAATCTATTATTCATTTCAAACGAATAAGATAATAATGAATCATAGACCAATTAAAACATTTGGAAAAGTGCTTTAACAGATATCATTTTATTTTAGTTGTTCGGTAAAACAGAGACCGTTCCGTTTGCTACGGTAATTTGATCATACACGTCAAAATAAAAAAAAACCTACACAACGACATACATCGTCACTTAAATAGTGGATGTCTACCCACCTACCTAATTAGTTAGAAAGAAAAAATGCAATAATTTTATCAGAGTTTAGTGAACTCTTAACATACTCATTTTGTGCAAAAAAATAAGTGTTCGTTTTATAAAAAAATACTTTTCTGAGAATAATACAATAGTTATTCTAGTATATTAGTTAGAAATTTTGAAACATTTCTTTGTATATTTGCTTATAGAATTTTATTTTGATTGAGTATTAATAGTCAATTTTGGTTTGAAAATAGTTATACTATAACTTACTATTATTAATTTTTATTAAAATATTAGTTTCTATTATAAAAGTACCCCTGAGAAGTTAGCAATAAAGTTCTAGTAATAAATCCTATACGAGATAATATAGATATATAATTCTTTTTCTAATCAAGATAATTTGATAATTCTTTTTGCCATAATTTTATTAAATAACTTCTTATCTAATTAAGATTTTTTTGATAAGTCCTTTTAGCATAACTAGATAATATGATTTAGTATTAACATAACTTTTGTCCAGACAAAATTTGAAAAATTAATATGTTAATTTTAAGAATTTCAATTAATTTAAAGTAATTTTCGAAGATTTTAAATCGTTGAAATTGCAATTAATTAAGAACGTAATTATAATGAATAGTATAGCTTTTATTGAGTACGATTTTTGTACTACCAGAGATTTGAAAAATATTAAATAATAATATGAATAAAATTAGTAGAATTTGTAAAATTTTTATACTCAAAATCATTTTTTTCATATTTCTAATAAATATTTCGTGAAACTAAACTTTTAGTTATTAAGCAAAATATTAGTATAGAATTTATTGATAGAACTTTGTCGCTAACTTCTCAGGGGTTATAAATGTCCAATTTTACAAATCAAAGGTATGTTTCCATTTAAATTAATAGTAGAAACATTGATTTTAAAATCGTATATTTTAGTGTACTATTTCATCATTGTTATTTAAAAAGAAAACAAACATAATATAATTAAAACTGTTAATAGACAAACCTAATAAAAATTCTAAAATAAAAATAAAACACCATCTTAATATACGAATTCTTTAATACTTTAAAATACTTTTTTCTCATTTTCTGTGTGAACGAACACGATTCAAAATAAATTTACATGATGTTAAATTTGATGGCTTCACCCCTAACTCATAACAACCAGCAGCAATGTAAAGAGGGGTGCGAAAATGACAAGGGTGGTTTTGAAATTAAATGAATGTAGAGGGATAAAATTTCCGCTTCGGGAATAAATTAAGAGGGTGATGGGGGGTTATAAAATGCTTCAAGGCAAATCAAGCTGTCATAGTTTTTTACAGTAAATAAACAGAACATAGAAACAAGTTACTAGGTAACAAAATAAGTAACTAGATCATAAAATTTATAAATTTTTAATTAAATAAAGCCAAGCCACACTGATTTTTATAATACATTTCTATTGCTTCTATTGCTAATTTAGCTTCCATTAATTAAAAATTTATAAATTTTATGATCTAGTTACTTATTTTTTTAGTTACCTAGTAACTTGTTTCTATGTTCTGTTTATTTACTGTAAATGTCATTTGTATCATTTTTCCTGATGAAGACGTACGTTGAGTTTGTCGAAACGTCGATTATTAATAAATATTAATACAGAACTATAATCTAAAGCCGTTTTATTTTAATATAATGAGTTCTGAAAGATTTTTTACTACGTTAAAATTGAATCTTTATTAAAATTGAATCTTTATTTTTAAATTAAGGAGGCGACTGATTATGAAAAGAGTTTGTGCCACATCCTATAGGGTACATGGCGTGATTGTGTATGTATGTATGTATGTTGATTACAGATCGCAGACTAATAAATATTCTCAAATCTTCAATAATTTCCCATCCTGTGTGTTCGAAATAAAAATCTTATCAAGTATTTTGGCTTACTGCCACGATTCCTTCATCTAATCTTAGCCAGCAAGATGCTAAATTTGCATATTGTTTTCCTCTTTCCTCTCTCACACCCGAAAAACACCCAGAAATAACCAAATAAAAACACATAAAATCCTATAACCTATCTCTCTGTTTCCTTGTAAGGGGTCACTCTTTCTTTTATTGTCCTCCGCATGCCTCTTGTGTGAGTTATTTTTATTTTACTTTGCTTGAAACAATTTATTTCCCCCCTTTGTGTCTACGATATCTGACCTTGAAGCAGCAATTTGATTTTTGATTCAGTATTTTGTCTTCCGGAATTTTATTTTCGTCTGCTAGAATTCGGAAGTTTTGGTTTTGTTTTTTTTTTGTGCGGGATTGAGGTTAGTTTTGTTTTAGCGGTTTTTTAAAAAGTAACAAACTAAGTCATTCTAAAAATCTAAGTATTATGACATAGTATGCTGAATGATATTTGCAAATTTGCAAGTTTAAAATTAAATTTTGCGAATGGATATTCATTAAAATGATTAATGATTTTAGTTATACGGAAGTTACGTTGACAAAACTGAAGCTAATTTTGTAACAACTATGCTAATATTTAACTAAAAAAAAAAACATTTTAAATCTTCTGTACTATATCAACAAAGTTTTCTAACAACGGCACTGATTGTGAGAAAATTTTACTTTAGATTTTTTTTATAGTAATTTTAATAATTTATTAGCTAATAAAATATCCAATTTCGGCTGTATTAATTAATTCTCATGAAAAACAATACCACACATCCCAATTAACAAATCATTATATAACCAAAATCTTTTTATGATACTAAGAAATAAATTAACATCTGTATTACAAAGTACGTCAAACAATTTCACAAGCAGCAAAAACAAAACAAAAGAGTGTTACCAATTATTAAACAATTATATAATAAGACATCAGTATTAAATAATAACAGGCCGGTAACGTTATTCTAATTGTTAATAATAAATAAAAACAAAACAATAGCGGATGTTACAACGTTATAAAAACGAAAACTATATATATTGTTTTCGTAATAAAATAACATATATATAAATAATTAATTAAAAAGTGAAATTTGTCAAAAAAAAAAAACAATGACAGAAACGGAGAATCTATGCATTAATTGCATTGTTAATTTATACATGTGGGTGACTGCATTATTATTTATATATACAATTGTCTGAGTTTCCTATATTTTTTCTATTAATAATAATAAATGCATAATCATATATGTAATATACTGATACTTCTGTTTAAAAAGAAAGTGAAATATATTTTGAAAAATACAGGATAATTTATGACATCGGGGAAAAACTACACCGGATGATTCCTATGAATAATCTAAATAAAAAACTTCAAATAAACATATGTCCGAAAATGCTCTCTAACGGAACTGTAGCCGTTAGAAGTTTATTACATGGTAACATCAATCGCGTTAGCCTTATTTATTAAATCAGGAAAAAAAAACAAGTCATAAACTTCTGAATAATTGTAAAATTACTGATTGATTTTCTAACATTTTGTTTAAACACTAGTAAACCAATTTACTAGTTTATAAATTTTTGTACACACATAAATAAATATATAATAAACAATTTACAATAATTAAAAATCGAAGACAATTTTTGTCGGGACCCCAGTAAGTTATAACTATTTATATTTTATATGTTTTATAGATTTATTTGATCTACAATTTAAAAAAGTTTCAACCAAATTGGTTGTTTAAAAAACATTGATCCATTGTCCAAACTCCCGGGCAGCACAAAACTCAAGAGTAGTTTAAATATATCCAAATTGAAATAAAAAACTAAAACTCTAACCTAAATTACCAGTTGATATACAGGGTGTAACAGAATAACTATTCCTAATTTTAACTGGAGTATCCTGGGCTCAGAATATGAAGATTTAATGCAAATCACTGAGATAAAATGTGGCCCCTTACTGAGCTACAGGGTGTTTTATATAAAAATTTAAAAACGATTTTTGCCCAGTACTTTAAAACTATTTGACGTATCCTTATCATACTTAGCAGGAAATGTAGGTACCGTACACCATACGAAATTATGTTAAATAAAAGTTTCTGGCTACTGCCAGTGGCGTACAACAGGGGCAAATGAGAGGTTGATCCTTCCTAAATTCTACGCCACTGGCGGAATTGTCATTTTAGCACAATTTTTCGATTCTCCAATACTTGCTGTGTAAAAAACATACTCTTCCTTTGTAACGATAAAGTCATTGTTTTTCGAGATATTTAAAGTTAAACATAAGCTGCACCCTTGGGATTTTTTCAAAATTAGCTCAAAAAAATTTGAAAAAATTCAGTAAAATAAAGAAAAAAATTAGCTACATAATATCTAAGTAACTTTTTCTCTAACTCATTCTGGTTTGGCTGGAAAAATTATTGAAAATTAATATTTTTTGCATTTTATTTTTTTTATTTTCAATAATTTTTACAGCCAAATCAGAATGAGCTAGAGAAAAAAGTTACTTAGTTATTATGTAGCTAATTTTTTTCTCTATTTTACAGAATTTTTTCAGATTTTTTTGAGCAAATTTTGAAAAAATCCCAAGGGTGCAGCTTATGTTTAACTTTAAATATCTCGAAAAACAATGACTTTATCGTTACAAAGGAAGAGTATGTTTTTTACACAGCAAGTATTGGAGAATCGAAAAATTGTGCTAAAATGACAATTCCGCCAGTGGCGTAGAATTTAGGAAGGATCAACCTCTCATTTGCCCCTGTTGTACGCCACTGGCAGTAGCCAGAAACTTTTATTTAACATAATTTCGTATGGTGTACGGTACCTACATTTCCTGCTAAGTATGATAAGGATACGTCAAATAGTTTTAAAGTACTGGGCAAAAATCGTTTTTAAATTTTTATATAAAACACCCTGTAGCTCAGTAAGGGGCCACATTTTATCTCAGTGATTTGCATTAAATCTTCATATTCTGAGCCCAGGATACTCCAGTTAAAATTAGGAATAGTTATTCTGTTACACCCTGTATAGAAAACATAATATTAAATATCATGTCAGACAGTTGAACTGCATTATTAGTCATAGGACAAATTATGTAACGTAAACATAAGAGAGAAATTATATATCAACTAATCTATAGTCATCAGTCTAACCAGAACATGTTACATAATATCCAGGGGCGGACTCGGCCCTGCACAGTTTTGAATTATCAACTGAAATATTTTTATCATTGAACAATTAATTGAGTACCACAAACAAAATACTTTTTGTGTTGCTATTATTGACAGATCGTGTAAGTTGAATTTACCACGCTTCGCTAAGTTTGATGGCAATATTGATAAGAGAAATTTATATAAAGAAAACCAATCACTGTGACTAGTAAAAATTAGCTTCCTTTAATTAAAAATTTATAAGTTTCATGATTTAGCAGTTACTTATTTTGTTACCTAGTAACTTTTATATTTACGTAACAATACATGTAAAAATCGACAGTCCACCTCTGGATAATAAACACTATTTAATATAAATATCTACAAATACATATTTCAATAGAAAGTTCACTTCACCATCTATAGTATAAAATAACTCTTGAAAATATAATACAATACTTTATCATCAATATTAATCAATTTAAAAAAAAAAACGTGCAAAAATTAAAAGCGATTAGGTTATCTTGTTATGAATATATCATAATTTTAAACATGCTTATTATCGCTGAAATTCGTGAAGATATTTTTTTTTTTTTAATTTTCCTAATTTCAGATAAAAAGATTATAATACTAGTCTGTATATGCAAATGAGTCATTTAACTCTCTAACTATTAGTTATAAAGATAATAAGGTGGGTCTCGCGTTTATATTGGCAAAAGATTAACACCGTAACTTTCACGATAACGCTGTCTTGTTTGGTAAAATTTAATTATTTATTACACGGTATTTTCATCTGATAGAGAAGAAATGAAGATACATATATAAATGTTCTGGGATATGTATTTGATATCTTCTTTATATTATTGAAAATATAAAAATGTAGTAAAAATAATTATTTATACGATTGAAAGTACTCGATATTATATGATTTTAAGAAAATCTTTTATTGATTTTAAAGAATTTTACTAAGATTTTAAAAAATTGTACAAATGGTTTCGTCGACAGATTAATTCATATTTGTTTTGCAATGTGAAAATTAAAAGTAAAATTAAGTATTTATTCATATTTGATCTAATAATAAAGTTAAAATAAAATAAATAATTAAAATAAAAAAATACGTACGTTTAAGAGAAAATTATTTGAAATTATTAACCAGAAACTCGGCAGTGTTTGGACTTACCAATAAATCTGTAACAAAAAAAAAATATATTAGCAACAATTTACAATTAGTAATTTAAAAATATAATAATTAATTCGTAGATAGTAATAAGCAAATCAACCTAAAGGTTTTTTATGTGCCACTGTAAATTAAAACCCAGGAAGGTGACGACGACATATTGTCATCCATTTTATTTTACAGCATTTTAAAATTCAAAATGCATTCCGCCTAAAACCGTCAATTACAGAAAATACCGCCTATACTAATAGAAATAAAAATCCATTGTTTTGCCAAACAAATCTATTAAAAAAAATCATCTCAGTTGTCCCCCTATTAGATGACACTATCACGTCTCTCATACAATAAAAACACTACACCTCGCCTCAATATACCCACGATATTTCTGTGGACGTCATCACCCTACACACACACACATACACACAAAACAAATGACAGTCACACGATACAATAGATTACTTACTTACCGACAAACAAGCGCGCGCATCAACAGATAAGCCCCCGAGGTCAATCACTTGGCTTTTGTTTTGTATTATAAACTCAGTTTTAAGTTTTAATCAGAAGCGAAACACTTATAATACACCTTAGACATGAAGAAATATTTATGATTATTTATTATAAAAAGGTGTGTGTGTGTACATATACTAGGTGTTTCTTATGAAGTAGTATTATGTTATTTTACACCTAAGAAATCAGTGACCAATTTTTGATTGGCAAAAGTAGGTGAAATAAAATTGAGTTGCAAAATTAAATAAAATCTTTAAAAACTACACAAATACATAATTCAATTAGTGTAATTCTACTTAATTAAATATAATGACATATAAAAGCAACATTTCCTGTATTTAATAGAAAATATTACTTAAAAAACATTCTGTATATATGTATATACAGGGTGTAACAAAATAACTATTCCTAATTTTCAAAAATGATAGAGTGCACTTAGAGAAACATTCTTTTATTAATAAACTAGTGTCCGGAAATTTCTCGGTGCCAAGATACACTAGATATCGTTAAAAACAATCTTAATCAAAACATCAAAGAGTAGTTAAGTTAAGGAACATTTTATTAGAAATAATAGCGCATTAAACTTTATAAAAATTGTACGAAGTTACGACCACCATTTTCGATACACAAGTTGTAACGATGTACAATCGACTGCTGAAAAAAAAAAAATTTCAGGACACTAGTTTATTAATAAAAAATGTTTCTTTATGTGCCCTCTATCATTTCTGAAAATTAGAAATAGTTATTCTGTTACACCCTGTATATATATCGAACTACGCTCCCGTGAATATCTAATGAATTATTTATAACCAACTTATAATATATGTTTATTTGTAAATTTCTGGCTATTATATAACAAAATATGTATTTATGATTCCTTTCAAGCTTTCACAATCTTCCAACACTTATTTGAAAGCATAATCAGAATTTTGTCTTCAATTTATTTTCATATCAAGTTCACACATACTACGTGCAGTAGCATAAAAGATAAAATAAGATTGATAATTTTTTTTTTGTATTTATCTGATGATAAAAAATTTCTATTCTTGTGTAACACGAATAACGGTTTGCATATATTTATTAACTTTACAGGAGCGTGCGTACAAGTAGTGATCAACAATTATTAATTTAATCTTTATTAAATAATAACACAAAAACCAAATTACCGAAATATACAAAGAAAAACGAATAAAAATATGCATGACAAATATATATGAAATTACAAATATAAACTAAAGCGAATGTAATTACTAAATTAAAACTAACAAAATCTAACAAATAAAGCGATTCTAGAGGTCTCTGACACTCTAAGCGGACTTGAAAGCGAACTTAACTAAAGCAAAGGCGAGCGTGAACTGAACTGATGCAACAAAACTAAAATTGTAACTTTTCAAATATTACGACAAAAATCTAAAATACTTCAAAATATTTAGACAAAATATCTTGAAGTGGCCAAGTGATTTGCCTCGAACCCTAATATATAAATCTGTCACTAACAGATACAAAATTACTTAAATTTTAGAAATACAGATCACAATAAGCACATGGCCCAGAACTGTCTTGTTACATCGCCCTCCATTTAAATATAATTATATCAAATAAATAGATATAATTATAACAAAATATTACTTAAATTAGCATGCACTTATCTAATACGAACTATGATTTTTCTTATATTTTACTTAAATGTCTCTATCTATGCGAACTAAATTTTATTTATCTGATGACACTTGCGAGCACACCACTGAACTAAATCATCAATCACCAAACTATGCACTTATTTCTGATTTCATAGCTGGGTGTCAGCAACGGCGGGCGAATCCAATGTTTTTTTCTTAAAAATCTAACTAATTGCGTAAACGCACATGTAGGCACCGTAAATATTTTACTCGAACGTAGCGAAACTTTTTCTTTTTGAATAATTTACGTTTATTCTCGTTGAATTTGCCGGTGAAAATGTCAGCATTATTTACTAAAATAGCTATAATTTCTAACATTTTTGCTAAACTTCCAACAATATAACTTACGTTGCGAAAAATCTCTGCGATAATCATGAAAATTTTGAAAAACAAACACAAATCTACAAATTGTATACTAACAGCGACGGTATCGGCGTGCTTGCTGGCGGTAGCGCGTCTGCTGGCGATACCGCTGGATACGGTGGCGAATTCGGTGTCTTTGCTGGCGGTGCTGCGGGACACGATGGCGGGTTTAGCATCTCGGCTGGCGATGTCGTTGAATACGACGGCGGTTTCAGCGAGTTCGCTGGCGGTAGCGTTGGATACGGCGGCGGGTTCGATATCTCTGCTGGCGATGTCGTTGGATACGACGGCGGTTTTCGCGTTTTCGTTTGCGGTACTGCAGAGTACGATAGCGGTTTTAGAGTTTTCGCTGGCGGTGTCGTTGGATACGACGGCGGTTTTAGCGTTTTCGCTGGCGGTTTTAGCGTTTTCGCTGACGATGAGGCTGGACATTACGGCAGTTTCTTCATACACAGGTACGGAATTGAGATACGTAGTCTCAGCGTCTAATAAAGCCGTAAAGTTTATATTTGTCGCGGTAGCCGGTTTATATGCGGTATTTGCGTACCACGGTAATACCGAAATCGACACATTCTCATTTGTGTATATGGATGACCCACGAACACTATCGGCGGTAGCACCATATATTGTCGCGTAATACATTTCACTATATTGTCGCGTAATACACTTCACTCGCGTTTTTTTTTTTTTTTTCGAAATTTGCGTTTATGGTTGATCACTACTAACCCAAATAATTATTTAATCGACTGCGCCATTGTAACACGAATAACGGTTTGCATATATTTATTAACTTTACAGGAGCGTGCGTACAAGTAGTGATCAACAATTATTAATTTAATCTTTATTAAATAATAACACAAAAACCAAATTACCGAAATATACAAAGAAAAACGAATAAAAATATGCATGACAAATATATATGAAATTACAAATATAAACTAAAGCGAATGTAATTACTAAATTAAAACTAACAAAATCTAACAAATAAAGCGATTCTAGAGGTCTCTGACACTCTAAGCGGACTTGAAAGCGAACTTAACTAAAGCAAAGGCGAGCGTGAACTGAACTGATGCAACAAAACTAAAATTGTAACTTTTCAAATATTACGACAAAAATCTAAAATACTTCAAAATATTTAGACAAAATATCTTGAAGTGGCCAAGTGATTTGCCTCGAACCCTAATATATAAATCTGTCACTAACAGATACAAAATTACTTAAATTTTAGAAATACAGATCACAATAAGCACATGGCCCAGAACTGTCTTGTTACACTTGTTAATCTATTCCAGAAATGAACGAAAAATATTAGTCATTTTATTTTTAGTATTAAGATATGCTAATGTAATAAAACTACTAAATTGAAACACGTGCAAAATATGACTATGAATTTTTATCGTTAGAATAATTTTTATCGCGAGAATTCTTAAGAGTTATCAAAATTTATATATAGAGTTGTTTTATGTTACAAAGTTTTTATTTGTTTAATAATAAAAAGGAAAAAACAAATATACACGATTATTTCCACTAATTATTAGTAATCTATGTTAATAAAAAAACAGCTCATGTATATTTCGTCAGCTTGGAGCAGAATTAGCCTATCTTCATTATTTGTCATGTTAAGATGTTAATGGAAAAAGATATATTTTCATTACAGAATTAGCTGCAGTTTTTATCACTATTTAATTTTACGATATGAACATATAAGAAAAAAAATTACATACAAGATCTCTGATACGTTTAAAAGAAACACCTTGATAGATTACAGTTTTACAGTGCTCTAGAATCTATCTAGAGTTTAGATAATGAAATTAACCAAGAGGTATTGTACCACATTTTTATTTTACAATCACAGAAATCTTGTCAGCTGACAAGATTCAATCTACCGATCGTTCGATTGCAAAGAAAACATTTCAACATAACTAAGAAAGTCTGAAGTTGAAGTAGATCTAATACAGTGGTACTTAATCAGTTTCCCGTAAAACACTGGCATCATCAATCACTATAAAGTGGCACTGATTTAAATAAAATTTGGCTTTCTTTAATTAAAAATTGATAAAATTTTATGATCTAGTTAACTTATTTCCATGTTCTGTTTATTTACTGTAAGGTAAGGCCACACACCAAAGAAACATGAAACAAGAAACATAAAACATGTTTCACAAAATAACGACACATTGTTTTTCATTGCGTGGTGATAAAAGAAACAAATGCTACAGAAACATGTTGCATGAAATAGAGAGCCTGTTCTATATTTTTGTTTCACGCTTTGCGTGGTTTTAGTCACTGTAATGTTTAAAGACGCGTAGCTTTTAAACCGAAAGTGCTATTAGAAATTGATGCAAATAAAAGTTGTGAGAAATTGTATTGTCTATAATTTCATTGCTATACAATTTTTTGATAAAATGCATATTTAAGCCCAAATTGCACCTAAATATAGAAACATTTAAGTTTAACATTTTTATTTCTGTGCGCATTAAAATTAATAAATTTCTTGATATTTAAACCGAAAGATCTATTAAAAAATGATACAAATAAAAGTTGTTAGAAATTGTATTGTCTATAATTTTATTGCTATACAATTTTTTGATAAAATGCATATTTAAGTCCAAATTGCACCTAAATATAGAAACATTTAAGTTGTAACATTTTTATTTCTGTGCGCATTAAAATTAATAAATTTCTTGATATTTAAAAACGCGTAGCTTCTAAACCGAAAGTTCTATTAAAAATAGATGCAAATAAAAGTTATAGGAAATTTTATTGTCTATAATCTTATTTCTATAGAATTTTTTGATAAAATGCATATTTAAGCCCAAATACCTAAATATAGAAATATTTAAGTTTAACATTTTTATTTCTTTGCGCAGTAAAATTAATAAATTTCTTGATATTTAAAAACGCGTAGCTACTAAACCGAAAGTTCTATTAAAAAGATATGCAAATAAAAGTTGTAGAAAATTTTATTGTCTATAATCTTATTTCAATAGCATTTTTTGATAAAATGCATATTTAAGCACAAATTGCACTAAATATAGAAACATTTAAGTTGTAACATTTTTATTTCTGTGCTCATTAAAATTAATAAATATCTTGATATTTAAAAACGCGTAGCTTCTAAACCGAAAGTTCTATTACAAAGAGATGCAAATAAAAGTTGTAGGAAATTTTATTGTCTATAATCTTATTTCTATAGAATTTTTTGATAAAATGCATATTTAAGCCCGAAATTGCACTAAATATAGAAACATTTAAGTTTAACATTTTTTTGAATTATCCAAACTATCGTCGGTTTTCGAGTTTATTATGTGAATTGAAACCAATTTAATTTTTGTTTCTTCACTGTAGAAAAAGTTTCATATTTCGTGTTTCATATTTTCAGTTTCGTATTTCATATTTCATGTTTCACGTTTCTAGTTTCTCTGGTGTGTGTGCTTAGTTTCACAGCAAAAAAATTCCAAAGTTTTATCCATTTTTCGGGTCTCCTCTGCCTTTAAAAGTGTTCCGTGACTTAAAAAAAAGATTAAGGATCACTGATTCTGATGAATATACCGCAACCTGATTCGGTAAGATAATCTAACGAAACATTTCGAGACACATATCATGAATAAGCGATAGCCGCGCGTATCAATTGAGAATAAACGAAAGAAAGCTACCCCCCCCCCCCCCCCCGTCCCACGTATATAACGGCGATGTCATTAGAAGCATCATACAACGCGGCTGAATAGAAACATAATATATTGAATGCGCCGACATTTCATTATTTGCGTACATATAAGGACATACATGATCTCTATGTAGGATGAAAGTTTCCTGATTGACTGATGATTATTAACTGCGTTTGCAAACTGTACACCACCATTTCAACGTATATATATATATATATATATATATATATATATATATATATATATATATATATATATATACACTGATAATAAATACAATTAATAAAAAGTAAAAAATATATGTTAAATTTGCAACTAATTCTTTTTGTAGATGGAACTGTTAGATTAGAGTAGGTACATAATATGTTTACTATATATAGTTATGAAACTTTGTAGTCATATTTTTTCAAGTAGTTAATTATTATAAATTTGTCTTAGAAAGTCTCTATACGATTCTATTGTCATATATTTATTCATAACATATTCGAATATACGTATGTTACAGTGTATAAAGCACTGAGTTATTACAAGGAATCATGGCCTAATTAATAATAGATTAGATAATTATTTAAATAAAAAAAATTCAATAAATCACTTTTTTAACATGGGACTAAAAAGTATAGCCCCCATACAGATTTATAACCCCATAGAGAAAAACGTAGGGCAATGAGACCTGCTTTCTACACTATTTACAATTATATTATATATATATATATATATATATATTCTTTGTTAATAGTAAAACAGAAAAAAATATAATTGCACTAGATAAAGTAAATTAATTTCTTAAATTAAAAACAAGATAAATAATGAAACGTTCTAAAGCTTGTAATATAAAAATTATATAGTAAAACATATACAATTGCAATCAGTTAATAAATAAGGAAAAGTTTTTTTATTGAACATTTTATTAACATTGTCAATAAAATTTTCCAATAACAATTATTGAACATAATTATTTTGTTTGTTTTTTTTTTTTTATATTCCATTCATGTTTTACACGATAAACTATTTCAATTAGGAACTAGGTTAGTGGTTTAAGATTTTTCTTTCAATGACAACAACAAAGAAAAAAAAATGCTGTCATTTTCTATATGGGCGTGCAACATCTTTTCCAATCTTCGCATGTGTGGTCTTGAAATAGAAAACTTCACCTCTCGTTATCTTCTAACGTACGTTGTTATAATATAAATATTTTCTCTCAAGTTATATACGAGAGGTGTCAGCACAAAAGTTTTCGGAATTTGACGAGTAAAAACCAGGAGGGGGTGTGGGAAATCGGATTCGATTTTTTCGTTAAAGCAAAAAATTAACAAATATAAAACCCACGTAAACAAAAAAAATTTTTTTTCCTTTTACTAATACTCAAAATAACGCAATGCTGTTACCATAAACAATTTGCATTATCTAATGATTGATAAAACTAAATATGTCATTCATTCGCTAATTATAACAAAATCGTTCAAATAATCTAAAAGTCAAACAAACAAACAAAACAAAAAACAATATAATATTAAACACATTTTTAATACAATATTAGTGAATACTATGTGAAAATATGATGATAAGCACGAAATGTATTTTTGGTAGTTAATTTAATATGATAAAACATACAAATCATTATCAAACTAAAAGTTGGAGTTGAATAAAAAAAAAAAAAATGGGAGTAAATCGATGTTTTGTCGATATTTAAATATTTTTTCTAATATTTTAGTTGATTTATTTTAGAAAAAATACATGATTTTCAGTCTTCTATTCATATTAGATCTAATTCAAGTGTAGATAATAGATATTACATTTAGTTTTGTGTTTAGATTTACTTATCTAAACTTTATTTGTATATAGATGAAATAACTATAATATTATCGATAATTTCATTTAACCGAATCTAAAATTCGCTCATCTAATTTGAATTAAAAGGAATAACTATTCTATGTGTATAGATACTACAAGAAAATTCATATAAAGTAAATCTACCATCTTAGAATAAAAAAATATCTGTTATATTTTGCTGCGCGATATACTAATTCCGGGAACTTTTGGTTCAGTACCTTTATAGTTTTCCTCGTGGAATTGAAAACATATACTGCCGCGGCGGCCTAAACGACCAACCTATATTCTAAATTTGGCTACGAGATTCTCTTATTGAGAGAGAGCATATGTACATTATAAGTATATTTCACATGTGTTACAATTGGTGTGTGTGTGTATGTTATCTACAGTTCTAGAACTATAGATGGTGTGGTCTTTTGGGAGTAGTGCCATGATGTCTGGTTAGAGATATTACATTTGAATTTAATGGTATATACAGTGTATGCACAGGCTGGCTAGAAAGTTAAATAGAGTTACATATGTGTGTGTTTTGTTTGTAACTTGGCTTTGTTTATATATATTCTGATGTGTGGATATATGGTCATATTTCTCTATTTGGATATGAGCAAGAAGATTATTTCATATATGCTCTATTTATTCACTTTGAACTGCTTTATAAATAGTCAAATATGTAGATATACTTATATACTAAACTAAACTATATACTAAACTATATACTAAACTATATGGTTTGATAATATAAGATTTCAACTAAAAGCTTTAGGTTTATTTCAGATTAATTTTACATAAAATTCTACGTTTCGATATAAAATTATAAATGATATTCCAAAGTTGAGATTTTTTCCCAAAAATTTCACTCATTGAATCGGCTTATTAAGCTATACATCAATAAAAGATATTAATTTTATAAAATTATTCAAAATAAAGTTAAAGCAATTTCTAATAGAAAATTGGTTTTAGTCTGTAAATGAATATTTAAATTTGTAATTATTTAATTATGTAAACATTTGTGACTTGTTCTATACCTATGTATTTTGGTCAACAGAATAAATAAAATATTATTATTATTATTATTATGACTGGCCAGTTTAACCATAGACACATGTTTCACTCTTTAGGAATTCGTCAGTATGATGATTTGTTGAATGGCCAAAGACATATAAAATATGTATATTTTTATTTAAGTTTACTTACTTTTTTGGTAAAAAAAAAAAACATATATAATATGGTAAATTAATTATTTTACTTAAAAATACGAAATTATATTAATTTTACAGAACATTTATCTGTTTCTAAATGTAATTTTTCATAAAAAATATAATATTACGTAAATTATCACAGTAATTGTAATTTTTATTGTTGAAACCTATGTAAAATTACATAAATTTATATAGTTTTGCTGAAATAATATTTTATTTTTTACAACTGTTTCAATAAAAAAAAAATGGCAAAATAAAACGGCTTTAGGTTCTAGTTCTGTATTAATATTTATTAATAATCAACGTTTCGATGAACTCAGGAAAAATTGTACAAAATAGCAAACCTTCATTTCTCCTGTGTCTTTAGTTATAAGCATCTAAATGAATTTGCCGTGTGTGTCCATGTTCAGACTAAATAAACAGTATGTCGTGTCATATATAACGTCTTTGAAGTTTGTTTGAAGGTACCGTTCTACTGTTTCTGTTCTTCTTCTATATTTTTTTTTTTGCATGTATTCAACTAATGCACATACTAAGTAGAACCATCAGATCTCTATGGTTGCACTGCCTTTATTGTACTTATAACAGAATATGCATAGGGACTGCTTATGTTTTCTTTTAATGAATTCACTAACATACTTTTGCAATTATACTCTGTTAATAGTAGATTATATTCTGTATATGGTTAAATAGAATATACAAATCAATATTGTAGCTGTACTATTTGTTCAATTTTACTTATTCAATTTATGTGAAATTTTAAATATGTCTTCTATGAACTAGGTAATATTTTCTTTTTACTGAAAGTAATGTTAAAATTAATACAGAACTAAAGTCCTTTTTTTATAAGTTTTCATAAAAAAAATCGTTAAAAAAAGATTTCTTTTTTAATAATTTAAATCGGAGCGCAACGCTAGGTTGGAGCAGAATTGTATAAATATCGGAGCAGAGTAGTAATGAAAGAGTTAAAAATTTGAAGTGTTTCAAAGCCTTATTAAATAGTACAAAATTTCTAGTAATGTTTTTCATAAAATTTTGTAACTTTTATTTAATTTATTTTGTCTATTGATCTATATAATAGTATAAAGTTTTGAAAAAACTACTATTTATTTAAAAAAAAATATATTTCGAAATGAAGTAAGTCGTTGAAATTGAATAAAAATCAAAATATTCCTGATAGATTATTTTAATGAAATATTGTATTGGCAATAAATATGTAAAAAATTTATTACAAAATTACAAACAAATAATTGAAGCACAAAATTAAAGTATGACTTTACATGTTAAACTTCTAAGATCAAAAGTTGCGATAACCACCCTGTATGTATTAAAATAGAAACCTTTCTACTAGTATACCTAAATTCAATATTAATTGAGTGTAGACTAATATATATATATTTAGTTCTAATGGTGCATTCTCTTTTTTTTTTTTAATTTTCATATTCATCAACATTGTTATCAGACAGCCATACTATAAACAATTGTTAACTAAAAGAAATTACGTACGATAATCTATTTTTAATTGTATCGTGAGAAAAACCATATATTCAGAAGAAATACTTTATATCTTAACTTCTTATTAACTAGAACACTGGTTGGTCATTAGATATATATGACAGCAAATTGTCAATTTCTATTTAATGTTATTAAGAGAAATTAAGCACATAGAAAAATAGTGAGCATATTAAAACCTAAATATCATTTATTAGAAGAAATAATTTCGACATAGTAAAAAGAGTTTGTGCCACATCCTTTTGGGTATATGGCGTAATTGTGTATGCATGTATAAATACAAATATTTCAATAGCAAAGTTGGTGTTAATCAGTCAAGATGGTTCAGACATCTTGAGCGGATGCCTAATGAACGTTTGGTTAAAAAAATTTATATGAATAATTTTGAAGCTATACGTTGATGGTATGATTGAGAGTTTCCATGTAGTAAGAATAAAAAAGCATGCTATTAGAGAGGAATTATGAATGTGGATGAAGTTAAAATTGCTTGGTCTGGATAGGGATGTTTGGAGAAAACTGATTTTGAAATAGTAAAAGTTTGTGGCACACCCTTTTGGGTACATGGCGTTATCGTTACAAAACTATCTATAAGAAACTTCATATATATGTAACATTAAAATAAAAAAAAAACAATAACGGAGAATTGAAAAAAGTGACATAAATAACAAATAACATTGTAACAAGTGTAACAGCGAATGAATTTCTTGCGCAGATTAGCTGAGCTAAGAGAAAGAATTGACGTGAATTTAATATGATTTTAATGTGTGTAACTTTTAAATAAAAATTAGGACATTTTCACCTTAAGCGTATATTAGCGATTCAATTTTTTCACATTTTCTAAAACGCCATACAATCTATGTCAGAATATAGTCATATAGTTTCATTTTGAACCCGTATTCTTTACTTAATACAAAAGTAATAAATTACATGTTTTCTTTGTCAATATTTGAACTTGTTCAATGTATAGCATAAATTTTTTCTTTTTTTTTAAATTTTGTTTTTGTTCTTGAAAGAATTACGCAATATTAGCGTGACTTTAAGTACAAAACTTTCCATATTCTTGGTAAAAAGATCAAATAAAAAGTATAAGAAAAAACAGAAAAGAATGAATAAAAACCAAAATAGAAAAATAAACAATACTTTAAAGCCAGATTGTATCATATAAAACGCGAGCACAAAAAAAAAAAAACGAATTGTCGTAATATTAGAGTTTTTCTGAACAATTCTATAGCTTACAATGTTTTATGAAAACAACATTGATATAGTGCAATCAATAAGAGTAAAATTCTATTTTAAAATTGCATTTTTGTTTTCTTTTATTGTATTAATAGCTATAGAACCATAGCATTATTTAATTCTTTTATAAAATATTTTAATACATATCAAAATCTCAGTGGAATGGTGATGAATACACCACTTTATATTTATGGTATATATATATATATATATATATATATATATATATATATATATATATATTAGGGTGGTTCTTATTTTGGCAAAGTCGAAAATTTGTTGCTCCCACCCGCCAAAATTACTCCAAATAAATAAAAAAAAAAATGTCCATACACTTCCCAGACCTGTCAGATGATATTAACCCGTGCCTGTTGAAGGCTCAACATTTGCATTTAGCTTAAATGAAGAAATCGCCTTTTTAGACATTTTGGGATATAACTTTTATTGTATTTACTTTAAAAATATTTCAAAATAATCACCAAAAAGCTAATGAAATATGCTTTTTAGTAGTCCAAAATTCATGCAATTCTGATGATTATTAACAGAGTGGTGTGAAATTGAAAAATATGATTTCTGACTCAGAAAAAATCTATAATGCTTAATAATCATTGATCATTATAGCTTTTTTTTGAGTCAGAAATCATATTTTTCAAATTCACACCACTCCGTTAATAATCATCGGAATTGCATGAATTTTGGACTACTAAAAAGCAAAAGTTTAACATAGGTTTTGGACAGTGTCACATATGACGCGTTATAACTGCCTAATTTGTTACATCACTACTTCATATAGTCAAACTTTGTTTACTAACTTTACAGCTGAACTTGTAATAAAACTTAAAATCAACACTGACATAGTTAAGAATCTTTCAAGTTACCGTGGCAACAGCAATTACAAGCAACAAAACAAATGAAGCGAAACAAAATCAACATTAACACCACACTATTTAGATTTTTCTGTCTCGGAATATATACTCGTATCAAGTGTCAGATCGCATCTATTATCAGTCTCATCTGATACAATCCTAACCTATTCTCTATCAACTCTATTCTACTGCAAACACCTATCTGTCGTAATTAATTATGATCATTAGCAGACTAATCGATTAGGTGATGTCGGTAGAGTGAATACACGTCACTTTACATCGCGCATGCGTATTCATTCTGATATACACAAACGAATGGTATTATCAATATTCTATACAGTATGTAAATGTAAGCATTCAAGCGTCATTCACACTTCTCTACTTAGTACAAAATTAGTTTTATATGTTTTAGTTCCGTAATACTATTGATTCCGAAGAAAATTTTACTTTAGATCCGAGATTTTTACTTTTAAACTTAACAGTAACTCAAGTAATAGAAATAAAAGAAAATTATTTCTAATTAGGCCCGATTTTATAATACATACATACATACACAATTAATAGATTATCTTACACGTATAATAAATTTTGTACTATGAATAATTTTCCTGATATATTTACTGTATCTATAACTACTTTTAAGCGTTTAATTTCTTTGATTTTGTATAATATTTCTTCATAAATTTCTTGTATATGTAATATAATATAATATAATATAATATATATATATATATATATATATATATATATATATATATATACATATATATATATATATTTTCTCTTATTTCATAATATGTATTTTACACTAATTATGTAATTTTCGTTGATACCAATTTAATTTTCATTTCTGTGTGATAAATTTTCTTTGTTCATTATAATTGTAGTGCTACTCTGTCATTGGGATTGATTCCTGTTGAGTAGCCAAACATATAAATAAATAAAATCACGGCATGTACAAAAAAGGGTGTGGCACAAATTCTTTTCAACATCCCGAAATCAATCGCCTCCAAACATTCCTATCCAAACAAGCAACTTTCGCTTCATCCACATTCATAATTCCTCTCATATATGCTCTTTTATTCCTACTTTTGCTACAACATTTTTTTTCAATTTTACACTCATCATACACTAATCTATTTCGTACCCGATCTCTCCTATTTACACCACATACCCCACGTAAAAATCTCATTAATAATCGCTATATAAGGTGAGTTATTGAATAAAATGAATCTATATATGTATATATGAATAAATCGTAAAATATGTGTTAGTAAATAGTGAGTGGTTCAGTGACTTTTACTTATAGTATGTGAACAATTTTCGATTGTCAAATAAAAATCTCAAAAATTGCACATTTCCACATAACATCAGCGAAGAATGTGTTTAGTTATAAACACATACATACATAGGCACCTTTACGTGTTCCTTATAACATACAAAACATTTATATGAATGTATGTGATATAAATAATTTATAATAGTTGACTGTAGTTATAAATAGACACAATAAAATTACTTCTATTTACTGTTTTCAAATAATACGATTAATAATTTTCTGCAATATATTATTATGCGATTTTAATTTATTGATTATCATAAATATTTTTCACGTAAATTACGTTCAAACTATAATTTATGTTAAGCTCCTTCTGTAGGGGTAATTATTAATGTTTGTTTTGTATTTTGAAATGTAAGTATGTTTCGTTTTTATTGCGTCAACATATATTTTAATGATAATTTTAAATTTTAATCATTATTTTTGTAATTTGTATATTGAAAATACAATAAAATAAGTATTAATTCGAGTAAAGAATAGATCAATTTTTTTTAGAGTATATAAACGTATTGTTCAACAGAAGTATATAAAAAAAAACTTTAATTTTCATTATTTAATAAAAAAGTATACAATTCAAATAACTATTAAAACTTCAATTAACTTGAAAACACATTTCAAGATAACAACCAATTAACAAAGCAATTAAAAGTTGATAAAAAAACGACTGTACATCGTGAAAATGTAATTTCTGCATTAAATTTGCAATTATAAGTAGACATACGCTAGACGTGCCATTCTAACCTAACACCGTAACGTTATTTCTAAATCAATCACGCAGAAAACAGAACCAGCCAGCCAGCAAGCATATGTTCTCATTTCGGAAACATAAAACTGGCCTAAACGGCCTAAAGAGTCTCATTCAGACGATACTCTACTTATCACAAAATTAGTCTCATATTTTTTCATGCAGAGCTAGTGGTTCTAAATGATATTAATAACTATTTTTTAATACAACTAGATTATATTATTATTTCTTCTCGATAAAAATGAATTTCAGTATTTACATTATTTTTAATTTAATAGTAATTTCAATTTCTACAACCAGTACTTAAAATAGCACGTTTTTCACAAATAGAAAATTTAAGTACACGAGCCATAAGGCAATGGGACAGTCTCAATTACATACACATATTAGCATGGAACCCCACGGACAAGTGCCTATGAATTCTGAATATAGGTGGATAAAATTTTGATCTTAAAACAATGTACTATCTTGAAAGGTCCTGGCCTCATAGCAACTTTTCGGAGGCTTTTATTTTAGAAACTTTACAATATAAAACCAGACAAATTTGGTATTATCAAATTTGGAATTACATTTTGAAGTGTTCTATGTATTTAGTTTCACGTTTAGTTCAATACAATTTTTTATTAAGTCCCATTTTGATTTTTTTAAAAAGACATTTTTTCAAAAAAAAAAATCATAGATAAAAAAATAGCTAGAGATTTTTGTTTTAGCAAACAGACAGAATCACTAGAAATTCGGAGAGTTTTCCAGATAATCAATACTAGTCAATACAAAAAAGTTATAAACTTTTCATGTTCTTTATTATAATATCAATTAAAAAATTGGGCCACTGTTAATAGTAAAATATAATATAAAATTGAATGTCAAAACACAAATAATGGATGTAACATGTCTTCAGAATCTCCCTGGAATTTATTTATACAAACACTTTTTTTTAGCATTTTTTACAATAAATTGTAACTATCTTTACTTTTCCATTCATATGAATAATAATATTATAATTATTATATTTTTTTGGGATAGATAAATCAACAAATAATAGTTTTAGGCGATTAGAAGTAACTTTTTTTAGGAGTTTTGTCCACCTAGATTCAAAATTCATACCACCACTCTGCGGCGTGATTATGTATGTATATTTAGAACAATACAATTAATAAACTTCATATAAAAAAAATTTGATTAATAAAGATGAATCTTAATTGTGAATGAATAAATTGTTTTCAATATCATCTATAACACGATTCAAACGAAGAAGCAATGAAAATCAGCAGGTGATTCCAAGAAACAAAACAACTTCATATAACTACAAAAATCTATGTCAATTGTTTCACGACAGGCGAAACAAAAAAAGAACAAAAACTATCTTGAAATGTGAACAATAAAAACTGCCGACAAAGAAATAAATCTCCTTTTTTTTTACATGTATAACATTTAAAAAAACATCCATGTTTACTCGTAATACGAACTACATTCTTGATCTAGTTACCTTTGCTACGAAAAAAAAAAAACACTAGCGAAGATGCCGTTCTAATATTTGTCGATGTGAAAAATATATTAATCAATTTGTTTTTTTATCAAATAAAAATATCGGATCATTTAGAATTAGATGAATCAGTAAAATAAAAATGTAGAGATTAAAATAATACTTTCTAAATATGTAATAAGTTATAATATAAACTGTAGATTAAATTACATTTGACATATTTGATAGATGAATTTAGAATAGTATTTCTTGGGTGGTTTTTTATCGAAATATTCTTTTTTTTTTTTTTTTTCGTGATTTGAAGTACAGTTATAGAAATGTCCGTTATTAAAATCTAAATAAAAATTGAAAACTTATATCTTGACAATTCAATATTTCATTTAAAAAAGTCTACATTGAAACGTTTTTATCATTAATTCAAAAGTAATTACAATATTTTGATTTGTAAATTGAGTTTTTATAATAAAAATAATAATAAAACTTAACAAAATCTTGTCACATAAAAATCTTTCTCATATAGTTTGTTATTAAATATGAAATTCATAATAAACTTCATTTTTGGAATGTATAAATATCTATTTTTATTTAGCATTTAAAAGTTAATGTTGCTGCAATATAAAATTTATAGAAAGACAATGTATTCTCTATAACTATAGAACTAAATATTTATATACCTAATGTATATACGCATTAATATTCTAGAAGCATTCCACTATATGTATTAATAACAATGAAATAATATTGTTTTAATATTATAACTAACAAATCATTGTTTTAGTTATTACAACATTTTGTTTATATTTATTAAATAAATAAAATAGAAATAAATAGCAGTATTGATGTATGATAATTTATACATATATATATATATATATATATATATATATATATATATATATATATATATATAATAGCTTTCATACTATTTTAGATTTTTTTAAACTTATGTGTTTGTAAATTCTTTAACTGGAATATCTGTAAAGACTTTCTTACACTATCCTACTTATTTTGATATTAGTTCTATATGTTTTATGCTAGTATTCTATATTTGTTCTATAGCGCTACATAATTTTTTAACCTACAAAATTTTCTATTTAAAAAAAAAAGATAAAAAATTCTCTAGTACTATAAAGATTATATATTACCACTACTAGCTATAACTCAATAAAAATGGATAAAAATATTTGACCTATGAAAAAAACATATGATCTACCGGATAGTACCTATGAAAATAATAGTTTACCTATGTATTAAATAATTAATCTATGGTTTTAATTTTTCACCTATAGAATTAATTATTGATCTATAGAAATATTTATCGACCGATGAAAATAATTATCGACCTGTGATCTGTGATCTGATCTATAAAATTAAGAAAGTGGATATTTATACATACGGTATGTATACGCAATTGGCTATTTATGCATACAGTATTTTTACGTAATTGGCTATTTAGGGTAGGTTAGGTTAGTAGGTTGGTTTATTTGTCTATGTGAAATAAACAAATAAATTTTTTCTCTACAAACCTTCAACTGCATATTTAATAAAAATGGAAAAAAAACTGTATTTTACGATCTTATCAATACTTCCGATCCGAAAATACGAGTACAATTTCTCAAACACGTTCTTAATGCAAATTAAATTCGAAAAAATAATACAAATAAAAAATGCATGTCAACGTATTCTATATATGCCAGTTGACACTGTTTTCGAAAACGAAAAACAGCCATAAAATTTCTAAATAACCATTTTTGAATACAGTTCATCAGAAAACCAGCTACGCATAGTAAACAAATTTTCTAATATTTTAGGTGTTTTATCTTCCAATTATTTACATAAAAGAAAATTAATATACCACGGTTTTAAAACGTACTAACAAATAAAAAATTATTTCTCCTAGAACCCCCCCCCCCCATTCAGATTTATAACCCCATATAGATTCCTAACCCCGTACAGATTGTCCTGAAAAGTATTACAAGTAAATAAATTATTATTATTATTATATAATTTTAGTCAATCACAAATAATTTTTTATTTATTTTAAGAATAAATAAAATTGGAAATAACTGACTCTAATCCGAATAAAATAATTATTTTTTTTTATTTCGTATTACTTCAATCCTTGTTCTATTAAAATGAATTTCATTTTCAAAAACATTAAACAATTGTGTGTGTGTGTGTGTGTGTGTGTGTCCCCGATTAATTACGAGATATCGATCGTTCATTTGTTACTTCCGGCGATGTTCAAATGTTTATCCATGGCCAGCTTATCGTTAAAAACACTATGGCGTGAGAAACAAAATCAAGTTTTGAATTTCACTGCGCGCGGCAAATATCAATATAATTTCTCTATCTCTCTATTTTGTCTTTATTAGGTGACAGAGTATATTTTCTACAATTTTCTAACCATGCATAACGATTTATAATCTGCTAATATAGATAATTGCAGTTTGAATGCGAACGAATGAAATTACTAGGATCGCTTACAAGAAAGATTTTACGTTTGCTGTTTCGAGATGTTAAAATTTACACATTAGTTTCGGATTAAAGCTTGAATTTAGTTTTCATTTCTAGAACATGGATATAGATATAATTATCTATAACTGTATCGCCATATTTATATCTAATGTTAAATATGCAATCTGTAATTGTAGATGATATTTGATAAATCTGCAAAATTATACCATGCATATGCAGAATAAGTATTTAGTCGGAACAAGATTTATGATGCGTATCTTAATAATATTTTAAGGTTTTTAAAATATATTGTAAAAAAAAATAAATAAATAGCAAAATTACAGAAAAATAATGGTAAAATTTTATTATAAAAAATCTGTAATTTCATTTTACCGTATAAATAGTCTGTATTTCTCCCTGAAAATTCTGTAAATTTTACATAATTCATAATAATCACATAAAGTAAGTAAAAATGATCTAATAAGTATGTAAAATTGCTTACTTTCTGCAAAATGCATCACATACTTAATGGAAAATTACGAAATTGTTGGTATAACTTCTCAAATTATGTAAAATTACAGCTTGCCTATTAATATCTGTAATAATTTAAAATACATCCTTTATAGATAAATTTAGAAAGGATAAAAATATTTGACCTATGAAAACTATGTAAACTATGTAAAATTATGAGACAGTTAAGCAGTTTTATTTTAATAATATTGTAGAATAAATGTAATTATAAAATTACATTTATAACTCTCAAACATCACTACAATCATATACTTATAATTTGTACAATTTCATGTACAAAATTTGAAGAAGTGGTATTTTCCTGGAGTTTTAATAGTGATAATATTTACATTAAACATTAACAAAAATATACATTACCATTAATACTTATAAATAAATTTAAAAAATCAACAACACATTAATGACAAATCAATATATAGTATCGTTGTCAGATAAATGACATTTTATTTACGATAAAATTTTCGATAAAAAAACCTTTTAACAACGAAATTTTAATGTAAACATATTAAAAATTTAAGTAGACAAAATAGTTTCAAACTCGAAAAACCGACATAAAATTTGAAGATCAACGAATATATAATTTATGTTGATTGACCTTTTAACCTAAACATTTATTTAGGTTAATGTCAATGGTTACATCCAGTTTTGATCAAAACGGCATTTTTTTCCATTTTGTTACTCTGCAAACAAAGAACTTTCGGTTCATAAATTTGATTATATTATAGTAGAACCAGATTTTAAAATACAGTAAAAGCTGCTTATTTAGAATTACTGATTATGTTATCAGTCGGATATTTTTATCACTTTCGTGAAGAATGTATATATGGAACTACATAAAAAAACATTAGTGCTTATATCGAAATTAGTATTATCTAGCTACCTAGCAACTTTAGCAAAATAAAATTTTCTTTTACGGACTCTAATACATATTTAGAGTATATCAAAATGTCAAAATTTCTATAACAGAAGGTATAATCATTCCTATTTAAAGAAAAACATTTAAAGGCGGCAATTGTACATAAGCAATTTCCATGTAATAAGTTAATAATTTTTCAAAATAATAATAATAATAAAGTCCATTTATTAAGCGAGGGAGGTTAAGTGAGGTTACTAAACACTATTAAAAAGATACGATTCCGTGTTTATATTTGTGATGAAAGGTGTGCCGCGTCGCAGCCAGTGTATATGTGAAGTTTTTGAAGTTTATTGCAGCTGATTCAGCTGCGCGCACACCGCACCTTAGTCACGAATCTAAATACGCGAGAGAAAACTTCCTAATCGAACTTTTTCATTTCCGAAATGTGAATATGACTAATTATATTGTATACAGCCTTATTTAGTTTTCTGATTATCATATTTATGAGCTCGCGATTTCATTTTTACATTTCGTTGCTTTGTTGTGGAACTGAGGATCTCGGTAGATTAGTGACCAAAATACGTCACTATATAAGTTTTAAGATAATGGCTATTTATATATAGATACATACATACATAGTAGCTAAGTAACTTTTTTCTCTAACTCATCTGGTTTGGCAGGAAAAATTATTGAAAATTTAAATTTTTTGCATTTTAATTTATTTTTTATTTGCTGCCAAATCAGAATGAGTTAGAGAAAAAAGTTACTTAGTTATTATGTAGCTAATTTTTTTCTCTATTTTACTGATTTTTTTCAGATTTTTTGAGCAAATTTTGAAAAAAGTCTTATTTTGAAAAAAATTCCAAGGGTACCCCCCTTGAAAAAATTTCAAAAATTCAGTTTTCATTTTTTTCTACTAAACAATGCATCCTAGAATAATGGTTTCTACTCTCAATTATAGCACTCATTATTCCGCATTTTTCCATAACATGCTTATTTTCCTACACCTCATAGTTTTTGAGAAAAAAAAAAAAAAACCAAAAAATCAAAAAAAAATTCTAGCGCCCAAACGGCACATGCTAGCAAATTAAAACTAAAACCAAATTATAGAACTTTTTATGCCCTATCGAAAAGTACTCTAAGTATTTTTCCGAATTTTACTCGAGAAAGAAGTATATCGCAAATTATCGAAACGAACGAACACCCGGTATATATATATTCTTATTAATATTTATTAATAATCGATGTTTCGACGAACTCAATGTCTTTCTTAATACAGAACTTAAACCTAAATCCGTTTTATTAATTAAGTTTCTGTTTTTATTATAATAATTGTTATTCTTGACAGTCAATTATTTCTAGCAAATTTATTTATGATCCAACAATCAACCGTTTTATACACTTCTAACCGTGTTATGTCCATTAGACGAGTATCACGGAAGTAGAGAGATATGTGCTGGTGTTTGTATTATTATTAGCAGACACAGACTGATGTTATGTCGTAGCATATGATGACATTGATTTTTTTATAATAAATAATTGAAAAAATAAAAAATAAAATAATCCTACAGACATCTGCCTGTAACAGAATGTGTGTTTATGTGACGCAAAAATTACTGAACATAAATTATATTAAAACAGCGATGTGCATGATTTACAGTTAAAATAACTATTAAAACGCTTTTTAACTTTAATAGGGGGCACTGTGCCGATGTGAATATTGTATATTATAGTCAGGACCGGACAAAAAAAAAATTTCAGCCCTTCGATAAGACTAACTGAGAAGGATGATAAATAGAATTAATTAATGACGGAATTCAGTCTTTCATATATTTTTATTAACTACTGAGCCAACGTTTCGGCAATCACTATTGCCTTTTTCAGAGCTAGCAGAATATTTTAGTAACGCAAATATACAGTATTTGATCAGTAAATTTAAAAAATACCAATTATCACTGTTATATATAAAAAATATGTCAAAAATTATTTTAAAATAATTAAGTATATGCAAAAATTAATAATTTACTAAACACTTCCATATATCGGTCCAAAATGCCTTAATCCGGTCCTGATTATAGTATATGGGACTGAGTAGATGTGCATATTTGATATGACATTTCTAGGTATAAGTATAAATGTTGTGCAGTTTTAATAGAAATTTATACGAAAGTTAAATTGTTTTTACTATGCTAGGTATATAAATATATATTTGCATTTAATATTCGCTCATATTTTTGCATATTTAATAATACTAATTGTAAGTATTAGCTGAAAAAGCCTATTCACTTACAGTTGAATGCACCTAAGCCGTTCAATTATTTTTTATGAGATAAGTATGCATGTAATTATTTACAATATGATATTTTAATAACTAAGTGTGTTAACGTAATATGAACTACACTGTAAAAAAATAGTGAAATCATAGTAAAAATTTATTATCAAAAATCTGTAATTTCAGTTTACTATATTCTATATTTCTACCTCAAAATTCTGTAATTTTATACATAATTCATAATAATCACATAAAGTAAGTAAAATTGACCTAAAAGTATGTAAAATTGCTTACTTTCTGCAAATTGCATCACATACTTAACGGTATAACTTCTTAAATTATGTAAAATTACAGCTAATATATTAATATCTGCAATAATTCATTAAAATAATGCAACTTAACACATATTTCGTGTAATAATACTAATAAAATATTTTAAGTTTATTCATTTCAAAATACATCCTTTATGGATAAATTTAGAAATGTATGTAATTATATCAATAATAATATTACAGAAGTAAACAAATTTTAGCTATTTATTGAAAATGCCTGACAGTAAATTTACTTGAAGTGAATTTACTAATAAAACTGTAATATTACAATTCCGTTGACAATATCATATTACATAATATGTTTGTAATAATTCTGATATTATGTATTTTTAAACAATTATATGCATTATAATATCTCATAGTTTGTAAATAAAATTGAATATATATTGTTTTTAAAAGTGTAGCTTCGAGTTTTCTCATAGCACATTTAATTACAAATATAAATAATCATGGCAGGTAATAACATAATTTCACCTCTAATCATTTACCCAAATACCGTATTCAGGCTGCGTATTGCCTTCCCCGCAAAAATAACAGTAATAGACAATTTCATAGATGAACAATGTTAGTAAAGTCAGTGAGGATGAGACACAGGCGGGTATTATTGTGTGATTAATTAGCAATAGATATAATCAACACTATATAATAAAGAATAGAATTGTCGATAACTTTAACTTTACGTGAAACGACGTGATTGTTTATTTACACCTCCTGGGGCTTTCTCTCGTCAATCATACTTATCGGTCGATGAGATTTTATTGCTTATTTACCTTCTCCGGATTCTTTCAGCCATTTAATTAATTGGATATTGGCTATTTGTATATACATACAATAAATTTATTTAAATAAATATTCCTGATGGTAATGTACATTGAGTTATACAGAATTAAAAACCTAAGGTAGTTATATTTTAATATAATGAATTCTGAAAGTTTTTTTACCATGTTAAGAAAGAAACTATGTATTTCCCAAACGGGGCAATAACACGATTGGGGCGTAACATATGTACATGTCTATCGTAAATTAGAAAAAGTAATGAGTAATAAATATTCTCGAAAGTCTAGACTATAAAACAAAAGCCACTCTTCTATATATACAATCTGCAAACACACCTTGCAATAGCCATAAACCGTAGTGCAATTTCTACGAAATTAACAATCAGGTAATTTGCAAATACAACGACTTTTTGCAATGTTTAAGTTTATTAACCTAACATTGCAAATGTTGAAGAAAAATCGAGAAATGCAGAATAAAAATACAGATATGAGCAAAGAACTTTTGCACTTTAACATAATTAAATATGATGTCTGTCCACGTTTATTAAATGAATTGAGAACTACACTGAACTATTTTATATATATATATATATACGTGTATGTGTTACACTATATAATTTTAAAATATTTAAACAAAATATATTTGTCACAGATCAATTAACCTAAAAACTATATGAATACAAAATTAATACTCTGTTGACAAAAACATTTTGCATATATTTTTTTTTATTAGTTATATTCGCAATTATCCTCTACAATAATTAACCACTCTGTATATATATATATATATATATATATATATATATATATATATATATATATATATATATATATATATATATATAATCTTTAACATCCTGTCCATTATATTAAACATCATACAAGAATCACTTAAAAAAAAACTCATTGACTAAAATAAAAGTTATTTTAGTCATTTACGTGCAATTTAAAAGTAAGACAGAATCGGAAAGGAAAAAAAAGTTCAAAAGAGTTTCTAGTGGACACTGGTAGAAGCTGCAAAAATGCTTCAACACTTCCGACTTAATGATGTGAAGTTAGTTCGTTTGAGCCGAAGGTAATAACGAATAATCACAGACTGTTAGAATTACAGTAACCGTTCATTTCAGACGCGGCGATGAAAGAAGATGAAGGAGAATTATTTTTAACTTATTGTCAGCATAGCATGCACAGGGTGGCTAAAACTTTGTGAAAACCAATTTCCCCGACTTTTCCCGGTTTTCCAGAACTTTTTTTCATTTTTCCCTGACTTTTATATTTAAACAAATATAAATTCCCAAGTACTGTGAATCACAAAATATTGATTAAAATCGGCTTAAAATTAGATAAAGATGAGTTACAACCTCAAACTTAATTAATGATAATGATTTCTAAGTCTAGGTGTGAAAAAATTGAGATAAGATTAATTTGAATATACTAAAAGTGAAATTCATTAATTTTTGCCGATTTTATAATAATACAATTACAAATTTGCACAACATTTGTGTTTGTAATTTTGTAACTTCGCCAAACAAATTTTTTCCCTGACTACAAATGAAATTCCCTGACTTTTCCAGGACCAACGAAATTCCCTGACTTTTCCCGGTTTTCCAGGTTTTGGCCACCCTGCATGCAATAAGTCTTATACCATCTATAAATATGTTTTTTTTTTACTTAACTATTCTATCTATTGTCTTTCGTCAATAAAAAAATAATCTAGTAATTTATGTAACAAGAAACGTCGAAACGTTGATTTTTATAAAACAATTAAACAAAATCTAATCCTAAAAAAAATGAGTTCTAAAAAATATTTTACTATATTACGTGATTTATATTTGATTTATCAATATTTCTTGACTAAGTGTGCCCGTATTTCCAATTTCATTTATTCGTAAGATAAGTAAAAAAATAATGTTGTGATTGGACTAAAAATGTATCCCAATATTTCATCAGCTAATTTTAAAATTATTGAAACATTTGAAAATATTGTGCCTAAAAAAATAAAGACGCTATAAATTACAAAAGTTTGATTTTACATAATAAAACTTTTTGTTTTAGAAAACAAATTTTTTACATGCCTGGTAGATGACTGGTAGAACGAGCTCGGTTTTAACTTTTAACTAACGGTTTTAAAACAACGCAAAACTGTCATAAAAACAAGACTAAATAAATAAACTAAAACACACCCTAAAACTGAATGCGTGGTATAATTATTATTAATTTTAACGAGATATATTAGAAACTGTTGGTATAATTGTAACAGATCAATTAGTTTTGCTCCAATGATGTTAATATTGTAAAATATAAACAAAATTGCGTATTTACATTATTTTTATTTATTATCATGTTCCTTGTAACATATAATGTACTGATAATAAATTTACAGATAATATGAAAGAAAAATACAAATATTGCAATATGTAAAAATCAATAACAAAATAATATATGTATGTGTAAAAGGCATATTAACTTAATTTAATCTTTCATAAAATTATTTTTTTAAAACAAACATCATATTATATTAAAATAACAAATGCTTTACGTTTAGTTCTGTATAATTTTTAATTTAATTTTAATTTTAATTTATATAAATAACAGAATTTTATCCTAAATCCGTTTTTATATTAAATTTTATGTTTAAAAACTACATCAAAAAACAATAAATAATGTATTATTACAAATAATACCCATTATTTAAAAAAACAATTTATATATCATTAAAAGCATAAATTAAATACTAAATCTATGAAAATCTATTTGTCCTCCGACCAAATCATCAAAATATATTTAATTATCTTTATAAAAATAAACATAAACAAAAAAAAAAACAGTTAAATATAAATAAAACCTTCTTGTAACAGTACAAAGATTAGAATAAAAAAAATCTCATAACAACATTATAAACTAGTCATATTATTATTGTATGTTATTATTACTCATTAGTTTAAAGGCTCAAACTATTACTATAACTATTATAGTAGCTGACTTTGAATCACGAATTATTCTCAGCTATAGCTCTGGTATAATGAGTAAATTTTCGCGGACACAATTAGAGAAGGAAAAAAAAATATTTTTTTGGTGTTAATCCAAGAGAAGTACTTTTATAATATTGAGTGCCAGGTTAAATAGTAAATTATATTAAATAAAATTATATAGTATGATTACAAAATAATGTCAAGTATATACAGAGTTGCCAAGTTTAATACAAAAAAAAAATAGTTTGTCTTTTTTGGCACCTGACAGGTAATTGAAGAGATATTTTGACTATTCAGCTTTTTGGCTAATTAATTACATTGTAATACATATTCACAAAAATTATGAAAATTACAAAAAATTTACTACTATAAATATTTGGATAATTAGTGATATTTACCTATTATTTATCAAATTATTAACTTAATTATTATTAACTTCATTTTTAATTACAAACTTAAAAGTTTTTAAATTTTCTTGAATCTTTAATATATTTCGGCAATTTATTCTATTCAAGTAATTCATGGTAAAATATATTATTTAGTAGTACTACTTTTAGTAATATAAAAATTATCATAATTATGCATACTATTAAATTTCAGACTGCCACTTAAATACTTGAAAAGCAAACAATGTAGCATTTTAAATATAAAAATTATTCCAAACATTTCTAAGAAAGTTAAACATTTAACCATTTTAGTTTCATTAACATATTGTTAAGAAAGTGGCTATTTAAACATACGGTATGTATACGCAATTGGCTATTTATACATACAGTATTTTTACGTAATTGGCTATTTAGAGTAGGTTAGGTTAGTAGGTTGGTTTAGGGGTTTTTTTTTTTTTAGTATGTATAAATAGCCAATTGCGTATACATACCGTATGTATAAATGGCCTCATCCTATTGTTAATGGGTTCATATCTATTTATTACTCTCATAGGATAATATAATAATACAAAAAATTTTAAACTTCATGATTTATGCAAATGTCGAAAAGAAAATTGAAAAATTGTAATATTTATTTACCTGGAGTCAGCTTTAAATGAGAATGGCAGAAAACATTATACATCTATTTACCTGAAACAAAGAAAAACAAATGAAAATTAATTTTAAATAGCAATTTCAACGAGAAACAAATGAAAATGAAAACGTAAACAAAAGACGATCGTATTACCATAGCTTTTATATGAAATTGTATATTCCGAAAATTTATAATAAAAACATAAATACTGTTTACATATCTTTATTATTTGTATGCTAATTATTTTATTTATATTTTCATTGTTTCATAAAAATACAGTATTATTTTGGTAAAAATTTTATACTTTTGAGATTGAGATTTCTTCACATGTGTAGCATTATAGAATGTTTTGTATTTTTCTATCATTAGTAAGTAATAGTAAAAAATCTTTTAGAATTCATTATATTAAAATAAAACGGCTTTAGGTTAAGTAGATAAGTAGATAGATAAGTAACTAGATCATAAAATTTATAAATTTTAAATTAATGGAAGCCAATTTTTATTTAAGTCAATGCCTTCACAGTGATTGATGTTATCTTTTTCTTTATAAATTTCTCTTGCTTCTCTTAATTTATAAATTTTATTTTGTTAGCTAGTAACTTGTTTCTAGGTTCTGTTTATTTACTGTAAATGTCATTTGTATCAGTTTTCTTGATAAAAACGGACGTTGAGTTCGTCGAAAACGATTATTAATAAATATTAATACAGAACTTAAACCTAAAGATTTATTATAATAAAAAATCTTTCAGTACTTTTTATATTAAAATAAAAAAGATTCAGGAGTAAATTCTGCATAATTATAATTAAAACTCGACGTTTCGATATACTAAAACATTAAAAAAAATTATCTAAGGATTTTTTTGCATGTTCTGTGCTTTTATCATTAATTTCAAAATAATTTTTTGCTTCTGTTTTTGATCAAATATACATAGTTTTTCAATTTTTGATCATTTTTATTATATTTGGTATTATAAAATTTAAATAAACTATTATAAAGTCGTTAATAAATAATTTTAAGTAAAAGTCAAAAGCACTTTTGGCAAAAATCACTTTTATAAATGAGGTGAGAATACGAGCCCAAATCATTCAACAAACAAAAGATTCACGACTCAAGATTAATTTCAAATTAGAAAATCATAACAAACTGAAACTTCACTTCCTGTAATTGTAATTATCTCAATAAATTAGAAAAAAAATCTATTGTTTTCCCAAAACAAATTAACCTTGCACCTTAAAACGCCTCGAAGAGTTTACTTAGTTACGCTTTTTTTTCGGAATCAATTTCATTTTAATTTCGTTATAACGACAAGAATATAAACTCGAGAAAAAAATACACGTTTATAATTTTTATTCTCGTGATTTTACTATTAAAAAAAAATCAACATTCATTTTTCATGGCGTGACCTTCATTTAAAAACTTTTGTTATAAACATACACACTAACAGAAAAAAACTGCAAACAATATAAATATGTACATAATGTAAATCGTCGTTGACCTAAACAAATTAAAAACATAAACAATTGCATTTAACCGAATCATGTAGCCAATAATCGATGAAAATCAAACAAACGCACATCACACGTTGTCATAGTTACAAGATGAATTATACGTTTGCAGTAATACACAGATTCACCGATGAATATATAAATATTAAAGTGTTGTTGCTATACGGTTGCTATAGTAACGCAATAAGACAAACATGTGGCCGCACAAACAGTCTGGTTATCATTAATCAAAGAGATTGTGTATGTATGTTGGTTAGATTTGTGCTAAGTTTGTGCTATGCTATGCCTATGTTGTGTTTGGTTGTGCAAATTATGTACGCATAGCAGACAGGTCATAAGTTCACAGTTCACACGCTTGTTAACGTATAAATGTAAATGATATAAACACAGATGAATGATAAAGTTTCTGTATATGATGACAGCGAAATTGTGATAACTGAGAAAAATTATATTTAGATCGGAGGTTATTACTTTTAATTAAAAAGTAAGAAAGTGTCTATTTATACATACGGTATGTATACGCAATTGGCTATTTATACATACAGTATGTTTACGCAATTGGCTATTTAGAGTAGGTTAGGTTAGTAGATTGGTTTAGATTTTTTTTTCTTTTTCAGTATGTATAAATAGCCAATTGCGTATACTTACCGTATGTATAAATAGCCTCACCCTAAAAGTAATCGTGTTTCTCAACTGTTAACTTTTGTTTTTCTAATAGAATTAAAAAGTTTGATAAAGAAATAATAATATTTTTATTCTGATTTCTCAAGTTTGATTACAGCTTCAAATAAATCGAAATTTAATTTATTAAAATTACAAATATTTACCTAGACATCAATCACTAAATAGTAAAAACAAATTACTTTATGTGCGGAAAAAGTAATTTTGTTGTAAAACATAAAAAAAAAAATTATAAATAATAATCGATTAACTATATAACGGCAAATTAATTCAATCAATAATAATTACTAAGACAGTGTGTGAGAAACAGAACTTTTTAATTAGTTTTTGTTTTTTGCTCTGTGTCTCTCGATTTTTGCTAGTTGTAGTTCAAGGTCGCAGTATAAAAACATATTGCTCCACTTTTTCTCAGATTTCGTACTTTGCACATTTTTTCACACACATATAATTCCATAATATCATATATCATTTTAAAACTAAAAAACTTTAGGCTTTAGTTCTGTATTCTGTATTATTTTTCATTTAAATTTAATGTCAGTCGTTAGTTGTTTAAAAATTTAAGAAAAATATATGTACTTACTATATTTATAGTAAATTTGTAGAAAATAGTGCAATTACTAGTACAACGTAGTAGTACAAACCGACTCACAACAAATATTGATCTAGTTGTAGAATTTTCCAGAAAATAATAAGGGTTATATATCCAAGGTGATAATGAATTTATAAACACGCAATATCATTTTTGTCTTTCTAAATAGTAGATGTCCCCACAAATATTATCTTCATTTGTTATGTAAAAATATTCCTACTCTTATTTAAATATCAAATATTATCTTATATTTATTTATCTCGTAATAATTAAATTGAGTTAAAAGTATATAATATGTGAATGATTTTGAAAGCATATATACATTTGTGCAGACGTCCGATAAGTAGATGAAATGGAATAATTAACAGTGAGTATGATTTGCATGATCGAATGTCAGGATAAATGTGGCAAAAGCAAAAGTTACTTTTCTGGATAGTAGATGTTTGGAGGAAACTAATTTCGGGATAGTAGAAAGAGTTTGTGCCACATCCATATATAATAATAATAATAATAAGCTAATGATATGTATTTATTAGTTTATAATAATAGTAATAATATTTTATTTAAATAGCATTAAGCTAATAATGATAAAAAATAAAGACATTGTACAATTAAATATATATCTGTATACAGAAAAAGTGGTATAATTATGTAAAATATTTAGAAAAAGTTGCTTAATTTATATGTAAATTCCCTAATTGAGACAGAACATTTAATAGCATTCGGTAAATTGTTGAATAATACCAGGCCATTATTATAAATAGACAAACACGTTTTTGCTTTATTTGTTCGTGAAATATACGAATTAGTAATATATGTGTGAATTTCACTAATATATTTTATATGTTTTTGAGCATTAATAATTACGAAATTTATATGTTAATATTTTAAATATGAATATCAATACATTGTATTGTTTATATTTCTCATGAACTGAATATACAAATATTTTGTTACATTCAAGGTGACTTACTACCAAGACAGGTTACGCCATAACGCAGTTTATAAAGTGTACTTAATCTAATCTGAGGAAGGAAGTAAATTGATGACGTTACCATTGCATATTTATATTGTTAATACTGTATATAAGTTGGTAATAATTAATTAATAAAATTTATAAATTTTATGATCCAGATACATATTTTGTTACTTATTTCTATGTTCTGTTTTTATTTACTATAAAAATATCAGTTGCATCTTTTTTCCTGACGAAAGGTTGATTATTAATAAATATTATTACAGAACTACGTATAACCTAAAGCCGTTTTATTTTAATATAATAAGTTCTAAATTTTTTACTATGTTAATTTTTTTAATATATATATATGTATGTATATATATATATATATATATATATATATATATATATATATATATATATATATATATACAAAATAAAAATAAAAGTCAACAAAATAAAAGTCAAACTACTTTAAATTAGTTTAGTTAAAAGTTACGATCAAAATTTTTCTGAGCCAAATTTTTTGACTTAATGAATGTTAAAATGAAATTAGTGCAATTAATTTACTATTTACGACTACGTCAATGTTTTGAGTTTTTAATGAAAGATAAATTTAATACTGTTAATTAATGTTTTGGATCATTTTTAACCCATAAAAATTAAAATCAGAAACTGTATCAATGTTCTTATTTATAAAAAGATAAGAAAGTATTTCAAATATTTTTGGAACAGAAACTTTTGCAATTTTTTCACAGCTAGCTATAAAATTGAATTTATTTTACAATATTCATTATGTTAAAATAATAATTTACTTATTTTATAAAAAAAAAAATCTTCAACATGAATAGAAAGTATAATAAAAATCTCGCATAGTCTGCAAAAATTTAATTTAAACTATTTTGCAGTACGTTGTAGGAAACGGATGACAAATATATATTAGGTCAGTGGATCAATAAATAAAGAGGTCACGCTCTGTACCGCTCCGAAACGGGAACGAACCGGTAAGCTCGGAAAATGGGACAGCAGAACGGAACGGTTGGCTTGACTGGGATAATGGAATTTTTGCGGTTAACGGTTTTGGCTGGAGCTGTGCGCTCTCAACCTGGTAAAAAGTGATGTTATTTTGTCGTTTTAGCAAATTCTTTTTTTTTTTACCTCGGATTTTATAGGGATGAGGAAGTAATCCGATGTTATTTTTATGGTTGTGATTTTCAGTTTTATTATGTGTGCGCCGGAATATGCTTTTATGAGATTTTTTTTATGGATGCAGTGAATATTTAATTTGTAAATGCATAGTTGAAAGAGATTTTTTTTTGTAATTAAATTTTTATACACAATATGGCCGAAACTCTTGTATTTATTTAAGCAAAAATAGTTTTTATATACATACATACATACACAATCATGCAATGTACCTAAAACACGATATGACAAACAAATAAAGATAGACTAGTTCTGCTTCACACATAATGGAAAATATGTCGCATTTGAATTGGAATTTATTGCATTTAAATTAGTTGATGAGTCCGATGAGTAGTTGGAGATGGTATGATTGAGAGGGTGGCTTGCGTTAGCGAAAGTTTCCAAGTAGTAGGAATAAAAGAGCATGTATGAGAGTGGAATTATGAATGTGGATGAAGCGAAAGTTGCTTGTTTGGATAGGAATGTTTGGAGGCGACTGATTTCGGAATGATGAAAAGAGTTTGTGCCACACCCTGCTTGGGTACATGGCGTGATTGTGTATGTATGTATGTTTGTATGTATGTATAAAGTGTGTGTGTGTTTTTTTTTTAATTCAAACTTCTCATTTATGAAAAAAAATACTAGTTTTTACAAAATATTCTCAAAAATGGTCTAAGGGTTGATAGGTTTAACTGTAGAGTCTATAATTAAACTTATCAAAGTCAGCTGTCAAAAGCACATTTAAAGTTGATGAATTTGTAACAATTCAATATTAGAAAAGCGAGGAAAATCTACGCAAAACAGAAAAAATTGGCACGTAGTCTACGAGACAAAAAAATTTGCAGATCTCTGGTTTATACCTACATTTATTGGGCATAAATAATTACTTTTCATAATAGGAAAGTAATGTAAGTGAAAAACAAAAGCACGTAGAATATAAAATATGTCACATCAATGTGGAAAGGTATTTAGGTTAGTTGTTCCCGTGTGCCATATTTTTGTATATACCGGACGCTGTAAACCCCAATAGTGACGTCATAACCGTGTGTGTGCGCGCGGTGGTTGTTTTTCGTTAGAGTGAGGTTAAAGTGAGGTGTGCAAACAAATATTATGTTCATGACAAACAAATAGAGTAATTATAGCCCTAGAAAAAGAGAGAGAAAGAGTTGTTACAACATACACACGACTGGGTCAATATAACGCGACATTACGGTATTTTTAGCGTAATAGCTAATGTGTGAGTCTAATACTCTTATTATGTTATTGATGTATAGAATTTTTTTCTTCACATTAATAGAAACCAATCTTTTTATTATAATTTTTACTAGGGCTGCTTGTGTATTTTGTAATTTTTCCCACCTTACCAAAAAAATGTTAAATTGTGCAATTTAATTAATTAAATTTTTTGTAGATAGTTAAAAGACTTATATTTAAATGATTTATTTTATTTAAAATTATAATTATATTTCTTGCTCATATGTTATATGTTTACATAATTATTTAATATTGGTTTGCACATAAGAAGAGCAGCTTTTTATTTATTTTAAGTTTTATATTTTTATAATTAATTGTATTTAAATGTATTCTCTATTAGCAAAAACTATAATAAATATCATTATTATTATTATTATTATTATTATTTAGTAAATCACACTTAAAAATTCAAAATATTAAAATAAAAAGGCTTCAGGACTTAGTTCTATATTGCTTTAATTAAAGAAAGTGGCTATTTATACATACGGTATGTATACGCAATTGGCTATTTATACATACTGAAAAAGCCAGCAGGATTGTGTTTAGAACAATTTTTATTTTCCTGCAGTAAACCAGGCAAATATATAAGGAATGTGTTTGATATGTGGGTAACAGGCACTTGTGTTGCATTATAGATATATATATATATATATATAAGTTAAGTAAACGATTATGGTTCGACTTAAAAAAATTTATTTTATTTTTATAACGGATAATGATTTACAAATCGATGTTAACAATTTCAAATACAGAATGTAACTAACTTAAACATATAAAAAAGTATATAATGTAAAATTAACTATCAGCAGTTTTGCTTTACAATTTTATGTATTCAAGTATCATGCAGTGGCGGGGTTCTGCTGTTATCAGCAGTTTCCGTGGGAATCTACGATTCTAACTCCTCCCCCCTTAGAATTGGGCATCCCCTGGAAGATTGACGTGGGGTTGAAGATTTGATAATTTCTGTTCCGCGGATGGACTCTGGTTTGATTTTTCGCATCTCGTTTGCAGGAACTTTCTGAGAAAAACTGTGAACATTACAACGCCAATGATTAATAAAATAATATACAGAGTTGCAATTGAATAATTTGTGACGTTGTTGATGTCGTATTCATCGATGTCTTCGTATTTATTGATTGGTATCTTCTGATCTTGAATGTTGTTGAATTCGGTGACGAGTTTTCGGTTGATGGAAGAACTGCCAAATATTGATTAATTTTATCAATTGGCTCGACGTGGTTTGTTCTTGTATTGATTTTCACATATTGACAATTTTTGTTGTTCTTGTATAAAATAAAATGTGTTCGCATGAGTTGTTGGCGATTTCATTTATTTAATTCGGACATTGAAAGTTATTAGGTTCTGTAGTACAAACATCGTTTAGAGATTTTATTTGATCATTAATAGATTTTAAAAAATATTGACTATTCGGGATTACAGTTACAAATCCAGACTAAAACTTGGTGGGAATGGATATGATATGAAACAATTCAAAATTTTTAAATTTTATTTAACTCATCATTTAGATCATTAATTTTAATAATACTGGGGTGCATAAAGTGCAATTTTCTATAACTTGTAGAATACTTAAAATAATTGTAAATAAAGTTGATTATAATTTGTTAAATAAAATTATTTTGGCTTCACTGATAACAATATATAACAGTTGTTTGATTTTTAACTTTAATTGTAATTCGTTTTGTCTGATTGTTTCAATTGTTTTATTGAACTTTTCGATTATTTGGTTGCTAACTGAATATTGATACTTTAATTGATTATTTAACTTATTTTGATTATTTTCTAAATGATTTAAAATTTTTGTAAATCTTTTATCGTCTTCGGCATCTAAATTGCCAGTAATTGATTTAATTATCGATCCTAGTCCGTTAATTATTCCTCTCTTATATCTAAACTTATCAGTATGAATGTTAAAGTTTCTAAACTTATTATCAATATTATTCTTAATATAATTAATTATTTTATTATTGTTTTCGAAATTTAAATTATCGACTGTGTAGTTTCTGATAGTTTGTTTTATAGTGTCGTGTTGTGTTCTTAAGCTGTTATATTGCTTTATGATTGGTTGCAAATCGTAAGTGTGTAAAAATGTGTGTTGTGATTTTTGTAATTTAGCCTGTCTTAAATTTAAAGGTAAAATTCCAAGATTGTTCGTAATATCTTTAATTTCTAATCCTGCGTTGAACGCGATGTAGACGGACCTGCAATATCGAAAATATTTTGAGTGATTTTTCTAGGTCGTTTTATATTTGATAAATGAATTTTCGACTGTTTTTTGTTATTATCAGTATTAATTTTCGTTGTTTTTAAATTCTTATTTACAGATTTAAATTTTTTTTTTTTTCTCTTTTTAAAATTAGCCTGCCGCGTTTTGTTAACCTTTTGTTTATTGTGTACATAAAGACTTTCGGGTATATCGGGTAAATTTTCTTGATTTTGGTTTAATTTGTTAATTAATTTTGTTTTAATCTTTTGGTAAGCTAACTTAACTTTCTTTTTGTGATTTTGATTTTTTACTTCGTATCTGTGTATATCTGGGAATCTGTACGACTTAGTGTAAACAGGCAACTCGTCTTTAGTACGTATGCGGTGTTTAATTTCATTTGTAAAAGATAAGGTTTTATCATCTGTGTGGGAAAGGTCACTGTACTGTTTAATTAAATTTTTTATTGTTAATTTTTCTTCAGTGTTTATGTGTTCTGTTCTAATTTGTGAAATGTCAAATTTATTATGAAATTTTTGGTTTTGAAAATTAATATTGTTTATTGCAAAATTATTTAATGATTGTACTTGTAATAAATTTGAAGTGTTTACTATGCATTCTTTATCGTTTGTGTTTATAACAGGATAATACGTTATATAATTTTTTATTTTTGCAATACCTTCTGGAATTCTAACATTTTTAATATTTATTTCTGAAATAAATACTTCGCCGTTTTCTATGTTGTTAATATGAAATTTTGTTATTTTTTCTGTTTTTGGAGGGATTGCAGTGTAACGCATGTGTGTAATAGGTTTGTAAAAATGAATTTTTATTTCAGTTTTTGGTGTTATGATTTTGTCGTGAGTGAGATCAATAATAGCTTCTAATATTTTTAAATTATCGAGTCCGAGTAAAATATCAAAATGACTATGAAAATCAAATAAATAATATTTTAAAATAGTATTAGAATTTTTGAATAAGTTTGAACTTGGCAATAAAATACTAAAATTTTCTACTGATGTGCCGTGAGCTGTAGTGATTTGAAATGTGTCGTTTTGAATTTTATTTTTAAAGAATTTATTTGCAATTTCTGGTTTTATAAAAGAACGCGTGCTACCAGTGTCGATTAGTACTTTTAAATTATATTCTGGGTAAATAATAAATGGTAACTCACTGTGATTATGCGATAAAGTTAATGATTCAAAATTTAATTTGTTTCCGAGGCTTTTATCTCTAAAAAATTATTCGAATAATTTTGATCGTCTGGTTCGGAAATAATAACATTACTATCGTCATAAATTTGTTTGTCACAATTTTGATAATCGATATATTGATCGCTAGAATTTTGTTCGTCAAAATTTTGATAATTATAATATTGCTCGCTATTATTTTGTTCATAATTTAAGTCGTTTATTTCTGTGTTAAAAAGTTCTTCTGTTGCGTATTTTGGTGTTTCTCTGTATTGTGCGTGCATATTTTGATAAGGACGCGGTGAAACAAAGCCGGAAGGGCCAGGTTTAGGTGTAAATGTTTGTCGTGTACTCACACTCATAGGCGTGGGTATAGGTAATTTTTTGTAGGGATTCGGTTGGAACACGTTTTGTTTTTGTGTTTGCGTAGAATTTTTATTTGTGTAATAATTATTATGTAATAGTGGAGATCTGTAATTTGATTGTTGTGGTGTAGGTCTATAATTTAATTGTTGTGGTGTAGGTCTGTAGATTAGTTGTGGTTGTGTATTTTTATATAAATGTGTTTTGTTTGTGTGTGCGAATGTTTGATTTTGTTTGGCTCTAATATTTTGTTGTGAACTTAATTGACTTTCTAGTTGAAAATCATTAGTTAACATATTAAGCGCGGTGTTCATATCTGGAGGATTTTTAGTCCTCATTAGTGTACCTAAGGGCTCTTTGAGTCCTCTTAAAAGAATTCTAACAGCGTATGATTGAAAATAGGCTATTAAAATTTTACTATCTTCTGCTTTAATTTGTGTTGATATATACGAAATTTGTAAATTTAAAATTTCTTGAACTCTATTAAAAAATTCGAAAGCAGTTTCGTTAATTTGTTTGAGTTCGGTTAGTTCAATATTTAAAGTGAAACAATCACGTTTATCAGCGTATGCATCTAATAATGCTTTCTTTAAATCTGAAAAATTTGAGATTGTACAACTCGCGATATTGATAGCAGCATCGCCCTTAATTTTAGCTAAGATACTGGACATCAGATATTCATTCTGAAATGCAGTTACGTCGCTAGCATTATAAAATTTCTTAACAAGTTTCTCGCAAGCTTCTATAAATCTTTGAAGTAATTTATGTTCACCGTTAAATTCGGGAATTATGTTTAAATATTCGGGTCTTAAAACTTCAGTCATATTTGAAAAATTTAAATTATTACTTTCGTTAAATAAATTTTCTAAACTTTGCACTATATTACTTGTGTTTTCTAGGCTTTGCAATGAGTTACAGGATTGGTCTGAATCTGTATCTGAATCTGAATCGTTGCAATCGATTCTTATTGATTGTCTGATATCTCTAAATGACATTTAAATTGTACTTACAGAATAACAATCAGTTTGTCCATTTGTCTCTCCTCTCTTATGCACAGATTGGATTGATGTTGAACAATATGTGATCGATGATTGGTCAGCGATTGACTGGTCTTCGATCGATGGTGCGATGTCGTGTTGCAGCAACTCTGTATTCGTCAGGGCTGTGGCTGTACGATGAAGATCTTCTGCGTTGCGATGTTCGTTCGCTGCTGTAGAGCTTCTCGTTCGACGTTTCGCGGACACTACCGTTATATGAATTCTCAATAAAACGTAAAAACGTACCGAAATTAAATTTTTTATTTTTTCGTTTGAGAATCCTACCGACTGCGCCAGTTAAGTAAACGATTATGGTTCGACTTAAAAAAATTTATTTTATTTTTATAACGGATACGTAATGATTTACAAATCGATGTTAACAATTTCAAATACAGAATGTAACTAACTTAAACATATAAAAAAGTATATAATGTAAAATTAACTATCAGCAGTTTTGCTTTACAATTTTATGTATTCAAGTATCATGCAGTGGCGGGGTTCTGCTGTTATCAGCAGTTTCCGTGGGAATCTACGATTCTAACTTATATATATATATATATATATATATATATATATATATATATATTCTTGCGAATATTTACTATTGGTATTCTACGGCAAGTCGACTGTTTTTATTTCCGTATTTATCAAATCGAATGCATCATTCGAGGCTTGAGAGAAATTTAAATTGAATTTATTTTTTGTTGACGTTTGCTACATTGCGAGTTTTATAGTTATATTCAGCATTGCCATCTCAAATTTTGCTTGCAATATCAAAATATAAAGTAAATCCAATTATTCTTATTGAATTGTTTTTCAATTTCACCGAATTGAGATGTTAGAATAGAATTCATTTATTTTTATATGTACAATTTCTTTAACTATCAAATAAAAAATTGATAGATTTATTGACAAGGCTAGTGTGAGATATTAAAGCAAACTGAGCCCATGTTGAACATAAATATAATTTTTTTCGTCGATTTATATATATATATATATATATATATATATATATATATTTAAAATATTTATTACTAAAGTGTCTTTAAGAGTAGTTTATGATATAACTCTATATCTACACATATTATACCGCATGTGATAGGAAAATTTTTAAGACATTTAAAACTGGATGTCTGTTCCTACCCGTATCATTTTTGTGTAATAAAAAACTGCTGATATATTTCAGCAATCAGACACCTTTCTGCTCTTTCCACTTGTTTAAACAACAAACAATAGCCATTGAGAAGATTTTTAAACATAAAAAGAATATACGATTACTAACTTCCCGTTGTAACTAATACATTTTATCAGCTCTTGCTAAATTTTTCATTTCAAAAGTTCTTTATACTCCTCTTTCGTTAATAAAAAACTGTTAATAAATTATGACCGTCTACAACAGACTTCGTAAACTTAATTATATAAAACTAAATCTTAAACTAAACAAGTAATTTTGCCAGCCAACATTTAGAAACTGTAATAAAATGTTTGAAAGATTTTTCGTGACAATAGAAAAACCTGTGTAAAAGAAAAATTGGTTTGAAAACTTCGAAAGAAAGTCAAACAGATAAATTATAAAACTTTATAACTAATATACACTGTAAAAAGTTTTGTTAATTTACATACATTTTTATATATTGTGTTTGAATTAAATGAATTACACTTAAAATATTTTATTACACAAAATATGTACCAAGTCCTCATTATTTTGATGAATTATTACATATATTAATATGTAAGCTGTAATATTACATAATTCAAGAAGTTATACCAACAATATGTAATTCTACATTAAGTATGTGATGCAATTTGCAGAAAGTAAATAATTTTTCATAATTATTAAATCATTTTTATCTATTTTATGCGATTATTATGAATTATATAAAAATAACAGAATTTTGTAGTAAAAATATAGAAAATTTATAGTAAAATTTTACTCCAATTTTTCTGTAAATTCTGTAATAAACAGTGTAGAAAAGCAAGAAATTTATTTAATAAGTAGTATATTTGTTTATTATTTTTTAAATGTATTGAAGTCACACACAGACCCACACACATCATTGAACTAAGGTTTTTACATAATTCTGGTGTAATTTTATCAGCAAAAACAATCCGTAGTTAACACGGTATAGAAACAACGAAGAACTAACAGCCGTGCGTACAGCGACCTCTCTGTAACTTTGTATGGCAATGAACTAGAAATTCTATTCAGTTACATACAGACATATTCTACATGCGTAGATATGTTTACATTAAGTTTACATAATATAATACACACTATACTATAATATAATGTAATTCTATATAAGCTAAGAATGTGTGTATGTGTGTGTGTGTGTGTGTGTGTGTGTGTGTGTGTGTGTGTGTGTGTGTGTGTGAATGTTTGAATTGAATTGAGTTACAAACGTAGAACATAACTCTAGTTGCGTTTTTAATGTCAACCGCAAACCAGGTGTAACCAATGGTTTTGTGGTTATACACCTCTGCTTATTTGCTTTTTTGCTTGTTTACTACTTTGTTTTAAGTATATATATATATATATATATATATATATATATATATATATATATCTGGATCGTTTAATGTACGCTAAAATAGTAAATAACATATATACACAATCACGCCATGTTCTCGAAAGGATGTGGCACAAACTCTTTCCACTATCCCGAAATCAGTATCCTCCAAACATCCCTATCTAGACAAGCAACTTTAGCTTCATCCACATTCATAATTCCTCTCGTACATGATCTACTACTTGAAAAAACGTATAGCTTCAAAATCATTCATATGATTTTTTTTAATCAAACGTTTATTAGCCATTTGCTCAGGTTGTTCGAACCATCTTAAATGACTAACACAAACTTTTGCTAAAACATTTCCTTAGATAATAAACTACACAAATACACAAATTTATCTACCTGCTCTAAACGTGTACCATCAACTGATACATTACATTAAGTCAACAATTCAAAAATAACAATAATATAACGCCAATCAGAGTGAAATAATAATTATATTACGGCACTGTTTTTTTTCACGCTTTTTAATTTTTGCACTACTACCAAAAACAGATATTTTATGCTCAAAACAATAAAAACTAGTAAAATAATATACAATTTTTTTTTCAACAAAAAATACTTTCTTGAATTTTCTCCAAAGGTCATTGCTGCTAGTGTGAATGGCCCATCAAATCAAAATTTAACTGATAGTAAATGTCAAATAATAAAATATATGAGAGATATTAAAAACAGACGCGTTTGATTTTTAAATAAAAAAAAATTTAATGTGAAAGAAAATTTCTAATAAATGACTCGATTATAAATACTAACTAAAAAGTAGGTTTTTTTTTATATCATAATTAATAACAAGAAAATTTTTATTTATTTTAAATGATTATTAAAAAGTTAATGAATTATGGATATATACGGAGAAAGGTGTATGGTTATTATTAGAATTTTGTAGAAGTTAAAATAAATTGGTTTTTTTTTTCGTATGTCTGCCATGTATTACTTGATAGAAAATGGTTTAGGTATATACAGAATGCAGAAAGTAAGCAATTTTACATACTTATTCGGCCTGATTCTCTAACAAAGTTGCTAAGTTTTAGCAACGTTGCTAACAACTCTAACCAATAATAACAAATATAACAGCTGTCATTTTGATTTTTTATTTAGTGTCAGCTAATATTATTGGCTAATGTTGTCAGCAACGTTGTTAAAACTTAGTAACTTCGTTAGAGAATTAGGGTGATTAGGTCATTTTTACTTACTTTATGTGATTATTATAAATTATGTACAAAATTAGCAGAATTTTGATGTAAAAATACAGAATATTTATGGTAAAATGAAATTACAGATTTTTCATAGTAAAATTTTATAACTTATTATTTTTTCTGTAATTTTTCTATTATTTTTTTTACAGTGTATAATGATAAGCATCATATATTTAATTGATTTTCTTTGATTTGTAACTTTCGCTACATCTGCATCTATGATTCATTTGATTTGATGTTTTTTTAATGAATATATTAAATTTAATTACGCATTAATTATGCATAAGTTAAAAAAAAAGTATTTATATTTATTTGTTATTGTTTTATTTTAACAAAAAACTTAAACTTATTAAATCGTTTGAATAGAGGAAAATGAAAATGAAAGTAGATTTTTTTTAAAAAATAAATTTTAATAAAGATGAATAGATGGAGTGGTATGATTGAGAGAGTGTATTGCGTGAGCGAATGTTTCCAAGTTGTATATATAGAAGAGAATGTATGACACAGAGTGTCAGTATGAATGTGAATGAAGCTAGAGCTGCTTCATTTCGTGAAAGTGGAAAAAGTTTGTGCCACCCATTTTTAGGTACATGACGTAATTGTGTAAATAATATACATAATATACCCATTAGAGTGTGGCACAAACTTTTTGCATTATCTAGAAATTATTTTCCGTCAAACATTCCATATCCAGACATGCAACTTTTGCTTCATCCACATTCATAATAACACTCTATTAATCATGCCAACCCATTTACTTACATACATACACAATTACTCCATGTATCCAAAAGGATGTGGCACAGTATCCCGAAATCAGTACCCTCCAAACACCCCTATCCAGACTAGCAACTTTAGCTTCATCCGTATTCATAATACCTCTCATAGCATGCTCTTCTATTCCTACTACTTGAAAACTTCCGTTCACGCAAGCCAATCATACCACTTCAAGTACTCATCGAACATCAAGATCGCTCAAGATATCCGAACCATCTTAACTGACTAATATCAACTTTTGCTACAACTTTTTTTTTTAATTTCACACTCCTCATACACTAATCTATATTTACTTACTGGATTAGAAAAATTATTATATTGCCTCAATAAATTGTATGTCAAGTGTACATTAAAATATATAACTGAATATATTTTCCAAAAAGTTAAGTTTTTTTTTTTTAATCCAGATTTATGTGTAATGTCGACTTGAGAATTTTATTATGAATGCAACTATCTCATAGCAATCAAGGCTACATATTTATTTATTTTAATTTTTTTTCGGACATTCGATGATGTCATATAATTATGTTGAGTCCAACGCAAATTTGTTTTTAACTGTAAAACAAAATGTAAAAAAAAAACCAGGCACGCATGCATATTTGCGGGCCTCAGTAGATAAGTGACGAATAAAGCAGTAAAAACTAAAAGAAACTAAAACTCTTAAGACAAATATATTTTAAACAAAATTGTTTAAAAAAAGTTGCTGAACAACCAAAAACTAACAGCTTTTACTTGGAACATTTTTCGATACGATTAAATAATTCTATTTTTTTCGTTAAATTTGTATGAGCGTTTAACATGTAGTTTCGATAATGTGCGATATACTTCTTTCTAGAGTAAAATACGGAAAAATACTTAGAGTACTTTTCGATAGGGCATAAAAAGTTCTATTATTTGGTTTTAGTTTTAATTTACTAGCATATGCCGTTTGGGCGCTAGAATTTTTTTTTGATTTTTTGGTTTTTATTTTTTTTCTCAAAAACTATGAGGTGTAGGAAAATAAGCGTGGTATAGAAAAATGCGGAATAATGAGTACTATAATGGAGTGAGGAAACTATTATTCGTAAAAAAAAACTGAATTTTTGAAAATCTCTCAAGAAAGGAATTTTTTCAAAATTTGCTCAAGAAAATCTGAAAAAATTCAGTAAAATAGAGAAAAAAATTAACTACATAATAACTTAGTAACTATTTCTCTAACTCATTCTGGTTTGGCAGGAAATAAAAAACAAATTAAAATGCAAAAAATATTAATTTTCAATATTTTTACTGACAAACCAGAATGTGATACAGAAAAAAGTTATTTAGCTATTATGTAGCTAATTTTTTTCTCTATTTCACTAAATTTTTTCAGATTTTTTTGAGCAAATTTTGAAAAAAGTCTTGTTTGAAAAAAAATCTTAATTTTTGATTAAGGTTGCGTGTACGTCTCTAGTCCCACTGTGATTTTCATATGCTTAATGGAATATTATTGCAAGCAGGCGATAATTAAACTTTTATTTATTATAGATTATTTTGTGGGTAGATCATGCCTGTCTAATTTGTAATCTTTTTTTTTTTGCGCAACAATAAATATTTCATATTTATGTCATTGTCGTTAAATTCTGACATCCACTAATTAGTTCTGTCCGTTAAGTAAAAGTAATAAGAAAAAAATAGTATATGAAAATAATTTTAAATGATTTTAAAATCCTATGAAACAATAAAAAAATAATTTTGTAACTTAAATTAAATTTTTTAAATTAGTGTCTAACCTTGATTTATATAGTATAAATTTTAGCAAAAATATGCGACATAAATAAACAGTAATTTTCAAGTTTCAGAAATATATATTTGAAATATATTTATTCTAAATAATTTTTAATTAACAGTAAAATTAATTAACATCAAAAATGGAAAGCCTTTTTTAAAATTTATTAATGTTATATATTTTCAAGGTTAAAACAACTGAATGAGAAAACAATATTTAAAATTCACGAAATATATATACATATATATATATATATATATATATATATATATATATATATAATATAATATAAAGGAATATAATCATAAAGGAATAATCTGAAAATGAAAAAATCATATCGCCTCAACCTGGGATATGATATGATTTTTTCATTTTCAGATTATTCCTTTATGATTATATTTGAGTATTAACTGCATTTAAATGATATATCTATCAATTAACCAGATTAATGAATTATATATATATATATATATAGAAAATTAATGATGTTCCATTTATTTAAATGAAATTGAATATAAAAATTAGAAACGGAATGGCAAAATTTAGAAAATTAATTTGACATTTGACAAATTTAAATAATTATTAAATTAGAATGCCATTTTTTTAAATAAATCTATGTGTTCGACTTTTTAAATTTCTTTTAATAAATATTATTTATTTACATTTTTTTCTTGATTTTACTAATACTATTTTTTTGTAGCAGAAATTTGTTTAATAAAACATAACTTAAACACAACTTAAAATAAAACGGTTTTAGGATATAGTTCTATATTATGTTTTATTAATAATTGTGTACGTGGAGTACGTCGAAATGTCGATTATTAATAAAAATTAATACAGAATATACATACACAATCACGCCATGTACCCAAAAGGGTGTTTTCCCGAAATCAGTTTCCTCCAAACATCCCTATCCAAACCAAGCAACTTTAGCTTCATCTACATTTATAATTCCTCTCATACATCCTCTTCTATTCCTTCTACTTCTACTCCTACTACAAAAAACGCCAATCAGTCGGATCGATCCATCGATCTTAATATTGTAAAAATTATAATAATTTTACTCCTTGTAGTTTTTCGTATTTTGGTGGAGGTGCCATTAATAAAAAAATAAAAGTTTCAATTTTCGAAACAATAATAATTTACACATATTCTGTATTAATATTTATTAATAATCGACGTTTCGACATACTTAACGTACAACTTCACCAGATTATAATGACCATATATATAACAAAATAGCAAAATAGCAAAATACTTAATAATAGTACTAATTAATATAATTATTTACTAGGATTTTTAAATATAGTCATAATATCAATACTAATAAAATAAATAATTTATTCAAAATGATTTGTTTTTTTGAATAATAATACATAGTTAAATAATTTTATTGTATTTAATCTGACTTTTATGGTTTTAATATCTAAATCTATTCCTAATGTGATATTTCTCGAAATTTAGCTCGAGAAAGAAATATTTCGTATTTTGTCGATTTCTCATGTTAATGACCTATGTCAAACTTCCAAAACGAACACCCTATATATATATATATGGAAACGTTATCTGTGATACTGTGACATTATTCAAATTGCCGCTATTTCATATGGTTGATATATACTAATGTCCCAGTTAGCAAAACTAGCGATAAGATGTGCAGGCATGTGTGAATAATATATATATATATATATATATATATATATATATATATATATATATATATATCGTTCTCTCTCTCTCTCTCTCTCTCTCTATGAATGCATAATTATCAAATGAAATATTGTAATACAGGTAGTTTAAAGTACGTACGATTGATTCTGTCACATATATAAATTAAATATTATCAAGATATCGGTTACATAGTATCTTAATGCCATTTGATGTAGAGAAATTATAAGTAGAGGAATTAAATGAAACATAATTTACATTAATCTCTCTCTGTCTCTTTCCTTATATAAATATAGTCTGAAATAGCCTTTAAATGCAAAATTTTCTGCTGTAAAATTTATATTTATTTAAAGCTTTTTTTGACTAAAATAATTAGAGAAGCAGGAAATTACAAAAGTGTGATTCTACATGTTATAGTCTTATGTTCACCCTATACTTATATATCTAATACATAAAATTCTTGTGTCACAGTTTTAGTGTTTATACTCCTCCGAAACGGCTTGACCGATTTTGATAAAATTTTATATGTATATTCAGTAGGTATGAGAATAGGTTTATAACTAATTTTTATACCCCTAAGTGTTAAGGGTGGCTCGCCCTAAAAAAAATTTTTTCATTTTTTGGACAAATTTTTTTTTTGGTTATTTTTTTATGGTGTGCCATTAAAAAATACATTTAGTCCTAAATTTTTACCCTCCTACCACCAACCCCTACTTTTTAATAGCATTTTATATTTTTTAACCCCGGTTGATAGCTGATCAATGGGGTTCCGTTTAGCCAAACTCAATAAAATAAAAATAAATAAATAAATTTGTAACTTTGGAAAGTTGTTGAGTACACGCCCGCAAAGGATTCTAGGGCCCTGGGCCCAAGAAAAATATAGAAAAGTGTGAAAGAAATTGATTCCAAATAAATTGAAAATAATTATAATATGAGAAATGTAATTGATTTTTTTTTTGTAATACAAAAAAAAATTCCTAAAAAATTTAATATACACATTAAAATAAAGGCAAGACAACGTTTGCCGGGCCAGCTAGTTAACTATAAAATTATTCACACTTTTTTTAATAAATCAATTTTGACATAGCTTTCCTAGCACAATTTCTTTTTATTTTATATTGTAAAGAAAACCAATCTCTCTCTAATTATTAACTAAAGATAATGTTCTAAATGAATAAACAATAAATATTTGCGTAAAATGATTTAATAATTACATTAGAAAAATTCTTTACCGCTAATAATAAGAAATGCATTTCATTTACTGTTTACACCTGACTGAGAACGATTTTCTAGAACAAAAACTATATATGTAAGTATGTATATGTTTTATATTATGTATTATTACAAGTACAGGTATATATGTTATATACATATAAAAGAAAAGTGAAATGCATATATACATTTACATTCCAAAGCCCACCTGATCAACTTTATCAAGAATTCAATGTAAGAAATAAATTTGCTGGAACCAGACACATTATTACATTTAAAATTATAAATAATTAAAAACTGGAGTTTTTGCACATATGATCTTACAAAATGGTGTCAAAATTTCAAAAATAAATTTCAAGAGACAAAAAAATTTTTTTACGAACAATTTATGATATGAGGCGTATAGATGCAAAACTCACTATTCGACAAAAAGTGAAAAATGAGATTTTGCGCAATTTGGACGTAGAATTTTACAAGGATTACGATAGTTAGGTTAGTTAGAAAAAAACTCAATATTTAATATGAAAAACACTCTTTAAAGTTTAGTGTTGGATGCAAAACTCACTACTTGCGTTGATAGTTTAGATGCAAAAGTAACTATTTGCTTTCCACCAATAAAAATTTTATTGGTGGAAAGCAAACACTTACTTTGTATGAATTAATGATGTATAAAAACCAATGATTCACGATTTTAAATAAGTATTGCCATCTAGTAACAAGATTTTATCATCAAATTACAATTACACTTAGCTATAACAGTTTTTTGCAAATATCTCAGAACTTAAAATTTGCAAATAGTGAGTTTTGCATCTATATGACGACTCATATATCTAAATCTATTCCTGAGATAGTTTCTCGAAATTTAGCTCGAGAATGACTTATTTCGTATTTTGTCATGGCCTATGTCAATCTTCCAAATTGAACAGCCTGTATATAAAATGCGACAGGTAGTTCAAAGTTATACGAAGTCAAGCTTCCAAATATGAATAATGACGTCACGGGTGTTTACCTTGTCATGGCACGGTATGCACTAGGGTGCTACAGCCTTCACTATACATCTGTTTGTGACCCATACCATTGCTAACCATATTACATATGTGGGAATATATATACATATGTATATGTAGTAGACATTTTCTCCATTTGTTCGTACAATTCATTACTTTATGAGCATGCGTTTTCTGGGATACTTGTGTGTGTGTGCCACATGGGTCAAGTCTGAACACCTACACAGATTTTCAATGCGTAGGTCTCCTGTCTGTCTGTCTTTGTATATATACTTTACCGCTGTGCGAGCTACGTTGTACTTAACTATTATTATTTCATTTGTTTTGCCGTCTACTTTATACACCACTTAACTCTGATATTGTTTATTTGTTGTTCTATATCAGTGGTCTTCAAACTATACAGTGTATAAAGTGATAAGGTTTCCTATAGGGAAAAAATGTTAATATGAGTTTTAGGAGAAATACTTATTCTTTATAAAAAAATTTGCTTCTATCAAAACCCCTAATAGTCAAAGAAAAATCCAGTAATCACTTAAGATAAGATCAGAAACTTGATATTATATAGAGTTGTTGATTTTTAAATATGACTAAGTCCGAATGTTACATCACTATCGTGTGAAAAATGTTAAAAAATATTTGTCAAAGAAGAGACCTACTTTTTAATTATTATTATTATTATTAATTTGTGAAAATATAATTATTATTAACAAGTAATCCATGGGTAACACGATACTGATGTAACATTCGGACTTAGTATATTTAAAATCAACAACTCGATATAATATCAAGTATTTGATCTTATCTTAAGTGATTACTAGATTTTTCTTTGACTATAAGGGGTTTTGATAGAAGCAAATTTTTTTATAAAAAATAAATTTTTCTCATAAAACTAATATTAAAACTTTTTTCCCTATAGGAAACCTCATCACTTTAAACACTGTATATAACATGATAAAAAATCTTTCATTGTATCATTTTAAAACAGAACTTTTACCTAAAGCAGTTTTATTTTAATAGTTAACATAGTAAGAAAAAAATCTCTCAGAATTCATTATATTAAAATAAAACGAGTTTAGGTTGTAGTAGTTCTGTATTAATATTTATTAATAATCAACAACTAACCTTAAAATTCCTTTCGACTAAACCAACAAAACCAAACAACCAATCAACCGTATCAGTTTATAGGAAAACGTATTCGAATCGGTAATCTGTAGCCAATATAGAACCGGTAAACCATCCGAAACAACAAGGAACTACGTCGAAACTAGAGCAAATCGGTGTAAATAGGAGAGATTGCAGATATAACCAGAGTACGCATGCGCTATTAATCCAGGTGCATTATATGCAAGTAGCTGATAGCTGTTATAGGTACCAGGGCAGGGCTAAGGGGGGTTTATTACATGGAATTGAACCGGTTTCCAGGTGTTTAGTATAGACAGGTGTTGGTATAATAATGGTGAAGTTGAAGAAGCATGGAAAACAAAAATCTGCTGTCTTAAAATTTATTTCATAAATAAATTTTATTCTCCTGTTAAAAATATTATTTACCATTAGATTACTATTATTAATAACTATTTGTTTTTTTTAATACCACTAGATTAAATTTATTCCATATTTACTTCTAAAGTAAAATTAACTAGCGTTTAAAAAACCGAGCCTCAATATTTTAATATCAAAATTATAGAAAAATAATAGTAACATTTTACTATAAAAAAAAAAATCTGTAATTTCTACCTCAAAATTCCGTAGGTTTTGACATAATTCATAATAATCACATAAAGTAATTAAAAATAACCTAATAAGTATGTAAAATCATCATCATTCATACATACATACATACACAATCACGCCATGTACCCAAAAGGTTGTGGCAAAAACTCTTTTCATCATCCCGAAATCAGTCGCCTCCATACATTCCTATCCAAACAAGCAACTTTCGCTTCATCCACATTCAAAATTCCTCTCATACATGCTCTTTTATTTCTACTACTTGGAAACTTTCGCTCACGCAAGTAACTCTCAATCATACCACTTCAACTACTCATCGATTCAATGACTGAGTAACTTGTGAAATTTTGAGAAAAAGTCTCAACTTTAGAATATTATAAAAATATGCAATAAAAATAAAAAAATATGTTATAAAACACTTTAAACACATTAAAAATTCAATAAATATCTCCAAAAAACAAAGAAAGATTAAAATTGTTCTTAGCAGCCTCAATTTAATGGTGAAAATTAATTAATTTAATAGTAATAAAAATGATAGAAGCCTATTAATCGTTTCTCATGTATTAATAATGAAATTGTTCGTTTCATAGAGTAAATAAATGATTAATCATTATTTGCATATTGTTGGGACCCGGTGCTGGCTTGGCGACCACGAAACACTAGTTGTGTCTGTGGGCAAGTGCTCGAGTTCCTAAAAAAGGCGATGCGGCGTGTGTGCGGTGATGTAGCGAGCTAGTGGACTGTATTGCGGCGTAAATGTGGAATAAGCGTGCGTAGCTTGCTGAATAGCACTAATAAATGATATGCAAGAGGATGGATAAGGATCAGAGACGATCTTCACCTATCCGAGCGATAGATAGGGCTTGTACAAGAAGTGGTAGCTCTAGGAAGAAATGAGGAAAGAGGTTGGCCCACAACTGAGGTATAGGAGTGCGGGACGGTAGGCGAGGTGAATTAAACCAATAACTTGTAGCAAGTCAAGTGTCAGCACAATTACTGCACGATTATAATGAATAATGCAAAGCAACTTACGTTTATATAATGTAGTACAGATCCGTAATGAATATGCGGTTAGATACCTTACAATTCAGCGTACGATTGTGTAGTTACTGAGAGCTTTCAGGATGCGTGTACTTCAATTAACGTAAGCTTGGTGCTTCTGTGGTGCGTGTTTGGAGCTATGCGTGAATGTGTATATATCGTCAAATCTTCAACGAGTGTTGAGCGAGAATTAGTGTTAATAAGCTTCCAAAACAATTAATAAAGCACAAATAAAGAAAAGAATCTGCAACTAAATATGAGAATAAATGTTGCAAACAAAAGAAATGCGAGCGTGAATGAGAGATGCGAGTGATGCGACAATAATGTGAGCAGAGTACATAAAATGCGGAATAATGATACTGCAAGCGCATAGAATTGGAATAACTCTATGCGTGGCAGATATACAAGCGTTTGCAATTGTAAATAATAACATGTAAATCACAAAGAAACAAAATATGTTGTACTTAACTGAATATTTGAGGTTAGTTCCAACACGTGTTCGATGAACCATGCGGAAATGTGATATCTTGTAATTTACAATCAGTTAATCACAAGTAATAGTAGAAATGATATACTTCTGCGTAATATGTGTAGTATAGCGGATAAAAGCGAATCTATTTTAATATAGAAAGTAGCGTTGTGCAAGCTAGCGAGATATTTCATGTATGTTCGACAGAATCACATTACAAGTCGTTCGTTTAGCGAATAACGTAGCATAACTTGTATGTTTAGTACGAAGCGACACAGAAATATATAATAATACTTGCGGCGGATGATATTTGATGAGATGAAATGTGCGTTCTTGTTTAACAGCACAGCGTGGAGATGTTGTCTCGTTCACGGCCGGATATGAACTCTTTGAATGCATGCGGATGCAAAGCGAAACTAGTACTGAATGCGGGCGCCATACGAAGCTTGATAAGAATATGAAATGTGTTACGATTTGTACGCGCTAGTGGCCAACAGATGGCGCGGCGGTCTTAACATGATAACGAAACTTGAAGATTGAAGTCAGACATGTCCATGTCAGCCACTTGCCAACAGATGGCAATGCCTGGTCTGAACATGCCGGCCGGCCAAAAACGGAGTTTTTTAGGATCACAAGAGTGGTCACAGTTTGACAACGGATCTTGTTAATACTCCAGAAGCGGTTCGGACTTGAGCTGCTCTAGCTACGTTATCTTCCTGGGTGAACCTTGATGATTCAAGCTAGCTTCCACTGAAGGGGAAGTAGTAGATCGTTTTGACGATCACGAGTTGATCAGGTTGAAGATTAACGGTAGAGCGTGTCCATTTTAATCTTTGCTGAAGTGTGTTGAGAGATTCGGCATGCCATAGGTTCCAAAATGATTGTAAAACATTTTGTAACAGGTGCCAGCGGCGTAGAAAATTGGTATTTGATTTTCGATATACATGATCTGGTAAGTTGCCCATATTAGGATTGATTCCAATAGGATGACAGCGTAAGCATTTGATGCAGTTAGAAGAATAACTGCGAATCAGACGGCGAGCACCTACAATCCAACATCGGCGATTTGAAATTGCTTGAAATATTCTTGGCGATGAGTGAAGATATGTCTGATGATAATAATCGATAACAAGATCGGTTAAGCGATGATACGATGGTAGCAGTATAGGGTGTTTATGAGAAACACGTAGGCTGTAGTTTCGACTTCTACTTACTACCTGTAACAATCCACTTTCGTCAATAAATAGAAATAGTTGTTGAATCGGTTGAGAGCATAAAGTTCCATTCTCAAATCTTGCGATGTCATCAGCGAATGCTTCACGGTGCGTAATTTTCACCCATGTGATTGAGGCGTTATCGAGTTCTGATGCTAATAGTGCAGGCGATGATATTGCTTCCTTCAATTTTAACCTTTTGTAAAATCTGGTGCAGAGTGCAGTAATACTTAACAGGTGATTTAAGTTGGAAGATTGATGTAGAAGTTTATAGTCAGCAGGATTGTCTTCCGACGAGATATGATGCCACATATTTTGCAGAAGATTCTGTTGAATTTCAGAAACTTGGCTGGTTACAAAAGTTTTCCATTTGTATGGTGGTGTCCGAACCCATGACAGAGTGATTGTAGAATCGGACGACGCTAAAATATTAAAGAAAGACAATGTTACGGTGTCTAACAAATATTTTATTAAGCGAGATAATAACAAGTGATTTTGTTCTAAGTAATCAGCAATATATTTGCAATATTCCAATTGTAAGTGACTGTCAGATGGTAGGCGACATTGAAAATTATTAAAACATCTAAGAGCGTTCGCGTATGAATTTCCTAACTTAGGAGGATATTCTTTAAGAAAAAGCGGAATCATATAGCGTCCTGAATCTAATCTTCTGTGTTGAGATGAAAAGTTATTATTGGCAAGATGATCTAAATTTGACAGTGTAGCGATCGTGGCAGCGTCTTCACGTTCCGAAATTTCCGATAATGCTGGCGAAACCGGGTTCTGAACCGTCAGACATGTGGTAACGGTTGATGCAGTTAGCGAACAGATTGGTCCAGAAACAATCCAACCCAATGAGGTTTCAATAGTGGTCGGACCATTCGCAGTGGTTTGCTTGTGACCAGTGAGAAGATTGAAGTATAAATCAGCACCAATTAACAATTCAATGGGCGCCGGTGTCACAAAGTCTGGATCAGCTAACTGTAGATGTTGAAATTGGCGAAGTAAATCGGAAGAAAGTTGCGCCTTTGGTAAATCTTGGATGATTTGCGAAACAATTACTGCTGAGAGCGTGTATGCTGATAAAACGTTGTGCGAAGAGCATAGACAAATTGTTGTAGTGCCTCGAACGTTGTTCAGAGCTGTAGCGTTTCCAAATCCTGAAACGACGATGTTTGCAGAATGTATTGGTAATTGTAGACGATTGGAACAATTTTCAGCAATGTATGAAGATTCGCTTCCACTATCCAAGAGTGCACGTACTGATTGCCATGATCCTAGTGAATCTTGAATACGTACAATAGCTGTACCTAACAGAACTGCTGAAACTGCCGTGCTGTGCGAAAGTGATGAAGAACGAGTTGTACATGCTATCATAGACATAGGAGAAGTTGACGGACTGTTGTTGATTGCGTTGTCCGCAACTTGCGGCTGAATTAAAGCGTTTGTTGACTTTTCAACTCGTTCAAAGTGCAGGAGCGTGTGATGTCGTTTATTGCATTTGCGACAGTTGAATTTTGATTTGCAAGTAGACGTAGCATGTATTGCTGATAAGCAGTTACGGCAACAGTTGTTGGTGCGTATCATCTCAAATCGCTTGATTGGTTCCATAGATTGAAACTTGAAACATTTGTACAGTGCATGCGTATTGAAACAAGCGATACACTTACTTGTGTTTACAGTTGATACAAATGATGATGTGTTGAATGTCGTGCGATTTGTCTTGAATGACGTACGATTTGTCTGGAATGACGTGCGATTTGTCTGATCGGAGGATCGAGATGTATCTGCTTGAGTGGATGGTTTGTCAATACATTGCCACTGCTGAGATTGTACGAATTTATCTAAAAAATCTAAGAAATCAGCGAGATTAGGTAAATTATCTTTAGATAAATTGCGTTCAAAGCTGTTGCGAATTTTTGTGTCGAGTTTGGTGAGCAGAATAAAAGTTAATACTGGACTCCATTCATCGACAGGTTCGTGATTAGCCCTTAATGCTTCAGTGTGCTCTCTAATTGCAGCAATGAATTTTGTAGCGTGATCATAAGTCATTGGAATTGGCTTTGGCAATTCTATTAGCGCTTGAATATGATAAGATGATATTAATCTTCTTTGAGCGTAGCGATCAGTTAATAATTTGATAGCGATCGAGTAATTATCATCTGTGAGCGATAAGTTCTTGATTAAAGCGAGCGGTTCTTCCTTTACAATAGATTTTAAATATTGGAATTTTTGAACTGGTCGTAGACTGTCATTGTCATGGACGGAGCTGCAAAATATATCAAAAAACGAGTTCCAATTAGCGATCTCACCAGAAAATTGAGGTAAATCCAATTTCGGAAGTTTTGCGTGCGTGTATGACTGTGACGACGTCTGCGATATGAATGCAGTGTTTGCAACGCTAGTATCCAGAGCCGGTTGCTCGTAGAATGGAGGTTGCGTGAATGCTGCTTGAATGACACGTACAGAATCCATGAAGTCGTTATATTCAGAGTAAAACTGATCCTGTTTGGTAGTGTTGCTTGGATGAATCATGATTTGAGTGTGATAGTCTTCAAACTCACGAATGCGTTTCGGAAGCAACTTAAACTGGGAGCGTGCTTCTGTGACCTTTTGTGGATCTGCAGCTTGTGCGATTAGAGACTGTAGATTGTCTACAAACAGTTGACAAAACTTGCGGCGTACAGACGGAGCTAGTAACTCAGTCATGATGAAGATGTGATGCGAATTGCGGTTTGAATAAAAGAAAATAGAAATATAAATGCGTTGGCTTCGTATGAGCGTGCGTTGCGAGTTCTTGTAGAACTTGATATATGCGGTTGCTGCTGATGAGCGTGCGTTGCGAGTTCTAGATGAACGTGATTAATGCGTTTGCTGCTGATGAGCTAGTGAAGCGAGTTCTAGATGAACGTGAAGATGCGTTTGCTGCTGATGAGCAAGTGATACCAGTTCTTGTTGAACGTAGTATATGCGGTTGCTACTGATGAGCGAGTGAAGCGAGTTCGTAATGAACTTGATAGCGTTTGAATGCGTTAGCTGCTGATGAGCGAGTGATACCAGTTCTTGTTGAACGTAGTATATGCGGTTGGCTGCTGATGAGCGAATGAGGCGTGTTCTTGATGAACTTGAATAAGGCGGTTGCTGCTGATGAGCAAGTGATACCAGTTCTTGTTGAACGTAGTATATGCGGTTGCTGCTGATGAGCGAGTGAAGCGAGTTCTAGGTGAACTTGAATCTGCGGTTGCTGCTGATGAGCGAATGAGGCGTGTTCGTGTTGAACTTAGTATATGCGTTTGCTACTGATGAGCGAATGAAGCGTGTTCTAGGTGAACGTGAATATGCGTTTGTTGCGTTAGCTGCTGATGAGCGAATGAAGCGTGTTCGTGTTGAACGTGAGATGCGTTTGCTGCTGATGAGCGAATGATACTAGTTCTTGTTGAACGTAGTATTTGCGGTTGCTGCTGATGAGCGAATGATGCGAGTTCTTGTTGAACGTGAATATGCGTTTGCTGCTGATGAGCAAATGCGAGTTCAAGTTGAACGTGATAGAGCGTTGCTGCTGATGAGCGAATGATACCAGTTCTTGTTGAACGTAGTATATGCGGATGCTGCTGATGAGCGAATGATACCAGTTCTTGTTGAACGTAGTATATGCGGTTGCTGCTGATGAGCTAGTGAAGCGAGTTCTAGATGAACGTGAATATGCGTTTGTTGCGATAGCTGCTGATGAGCTAGTGATGCGAGTTCTAGATGAACGTGAATGCGGTTGCTGCAGATGAGCAAGTGATACCAGTTCTTGTTGAACGTAGTATATGCGGTTGCTACTGATGAGCTAGTGATACCAGTTCTTGTTGAACGTAGTATATGCGGTTGCTGCTGATGAGCTAGTGATACCAGTTCTTGCTGAACGTAGTATATGCGGTTGCTGCTGATGAGCTAGTGTTGCGACAGCTGATGTGCATTGTATGTGCACAGCGTGGCGACTGCGAAGCGAATTGTGTTTAGAATGCGTAAATATAGCGTTTGATCATGTTCAGAGCGCAAATGATCAATGATGAAGACACGTCAAACGAGTTGTGACTTGCCTAGCGGCTATCGAAGGTTCGAATGATGGTGCACACGTAGCGTAGGTTGTAACCTGCTCATTCGGTGCAAAGATTCAAATGATGGGGCACACGTCAACAGGTTGTGACCTGCCCATTCAATGATCGTAGGTCCAAATGATGGGGCACACGTCACTAGGGTCGTGACCCGCCCATCCGGCTCGAAGGACCAAATGTTGGGACCCGGTGCTGGCTTGGCGACCACGAAACACTAGTTGTGTCTGTGGGCAAGTGCTCGAGTTCCTAAAAAAGGCGATGCGGCGTGTGTGCGGTGATGTAGCGAGCTAGTGGACTGTATTGCGGCGTAAATGTGGAATAAGCGTGCGTAGCTTGCTGAATAGCACTAATAAATGATATGCAAGAGGATGGATAAGGATCAGAGACGATCTTCACCTATCCGAGCGATAGATAGGGCTTGTACAAGAAGTGGTAGCTCTAGGAAGAAATGAGGAAAGAGGTTGGCCCACAACTGAGGTATAGGAGTGCGGGACGGTAGGCGAGGTGAATTAAACCAATAACTTGTAGCAAGTCAAGTGTCAGCACAATTACTGCACGATTATAATGAATAATGCAAAGCAACTTACGTTTATATAATGTAGTACAGATCCGTAATGAATATGCGGTTAGATACCTTACAATTCAGCGTACGATTGTGTAGTTACTGAGAGCTTTCAGGATGCGTGTACTTCAATTAACGTAAGCTTGGTGCTTCTGTGGTGCGTGTTTGGAGCTATGCGTGAATGTGTATATATCGTCAAATCTTCAACGAGTGTTGAGCGAGAATTAGTGTTAATAAGCTTCCAAAACAATTAATAAAGCACAAATAAAGAAAAGAATCTGCAACTAAATATGAGAATAAATGTTGCAAACAAAAGAAATGCGAGCGTGAATGAGAGATGCGAGTGATGCGACAATAATGTGAGCAGAGTACATAAAATGCGGAATAATGATACTGCAAGCGCATAGAATTGGAATAACTCTATGCGTGGCAGATATACAAGCGTTTGCAATTGTAAATAATAACATGTAAATCACAAAGAAACAAAATATGTTGTACTTAACTGAATATTTGAGGTTAGTTCCAACACGTGTTCGATGAACCATGCGGAAATGTGATATCTTGTAATTTACAATCAGTTAATCACAAGTAATAGTAGAAATGATATACTTCTGCGTAATATGTGTAGTATAGCGGATAAAAGCGAATCTATTTTAATATAGAAAGTAGCGTTGTGCAAGCTAGCGAGATATTTCATGTATGTTCGACAGAATCACATTACAAGTCGTTCGTTTAGCGAATAACGTAGCATAACTTGTATGTTTAGTACGAAGCGACACAGAAATATATAATAATACTTGCGGCGGATGATATTTGATGAGATGAAATGTGCGTTCTTGTTTAACAGCACAGCGTGGAGATGTTGTCTCGTTCACGGCCGGATATGAACTCTTTGAATGCATGCGGATGCAAAGCGAAACTAGTACTGAATGCGGGCGCCATACGAAGCTTGATAAGAATATGAAATGTGTTACGATTTGTACGCGCTAGTGGCCAACAGATGGCGCGGCGGTCTTAACATGATAACGAAACTTGAAGATTGAAGTCAGACATGTCCATGTCAGCCACTTGCCAACAGATGGCAATGCCTGGTCTGAACACATATCAAAACGGAAACAAGATTTATCGAAATGAATTTTGTTTGAAACCTACTTAGATCCTTAGAAGATGTATTATAATTAGATGCAAAACAATAAATAAACATATATATTTATTATATATTGGTGTTTCATAAATACGCAAATATTATTATATATCGTATTTATAATAGATATACATACTACATAAAGAATATACCGGATGTTCGTTCGTTAAGTTCGTATGGGCGTTTAACATGCAATTTTGATAATTTGCCATATACTTCTTTATCGAGTTAAATTCGGAGAAATACTTAGAATAGTTTTTGATAGATCATAAAAAGTTCTATAATTTGGTTTTAGTTTTAATTTGCTAGTATGTGCCGTTTGGGCACTAGAATTTTTTTTCGATTTTTTTGTTTTTATTTTTTTTCTCAAAAACTATGAGTTGTAGGAAAATAAGCATGTTATGAAAAAATACGGAATAATGAGTACTGTAATTTAGTAAAGAAACCATTATTCTAGGATGCATCATTTAGCAGGAAAAATTAAAAACTGAATTTTTGAAAATTGAAAAGGGGGTACCCTTGAGATTTTTTCAAAATAAGACTTTTTTCAAAATTTGCCCAAAAAAATCTGAAAAAATTCAGTAAAATAGAGAAAAAAATTAGCTACATAATATCTAAGTAACTTTTTTCTCTAACTCATTCTGGTTTGACAGGAAAGAAAAAATAAATTAAAATGCAAAAAATATTAATTTTCAATAATTTTTCCTGCCAAGCCAGAATTAGTTAGGAAAAAAAAGTTACTAAGCTATTATTTAGCTAATTTTTTTTCTCTATTTTACTGAATTTTTTCAAATTTTTTTGAGCAAATTTTGAAAAAAGTCTTATTTTGAAAAAATCTCAAGGGTACCCCCCTTGAGAAATTTTCAAAAATTTAGTTTTTCATTTTTTTCTACTAAACAATTCATCGTAGAATAATGGTTTCTGCACTCAATAGTACTCATTGTTCCGCATTTTTCTATACCATGTTTATTTTCCTACACCTCATAGTTTTTGAGAAAAAAAATAAAAACAAAAAAATCTAAAAAAAATTCTAGCGCCCAAACGGCATATGCTAGCAAATTAAAACTAAGACCAAATTATAGAACTTTTTATGCCCTATCGAAAAGTATTCTAAGTATTTCTCCGAATTTAACTCGAGAAAGAAATATATCGCAAATTGTCGAAAATGCATGTTAAACGCCCATACGAACTTAACGAACGAACACCCGGTATATAAACTATGACATGCACACAGCGTACAGAGAGAGAACGTATTAGTTAAGAGGTGTATTTATTTATTTAAATTAAGGCTTTATGTGCAATTTCCTAGCTTCATATTATATATTTATGATACTATATGTCATTTTCAAAATGAATTAGTTGCATTCATGTAAGTGCCTCGCGTATACTTATCACATCTCTTAGACTAAAGATTTCTAGGAAAATTAATGCTTCTAGAAACTATGCAATATGTTATACTACTATGAATTAATTACAAATATAATTACTAGAATTTCTGTAAATAAACATAAATGTAATTATAATTTCAAAAATATACAGTATATTAATTATGTCAAATACAATACACTTTTTAAGGTGGTAAAAATCTTTCGAAACTCATTATATTAAAATAAAAACGATTTAAGTTTAAAGTCCATTTAATTTTTGACGTTTCGATATATTAAAAACTGTAAAGACACTGAGTTAAATAAAATTTGGCTTCCATTAATTAAAAATCTATAAATTGTATGATCTAGTTACTTATTTATTAACCAGAAACTTGTTTCTATGTTCTGTTATTTACTGTAATGTCATTAGTATCATTTATCCTGATGAAGACAAACGTTGAATTTCGTCGAAACGTAGATTTTAAATAAATATTTATACAGAACTTTAACCTAAACTAGTTTTATTTTAATTATTATTTTATTTTAGATAAAAATATTTGACCTATAAGAAAAACATATGAACTACCGAATAAGTACCTATTAAAATAATAGTTTAACTATGTATTAAATAATTAATCTATGGTTTTAATTTTTGACCTATAGAATTAATTATTGATCTATAGAAATATTTATCGACCTATGGAAATAATCAAATACCTACTGATATAATTATCGATCTATAAAATTTGATCTACAAATTTTACGTAATTGGCTATTTAGGGTAGGTTAGATTAGTAGGTTGGTTTAGGTTAGATTTTTTTTTACTATAGATCATTTTTTAATTATTAATAGGTAAATGATTGATTTTTCTATAGGTAAAAATATAAAATTTCATAGGTAATATTTGAATTATTAATAGATCATAAAATTAGCATCCTTTTATTTTAAGTATAGTAATTATATCGATAGTGGTTGTCAAAACGATGACGCTTAAATCATAAATAAACCTGCAGTCAAAAATTAACGATAACAACTTTATACTTACAATTAGTACGGTTCTAAATAACTCCTGTCACCTAATAACATGTTTGCATCAACCTACATAACACATTGTATAAAATATAGTATAAAACCAAAATTTTGCTAATGCAAAAAAACAAAAATTTTATCTTACTAATATATCGACCATAACGTACCACGCCACACACTTAACATTGAAAAACTGTAGGTTCAATTCCCACAACAATAATATAATTTTTGCACAAAATAAATCACATGTTTCTTTACAACTTCTAACCTAACAATCACATAATTCTAATGAATCAGCCACAAAGCATACGGCTCAGTTAACATATCATAAACAATTTAAAAACGAAAATAATAAAACACGCGTCTTCAAAAACGGAAATACGCCTAAACACATCTTTAGTTCAGCTTGACTGCATCTACAAATCGACGTTTTAAATCATTTTAATAGCCTCATTCGAAACTATTAAAATCAATTTACCACTAAAATAAAAAACAAAAATTCATATATCCTCCAGCAAGGAAATGAAAAACTAAAACACTACTAATCATTCTTCATTCTGGAAACGTAAGATTTTTCCCAAAATCGCTTATGGACAAAAATCAATGTTTGTTTTGCAAATTCCGTCGTCACAGAAAAAAATATTTGTGACTAGTTTGTCAAATATTTGTATCATTTTATCGTCCTCTAGCAAAGAAACTAAAAAAAAACTGAAAAATATTTGTATGAGAACTTATTATAGTAAAATAAAACGGTTTTAGGTTATAGTTCTGTATTAATATTTATTTAAATCAGTTATTGATATTATCTACTTTTTTATAAATTTCTATTGCTTCTCTTATCAATCTGCTGTTAATATTGATGAATCTTGCAATTATTACAGTATCTTCGAATTTTACATCATGCAGATATTCTAACGTATGTTGAACAATAGCAGATTTATCTGGATGTACTGTCAATTTAGTAGAAACAGTTCTAAATTTATAAATTTCATGATCTAGTTGCTTATTTCGTTTCCCAGTAACTTGTTTCTATGTTTTGTTTATTTACTATAAATGTCATTTGTATCTTTTGTTCCTGATGAAGACGTACGAACTGTTAATGATTTTACGAATTATTGCTACGATTTTAAGAAGTCTGTTTAATTAGTGTCTGTTTAATCCTTTTAAGACAAGATTGTAAGAATTTTAACATGTTTTTATGAAGTTTAAGTCAAAATTTAAACGAATTTACATGATTGAGAAATTCTAATAAACGTCTTTAAAAATTATGTAAAATTCTAATAAACGTCTTTAAAAATTATGAGAAATTCTTAAAATTGCACTTAAAATTATATAAAATCGCTTACAAACTAGCTTAAAATTATGTGAAATCCTTATATCATACACTGTAAAAAAAAATTAGCGAAACTACAAATAAATAATAGTAAAATTTCAGTACAAAATATCTGTAATTTTATTTCACGTTGGATATTCTGTATTTATACCTCAAAATTCTGTAATTTTTACATCTTTTATTGAATATAATATTAATTTCAACGAAATATTAATTTCCGAAATTGCTCACAGAAAAATTGATGTTTTTAGCAAATGCGAAATATCTCTACATCCACCGGCCCAGACAGTATGGTTCCGAATTTCATCTGACCTAGTTTTTATTAAATTATTTTCACAAATAAAGCCCTAGAGGTTTGTCTTTCGGTCAATCATCTTCTTGGTGTGTCTGTGACCGACTTTCTTCCTGATGGCTGCACGTATGTAATGATTGGAAAAAAAAACTCATTTTTTTCACATATGGTTGAAGAGTAGACGTGGATCATATAGAAGCAACTTTTTTACGAGATTGAATTACTATAATATGTTGTGCGATGTATTAAATTTTTAATATAGAATCTATTAAGAAATAATCAAATTTTTAATAATGTTTATATAGAAATAAGAGTTTTATAGAAATTTTTTCTGTCTGCTTTCGTTTCTCGTAGTAAAATGAAAACTATTAAAAGATATTTATCTATTGTAAATGTAGAAATAAACATTTCCAATTAACTTTCTGATTGTACATATATAAATTAGTAGTATTAAATTGTTAAACATGAATAGATATAAAAAAATAAAATGGCTTTAGGTTAAAAGTTCTGTATTAATATTTATTAATAATCGACATTTCGACTAACTCAACGTCCATCTTCAATAGAAAAAACTGATACAAATATTAATAATATTAGTAAAATATTTTAAGTGTAATTCATTCATTTCAAAAAATATATTTTTTATAGCTAAATTTAGAAATATATTTAATTATACCAACAATAATATTACAGAACTAAACAAATTTTAGCTATTTATAGAAAATTCCTGACAGCAAATTTACTGAAAATTACATAATGTTTGTAATAGTTCTGATATTATGTATTTTTAAACAATTATATCATAGTGTCTCATGGTTTTTAGGTAAAATTACATAATAATTTTTTTACAGTGTACTTATAGGTATTTTGTCAAGCAAGAACTTTGAGATATATAAGTTCATTGCAAATCTAATTATCTATATTTATCTATGACATACTTAGATTAATAATAATGATTTCGTTGTAAGGAATAAAAATTATGAAAAATGTGTATCATGCTCGTTATATGTATACGTAAAAATCTCGCACGATGCCTTTGATGTTGAGATATTAATTTTCCATGTGAAAAATCAGGAAATAATAAATATATAATTAGAAAATAAATAACACGTTTATTTTGTTTTGTTTTTCTAAAGTAGAATATATCATCTTCACACAAAGTAGACTAGTCCCGATTTTAAAACAATCAGAAATTTATTACAACCACTAAAGATTCATCTGAGAGATTAATTCATTTCATTTAATTGGCTAATATTTAAATTTCTCGCATTGTTATTGGTGCAACGAGTTAGTTTTCATTTTGAAAATATTACAACGTTGCATTATGAATGTAATTTAATAGTTAGGTTATGTAGAGCACGAAGTAGTTTCAAATTGTTATATATTGTTTTAGTGTAATATCGGATTTTTACATCAATTCACATCTGCATATTTTAAACTGTTCATCTTTTGTATCGTGTAAACAATACTTTTGTTTGTTCTAAGTATTATATGAGAATGCATACATTTTGCATACAAATAAGATATGCATTTGATTCATTGCATAGTTAATTTTTTTAATGCAGATGAACGAACATTGAGCTTCCAATTATTATGGCCCGTATTCTCGCCTTATTTTTAAAAGTGGTTTTTATTAAAATTACTTTTGACGTTCATTTAAAATTACTTATTAAGCAATTTCAATTAGTTTATTTGAATTTTATAATATTAGATATAATTAGATGTATCACAAATAGAAATACTATTCATATTTGATAAGAGGTAGAAGTAAAAATTTATTTTAAAGCAAAAAAATGTTTAAACAAAATGTTCCTTTTTTTATATATTTAATTGACATAATTGTCATTTTCAGCTTAGTTTATTTTAATTAAAATTAATATTACATATTAGTATTATCACATATATGTCTGTATGTAAATATGTTTTTGTTATTTTTTCTAATTAATGAAGAATAACATATAATTTTTACTATAAAAATTTATCTAGATTTCTACTGCAGGAACCCTTTTAATACGAGTTCTATTGCTCCATATATTAAATAAAAATTCAGACAGACAAACAGTAAAGTATAATTTATCGTATCCTGTTAATAATTCCTTGCTAATAGTTCCTGGTGTATATACAAATGGATTTAAAAACAATAGTGCAAATGTATATTTCTGTAACATATTATATATGTATATATACATCAATTCTTAGATGTATTGAAGTGGAAACATAGAAATCATTGTTTATAATATGGTAACTATAGTAACGGGTAACAGAAGCCAATAGCCAACCACAGGTTGCTGTGTTGTTAAACTAACGCTAACATAGGAACGCTAACGTGACAATTACTAGTTAGTGAGTGTAAAATGGACTTACTGTATACTAGGAAATCTAATATGGTAAATTGCGTTTTACACGGCCTGAACGTGACGAAATAGCCCAACTACCGTTGTCTGCTTAGCGAGCCACCCATCCAAGTCATACCAACAGCCAACTATGATATTTCCTGACATTCTCCTATGCATTCCTAATTCATAAAATAAAATGCACCCAGACAATGTCATGTGTATGTACATGTCTTTGTCTCTCATGCAAATATGCAAAAACTATATTTCTAACTATAGATACCCGTCGACCTATACATGGGGGTGTCCAATGAAAACTAATCATTTTCAAATCAATGCAGTTAAGAGAAAATTCTGTAGTTTCAGTGAGCTAGTTTTAATAATTACTGTAATAATTGCTAGACCAATCAATATTAGCAGTAGATTGATAAGAGAAGCAATAGAAATTTATATAAAGAAAAAACGATAACATTAATTACTGTCAAGTGACACTGATTTAAATAAAATTTGACTTTTTTTAATTAAAAATCTACAAATTGTATAATCTAGTTACATGTTTCTATTTTCTGTTACATACTTTAAATGTCATTTATATTATTTATCCTGACGAAGACAAATTTTAAGTTTCGTTGAGTATGTTCATTTTTATTTTAAGTGTTTATGTACTTTGGATCACAGGTAAGAATTTTGTAGATTTTATTTACTACTGAAGATGGAAGCTTAGCTTCCGAAATACGTATTTAGCTTTATTTTAATTTAAGTGTGGTTTTGGAATTTTTTATAATATTATTTTTATATAACCTAAAGCGATTTTATTTTAATATAATTTATTCTGAAAGATGTTTAACTATCTTAAAGTTTATTTCTATTCGTTCAATTTTTAATAACAATTGACGAATATTGATTTATATATCATGGGTATTTTTATTGGAATTAAATTATTTCTAAATGTACCAGTATATCATATGTGCCGTTTACAAAACAGCTACAGTATATTATAATTATTTTCGAGCAGTATTGACATGTTGATAGCTCAAAGCTTGGTTGAACAACTGGGTTCCTTCCTTGGTTGGTTAAGTTGCTAAATATAAAGTGTACATCACACTACACCATATACTAAACACTAAAACTGTAGCTTCATATTTCATGTCAAGACAAGCGTGAAAATTGTCTAATTGGAAGTAAATTACTGACCTCTCCCCCTCCCCCTAAACCCCCCATATTATCAGATCGTACAGTGTGAAATCTTTTAACGCTTTCTTTTGTCGAACTCTGTAAATAGTGAACGCCCTGTATTTGAGGAAAGTAGAGAAAAATGTATGCTTTGTTTATAATGCATTCGTAACGGGAAATTTTGTCGGAGGTTAGTATTTTTTGTTATTGTATAATAAATGGAACAAATGCTTGAAAAGAATCGTATGTTTTGACAGTGATTTCAAAATAATAATAATTGTATAATATGTAAATATTAGGGTGGTTCTTATTTTGGAAAAGTCGGAAATTTGTTGCTCCCACCCGCCAAAATTATTCCAAATAAATAAAAAAAAAATGTCCATACACTTCCCAGACCTGTCAGATGATATTAACCCGTGCCTGTTGAAAGATCAAAATTTGCATTTAGCTTAAATGGAGAAATCGCCTTTTTAGACATTTTGGGATATAACTTTTATTGTATTTACTTTAAAAATATTTCAAAATAATCACCAAAAAGCTAATGAAATATGCTTTTTAGTAGTCCAAAATTCATGCCATTCCGATGATTATTAACGGAGTGGTGTGACTTTGAAAAACATGATTTCTGACTTAGCTATAATGATTAATAATCCTTAATCATTATAGTTTTTTCTGAGTCAGAAATATATTAGGTTATAGGATTTTGTTTTTGCTTAAATCTTCAAAACAAATCATCAAAATAAATTAATGGCGATTTAAGCAAAAACAAAAGACTATAATCTAAGAAAATAATTGTTAAATTTCAATAATATTTTTTTCGTTAAATATAAACAATTATTATGTAAAATTGTTACATGTAATTAGTTATTTAATAATCCATTTTATTTAATAAAAAGTTTTATGAATACTAATATTAGTAAAAAACCTTTCCGAACTCGGTAAAGGCACTGATTTAAATGAAAACAGAATATAAAATGTAGCGTTCTTATATCGAAATGTAAAAAATACATTATACGATATTACGGTACGAGTTTTTTTTTTTCACTAGTGTATCTCTCGTAATAATTTACGTTTTATCGCGGTAACCGCATAGCCGCGTGAACTAGGCATTATAATCCAAATATATGACTGCTGATTACCGTATTATTATCGTAGTTACAACGCGACGGCGACGTTACTATATAGAGACAAGAATCATGCACACGTTTCAAATTTTTCTCTACGAGGAAAATTGTCGTTTTCTAATTTATAGACGATCGTTATTCTAATTGTGTCCATACATAATCCACAATAATATGTTGTTGTTTTTAAAAGAAAACATAAAATATTACAATAGGTAATCGTGGGACAATATTTATTTGACATTTGAAACAGCAATAATGTTACTCCTAAGACATAAGTAGTATCTAACATTGTAAAAAAAATCTTTCAGAACTCATTATATTAAAATGAAACGGCTTTAGGTACAAGTTCTGTATTAATATTCATTAATAATCGATGTTTCGACGAACTCAACGTACATCTTCATCGGGAAAAAAGATACAAATAACATTTACAGTTAATAAACAGAATATAGAAATAAGTTACTAGGTAACAAAAAAATAAGTAACTATAGAAGTCAAATTTTATTTAAATCAGAGCCTTCGCTAGTTACTTATTTTGTTACCTAGTAATTTGTTTCTATGTTCTATTTATTTACTATAAATGTCATTTGTATCAATTTTTTTTCTGATAAAGACGTACGTTGAGTACGCAGAGTACGTCAAAATATAACCTAAAGCCGTTTTATTTTAACGAAATATTAATTTCCGAAATTGATGGCCCGTATTCTCACATCACTTTTTGGTGAAAAAGTATTTTATAATAATTTTCATTCAACTCATTTGTAGCTAGGTGAAATAATTACAGTATTAATAAAAATAGCATGTAATTAACTACACTGTTAAAAAAAATATAAAATTATATAAATATTTTTTTTTAATTGCCATATTTATTTTATTAGTAATATTAGATGCAATGGGCGTTTGTAAGTTGAGTAAACCGTATAAACAATCATCTGAAACTTTAGTCAACTAATTTGAAATTAAATAAAATAGTTGTTTAATTGTTTTCTGTGTACTATCATTACTTTACCAAAAACAATTCGCTTCCTTATTATAATTTCATAAACATCCGGATTGTCTGAGACATGTCGTTCTGTCTGCTTCACATTTAACATTTTATCTTGTCACAAGCTGACCTTGATACGCTTAGCAATGAGCAATTGACTTGTTGCTATTCAATACACGCCCTCCCCAAAATATATATATATATATATATATATATATATATAAGTTAGATGTGTTATGTTTTTAATTGATTTGTTTGTTGTACACAATATCTAAATGGAAATCTAAGTACAGCTTTCTGTTCTGGTAGCATTAACAACAGAAAACACTAATTACATATACGTTTTTTTGAGTTTTTTTCTACTGCATGTGAAAGTGTTGGAAAAGAATTTGTTGATGTACAAAAAAGAAAAAACGTTTAATGTTTTTTATATGTTTAAAAATGTCGACATTTCATTTTTTTTTTGTAGAGTAAGTTTTTTTTACACAACTCTCAGACTTCACTAATTTACAATTTTCAGATTTAAAAAAAAAAATATTTTCTATTTTTTGTTTTCTATTATTATTTCTCAATCTAATGTTCATCAATTACTTTTAAAAATCCATATTTTCTTCATTTAATAATTTTGTCTCATGAGAAAACATAAAAACCACCTTCAGAGCTTCGGATAATATAAATACATTAAAAATATTAGTAAATCCATTATTTATATTAAATTATCACAAAAATAAAATAATATACTGAATAAATAAACTTATAAAATAAAGAAATATTATTATTTATTCATTCTATATCAAATATAGTTGTATCAAAAATGATAGTAACAATATTTGTATTGTTTCCGATTTTTGTAAAAATTCAAATTACAAAAACCGGTATACCTATACCAGAATTTAATACCAAAGCAGAAATAAATTGTCTATTTAATCTATACCAAACTTCTTTGGAAACTAATTATTTAGTAAGCTATTTTAACAGCACAAGAAATGAAGGCGAAGATATAATAAAACTATTTAGTACCACTGGTACAATGATGGAATTTGTAAATTTCGATCTAAATGCGACAGACGTTGTGTCTGAACAGCGAAAATTTTTCATTCAAATTTTAATCATAACAAATATTAGTCAGTATGAATATTATCTGAAGACTATTTATGGTACAGCGATTTGGAATCCAAGTGGTAAAAATATAATACTATATTTAGGTAATATATATACATATAGATAATCACGCCATGTACCCAAAAAGGTACAACATACCCAACAGAAAAATCTTGATTCTATCCTTTTTTACCACTTTGACTGCAAGGAAAAGTGGTATAGCGTTTGGTACGGTGTCTGTAACATTTTCAAAAAAAAAAAATTGTCTATAGAAATCCTTCATATAGTCCCTAGATGACGAATCTGAAATTAGTTTATGTGGGTGTATGTGTGTGCGTCGTCAGCTCGCTCGCTCGCTCGCTCGGTCGTAAGTCAAAATTTTGTGGCCGCAATTCCTCCTAGACGGTTCAACCGATTTTAATGAAATTTTCAGGATAAATTTGTCTAGTACCCAAGATGGTCATATGGTTTTATTTTTTTCCAGTGATGCAAACTTTCCGAGAAAAAAATTACTAAAGTTTATAAAAATTCATATTGGCTACATTATTTATTCGATTTTGATCAGATTTTCAGAAAAGATTTCCCTAATGCTCCCATTAATTATATAATTTTATTAATATCCAGTGTTGCCAACTTTTCGAGAAAAAAATTACTAAAGTTTTTAAAAATTCATATTGGCTACATTATTTATCCGATTTTGATCAAATTTTCAGAAAAGATTTCCCTAATGCTCCCATTAATTATATAATTTTATTAAGTTTCTTCTAGTGCCCACATAAATTATAATTTTATTAAAGATATTGTGTTGCCAACTTTCCGAGAAATGTCAAAGTGGTCTATATATGAGTTTACCTGTATACTTCTAATCTTTAAGTTTAACATGACTTTGTTTACTTGTTATTTAGGTAATACAGATATTATCACCATATTTGAATTATCCTGGCAAAAATATATTATAAACATTGCTGTGCTAACTATGGTAAATGAACAATTACAAGTGGTAACTTATTTTCCTTATGGAATGAACGGTAAATGTGGTACAAATATTCAAGTAACAAAAATCGGCGATTGTTTGGCAAAGATGAATCCATTTCCAAATAAAATTCCTAACGACCTATCAGGCTGTTCAATTCGAGCAATGATCAATTTGTATCCACCGTTTGCTATCAATCATTTAAGCATGTCGGAAAGTGCTACAGAAGCTGGCTTAGATGTAGCAATACTCAATAGTTTTGCTAAGCAATTTAATATGACACGTCAAACTCGTGGCGCAAAAGGCGCATTCGCCCATAAACTACCAGATGGTAAATATACAATGTTTATCGAGAGAAATTAATAGTCGATTATTGATTTAATATACAGTGTGTAAAGTGATGAGGTTTCCTATAGGGAAAAAAATTTTAATATGAGTTTTAGGAGAAAAACTTATTCTTTATAAAAAATTTTGCTTGTATCGAAACCCCTTATAGTCAAAAAAAAATCCAGTAATCACTTAAGATATATTATTGAAAATTCTAAAATGTTTTTTAGAATTTTCAATAATTTTTCCTGCAAAATCAGTATGAGTTAGAGAAAAAAGTTATTTAGCTATTATGTAGCTAATTTTTTTTTTTTGCTGAATTTTTTCAGATTTTTTTGAGCAATTTTTGAAAATAGTTTTATTTTGAAAAAATACCAAGGGTATACCCCCTTGTCAAGTTTTCAAAAATTCAGTTTTTTTCTACTAAACGATGAATCGTAGAATAATGGTTTCTTTACTCAATTATCGTACTCATTATTCCGCATTTTTCCATATCATGCTTATTTATTTTTGAGAAAAAAAACAAAAACCAAAAAATTAAAAAAAATAAAAATTCTAGCGTCCAAACGGCACATGCTAGCAAATTAAAACTAAAACCAAATTCTAGAACTTTTTATTGTCTATCAAAAAGTATTCTAAGTATTTCTCTCTAAGTATATCGCAAATTATCGAATTTGCATGTTAAACGCCCATACGAACTTAACACCCGGTATATAATTGAGTACAAATTAAAATAATTACATGTAAGCTACGTACTTGTAAAAACTAAACTTCTTTTTATTTTCTGAAGACAAGAAACGCTAAAATATTTCTATAAAATATATTAATCAACTATTAATTTCCTCTCATCTCCTCTCTTTCTCGCTAAATTAAAATATATAACAAATTCGTAATTAACATTTAGGTAAATATGATGGTTCTTTACATTATCTCATGGAGAATATGTCTGATATAGCATTGGGATCTCTATTTCCCAACATATCGTTTTTCCTCGACCTGGACGTAAGCGTATTCTATTTCTACGTGCATTTCTCATGGGTCGTCCCGACGGCAAAATTAGGCGAACAATGGCGCAGTTTAATCTATATCTTTAATCTATCATTATGGTTAACAATCTTGGCGATACTATGCGGCAATTTTACAATCTGGTGGATTTTCAGTAAACCAACAATCGATCGAAAATCGTTTGAAGAATTCAGTATTTGTATGCTTAGATGCTGGTATGCTCTTCTGCAGGGCGGGATAAATCTACCCTTATCCTATACAATGAGATTACTGATCATTTTTTGGGCCTTATGCACATTAATGCTAGCCACTATCTATCAATCTCAGCTACTTAGTATACTGCTAACGCCAGTTTATGAACATCAAGTAGCTACTACGAACGAACTGGCTGAATCGCAGATAAAAGTTGTCTTCAAACGTGATTTCCTAATGCGGCTGAATAATTCGGATAAAGATGTTGATAAATTATTGGTGCAGAAGGGCTATGAAATCACTCAAGAAGATCATGCTGAGGTAGCAAAGAGATATCATGATAATACAGCGTTTTTAGGTAAGGGTTGCAATTAACTGCACTATAATTTAGAATATATTTACTTTAATTTAGCATAAACGGAAAATGACTGCTGTGGAAATGAGATTTTTACGTGGGGTATATGGTGTAAATAGGAGAGATCGGGTACGAAATACGATTAGTGTATGATGAGTGTGAAATTAAAAAAATGTTGCAGCAAAAGTTGCCCCGTGTTAGAGTCAGTTAAGATGATTCGGACATGTTGAGCGAATGCGTCTAATGAACGTTTGGTTAAAAAGATTTATTTGAATGATTTTGATAGTATATACGTTTGCGTGGACGTCCGATGAGTAGTTAGAGTGGTATGATTGAGAGATTGGCTTGCGTGGGCGAAAGTTTCCAAGTAGTAAAAATAAAACAGCATGTAAGAGAGTGGAATTATAAATGTGGTTAAAGCGAAAGTTGCTTGTGCTGGATAGGAATGTTTGGATTCGACTGATTTCGGGATAATAAAAAGAGTTTGTGCCACACCCTTTTGGGTACATGGCGTGATTGTGTATGTATGTAATGTAATTTAGATCATATTCACTTTGATAAAAACAATTTGCAATCATAACAAATACCAAAAAAAAAATAATTCCACTATAATTAAATTTATTCAACTTTAAAAAAAATATTTTAACTCTGAAAAAATATTATCACTTGTATTAATTACTTTTCACTATAAAACGGATACTTTCCACTCCGGTGGCTGTCAATCATTTACGCCAGTCCGATACCTATCATTTGCGCCGATGAGATAAGCGCCTATATTGAATACTAACATAACTAAACAACCTAACCTAATCTACCCTAAGCCAACAGTGGCGCAGATAATAGGGTTTCGTAGCGTTTATAGTGTAAATTATTCAAATTTATAGTGCAATTTATTCAAATTAAAGTTTAGGTTGTACAAAGTATCTAATTTATAGTGGAAAGTATCCAAACTAACCAAGTGCATTCTATTTTAATTCAAGTGAAATTTATATATTTCCCTTTAGGTAATAGGGCTGCGACTTTATATCTAATGCCGAGAAATTATAGTTTTCCTTCAGGCCGAAGGGCGATGTATATGTTCGATGAAAGTGAATTCGGGAATCCGATTGCGATTTTTTTCCGAAAAGGATATCCACTTTTGGGTACCTTTAATAGGTATTTATTAGATTATTCCGCGAATGGAATGTTAGCGAAATGGATACGAGATTCGACATTTTTCGTAATAAAAATCACTGACGATTCGGAATTATTGAAACTGACAGTTAGTCATTTAATTGGCGCATTTTTTGCATTATTTATTGGATTAGGTGGTGCTTCATTGATTTTTATTATTGAGTTGATTGCAAATAATCGAAAAAAAAATAGTTTATAGGCAATGAATATTAAATTTGTAATGTAAACTAATAAATCTTTTGAAATATAATTAAGTAAAAAAATTAAGAATTTCTATAAATGTAAAAAACAATTGAAATATATTAGCCTCGTAAATTACCGTATGAGATAATATTACCTTTGTTTGTTACCTACAGTATAACCAGTTCACCGTAATTTTTAAAAATTTTGCATAAAATATTGTTAAACACTTTGTAAGTTAACCAATTCGTTTACTTGCAAGTAATGAAACAGTTGCCTATAGATAATAATTCATTGATTTAATTTAACAATGCTTTATGCAACTGGGTCTTCATGTATGATTTAATTTTTTTATACATAATATACAAATACAAGATGCAGACCAACCGATTTAAGATGTGTTTGTAAGTTACGACAATGTTAAATATTACCGAAAACAAATAGTGTAATAATGAATTTTGAAATAGGAAAAAAAATTATATTAAAATGTCACTGATCAATTTAAAAATCAATATAAGCACTCATGTGATTGGTTTTAATTTCAAATTATCTAAATTCGTTAATGTTTGTTATTATTGAAAATAAAAATATTATCAATTTTCTTGTAATTTAAAATTGAAATAATAAAGTCGGTGTAAAACAATTTGTCCATAACCTCATTTTTTTCAACGCTGTTATAGATTGAAATGGTGAATAAATATTCGTTCTAGTCCCATCATATCTTTTGACATCAAATATATGAAAATTAATGACAGTAAGAGCGATTTGACGTCTGAAAACGATGAATTAATACGTACAATTTGAATATATAATAGATTAGTAATATGTACTAATGAGATTCAATCAATATATATTATTTATACTAATTACATCCTAAGTCATTTCATAATTTCTATATTTTTTTTATTATGAAAAGCATTATTAATTCATTAAGTAAAGAGAATAAATTCCACCTTTTTTACAAAAATGTATTTCCAGTTAAAAAATAAATAAACAGTTTGATAGTTCATAATTCAAAAATATTATTTCAACAAAAATGTACAGTAAAAAAATCAAATTTACGTTATAATAGTAATGATTTACTATATTTTGGTTGTAATTTTAAAGTTTTTTTTTTGTAAATTTACTAATAATTTATAAAATTACTATTAAAAATATAATAAAATAACTATGATTATCAATGTAAATTTACAGTGTGTGTATACAAAATTATCTTTGTGATCTTGACGTTACCTATCCTTAAAGGATTAAATTGTTATTTAAATTAAAATTATACAATTAATGAATAGCGGTTTGTAATTAAATATTTACAAGCCCTCTAGATCACATGCTTGTTCCGTACTTACTTATAGCAACTTATATTATAGCAACTTAATTATATATCACTCATAACCATACACATATTGATGATATATTGATTGATTCTATCAAAAAAAAATCGATGATAGATCGATATCTCGATTTCACATCTTGTATGTGATTTCTAAAGCCGCACTAAATATGTTGTTTGAAACAAAAAACAAAAAAATAAACCGTCTCTGCACATCATTTAATTCAGCTGTCTATCATAATTTTTCCCGAAAAAAAAAGGTGAAAATTTATGGCTTTTCACTCGGAATTAACTAGTTCACAAATGCAGAACTCTATAAACACAGAAGAAAACAGTTGACAGTCGGCATGAAACGTGAAATATCGACACAAACAAACGAACGAACCAAAAAGAAATTATATGTATACATTTGACCTCCTTATCAAATGATATATATACAGAGTGTAAAGTGATGAGGTTTCCTATAGGGAAAAAAATTTTAATAAGAGTTTTATGAGAAAAACTTATTCTTTATAAAAAAATTTGCTTCTATCAAAACCCCTAATAGTCAAAGAAAAATCCAGTAATCACTTAAGATAAGATCAAAAACTTGATATTATGTCGAGTTGTTGATTTTAAATATATGGCTAAATCCGAATGTTACATCAGTATGCTAAGTTAATTCGCAAAAAATCTTATAAAGAAACTATCAAAAAGCAGTTTCCTTAAAACGATTTCTGTCTAAGTGAGTCAAAATTTGAAGATACAGCACTGTACATAATATATGTATGTATAAACGGTACATCATAATTAACCTTCGAAAGTTCCTATAAGATCTGATTCTGAGTTTTTATTTATTTACGAACGCAGGTAACTTAATATACGGTATAATTTAAATTCCAACGTGTGGACTACATATGCTGCACTCGTACAATTTTCAAAATACACGTGATTTGACTAAGTGAACGTAATTTTCTTTTATGGAATGCAAATATTGGAAATTTGATAATAATATATCATTTGCAAACATAAATCAGTTTACAAAAATATATAAGTATATTCATATGTTCATATTTCCATTTATTCTAACAAGATTTGTAACCAATTCTTTGCACAGTTTTCAAAAACCAGATTTCATTTATTGGATGAGGCTATTTATACATACGGTATGTATACGCAATTGGCTATTTATACATACTAAAAAAAAAAACCTAAACCAACCTACTAACCTAACCTACTCTAAATAGTCTATTTCGTAAAAATACTGTATGTATAAATAGCCAATTGCGTATACATACCGTATGTATAAATAGCCACTTTCTCATTTATTAAGATTGAAAGCTAAAAGGCTAAGAAGGCTAAAAAAATCGTCTATTTTCTTTAAATAAAATATCTAAAACATTAGAAAAATCATATGAAGATTTCGCCTGTGTATGAAATAATAATACACATTATTTTTATACAGTTATCCTTTTTTGATTACATTGCGATATATTACTAGCGTTGCGTGTAAAATTATAAATATCACATAAACAAACGTGTATAAAATTTTATTTCAGTTTTAATCGAATTGTTAATAGAAAGTGATTAAAGAACATCATTAAAAATAAATATAACAAGTGATCTTAGATGCATAATAAATGAACATCGAAGCTGTTTAATTTGTCGGAAATTGAGATCAAATTTTATTTATGTTTCCTGCCTATACGTTTCAATTATAAATTATTCATTATATGTATATTTTAAAATAATTTAAATCAATGAGAAAACCACTTGTACAATCTGGTGTACACATTAATTAAAATCCCTGAAAATCTTGGTCAAATCCTTTAAAATCATGGTAAAATCAATTAAAAATATTCATAAAAATCTGGTAAAATCGCTAAAATTCTGAAAATTTCGTATAAAATTCGTAAAACCAACGAAAAATTGACTACAATACGTAAAATTTGTAAAATCTGGTGTAGAAAATTTGAAGAACCCTCGATTTAAATTTATTTTATATTAAATAAAGACTCATTCTGACTTTTCTCTTCTTGTCACGAAATTAGTGTTATGTTTTAATTCAACCAAAAAAATTGAAATTAATAATTTTCATTTTGTGCTGTTTTTTATTTAAAACCAATTATATGTTTTAAAATTAGTAGTGAGAAAACATATTTTAACAAGTAACACATGTGCACAGCATATGAATTGAAATTAGTATTGTATTATCATAATTTTTGAATACAGTAGATTATTCGAAATCAAGAGGCAAAACACTTGCTTAAATTTTCCACACCGAATTGTACAATCCTAAAATTTTACCGATTTTAAGGAATATTGTAAGCGATTTTAGCATTAATTTTAAGCGAGACTGTAAAGATTTTACATGATTTTAAGTATGATTGTAAGAATTTTATATAATTTTAAACCCAATTGTAAAAATTCTACATGATTTTAAGGGCGACTATAAGAATAAGTGAAATTGTAAATATTTTACATTGATTTTAAGCGAGATTTTAAAGATTTTACATAATTTTTCGTTGATTTTATACATGATTTTAAGATTGTAGAAATTTTACTCGAGATTTTTAATTAATTATAGGATCTCGTATTATTTAATTCTTCTTTAATTCTTCTTCAAAAAGTATTTCAAGTAAATACAAACTAAATATTTACGAACTGTTAAAGATTTTACGGATTTTAGCTATGATTTTACCGTTTTTCCATGATTTTAATAAATTTGTACACCAGATTTTTACAAGTGGTTTCCCCCTCGTTCGGAATTAAAAATCTTGACACTAATATATAAGTATTAATTGGTAGTGGGAAGCAAATTTCGACGTATTTCCATAGCATAAAAATATGATCAGAAATATATTTATAGAATCGTTAAGTCGAAGAAATGTTCTCATATTGGAGCAATGCCAATAAATTTAGAACTATACCAAGCAAACGAACATGTGTTTCGGCCTAATCTAATCTCGTTTATAGTATTACTACTTATTTTCCAATCATAGATTGACATACATTCTCAATTCTGTTATTATTATTATTATAAATTTCAAGTTCACGCTACAATACTATTTTCATTCAATTAAATAAACATATCTATTCAAATAACTGCTGTGCTTAAATATTTCACTATTTTACACATTAAATTATCAATATGTTAATTTAAAAAAAAAATATTAGAAATTTTACTAATATTTAAAAACAGAACCTTACTTATTTCATAAAGTACATAATTATATATTCACACACACAAAATTCTAGAACAATATATACCTATGCAATATTTATTAAATTTATATAGCCTAATTTGTTTTTAACAATACTGTAACAATATTTATTTATATATATATATATATATATATATATATATATATATATATATGTATATATATATTTATTTATTTATTTAAACACAATTTCTGATAAACGGGAAAATACAACTGCATCACACTGCTGTATACATTAACAAAAAAAATATGTATATTCAGTAAAATTATTAAGCAGATATAAGTATAAAAATGTCAATATATGTATAAAAATATAACAAAATGTAATTTTAAAGTTTTATAATCTAACCTGAAACAATAAATTACATAATTTTCTCACCTGTACGTTATATCAGCTGCTTGTTACAGAGTTCGTTGATCCAATCTTTGCACTCGGTTACAATTAATAATTATCGCACTAATTAGCGAATTTCACAAAGAATTTTTAACACACAAATATATTCTAAACAAAGATTAACGACAATAACAAAACAATTTTTTTACAAATTCACTCTCACTATCAATACACACTTGCAACCAGACAAACAACACAAGACAGGAAAGGAACACCTGACGTTTGACAAAATATACATGTAGCACCATCTACTAATTATAGATGGAACTTATGATCGACTGAGCATATTAAATTTTAATTATTATATTTTAAATAAATTAAAAATCTACTAAAGAAAACAAAATAAATAATAACTAAACAAGTTTTTTGTAAATTTATTTACAACCAGATAATAATATAAAACAGGAGAGAAATACTAGGAAGATACATGTAGCACCATCTACTTATTATAGATGGAACTTATGACCGACTGAGCATATCAAATTTTAATTATTATATTTTAAATAAATCGAAAACCTACTAAAGAAAGCAAAATAAATAATAACTACACAATTTTTTGCTAAATTTATATACAACCAGATAATAACATAAAACAGGAGAGAAATACTAGGAAGTCTAGGAAGATACATGTAGCACCATCTACTAATTATAGATGAAACTTATGATCGACTGAGCATATGAAATTTTAATTATTATATTTTAAATAAATTAAAAACCTACTAAAAAAAACAAAATAAATAATAACTACACAATATTTTTGTAAATTTATTTACAACCAGATAATAAAATAAAACAGGAAAGAAATACTAGGAAGATACATGTAGCACCATCTACTAATAATAGACGGAACTTATGATGGTATATCGACTGAGAATGACAAATTAAAATTTTTAATTTAATTTATTTATACCGAAATAATTATTAAAATCAATTTAATTATTACAATTAATCATTAATATTAAATAAATAAATAAATATACCGCACTGAAGCTAATAGCTTATGAGTGGATTTTTAAGGTTATGAAAACATGAACGTGCCATCAAAAATAAAAATTCTAGGTTTATATAAAGAATTATTACGATACGGTGAACAATTACAATTAACCGATAAAAAGTATTATGTGGAACGGATTAAAAAGGAATTTGTAAAAAACAGGGACTTGACAGAAATTGAAGATATAAATTATAATTTTAAAGTAAGCCACTTTGAGACAGGTTATGGTATAAATATATTTGTAATAACTATTTAAATTATTATTACAGAAAGGTTTAAAATTGCTTGAACGAAGAGCAATTGTTTAAAAAAAAAAATGTTGAAATATTCTAATTTATTTCGTATTACATTGTTTATACGAACGAAAACAATCGACCATTCCAACGTTCCGCAAATTTCCGAAACCGATTTAGATGAACAATTTGTACGAGGAAGCGGTCCAGGAGGTCAGTCTGTTAATAAAACTGCAAATTGTGTCGTTTTGCGGCACAAACCAACCGGAATCGTAATTAAATGTCACGAATCAAGATCACTGGATCAGAATCGGAAAACTGCTAGAGAAATACTTACCACAAGATTGGATAATCTTTTTAATAAAGATAATAGTGTTGCAAATCAAATAAAACAAGTACAGAGTAAGAAAATTAACGAGCGAAACAGAAGAAGAAATAAATTACAGCAATTAAAAGACGATTGGAAAAAACGAGAAAATATTATTGAATAAATGTAACTTGTATTTTTAATATTGTGATCATAATAAAACCACAATTTTATGTGTACACCTGCTTTAAGATATTTTTATTTTATCTACAGAAAAATTTTAAAAGTTAGCGTACAAAAATTTAGCTGTTAATTAATTATAATACATTTATAAATGTTCGTATTATATTGTTTCTATAATAGATTAAAATCTCATTCAAACTACCCTACTTATCACGAAATTAGTGTTGCTACGATAAAATAACGCAAAAATAAGCCAAAAATTGGAATTATTAATGTCTTTATAATAAAATTTTATTGTATTAAAACTAGTAGAGATATATTAAAAATAAATTATGTTCCTGATAACAAAATTATGTTCCACTACGAGTAAAATATAAAACCAATTTCGTGATAAGTAGAGAATGTGTGTGAATTAGTGTAATTAAATACAAAATTGTTTAAACTTTAAATACTCCGTATTTTTCTAAGTATCAAAGGTATGAAGGAAAAATATAAATAAATGTAATTGTTATAAATAAATTTTGTCAATGAAATAAATATTTATTATACAGACAATTTTTATTTCGAGGAATGTCTAAAAAGTTAACATACCAGATTTTTTTTTAAAAAAAAATTGCCAGCCACCAATTTCAAAATTTAGTGGACAGTTTTGTATCATAATTATTATTTTAAGTTCCTAAATAAACAAAAAAAAAACTACATCTTAAAAGCTAAACCACAAAAAACTACAGACATTATTTCCTAAATCTTTACTTATTATTAATTATTTATACGTTTGTAAAAATGATTCCATGCTCTTTAGGAAAGCAAAAGGCGACATAAAATACAAAATATTATTTTGTGCATTGTATGTCGCGCACAAATTTTGTGCAGCACAAACTAGGGTAAGCCTAAAGAAGATGGAATCAAAATTCAGTTCAGTTTTAATACTCAAGTAAAACAATAAATAATTTCATCTTATATAAGTAGAAAATAAAAATAAGAAATATTTAACATGAATATGATTTCGGCTGAACAGTTTGTCTCGGGTTTTGTAGATTTATTGATTTCACAAACAAACCAAGATTACTTTTTTTTTGGTGCACGAAACGTGAGTGAAATAAGTTTTAGTTGAGTGTAGCTTGATTTGGATTTGATTTGATTGTGATGACGAGAGATCTGATGAGCAATTATGTAACTTAAATCTCATTTTTGTCCGACTGACACACACCAGTTATTTTATAATACACCTCAGTTTACTGAAAAAGAGAACGAATTATATATGATTAATCCAATTTTAATGTTAGTCAAAAAAATTTGTACACATACTAATTAATCAAATTAGTTAATCAAAATAAATTAATGACGATTTAAGAATAGAAAAATATACTAACTACTATTATTGTATTACGACTAAAACATGGTTAAAACTAATTTTGAGATAAGTAGGTGGTTGAAAACAAACCTTGTAAATTGTGTTACGCCCCCTTGCCCGGGAAACCTGCAGCGGGTTGTCCAGGTACCGAATATTGTGGCCTAAAGTTGGCAAAATTAGCGGCTGCTGCTGCAAAACCAGGCAGATTGCCAGCGTTAAAGCCGGGCGGGAATTGGCTCATTACTTGGGCTGCTACAAAATTGAAATACATTTCATTATGTTAATATTTATAGTTACGAGGAGTAGAAATTGTCTATTGTCTTGGATTTCTTCAGACATTTTTCAATAATCAAATTGTCTCGGCTGCAAGTATCTGGGACTCAACACACACACACACACAATAAAAATCGCTTTCTGCTCCAATTGAAATTTGGGTATTAATAATAAATAAGAGGGCATCGAATCGGAATTGAACCGAGAAAAAAAATCGTTATTTTTTTAATTAAATTTACAATTATTCAGAAGTTTATGACTTGTTTTTTTTTTCCTGATATAATAAATAAGGCTAACGCGATTGATGTTACATGTAATAAACTTCTAACGACTACAATTCCGTTAGAAAGCATTTTCGGACATATGTTTATTTGAAGTTTTTTCATTTAGATTACTCATAGGAATCATCCGGTGTAGTTTTTCCCCGACGTCATAAATCACCCTGTAGAAATAGAAAAAAAGGCTAATACTTACTGGTGCCAGACGTAGCATTTGCAGCATTACTATTCGTGCTGTTCGTGTTGGTTGTCGAGGTGGCAGCTAAACGTGATAGAATCGAACGTTCCGACATTTGTAGTCGTTGCGCGACCGGAGGAATTCTTGCCAAAGTCGCCGGAAGCCGTGACACATCGCTTTTCATATCGGACAGGAGTTCCTCGAGCTGATTGAGCACCTTATGTAAGACGGCATTCGCCGGTTTATTGCCGGCGAGCGATTCTTTCGATAGATGTTGATGAGATTCGGCGAGACATTCAACTTCGGCGAAACGAGCGTTTAGGGACATTGCCGGATGGTTTGGATCTTGGGTTAGATTTAGATAAGCGGCACGTCGTAGTTGTTCCTCGATTACTAATGCTTGTTCGAGTAACTGTCAAAACAATTGTTATTATAACAAAGATTAGAAGTATATGGGACCACTAAGAAATAGAAATATAAAAGGAAAATCTATCTTTTTGTTTTTACCTTAAATCGTCTAGCGAGAAACTTGTTCTTAATCTCGAGGAAATTTCCTTTTCCCACATCCATTTTAAACGGTTCATTGATGATGGCAAACCGGATATCGCTTTGTATATCCTGCCAGCGTCCATACCCATGGGTAACAATACCAGCGAGTAACCAATAATCATGTCTACGATGCCATATCTCGTATTCGCGTCCCGGTACGGCAGCTTTCTCCTCGTTCAGCCACAGCGTATGCAATTCGGTGAAGCCACCATCGGCGATATTAAACATAAATTTACGTTTCGTCGGTCCCTCAACTTTTTCTTTTTCTTCTTCTTCGCCTGCAGCACTACCCTTCTCCTTCTTTACGACGTCGTCTTCACTGGGAACGATAACTACATCGTCGTCTTCATCTTTCTTATCGGTCTTAACTTTCTCTTTATTATCTTCATCGATGACTTTCGCTTTCTGTTCAACAACACTGTCTTTCTCCTCTTTTTCTTCTTTTACTATTTCTTCCGGTTCTTCTTTCACTGGCTTTACTGCTTCTTTTTCTGCTTCTTCTGTAGCTAATGACCAGCGAAAAATAATTCGATTAATAAAATATATATACAAGGGTGTTCGAAATAATTCTTTCTCGAGTTAAATTTCGAAAAACTATCACATTAGGAATATTTAGATATTAAAAGTGAGTTGAGTTGCTTTATAAAAGAACAAGATATTCAAACTCTAGCAAGAGAACACGAATAAGAAGTGACAAAGATCGAAATGCTTTGACACCTTTTTTGACGTTTGTTATTCTAATCAATCATAAATTTATGAATCAAGAAATACATCTTTGATAAATTCTAACATTATTTTTTAAATTTAAAGGTCCAAAATATTATTCAATCATTCAATTTCGTATTAAATTTTTCATCGTTAACCTTAAAAACAGCAAGATTGACACAAACTTAACCTGTACTACTTATAACTGAGTATCTCACTTCATTTTGAGATTATTTTGCGACAGTTTATTCTACCAAAATTAGTAGAGTAGAGTGATTTGGAAAAAAAGTATGCTAGTGTAATCTACTACTAATTTTATTAATGTAATCCAGGCTTAACATTTTAAGTTACTCAGAGTATGCAACTTACCATATAAAAATGTATATATGGTTGAATGTATTAGGGCATATCTAATTTAGAAAAATAATATTTCGTTATAATCGTATGTCATATCACATATGATAAGATAAGTATTGTAATCATACCAAATTTAATATATCGAGATTTTTACAGTTAAGCACGAATTAGTTTGTCGTAGCTCAGTTAAGATAAAAATAATAAGAATTATCTGAGTTTATCTGAAGTGAAATGAGATCTCAGAAAATTTTAGGTAAAAAGAATACAGCTATTATTCAAATAGTTAAAAATTCTAGAAAATAATTATTAATTAGTACTATTTTGTAATATACATATAGTCATCATAATTTGGTAATTATTAAAAATTTTAATAAAATTTGATAGGATTAATTAAAATGGATCACCCCTAGTATTATTATTTATAAGAAAAAAGTACCTGTAGCTTCTGTGGCTTCTGTAACAGCAACCGGTTCCTCTTTAAGAACAGGCTTCTCTTTCGATTCCGTTTCGCTCGATTCACTTTCCGTTTTAAGCTTTGTTGTTTCCATCTCCTTCTCTTTCTCCTTCTCCACTTCTTCCTTCTCGACTACCTCTTTCGGCTCCTCTTTCACCACCTCCTTTATTGCTGCTGCTGCTGCTTCTTCACCCTCCTTTTCTTTTTCGGTATTCGTATCGGATGCGGCACCTGGTGCTGGACTCGCTGCCGCACTTGTAGCCGGCGTCGCACTCGTACTAGTCGTCGTACTTTTCGGCGTCTCACCATCGGCCGACGCTGCCGTCGGCGTCGGCGTCTTCCCATCCTTACCATCGGCCGATTTAATCGGCTCGCAAGGTTTCCGAATCAGCTCGGGCATACTATAGTATCCGTTAATATGCTCAAATTCTTGAACCTTTTTCCGAATCAACGACATCACTCCGATCCGGGTAAGTACGTGCTGCCGGCTGAGACCTTCACGTGGTACACCATCAGCGAATGTTTCTGCATTATCTGCACCAGGTTCGCATAGGTGTCGCATAAATAACGAAACGTACGCTTTGAATATCTTCTCGGATTTGCCGCGTAAGTCGCGTACGAGCCATTGTGAATTAAAGGCGTCCTGCGGTGGCATACCGTAGCGCATGATCGCATTGAGGAAGGCTTTCCGTTGTCGGGCATTGAAGCCGAGTACCTCGATATTGCCGCCGACACGAGCGAGAAGTGGTGGTAGGGGACGATCACGATCGTCTTTACGTTCCATACGACGACGGCTACGGCGACTGAGATCGCCATCGGCTTTCTCATCGTATTCGTCGTCTTCCTTATCCTCTTCGGAACCGGCTGAAAAGTCCGAATTGTAATCGGACAGGTTCTCCTGCCATGTGGTGTCTTCACGTGTGTCTGTTGTCATGCCGTCATTGTAATTGACTTGTTTACGGACACGTTTACCTTTACCTAATGTTCTGCAACAAGAAAATCAATTCTCATATAGAAACAAAATAATATTAGGGTGATTTGTTGCTCCCACCCGCCAAAATTATTCCAAATAAATAAAAAAAAAAAAATGTCCACACTTCCCAGACCTGTCAGATGAAATTAACCCGTGCCTGTTGAAGGCTCAAAATTTGCATTTAGCTTAAATGGAGAAATCGCCTTTTTAGACATTTTAGGATATAACTTTTATTGTATTCACTTTAAAAATATTTCAAAATAATTACCAAAAAGCTAATGAAATATGCTTTTTAGTAGTCCAAAATTCATGCGATTCCGATGATTATTAACGGAGTGGTGTGAATTTGGAAAAATATGATTTCTGACTCAGCTATAATGATTAATAATCCTTAATCATTATAGCTTTTTTCTGAGTCAGAAATATATTAGGTTATAAGATTTTGTTTTTGCTTAAATCTTAAAAAAAGTCATCAAAATAAATTAATGGCGATTTAAGCAAAAACAAAAGACTATAATCTAAGAAAATAATTGAGCCGTTTATTTTGAAAGTGACCTAAGTCCATTTTTCAATTTTTTTCTGATGACAGTAAAAAAGTTTATTATTTGATTCAAATTTTTGAGAACCAACATAAAATCGTAGAAAGAATAATTATTATATTATAATAATTATTCTGTATTTTATATTATATTATAATAATTATTATATTATAATAATTATTTTTTTTACGTTTTTATCTTGGTTCTCAAAAATTTGAATCAAATAATAAACTTTTCTACTGTCATCAGAAAAAAATTGAAAAATGGACTTAGGTCACTTTCAAAATAAAACGGCTCAATTGTTAAATTTCAATAATATTTTTTTCGTTAAATATAACCAATTATTATGTAAAATTGTTACATGTAATTAGTTATTTAATAATCGATTTTATTTAATAAAAAGTTTTATGAATAATAATATTATATTAGTATTGAGACTTAGTAATAAATCAAAAAATAAATTAATTATTATTGTTTTACCTTGCAATATCTTCCTGTTGCTGTTCGTAATGATGTCGTAACAGTTTGATCCAATAAGCCGGATCGGTATTCTCAGCTTCCTGCTTTATAATCTCCGTATCAACATCCTCCTCATTATCACCTTCTTTCGTCACATAACTAGCGACTTTAAACGAACTTAAATACTCATTCGCCCAATTCTCCTTCTGTTCGATACCCTCCTTGGACCGATCCAACAACTCACCGATTGCTTTATCATCATAGTGAATCGCTTCATCCTCCTTACCCATATCTTCCTTGAATAGTTCTTCCGTACCGAACCGGAGTATATCGTCCAGTTCTTGTTTAGTAAAGTTTGTACCTTTACCGCCCATTCCAGGTCGAACCACCAAATGAGTGAGCATCATTTTACGTTTTGCAACTTGAGTGACACGTTCTTCGACACTGTTTCGAGTTACGAACCGGTAGATCATGACTTTGTTCGCCTGACCGATTCGGTGAGCTCGGGAGAATGCTTGAATGTCGTTGTGTGGATTCCAATCGGAATCGTAAATGATTACGGTGTCTGCTGTGGCTAGGTTAATGCCAAGACCGCCGGCTCGTGTTGATAGGAGGAAAACGAATTGTTGAGCACCTGGTGCATTAAACCTATCGATAGCTTCCTGGCGTAGCGTTCCAGTGATAGCACCATCAATCCTCTCATATTTATAACCCTCACCCTCGAGGAAATCTTCTAAAATATCCAACATTTTCGTCATCTGCGAGAAGATCAATACCCTATGACCCTGATCACGTAACGTCCTCAACATCTTCGCGAGTAAAACCAATTTGCCAGCGGCTTTAATCAACGATTGCGTCTCATAGGTTCCGTTTAGACCAAGTGGTGCTTCTTCCGAAGCAGCGGGGAATAGATAAGGATGATTACAGCATTTCTTTAAATCCATCATAATATTGAGTAGGGAAACGGATTGGCCGCCACCTTTCGGATTCAATGCTTCAAAGTTACGCGTTAAAATGTATTTGTAATATTTCTTTTGCATCGGTGATAGTTCGACGCGAACAATAAATTCCGATTTTGACGGCATATTCTTAAGTACGTCAGCTTTAAGACGTCGCAGCATATGCGGTCCCAACATTTCGTGTAATTTTTTCACTTGATCCTCCTTGGAAATATCGGCAAATTCGTTTTGGAATGTGGCTAAATCGTTAAATTTGTTACTGTTTAAGAAATTGAGCAAATGGAATAATTCTTCCAAATTATTTTGCAACGGTGTACCGGTTAATAATAATTTGTACGAAATATTGTAGCCAGCCAATAAACGGAAAAATTTCGACTGATTACTTTTCAATCGATGTGCTTCATCAACAACCAATACGGCCCAATCAATCGATCCTAAACACGCCGAATCAATACTAACCAGCTCATAACTCGTTAACAGGACATTAAACTTAATCTGATTGGTTCGTATTCGAGTTGCTCGACCACCACCTCCTCGCACGGCACCTTCTTCAAACGATAATTCATTCTCACGGATCACAGCACGTGAATCTTTATCACCCACATACGTAATACAGTAGAAATCGGGCGCCCAAAGTTCAAATTCTCGTTCCCAATTGATAATAGTTGATAGAGGGACGCTGACTAAAAATGGGCCCTTACAGTGACCCTCTTTGTAGAGGGAGTATAAGAATGTAATGGTTTGAATTGTTTTGCCCAGACCCATTTCGTCGGCGAGGATGGTGTCGATGCCTTGACCCCATGAGTAACGGAGCCAGTTGAGACCTTCGAGTTGATAGGGATGGAGTTGCATTCCGGTATCGTTTAAGAATTCCGGTTGTTTTTCGTATTTTTTCTTGAGATCGGTTAGGGGTTTGTCGGGTGGTGGTGTGTAACGTTTACTGGAAAATTTTCAAAAATTAATTTTTAAATATATACACCGAGTGTATTTTATATGATTTGTAAGTGAAATTGTACGAATTTTAAATAATTTTAAGCGAGATTGTAAAATTTTTACATTGATTCTTCGTTGATTTTCCATGATTTCAAGCGCAATTTTATGAATTTTAAGCTAACCTAACCTAAAGATAGTCTTATAATTCCTAAAATTAACAACAAAAAATCCGAATTTTGCCGGGATTTCATTATATAATAAACTTCCTGACAATATTAAAAATAGTGATTAAAGTTTGATAAAATTCAATTACATAACTTGTTGATATCACGTTGTTTTTATTCTGTTAATGAATTTTTGAATTATAAATAATTATAATATAAATTTATCATTTATTATATATTCTGTATTTTTCACTTTTACGTATTTACATAATTGTATATGTTTGACTGTTTCTATGTCCTATTACAAGGATCAACAGAAATAAAGATTATTATTATTACTTACGGTCGTTCTTCATCATCGTCCATCAGTTCCTTAGTCTTCGTTTTCTTCCCTTTACCCTTTTTGCCCTTCTTACTAGTTGTAACACCGTCCGCATTGCATGCGGCACGTAAGTCGAGATAGTATTCGATTGCCTGCTTCAAATTCGGTATATCATCGCTTTCCTCCTCCCAAGTGGCTTGATCATAGGGCAGCTCGCGCCATTTGACAAGGTATAGTGTTCGGCCGTCACGCATCGTACGATGATTGATAATACGGTGCACTAAGAGCCATTCCGGTTTGATACCGTATTTATAGAACTTCTCTTCCAAATCATCGAATTTCCCCGAACTCTTCAATCGCTTATAGCGGCCCTCCAATTCATCCATACCATCGTCGAGCTTTGGTGGTTCTTCCAAATCGTATTTTCGCGAATAGTTTCGAAACATTAATGGATGATGGACGTCCAATTGTAGTTCGGAGATCCATTCGCAATGCCAGTAGGATTTCTCGTGCCATTTTACGAAGAATTCCCGTATACGTTGCACGCCACGCGGTGGTTTTTTACTCGTTGATGGTTCTTCCGATGGTCGATTATTAACGGGACAATCGATCCATTTCCAGGTTAGGATTTTTGTTACTTTACCCGGTAGAGGAGGACACTAAAACAAAAACGGAAAATTACATTTGTATTACAATTGTCCATGTGGAGAGATTCTTTTATCTCAAGTTTTTTTTATTATTTGTTTTGAAATATAGTATAAACGAAAAAAGAGTAAAATTATATTGTAATATAATGGTATCTAGACAATTCACCGGAAACAAATTCACCGAAAAACAATTCATTGAAAAACAATTTATCGAATAACCAAATGAAATAGAATTAAATTAAAATTAATATTATGAATATTAGGAATGTCTTTAAAAAAAGCGTATTTATTTTTTTATTTTTTTCTTTAACACTTTACGGAGGGGTGATGGGTAGGTTAGGTTAAGTTGTTTAATTCTATTTCATTTGGTTATTCGATGAATTGTTTTTCGGTGAATTGTCCGCGATCCTAATATAATAAGTTCTGAATGATTTTTTTACTATATTAAGTTAATAAAATTAATAAAAAAAAGAACAAAAATAAGTAAAATTTGAAAAAAAAACTCACGCTACATCTGGGACACTTCCAATCGCCATCGGGTATATCTGTGAGGGGTGGATTCAGGCAGAATGTATGATAGGCAGATGGGCACGAATCACAGCAGAGCAGTTCGCCGCCATCTTTACAAACACGACAGAATTCCTGATGCTCGTCGTCGTCCTGTTCGGTGATGCCTTCACCTTCACAATGCGGACAGGACCATTTACCTTCGGGAGTTTCTTCCAACTCCGGTTCGAGACAGACTAAATGGTAGGCGCGCGGGCAGGTATCGCAAAGGATAATTTCACCACCTTGCTGACACACCTCGCAATAATCCTGATGCTCCTGTCCCAAAGCCAAGGATTTCCTTAATTTTCATTACATACACAAAAACGGCTACGCCAAACATTCCTAGCCAAACAAACAACTTTACACTCTCAATCATACCACATGCTTTAACTACTCATTTCAATTTCAAGATCAATAAATCGATAAAAGATTAGAAAATGATCTACTGTAGCGAACTTTAAATAAAAATAATATTATATAAAAAAATTCCAAAACCACACTTAAATTAAAATAAAGCTAAATACGCATGTATTTCGGAAGCTAAGCTTCCATTTTCAGTAGCTAAATAAAATCTACTATGGAAGCTTAGCTTCCGGAATTCACGTATTTAGCTTTATTTTAATTTAAGTGTGGTTTTGGGATTTTTTATAATATTATTTTTAAATAAATAGATAATAAACTAGCAAAAAGAACCTATAAAACACAATTGAACACACAAGACATAATTATAATTACCTCGTAGCCGTCATCACCTTCCGGAAATTTACTTGTAGTTTTTATCTTCTTTTTCTTCTTGCTCTTGTTACCGATTTTGGTTTTTGCTTTACGACGCACCTGCGGCTGAGCCGCACTGGTGCTCGGTTGGGCATCGTCTTTTTCGGCTGAGGTAGCTTCAACGGGACCACCCTCATCGGTTTTATTCGCTTCTTCGGCTTCCTGAAGCATCTGTTCAAACTCCATATCGGAATCACGATCCGAGCCGGCACCACTGCCCTCCACTTCTTCTTCCTATTGTTAATTAATTTGGTAATTAATTGAAACTCATCCGAAATAAATTTGTACAGATTTCCAAAACTAAGTAACTGACCTAGTGTCAGATTTACGTATCAAGATATTTCTTGGAAATATTTTCAAGTGTTTAGAATTTTTACTACAACTGTGGTAGAAATCACAATTTAGTTTTTGAGTAAAGTTTGTATTCTTAAGTTAAGTTAAGTTAAATCCGCTTTTATTTAAGTAGACATCAAATCACGCTTAGATTGTAAATTGGGTTAAAAATAATTAATTAATAATAATTTATTATTTTTTAGCCCAGATATTATTTGTAATTGTTGCGAATTCACCAAACAAATTTTTTCCCTGACTACAAATCGAAAATTCCCATGACTTTGCAGGTTTTTGACCACCCTGGATATTTTTACGTGGGCCTAAATAACTTACGAAGAAATCGGATACGAAATTGAAAAACACGTTTGGTTGAATACAAAAAAAACGATTTTAGCGTCGATTTTAATTTTTAAATAAATATTAATACAGAACTTTAACCTAAAGCAGTTTTATTTTACAATAATCATTTGTTTTTAGTGACATATGTGTTTTTTTTTTCGAATGCCTTGTGAATTGTTTTAATATTTTTGTGCTAGGAGCCTCTAGGGAAAAAAAAAGCTAACAAGCAAGAAAATTCTGGAACGTTTACAAATTTTGACTAATTATTAGTATTTAAATATGTTATTTACCATTTGATGTAATAATAAACTATTAATTACTTTTCTTTTTCTAATTTTCTAACAAATTTATATATTTTAATTGACACATATAAACAATGACAGTTCACACTAATGTTTAAATAGTAAGCTATGATTTTTGACTTTTGTTTGTGACGTATGTACAATTTCGAATTATTCGATATTATTTTTTGATTATTGTACACATTTCATATTATAAATAATAACTAGGGCCCTAATTCTCACCTTATTTATAAAAGTAATTTTTGCCAAAAGTACTTTTGACGTTTACTTAAAATTATTTATTAAGGACTTTATAATAGTTTATTTCAATTTTATAATACCAAATATAATAAAAATGATCAAAAATAGAAAAACTATTCGTATTTGATCAAAAACAGAAGCAAAAAATTATTTTGAAATTAATGATAAAAGTCCTATTTCACGAAAAAGTGAGGTGAGAATACGGGCCTAAGATTTTGTACCAAATATTTAAATGTCCACTTAATTAAACCAGAATTGAAATAATTTATAAATTAGTTGATTGAATAAATTAAGTAATATTTCCTTAAAACTTTAGAAAGTTAAAATTATTTAAATATGTCAATTGAAATTTTATAATATCAAATAGAATATAAAAGTTATCAAAATTTATATTTGATGAAAGACAAAAGCGAAATATTATTTTGAACATTAATAAAAGCACTTTTTCGCAGAGAATACGGGCCATAGTTTTTATTTTTAAGTGCTTCAACAATGCAAATACGTATTAAATGATATGAGAGACAGTATCACTTTTTTTTGATACTGCTGAATCTTCTGCCACAATAAAAAAGAAAAACAGAAGAACTTTTACTGTAGATTTTAGAAAGAAAGAAAAAAATACTTACCGAACTACCACGTTTTCTTTTGCCCAGTTTAATCTTCAAAGTCGGAACCTTTGTTGCGGATTTTTTACTCGTTTTTTTCGCGCTACGCGAACTACGTTTCTTCTTATTTTTCTCTCGTTCATCATCATCTTCATCTTCATCATCTTCATCAAATGCTTCCGACTCATTCTATTTTTTTTTTCAATTTAAATACATTAACTTCCATTAAATTAATTATGTGAGAAATGAATAATATTTTAATTTGGCAGATTTAATAATATATGTCACTGTAAAAGCTCGAAAATTGGTGAATCCTAGGATAGACGCGTTAAACCTAGGATTTACCAATTAGATGTAGTAAATGTACGAAAAATGGTGTCAGTTATTTAATTTTGGGCTTTTACCAAGCCAAAGTGGTCAGGTTAGGTTAGGTTAGTTAGTTAGTGGCGTGGCAGAAGTCCGAAATTATATTGATGATACATTTTTTCGCAGTTTTACCACATGAAATTGGTAAATTATAAGTTTTTTCGAGCTTTTACGGTAACATAGATATATAGATTATTTATTTGAAACCTTCCAAAATAAATTAAATACTGAATTGAGAGAGTGTAAACTAACCTTAGATTGTTCTTTATTCGTTCGCGATGTCCTACTCGGTTTACCGCTACTAAAATCGGATTCGGATTGTGGTTGCGAATCATTTTCGCTCTGCATATGCGGATTTTGTTCGGAGAATTCACGCCATTTGGCAGCAACCAGCATCATTAGTTTCGACATCGGTACTTTTGGATTTTCTTTCGCTAGCAATGGACGAACATGCTGCTGAAATAATTTATAACTGGTCAAATTCTGATAATCCGATTCGCTATATTCCAATTCAACATCGGTTAAGCCAAACGTCGAACAGACTTCTTCGATTGTTGGCATTCCTGCTAAATAAACAAAACAAAAACAAATTGGAAATAAATATACGATCATTTTCGATAATTAAATTATTAAAATTAAATAATTAAAAAATGTTATATATGCGTTTGTTTTTTTCTCATTTTCTCACACAAAAAAAATCATTTTCTGCCTGATCTGCAAATTTTTTTTTTAAGAACAACTCTAATATATATCAAATATCTATTTTTGTGCGAAAATTCTGTTTCTCGTTAGATTTATTATCTTAGCTTAATTAAACATTTATATATTAGTGTTATTTGCGAAAACTAAGTATTTCTACATTCATAAACTGAAAACAATGTAATTTTACTTTGACGTATAAACAAATAACTAAATAACTAGATATATTAACAACAAAGCAAAAAATCGAAAAATACTTTAATTACGAAAATGAATACTGGTCTCAATTCAATGTCGTATGAAAGAGCGTTTACTGTATTTTCAGTATAAAATAAATGTAGACGAACTCGACCATGTTTTGAAGCATATCTCGATGTAATTAAGAGTGTAGAGTTAAAATATAATTAACCTAACGGTTTATCTGAAATATATAATTGCGGAACATATATAAGCCTTACCTCCAGCGTTCGAAGCAGATTCTTGGCTAGGTGTGGGTGTAGCTGGTGCGTGTTTACCGCTTCCACGAGATTTTCTACCCTTTTTATTATTCGCATAATCCGAATCGGCACCGCCGCCATCGTCTTCACCACCAAAATCACTTTCCTATACGGCACAAATTCAATCGGATATTTAATCATTCACAAAAGTAAAAAATAAGAAATTATTCAGTGACTGTAGTCTTGACAAACTTTGTCAATAATCATATAAAAATATTTATTTGGCTCGAGGGAGAAACCACTTGTAAAATCTGGTGTATAAATTTATTAAAATCACTTAAAATCCTAGTAAAATCATAACTAAAATCCTTAAAATCATAGCTAAAAATCAGTAAAATCATTAATAGTGTATATACTTGAAGAAGAATTAACCCTTTCGGAACGAAATAGATTTTTCTGAATAATAATAACCAGTGTAAAAATGTAACTTAAATTTATATTATATATATATATATAGCTTTTAACAGTAAAATAAAAACATTTTTATAATTTTACTGTATGATAATTTACGTAATATTATTTTTTTTATGAAAGAAAAAAAAATTACATTCATAAAAAATATAAAAAAACTTTTATTTGTGGTTCCATAGAAATACTTCTAGGCCTGAAAGGGTTAAAGCACATTAAATAATTTGTATACGAGATCCTATAATTAATTAAAAATCTCGAGTAAAATTCGCTACAATCTGAAAAATTTCGATATGAAATCAGTAAAATTAACCAAAAAAATCGTGGTAAAATCTTGCTTAAAATCTATAAAATCAACGAAAAATCTTGTAAAATCTTTACAATTGCGTTTAAAATCAATGTAAAATCCTTAAACTGTCAAACAAGGAACCTATAGCTTATAGTGGGTTCCGAAACCCCGGTACAAAATTTTTGATACCAGAAATAATATTTACTTTTGCAGCCGCAAACCAGGGACCTTTTGGATCGGCTACAACAAATATATTACAGGAAATTAATCCTATAATAATTTAGTCATTAAGAAACTCAGTAATATTTTTCTATTAATTCATTTTTAATACTATTTTTTGAAAGCATTTCTGATTCTTGATATTTTAGAAACTAAATTTGCACACTCATTTGGCATTTATTCATTGTAATTTGATAATGACAAAGTGTTTGTTGAAATTACAGTCACTGAATAGTTAAATAAAAAAAAAATTTTCGAAGTAAATTTTTTTTGTGAATTTTATTTATTTAGTGTGCTATGTTTTATAACATATAAAAAAATAATACTTGTTATGATAAAACAACAAAATGTTGACAGTAATAAATATTTGTTTTACAACAAAATTTTGAACTATTCATAAAAATAAAATCTAAATTATTTCAGAAAAATATAATAAGAATTAAATGAATGTGTAACATTGTAAAATAATCCAAATATTTTATTAGTTATCAGGGGTGGAAATAAAACGCTAGCGAAAAAATTAGTTAATTAATAATAATATTTACCTCTCCGCTTTCATTTTTCCTTTTTTTCTTCTTTTTCTTCACCTTTTTATCTTCACTACGAGCTTTTCTCTTCTTGCCTTTCTTCTTTTTTCGACTGTCTTCTGGTTCATAATCATCATCTTCCTCCTTATAATATATATTATATACATATCACAAAAGATGTACAATTTATAATTTTCAATAAATAAAATAAAATTCGACATATCAAATATAATAGGACATTTTTAAATTATTTAATACAGTCGAAATTATTTTTTTTTTTGTATAATTTGAAATATTTGACATTTAAAATGAAAAAATATTATAAATAAAACAAAATACCGTTAATCGCGACCGTCTTCTCAAACGCATTTTTCATAATAAATCACTAAAAACAAAATTATTATTTGAAAAAAAAAGAAAAAAGAAATAGTTGAATTGATAGCACAGACTTCATTGATAATTTGTGAGTTTAATAAATAATAATTAATTAAAAATTGCTTAAGTAAAAAAATCATTTGCGATTAGATAGAATTGTATCCTCCGAATATTTCTTTGAGTAATTTTAAAATTATTCCAAAGATAAATGTCTTCGAACATTTGGAAATACAGGGACTTAGATTATTAAATTTTTTGTTTGTTCATAAGTTAATAATAATTTGTTAATGATAGTTTAGTTCAGAACCACTATCAATTAAAATTATAGTTTTATGATAAGTAAAATACACCTATCCCTCGATTTACACTGAAAACCGTGTAAAATAAAATATTTACATAAAACAAAAGAAAAACATTTTGAAAAACTTAAAATTATATTTCCTTCATAAAATAACCAATATATATGTAAAGGTAATATAAGTACATATTTAATTCATTTTACATTAGGAACAAAAAATAAAAAAACAAAATTATAAATTTCTTTCTCATGTCACTTTCATTAGTTGAGCTTTCTTGATGCATTTTTAAGTTTTTTGAAATTCGTTAATTTATAAACTGTGTAAATCGGGGGATAAGTGTACATATAATCTGAATAAGGGGTAAAACAGGGTTTCGTTTTCCCTAAAAATAGGTTTGAAAACAAAGACATTTGTATTAATATTGATATCATTGACAAAATAAAAGATCAACGTACGATATGATTTATTGTTTCCGAATTCTACAAATAGTTAATAAAATACTATAAAATTTACAAGCTTACATGACAAAAATGTTTACTGAATAAAATAACATATTTATATATTTGTATTTAATATATTTGTGTTAAAATTCAAATAGGAAAACAAAACCATGCTTTTTCGTACATTTCTACAACTTTAAAATGTAAATAAATAAGAACTAACCCCAGGTTTTAGTACTCCATCATCTGATTCTGGTGAATTTTCACCTGTAACTTGATCTACAGTTTCATCATTCGCGTCTTCATCACCTAAATAATTCATAATTATTTTTCTAAATTTTTGTTTACATATTAATTATTATGACATTTCATTTAAGCATTTAATATAAGCTGAATGACTCTTTCAACAACAATTAATAACAATACGAAAACAATACAATAAATGATTAAAAATGTAATGTTTATTATATAAAATGATTGGTTTCAAAACAAATGTGATTGAGAATCTAGAAAGCCATGTGGTCAACATGTGGCCATTGGTCAAACGCAAGACGAACACAAAGTTTTGGTGGGAAAACATAAATTTTCGAAAATGCATCGAATAGAAATTTTGCGATAAATTAGCGAGAAAAAAATTCGCGATCTTAGCCTGCCAATCTCTTTGTTTGATGGCCTCCATTTTGTTAAGGGTCAAGAATATGCCCGCGCGGCTGTCACAAAAATAATGAAAACCTATTTCTTCCCCTTCCACCGTAATATTTGGTTCGGCATATATATAGTCAAATAAGTTTTCGGTAATAATTATTACATTAACAGTTATTGCTGAACATTTAACGTTTATATAGGAAATATTAATAGATTGGAAATATTAAAATTGGCGTGTAATTACAATAATTAAAGGTAACTTGATGCATAAATGAGTTTGTAGTCCCGCTACAAGGCGGCTTTCTCACTGCCAACTAGCTAAACAAAACTCACCGGCAAACGAATCATCAACTTCATCATCTGATGCCATGTTGTTTCAAGCACAAAACAATAAAACTGATGTTGCACAGCACTATTACAAATATTATTAATAAATATAAACTTTATAGTTGTAATTATAGAGAACACCAAAACGCCGTCACCTCCTTTCTTCTTTCGCGAGACTGTCTCTTTCCCCCTCACTCCACCGCCTTTACAATGTTGCCAAGTCCGACAACATTAAATAGAAAAATTATTAAACTTATAAAAAATTCAAAAAAAATTTAATATAACTTTTTCTCAATATTGTATAATTTTAAAAAATTATTAAAAATCTATTTATTATCTATTATAATTTATACTATTACATATTTTTGTGTAAAACGATTGACATACATGTATATGTTTTTTTATGTGAAAAATAAAAACCGTTATAATTTTTTAATCCATTTCATTTATAAATAAAATCTAATAATATTGTTCATATTTTATTATCATATAATAAGACAAATTTGTTGCTATATACAATTTTAATTATTTATTATATATTACTATCATAAATTATGTTTATAATAATAATAATTATAATATTTATATTAAAATAATTATGGCTTACAATTAATTATCAATAACCTTATTTTTTTTAATAATAAAAAATATATTAAATTTTTCTAGAAAAGATTATTTGGGAAAAAAATTGGCAAGTTTTAATCGGCAACATAGCCCCCACCAATATAAAACTTATTTCCCCACTAAACCACGTTCAAGCATGCGCAGACATGTTTTAGCAGCGTGTTGCGATATAAAACGCATGCGTAGAAACTAATCTGGGTTAATTTTTACAGTTTTATTAAAAAAAATAAAGTAATTTTTAATAACTTTTTAACAATTAAATATATTTATTCAGAAAATTTTTTTTAAGAAAATTACTTAAATATATTGGAATCAAAATTCGCAAATATTAAGATATGCAAAAAAAGTTACATATTCAAAATAAATTAGATTTTTCTTTGCTTTAAAATATTGATTGATATATAAACTCTGTAGTATGTTGTACCAGAAAAGAATTTTACCGTCTTTCTTTGTTACTTCTGTAACTTCATTATACTTTAAAATTATACTGTCTGTGTGCATATTTATTTTTTTAAAACAAAAAGTTGTCTATAAAGTTTATTCCTTATTTGATAAAACAACTTCTATTTTCCATTAAATATTTTACTCCTATATTTTATTTACTCTTCATAAAAATGTTATATAAAATAAAACAATAATTTTTAGTTTAAATAACGTTTTCAATTTTCATTTAAAATTGTTCTCTTGCAAAATATCATTATTTTGTTATTATTTAAATAATTGTTGAATAATCTCTTAGAAAATATTTTAAATTTTATATTTAAGCAAAGAGTATATATACTCTTTGATTTAAGTTATTTTTATCTAATATTAAACTGTAACATTATTGTTTAAATAACTTTTGTATAAAAAATGAAGCTATTCAACAAGTGTTTGTATATATTTACATAATATTCAAATATTTACTATATTTACATATTAAAACAACTAAAATATATTGTAAATATTTAGTAAAAAATATTAGTTTTGAATTTTTAGCAAAGTTTTGCAATGACAAATATAAATTTATGCATATAATTAAAAATGCATACAACTAGCGACATCACTGAGTAATATTGCCAACTATTTGATACAACTGTCGGCAACTGTTTTGACATTTAGTTGTCAAAATAAGGTAAGGACATTTGTTTTAGTAGCAAGGAGTGCTAATAAAATAGAAAGCGATGACAATTATGTTATTTTCTTGTAAAATCTACAACTAATTTATTAAAATGGATATAAAAAGTCTACCAATCGAAATAATTGAACAATTATTAACATACGATAATTTAGCGATAAAAGACGTACTGAATTTTGCCATCACATGCACTCATTTTCACGAAATTATTTACAATAGCAACGCGATATGGAAGAAAATTTATAACAGAAGGTATTATTTATATGTTACTTTACGATGATGTAAAATTTAAAACGTTTTATTGGTTTAAGATGGCCAGATTTTATTTATTTGTACGAACAAAACTCAGTTAGGAATTGGTATGTAGAAGTCAAATATGTTTTCGAGTTGTTGAATAGAGCTCGCGAAGTCTTAGCTGACATGCCAGCTAAGTTTTATAAAAGGTATGAGTTGTCAGATTCAGATTTGGTACAATGGCGAGACATGATGAATGAGCATCCAATAGCTTATCATTATTTAGTTAAAGAACTGATGACAATTGTTAATGATAAAAGCATTATACAAGGAATTAATACTGTACAAATCAGGTAAGTTTTGCATTTTTTCACATCTAATAATAACCTTGTATTCTAAATATGTCAAACTTAGTTTATTTTCGAAAAATAGAAATTTTAACCTAGAAATATTTTAGTACACCAGGCAATTTAACCTATCGTTATTACGCAAATAAAGTTTTACGATTTCTTCGTCAGCAATATTTAACGAAAGAATGGGAAACTTATATGTCGCTACCGCTCGACCAGCAGATCTTGGAGCGGGGCGCTGTTTTTATCGCTCAATGGTGTCAGCCATCGATTGAAGTAGCCCTATCGGATATTGCGCGACAGTTTGACGAGATTGCGAATACGGTTAAAGATATTTTACACAGCACGCATTCGGATCATTCGATCTTTACGACACCGTTCGCGATTCAGCAGGAATGGAAAACGCGGAATTTAAGTCGAAACCAATGGAGTACGAATGAATGCCGACAGATTATGGACGCTATGGCTGAAGTATTATATAAGCGATTGGGTTTCTACGGTAATAACGAGATGTATTATGTTCCGGAAAATTCCTATATTAATGAGGTGAGCTATTTTTTTTGTTTAACGTTAATTCACACGGTTCTAATTGCTATGTTCAGACAGGTAGCTCAAATACAAAACATGTTGAAGTTAATATTGAATTTATTCGTTTAAACAACTTATTTATTGTAACTGACTGTTCGGAAAATTACATAATCAATGTTCAATTAATAATTCAATAATTAATTTAATATTATTAATTGATTTATAGAAAATAAAAAATAGTATATTTTTTAACTGGCTCTATTTTCTACAAAAACGATAATTAATGTACCGAAAAAATACCTGAGATATAATATCCTATGTAAAAAAAAGCAAAAAATGTGTTTTTTTTTGGAAAAAAAAATTTATTTCTCTATTTTCCAAAATACAAAAAAATTCAAATAAATTTATATTATTCTACATAGAATATTATATCTCAGGTAATTTTTCGGTACAATAATAATCGTTTTTGTAGAAAATAGAGCCAGTTAAAAAATATACTATTTTTTATTTTCTATAAATCAATTAATAATATTAAATTAATTATTGAATTATTAATTCAACATTTATTATGTAATTTTCAGTTGTATTAAACGAATAAATTCAATATTAACTTCAACGTGTTTTGTATTTGAGCTACGTGTCTGAATATAGCAATTAGAACCGTGTAAACTAACCTTAAAATTAATTTTAATTATATACTAGGTTTTGGAGAAACGTGTCGGTTTGCCGATAACACTAGCAATCGTTTACGAAAGTGTCGCACGTCGATTGGGAATCCACTGCGAACCGATAAGTTTTCCCGCTCATTTTCTTCTTCGATGGACTTACGGCGCTTCGGACGATGATTCCTTCTATATCGATGTGTACAATAAGGGCCGTATGATGATGAAGGGTAGTTGTCCGCATGCGCGAAATAGTAATACACCGAAAAAATCCAGCTACACACCGAGTACGGCACGACAAGTTATGACACGTATGGCGAATAATTTGGAAATTTCCGGAAGGCAACATGTCCATCCGAACGGACGAATAACTCGGCTACGAAGTGTCTTAGAGCTGTCTCGGTTAATCAATCCATCGGATTTGACTTGTATGCTAAATCTAGCTAAATTATATATGCTTTATAATATGGATGTTAGTGAATTAACATCGTTTCTAATTGCGCAAGTAAGTATTGTATTCCATTCGAAGAATGGAAAATCACTGATTAACTCATTAAGGCAATTTCAAGGCAAACAAAAGATTATATTCAGACAGGTGGTGGGAATACAAAAAAAGAATAATTTTACATTCGATTTATTCGTTTAATACTACATATTTATGGTAACTAATTATTAGAAAAAATAGCTAATTTATATACAATTAATAATTTAATAACTTTGTTGTTTAAACATCCAATTTTTTTTTATTTGGAAGAAATCAATGATTTACTTGTTAATAGTATATACTCTAAAATATATATATATATATATATATATATATATATATATATATATATATATATATACAGTGCGATATTTTTATCTCTGAACATATGAACTGAATTACATGTAAATTTCCTATGTTCAATTTTAAAAAAAACACATCGGACGCATAGAGACAACCCTGATAGTTATGCAACCAATCTTACATAATGTGACAGTAATTTGAAAAAAAAAATGAGTTACTTTCAACAAAATATTTAGAAAACATTAAACTATTCGCATTATTTCAAGAAATCTGTTTAAAAACGTATAGTATTATCTATTATTATTATTATTTATAAATTTAAGTGTTCAGCAATTTACAATAAATGACCATATTCTGTTAAATATTTTATTTTTTATTCAAATAAACATCATATTACGTATGATTGGTTGCATAACTGTCAGGGATGTCTCTATGCGTCCGATGTGTTTTTTTTAAAATTGAACATAGGAAATTTACATGTAATTCAGTTCATATGTTCAGAGATAAAAATATCGCACTGTATATATATATATATATATATATATATATATATATATATATATATATATATAATTTTACACTTAAAATATTTTACTAGTATTATTACACAAAATATGTACCAAGTCTCATTATTTTGATGAATTATTAAAGATATTAATATGCAAGCTGTAATTTTACATAATTTAAGAATACGTAATTCCATATTAAGTATGTGATGTAATTTGGAGAATTTTTACATACTTATTAGGACATTTTTACTTACTTTATGTGATTATTATGAATTATGTACAAAATTACAGAATTTTGAGGTAGAAATACCGAATATTTATGCTAAAATGAAATTACAGATTTATAGTAAAATTTCTGTAATTTCGTAATTAAAAAATATCACTTAACTCAATTTTCAAAAAAATTCTTTGAACCGACGAAATATTGCAGTCGAATTTAGTAAAACTTTATACTCTAACCAAAAATCAGAAAAAAATAATTTTTAGTGGTTTCGAATAAAATCGTGTCAATTAAATAAAAAAAATCTTCCTATAATTTATTGAAATTTACTTGTGTTCATTTTTCTATTGAACATAGAAGTTTTGTTTGTGAAATGTTGTAGGAGTTCGATATAAGTCGGAAGGCGCAAGCGAATCAAATTGTACAGATGCTTCAAGATCACGAGGCTCACCATAGGGACGTGCGTAATACGGTTTATCCACAGGTAAAGACGTTTTGTTAATCAACCTCATTTAGTTATCTTTTTTTTTCACTACTAAGCTTTAGAACATACACCATTATTTATTTTGTTTGTTAATCCGAAAGTTTCCAAGTGGTAGGAATAAAAGAGCATGTATGAGAGTGGAATTATGAATGTGGATGAAAGTTGCTTGTGCTTGATAGGAATGTTTGGAGGCGACTGATTTCGGCTTGATGAAATTTGTGCCACACCCCTTTTGGGTACATGGCGTGATTGTGTATGTATGTTAATCCGATTAATTAATTTCGTTTCATCTAAGAATTTTTCTCTCTTTTACATTTTCAACTTAAGGTTAATTTAAAATGTCACTCAAATCATCAATTCAAACGACCACTTTCAAATTTATTTTTGTCTTATAACCGTCCAAATCGATAACTTTATGAACTTTTTCGCTGCGAAACTATAATCGATATCAAACCGCAGTTTCTGGGAGGTAAAAGAATAAATTTTAGGAATTTTCATTCGGGACAAAATCGGTCAAAAACCGGATACTTTAACGGTGCCTTTTGATTTTTGTTTCAGATGAATGGGGTAGAAGTTATCATTGTCCGGTTTTGCGGAAAAAGGGTTAGAACTTACAACGATTTCCAATAAAAGTACAAATAAAAATTCCTGAAAGAAATTTTAAAGTCTATTCTTTCATCCCCAGAAAATCACTGTTTGATATCTTTTATAGTTTCTCAGAAAAAAATTCATAGAATTAAATCTTTTTACTCCGAATGAACTCTGGTAACCTAACCTAACCTAGCCAATCATTTGCGCCAGTCGTCATTTGCACCGATAACTACGATTACAGACCTCTTTTTATCACAATTAATTTAACCTTCAATAGTTGTGTTTTTTTTTTACCGAAAAACTCAGCTCAGATTAGCAAATATCAGTAACCTTGAAATAATAACTGTTTTATTTATCGTCTCATAACTGAGTTCGAAGTGAGTGAATTGCTTCCCCCTTTACCGATACTGGGTTTGATATTTAGCTAGTGCTTAGCTGAGATTCAAGTGAGCGCACATGCGCAATTCAAATTTTTCTAGTTGACAATTCTATTTGAATATTTTATTGTGAAATCAAACAATAGATATCCGGGCGAGTTGCAATAAATTATCAACGCCAACAATCCAAATACATCTAATATTTTAAACGTCACTTTCAAATAAACTGTTTTATTTATCAATACAACTCACTCAGCAAAACTCAGCTCAGCTCAGCTCATTTACAAGATTTACTGATCTGAGTGGAATGTAAAAAAAAAACACAGCTATTATTATCCTTTGTAAGTTGATTTAAAATGTTGGGTGTGAGTCAGGTGGAAGTCGCACCCAGGACACCGGAGCTAAAATTCGCCGTTGGCATGGTGATGCGTCATCTTCGATTAGGTTATACGTGCGTTATCTACGATTGGGACCCGGTCTGTCTGGCATCGTCCGATTGGCAGGAGCAGATGAACGTGCATATGTTATCGTTAAAGGATCAACAGCCATTCTATAATGTTCTTGTTGAAGACGGATCGCATCGTTATGTTGCTCAAGGTTGGTATTTTTGGTTTTTTTCCGACTCGGATTTGTCGAATATTTGCTTCTTTATTCGATTAAGATACAAATGACATTTACAGTAAATAAACAGAACATAGAAACAAGTTACTAGCTAACAAATAAGTAACTAGATCATAGAAATTTTTATATATATAATAATAAGTGTAATTATTCTTTAGACACATTGGTATATATACCTATATGTTACCGTAAAAGCTCGAAAAACAGTAAATCCTAGAATGTACGCGCTAAACCTAAGATTTACCAATTTCAAGTGGTAAAACTACGAAAAAATGTATCATCAATATAATTTCGGACTTCTGCCACGCCACTAACTAACTAACCTAACCTAACCTAACCTGACCACTTTGGCTTGGTAAAAGCCCAAAATTAAATAACTGACACCATTTTTCGTACATTTACTACATCTAATTGGTAAATCCTAGGTTTAACGCGTCTATCCTAGGATTCACCAATTTTCGAGCTTTTACAGTGACATATATACTTAGAATACATATACAATTAGACTGGCTGATACTACAAGCTCAGTTTTAACTTATACTTATAATAAAACGACTTTAGGTTTTAGTTCTGTATTAATATTTATTAATAATGGATGTTTCGACGAATTCAACGTACGTTCTTCATCAATTTTCATTTACATATATAAATATTTTGTTTTGTTTTGGATATTTACAGAAAACATAGTACCGATTGCGGATCCACGATCCTTACTATTAAACGAAGACTTAGGCAGCCATTTTTCGCATTTTTGCGAAACACATTTCGTACCGAATGCGCAAAAAGAAAAAGAATACCCGCAGGATGCAAATATTCGTCGATTGTACCATGAAAAATGTTTGGTCTAATTTAATCCATTCAATTGACCAGTTTTGTTTTTGTTTTATCGTAGTTATTAATATAATTTCTGTTATTACAAAAAAAAAAAATAAGAAATGCTCAGCTTGGAGCAGCACTAACCTATCTTCCATTTGTCTAACCTAAAAAAGGTTTTATTATATCTGATATTAAAACTATTTTAAGTAATTTTAAATGATCGTCGTGATATTTTTTTCTCCGAAAAAATATTTTAGATAAACGAGTTCTGCTCCACGCTGATATATGTTTTAAAATGTTGTGAATATAAAATTTATTTTCGAAAAGACATAATTTCTATGTCTGTGTGCTTAAAAATAACTTGTATATATTTATATAAAATGATAAATAAATAAAATATAAGTAGATTATAAAATATAGTCTTATTCAAACTTTCCTACTTAATCGTGAAATTAGTGTTCCATGTCATTATCTAATTAATTTATTTAAAAGATCCATTAATAATTAACTAAGTTAGATGAGTGTGTTAAAACATAACACTAATTTCGTGATAAGAAAGGAGGTCTGAACGAGGCGCCTGTACACTTACGAGAAGAGCTTGTACATTTATTTCAATCTAAATACAAAGATTTAACTATTTAAGAGGGCATTTACTTATTTTAAGCCTAGAAAATGTGTTTTTTGTGAATTTTTTTTCAGGAGTATGAATGAAAGTGGTTTCGGGATAATGGAAAGAGTTCGTGCCACACACTTTTGGGTATATGACGTGATTGTGTTAACATGTATATATTAATAACTTGCTCAATGTAGTATATACAATTTTTTTGATGACAAATTAGCAAATTATTGAAACTTACTGAAATAACAAAACCTTTCTGCGACGACACTAAGAGTTTCACAAATATTTCAATATCCACTAAGTTATTTTTGTTGATTCGTAATTTAAGAAATCTTTATTACTATAAATGAAGTTATATTATTTATTCTTTGTGATAACGTTACCCGAATGAAAACACCCGTGATTCAAATAAGCACGCTGTATTCGATTTAACTAATATATATATATATACAAAAAAGTAAAATTTTGTACTGTTATAAGTATAAATAAGAATACTTATGTAAGTACTTTGTTTTTGTAAAAGAAAAAATAAAACAAAACATATTTGTATACAATATAATATATATAATATAAATAAATATGGAAGATATATATGATTTTTAATATGCATGATAGTCAATACTTTGCCGAAGTGACATACAATCCACTTCATCTATTTTTAAGGTATTTGTTTTAATTTGTATTTCTTCTTCCAATTCGATTTGTACTTTCAATAAATATCGTAATGATGCTTGCACCTAACAACACAACATTATTATTATTATTATTAAAAGAAAACAAGTACAAGATAAGTTATATATAAATATTAAAAATATGAATCACTAATGAAGTTTCTGGATTTTATCAAAAAAAAATAATTCGATTTATACCTCGCTCATCGCATGCTGTAAACTTGCTAGATTCGTATTTAAATCAACAACTTCATTGCACAGTTTAACTTCAACAATATCGCGACATAATTCCAAACCACTTCTTCGCGTTCGATTACCTAAGCGTGTATGCGCTAGCGCCATAAAACCTTCTTTATTACTAATCGCCAGCTCTAAACGTGTCAGCAGACGTTGCATTTCATTTACTTGACGAACAATCTATAAATGTTCATGTTTTCATATATATATCTTGATAAATAAGAAATTTAACAACAGATGTTTTATTTCCAGATTTTATATACCATTATTGTAAAGATGTTATAAAAAAATTTAAATTAAGAAAACAACTATGGCCCGTATTCTCACCTCATTTATAAAAGTGATTTTTGCCAAAAGTGCTTTTGACGTTTACTTAAAATTATTTATTAAGCACTTTATAATAGTTTATTTCAATTTTATAAAACCAAATATAATAAAAATGATCAAAAATTGAAAAACTATTCATATTTGATCAAAAACAGAAGCAAAAAATTATTTTGAAATTAATGATAAAAGCACTATTTCACGAAAAACTGAGGTGAGAATACGGGCCTTTGTGTTTTGTTTTAACATACATCCATACATACACCATCACGCCATATACCCATAGGAATGTGTCACAAATCTTTTTCCACAAAAACACTTCCTATCCGCACAAGTAACTTTTGCTTCATTCACATTCATAATGGCTCTTACCTCTGAATGTTGCACTTCCAATTTAGTTTTGATTTCTTTCGTCTCCTCAATTCGACGACTAAATGCATTGTTAACGGCGTGATATTGATTCAATAAATCTTCGATAACTTGTTTTAGTAAATTATCTACGTAGACACGAAACGCAATACCCGCATTTTTTTCTTTCGACGCAGTTTCAAAGTTTTGTTTAGTTATACTCTCCCATTCCTCTGCAGTTATATTACTAAAAGCAACAATAAAATATTGGCTGGTTTTTGTTGGAAAATTAAAAAAATCAAAAATGGAAAATGATACATACGAGATAGCTAAAGGTGTTACGCCATGATAAATGCTTAGATTCAAATCGTTTTCGCGCAAGTCCAAATTGCGTTTATCGATTTTCAGTACATTGATTTTATCTTCTAAATCGCGATCCATAAAATACAGGGTCGATCGTAGACGTCTGATTTGTTCGTGGGATTCTTCAAGTGTACGATGCAACATTATCTGGGCACCTGTGCGCGGGGTCAAACATCGATTTTGTTACATGTTTGGGAAGTTTCTAATACAATAGTTGTGTTAGGAACTTCTCCAACATGACATTTTCAAACTCAATTTAATATTGTTTAACATTAAAAGTCATTTAATACATGCCAAATAAACATAAATATTTTCCAAACTGAAGATGACACAGGTCCTGTGTCGAAATAAAAAGATATTTTAAAAATTAACAAACTAAAATGTGTTTTCATTCACATATGATCCAAAGAAAGCCTCAAATTTCATATTTCGAATCTTACTTAAATCAGAATAATAAGTTATAGTATAACACTATTTTGAAACCTTGAAAATTATAATAATTTTTTTACGTCCAGAAAACACTGTGTTTCCAAACCAAATAGTAAATAATTTCATACGAAACTTTCTACTATTATTTATTTTTTATTTAAAAACTATTTCTATTATAAAAATCCAATTTTACAGATCAAAAGTGTGATTACTTTTGAATTAATAGTAAAAATGTTAATTTTAAGGGTCCATTCTCCTTTGAATGGGTAAAAAACGCCTGATTTTTACGATTTTTTTTGAGAAAACTAATGCAACAAATAACGTAAATCTTTTTCCATGATATTTATTGATTTATAAACTATGCTTCGTGAATTTTTTAATATTGTCAAAAAATAATAATCCAAAGTTATTCGGTCTCATAGAAGATGCCTCAGCTGCGCAAATCCTCAGGAGCTCGAAGTAATAGGGACAACAAAATGGCGGACTTTTGAAATAAAGTTCATTTTTGCCGTGGTTTTTGAACCCTTTTTTGCAACAACTAATGAAAAAACAAATAAAAAATACTATCTCGAGAAATATGCATTTAAAGATAAACGTATGAATTTTGTCAAAATAAATTTTTGATATGAAATGGCTCATAGCTTTTTTCCCTTTGAGTTAGCAATTTGGAGTTTTGATATGTTATTTTGGACACTTATATGCAAAATAGTCGGATTTTTTAAAGCCGTCAAAGGAGAAAGTAATATCAAACGGTGTGTAACATCAAACACCACTCTCTGTTGTTGTTTTGTTTCTTAAATAAATAAAACTACAAACCTTCGGTAATTTCCGCTTCCTTCTTCAACTCTTGTTCAACATCATCCACAACCAGATCAATTCCCAGTCTACCTTCACGCAGCATCAAGCACTTTTTACAAATTCGCAAACCCTCCGATTTGATCGAATTCATCGCGTCCATAATTCGATCTTTATAAGTACCAAGTGCTTCAATCTCACGCACAATATCCTTACGTACAAGTTCCGTTTCTTCGCGATGAAACTGAATTTCTCGAACACGCACTTCCAAATGATGATCGGTTTCATTTCGATTTGTTTTGGCGATTTCTTCGCACTTATCGCGTAGCCGATCGCTTTCGACGAGAACTTTATCGGCTAAGTACAGTTGATCGTTTACAAAACGGCACTTGGTACGATTGTTTAAGTACCATTCGTCAAGGGAGAAGCGTTGAGGCGGTGGCGACGCGATTAGTAATGGTTCTTCTGCTAATTTGTGAGACATTACGACAATTGTTTTTCAATATTTATATATTTAATATTTGAAAACTTTAGTTTAATCATCAATAAATATTATATTTACTACTAATATGGTTTAAACGAAAAACTAACGTTGTAAATAAAAAAAAATTACTGTATAAACTACAACTGTCAAAATTATTGTTATGGATACATATTTTTTTCAAAGGTCATTTGATCATTTCATTGAGAATAATAAAATTTAATAGATTCTGCATACATTCTCTATAAGTTTGTAAAAATAAAAAAAAAATTCGTAAAATTAAGCTTTTAACATATTTAAAAAAAATAATGTAAAAGTAATGACAAATATAGGTACTCGCTACGAGACAGACACCCTCCCAATAAACCCCAGATACTTACTACAACATATCCAAAAATCAACCCCCTTATTAATTAAATATATACCGGGTGTTCGTTCGTTAAGTTCGTATGGGCGTTTAACATGCAACTTCGATAATTTGCGATATACTTTTTTCTCGAGTTAAATTCGGAGAAATACTTAGAATACTTTTTGATAGACAATAAAAAGTTCTATAATTTGGTTTTAGTTTTAATTTGCTAGCATGTGCCGTTTAGGCGCTAGAATTTTTTTTTTATTTTTTGGTTTTCATTTTTTTTCTCAAAAAAATATAAAAACCAAAAAATCAGAAAAGAACTTTTTATGCCCTATCAAAAAGTATTCTAAGTATTTCTCCGAATTTAACTCGAGAAAGAAATATATCGCAAATTTATCGAAATTAAACGCCCATACAAAAAACAAACGAACACCCGGTATAAACTAATTTCTTTAATAAACCGCTAAGAAAAAATATTTTTAATAAGGATGATAAACCATATTTTGTCGTAAAGTCATACATTCAACCTCATCAATTTTTAAAGTATTTGTTTTCATATTCATCTCTTCTTCGAGTTGTATTTGAGTTTTTAATAAGAATCGTTGTGACGCTTGAGCCTGGTAAAAATAAATCAATGTTAAAATAACCTTTTACACTCAATAAACCAGAAAGTTTAATGTAATCAGTTTTTTCTATAACAATAATCGATTGATAATATACGGAAAAAAATTCCATATTTGAAAAGTTCAGTACAAAAAAATACATTGCTCGTAAAAAAAAATAATACTAAGAAAAAATTAATAATTTACCTCAGTCAACGTTTGTTGTAAAGTAGTACAATTTTGATTCAATTGATTTACTTCATTAAACAAATGAGTTTCAACTAAATCTTTGCATAGTTCGATACCGGGTCGCTGAGACCTATTACCGAGACGTGTATGAGCTAATGCCACAAAACCTTCTTTATCAGCTAAAGCCTTTTGTAATTTCGTTATACTACGATTCATTTCGTTGATCTGACGAACAGTCTAAAAATGTATTTTCACATAAGTGTTTTATTAATTTACACAACATAACAATAAGTTTACGCTATGTTCTAATAATTCTACATTTTATCGTTAATTGAAAATTTCAGGGTTGCACTGATTTAAATCAAAAATATTTTGCCAAAAAAAAATCAAAGATTAAAGATTATTTTACGTCAGTTATCAGGTATTAAAAATCAAGTCATAATGAAAATATTTATCGAACCATTTCTAATCTTTATATTATAAATAAATATTAAATAAATCTTTGGAAATGAACAAAAGTTTCAACATAGATCTATACAGTTTTTTATCAGAATATCAAACTTAAGAGTTCAGCTGTTTATACACAAAAAAAAACTAATTTGGAGGCTTTTTCGGTGCCCAAACAATTCCGAATTTTTGTGTGCACCAATTCAAATATCGAAAAAATTCTTTTCACGCTTACTGATCAAGCACTTGCTGTTAAATATTGAGCTGCAATTCTATTTATCAAAAATATCAAGCTAATATATTTATTATTTTGTGTAAAATTAGTCATGATTTTTATGCAACCCTGAAAAAAGATTAGAAAATGATCTACTGTGGCAAAATTTAAATAAAAATAATATTTTAAAAAAATCCCAAAACCACACTTAAATTAAAATAAAGCTAAATACGTATTTCGGAAGCTGAGCTTCCATCTTCAGTAGCTAAATAAAATTTACAAAAAATCTTACCTGTGATCCGAAGTACATAAACATTTCAGCACCTGTCAAAGATCACTGAATGATCTTTGACAAGTGCTTAAGTGTTTATGTACTTTGAAACACAGGTAAGATTTTTTGTAGATTTTATTTAGCTACTGAAGATGGAAGCTTAGCTTCCGAAATACGTATTTAGCTTTATTTTAATTTAAGTGTGGTTTTGGGATTTTTTATAATATTATTTTTATTTCAACCCTGAAAAATTTCAAACTGTAGAATAAAATAAATTACACAAAACAAACCTACCTCGTAATGTTGTAATTCCAATTTGGTTTTCGCTTCTGCCGTTTCACTAATTCTTCTTCTAAATGCCGTATTAACATTATCGCATTGATTACGTAAATCTTCATTAGCTTGATTGAGCAGAATATCTATATAAGTACGTAACTGAGTTCCAGCGTTCATTTCTTTCGAAGCATCCTCTAAATTTCTCGCTGTTACATTATTCCATTCAATTAAACTTATCTCGCTAAATTTAAAATATATAAAAATTATCGAAATAACATTTTTTATTTATTTAAAATACATACGAATTAGCTAAATCCACGAGTCCTTGGTATACGCTCAAATTAAGATTGGTTTCCTTTAACTTTACGTTATGATTATCGATTTTCAATGCGTGAGTTTTATCTTCTAAATCACGATTTATATAATAAATTGTAGAACGTAAACGTCTCAGCTGTTCTTTGCCTTGTTCTAATGTACGATAAAGCAACATTAAAACACCTTAAAAATAGTATTCACTGATTAAATATAGCATAATTAAGATCTGTTTTCATAACAAACATTTTAATTTTAAGCCGACCAAAAAAAACAACATTGATTTATTATTATCTCTGTCAAGTTTTCAAAATTCTAATGACATAATTATTATATTATTATTATATTAAAGTTGACATTAGTTAAAAGTATTTATTACGGAAACGGGTCTAACTTTATTAATTATTGAGTGGTCCATTTACAAAACTCGTTGCATGCGAAAAATTTTCCATTATTGACCTAAAATGTCATTTGTATCTATTTTTCCGTTGAGATTACGTCGATTATTAATGCATATTAATACAGAACTACAACCTAAAACTGTTTTATTTTAACTGTAATAAATTCTAAAAGATTTTTTACTATATTTTAAGTAATTGTTAAATAATTATATAAATTTATATTTTATGTAAAAACGCCTAAATTACAGACAACTAACATTACTTCCCTGTATTGCAAATTGACTATAATCATTGATTAAAGGAGTATATACTCCTTTAATCAATGCTATAATTAAATTAATTGTAACTTGTTATAATTTGTTTTAAAAAAAAAATTATTATCTAATATCATTAACAATAATTAATAACAATAATAATTAATTAATCAATCAGCGCTAATTTAACCAGAAATTCAGTAAATTAAAAACAAAACAAAAAAATATAAACTTACATTAAATTATAAATATTTAATGTTTATTTTTAACAAACTAATTAAATCACTAGTTAATTATATTAAATGAAGACAGTTTTGAAACAGTATTATGTATCGTTTTTACAAAAAACAAGCCAGATTTTTAATGCAATTAAAAGAATGTTCTTTACTCTAAGATTTTTTTAGGTTATTGCATAATTTATTATTCACTTATTTTTACATATTTCTAGTCAATAAAGATTTGTAAGTATATTATTATCAATTGATTATTGTTATCAAAAACTCCGAGTCCCAATTTAACCGGCGTAGCTGTATTTATTAAAACAAAACAAAAATATTACCTCCAATAACTTCATTCTCCTTAAGTAATTCCTGTTCGACATCATCGTGTACCAAATCAATTCCAATTCTTTGTTCACGTATCAAAATACATTTCTTGCAAATTTCCAATGGTCCCATTTTAATATTATCGATTGCGTCCATAATCCGATTCTGATAAGTGTCTAATGCTTCGATTTCAAGCAGTACTTTTTTCCGAAACAATTCGGTTTCTTGCTTTTGAAATTCAATTTGACTTAAACGTTCGTTCAATAAATGATTAGTTTCGTTCCTATTTAACACGGTTTGTTCGGCTGTTTTGTCACAAACAATTTCATTTTGTGCTAAAATCCGATCGGCTAACCTCTGTTGATCGTTGACAAAACGATATTTAACGCGATTATTTAAATACCACTCGTTCAAAGTAAAACGTGGTGGCGATGCAGAAGCAACTAACATATTATTTTGTACAAGATTCTCACTCATTTTTATGCCAAAATATTAAACTATGGTTAAACTGATACTACAATTTTTCGTGTAAACCTAACCAAACACTAACTGAAGTTTGATCAATGTTTCACATTTCCTTACAAACAAATTTATAATTTAATTTAGTTCCTATAGTAACGCACATTAAAAGTTGCTGAAGCTAATCAGCTATGATTTTTTAGTTCCGGTTTTATAAACGATAAATAAATTTGCTTCATAACAAATGTTATTTCAACAATTTACTAGTAAATTAATACTATTAGTAATACTCCTAGATTAAATTTAACTAAAAAAAAGTGACCACTTTTTACTGGATATAAATAAAATTTAATAAAATATTTGTGTATTAGATTATTTTACTGATGAAATTGTAATGTGCTAATATACTAATAAACTATTGATAAATGTATTTATTAGATTATTAGAATATTTTTCATCGATCAAATGAGTCGTATAGATGCAAAACTCACTATTTGGTAAATTTTATGTTCTAAGATATTTGCAAAAAATTGTTATAGCTGGGAGTAATTGTATTTTGATGATAAAATCTTGTTATTAGATGGCATTTCTTATTTAATAAGTGCCCATTCAGTAACAAGATTTTATCATCAAAATACAATTACAACCCAGCTATGACAGTTTTTTTGCAAATATCTTAGAACATAAAATTTACCAAATATTGAGTTTTGCATCTATACGACTCAAATAAACAAACATTTTGTTAAATTTTATTTATCATTAAAAACCACAGACTTTTCTAGTTTATCTATGCATTAAGTTTATGTGATAATTAAATTTAAAACATATTAAGTAAGCTCTTTTTATTATAATCAATATTTCTGACTATATAAAATAAAATAAAATTTATCCCTTAAACCACAAACTATTTAAAAAGCTATATACGTATATCGAAAGCTAAGCTTTCATTTTCAGCAGCAAAAATTAAACAAATAGAATTAATTCTTACCAATGATCTTCGGCTACACAAACACACAAGCACTTGGCAGTCAAAGAAATTGTCTCTTTTAATTTTTGCTTCTGAAGATGAAAGCTTAGCTTTCGATATACGTATATAGCTTTTTAAATAGTTTGTGGTTTAAGGGATAAATTTTATTTTATTTAACTTTTCGCCGCAGTAAGATCATATTTTCATTTATTATTACAGGAGTAATTAATAAATAAAACAAAAATGAATATTACATGAAATTTATTAGTTATTTTTACAAAATACTACAAAATATTCGAGTATTCATAAATTTACAAAAATATAACGTATAACAATAATATGAAACGGCCAATCGTAGTGGACATAAAAACAGTATAGTATTTCTATTAAGCGTTAAGAAATATTGTAGACCAGTTAATTTAAGAAACGGGAAAATACGATTGCAAAGTACCTTCATACATTGCTACATCTTCGTCGCCAAATAAGCAAAATATGATTCGATCGATCGAATCGGAATTGTTCTCTAAAAATGTTCGGACTTGTCGACATGCAACCTGTGCAGCTTTGTCAATCGGATATCCGTAAACGCCCGTTGAAATGCAGGGGAAAGCGACGCTGCGTATTTTTGAATTATATACGATATTGAGACAGTTTTTGTAACAGGCTGTCAGAAGATCGGGTTTCTCTCGCTGTGGGCCAACTGTATGTATTACATCTGTTCATAAAGAATATATATAAAATTAATTTTAATAGCGAGAAAATTTTGAGCTTCGCTCGTTTAAGAGAAACTAGATTCCTTACATAGTTCGGAATTGCTCGTTAAATTGTATAGAAAATAATGACAGCACAGTTTTTCAATATTGATTATGTGAAAAACCGATTTCAAAATAAGTTTCCAGATTGAAAATAAGTACCCAAATGGGTGTGAGCACAAACTCTTTCCATTACCTCAAAATCAACCTCCTCCAAACAAGCAACTTTCGCTTTATCAACATTCATAATTCCTCTTTCTACCATACTTCAACGTAAGCACACCAAAACAGCATTGTATATATTCAAATGGGCTTCTTTAGAAACATTAACATTCCTAGCAAAAGTAACACAAAGCACCCAAAACTTTACAAATCAGCATTTACTCTCCTTCCAATTTCACGATCAAAACGGTTATCCTTAGATAATAAACTAGCCAAATACACAAATTCATCTGCTTGCTCTAAACGTGCATCATTATTACATTCAGTCGTCAAGTCACCCTTCTAAAAACCGAATACTGTTAAAAGTTGTGGAAACTAAACTTACATTTAGCTGGCAACTTGTAACCACCAGTCATTTTGGCTTCGCCGGTTTTACATCCGTGTAACGTACGACATTCCTCTTTTAAATCGAGTCCAGCAGCCCTATGTATGGCCCCATCCACACCGCCACCGCCCAGCAAAGACGAATTTGCCGCATTTACGATTGCATCAATCTGCAACTCCGAACAACATAACCTATATTTTACACCAAATTATAATCATAATTAATTAATAACTACCTCTAGCGTAACGATGTCACCGTTAAAAATCGATATCTTTTTCGCCAATTCGACATTTTTCGATGGATCGATTTCATAGCCACCGAGAATATCAATTTTATCCGGTAACGGCGATGTTTTCGTATGAATGTACTCATCCCATGTTGGCAACTTATTTAATGTTACAAAGCTGTTAGCGCATTTATAAAACGCGCGTCTTTCTTCCAAATTCATATTCCGGAACGATTCGTTCGATGTTTTCCAATCGGAAGACATTTTTCGAAGACTGTATAAATAACCGGCAAAAAGAAATTTATTAGATTTGACGGATTTGACACAAGATTGAATACAAACAGTCACAGCTAGCAACGACATCTTGTTTTTCTATATTTAAACTGTGTTACTATCAGGATTCAAAATATCCCTTTTTATTTATATATTTTATTATTTAATTAATTATTAGAGGCTGATTAGAGGTTTAGGTAAAATGTTCATTATTAAAATGATAAATTTCGAACATACAGACCGTATTTTACGGACTATAAAAATACAAAAATAATATAATAGTAATATAAATAAATAATAATATAAAAAATTTCAGAAATGAATACTAGATGGTGCTGGTATCTAACTGTCATTAGAACTGTCATAAATAAATCTAACTATTTTTTCATGTAAAATATATTAATAAATATATCAATTTACTGAAATCAATTTGATAGTTTTTTTTCTAAAATTTGCATTATTTGTGAAAATAAAATTAAGTGATTATTTCTTTGTAGTGGCGTGGCAGCACAAGCATTTCAATTTGCTTCCGCTAAAGCAATATCCGCCTTCTTCTTTGCTTGTTCGCCATACTCGCAATACTCAGTGCAAAACAGAGTGTTAATTTATAAAAATGGGTTTCGCAAATATTTGGTACTCTCATCCTCGTAAATATGGACAGGGATCGAGATCCTGGTAAGTAAATTTTATTATAATTCACAAATATGACAATTTTAAACTTTATATGCACGTGTTTGTAGTTTGACAAATTTTTTTGACATGTGATTTCAGATGTAATTATTTATTCGAATTTGATGTTTTTATAAAATTTCACTTGATATTTCTATATATTTATGTAAAAATAATAACAATAACTTGTAAGTTCAGTGTAAAAGATATAATGCTTAAGAAAAATACTCGTATATTTTTAGGTTAACTATTCTTTCTGAATCAGTGTTTCCACATTTTCAAATCAAATTTAAATATATTAGCATAATTAAAGCATTATAATAATATAAATTACATTTAACATAATGTGTCAAATATGTAGAAAAATACTCGTATATTTCTAGGTTAACTGTTATTTCTGAATCAATTCAGTGTTTCCACAATTTTCAAAGCAAATTTAAATATATTAGCATAATATGTACATTTTGGAATACAAAAATATGAAGTTGTATTTGTTGTTTTACGGTTTAATATTTAGTAAAATTATTTTTATTATTATTTTTTGTAGCCGAGCCTGTGCAAACAGACATGGTCTTATTCGCAAATACGGATTGAACATTTGCAGACAGTGCTTCAGAGAATACGCGGCAGATATCGGCTTCAAAAAGGTTGGTTTGCTTTTTTTTAAGTATTTTTTATTAAGTATTATCACAAAATTAGTATTAGTTGGGTTATAAATGATATAACAATAGTTATAATTATTCATTGCAAAAATGAAATATAAATTCTGAGCTTGTAAAAATATTTATCTTGTATTTATATTAATGATGCTTAAATTTAACACTTTACCGCGAAATACTTGGATTATATTTACAATTTAATAATTAAGGCGTAATTTCAAAACTGGTAAAATTACACATTACTTATGGTGGTAATTTACCGGTTCAAATTTGTAGCTTTCAATTGTTTAACAACAAATATTTTTCGTTTCAGCTCGATTAAGTGTATCTACAAAATGCGTTACTGGGATCCTACGAATAAATGAATGTGTATAAATAAGAAACAATTTTTTTTTATGTAACATAAAAACATGTATTTTGACTTATTTGTAAGATAACGGTAAACAAAAATAAAAAAAAATACATAAAAAATTCTTAAAAACTATTTATCCATTTGTAACTGTGTTTCTTAATGTATTCGTTACACCATTTACTCCTGCCACTGACGAAGAAGCCACTCTCTGAAACAAACAAATCAATACATTTTTATTTGCTGCAGGTAAAAATAAATTCTTGAACAATATTAGCGCACCACTTTGAATTTTTGAATAATAATTGAAATTAAATATTGTTTACTGAAAAAATATAGTCGTAAACTTAATTAAATAAACTAAAGTATACAGAAATAGATTAATTATTTAATACATAGGTAAACTATTATTTTCGTAGGTATTATTCGGTAGATCATATGTTTTTTTCATAGGTCAAATATTTTTATCCTTTTAAAAATATCTTAATATAGTGGAACCTCGAGATACGAGTTAAATTCGTTCCTACATTGAGCTCGTATAGCGAATTTCTCGTATCTAGAAACAAATTTCCCCATTGAAAATAATTTGAAATCCAGTTAATCCGTTCCGCACCCCCAAAAATATCAACATAAAAATCAATCGTTACTCGAGTCAATGCTCGTACTTAGAGACGAATTTTTGCGCTCATACTTTTCTCGTATCTCGAATTTCTCTTATATAGAGGTGCTCGTATCTCGAGGTTCCTACTGTATATTGGAGTGGTGCGTTAATTTTCTGTCCCGGGAGTTTTTAACGAATACTCCCGAGAGATATCGGATAAATGAATCAACTTACTCTCGTAAATCCGACTAAAAATGATAAGAACGATTGTCTCGGCGGTCGGCAAACACGTCGACCACGTTCTTGGCAACAGAGATCCGGAAAACAATCTAATGCGCTTGCGCACGCCTTCGGAAATAAGTCGAGAACGGGAGGTGGAGCTGGACTACATTGCAAATAGCCCATTAGTGTTGTTACAGCTGTACAGGAAAATAAATAGACAATTGTTGTTATTATATATATGTGTCTAATATATTCAGACATACTTGGCGAATTCTTATTTGTTATTAAAATTAGAAAATACATATGCATATATACCGGGTGTTCGTTCGTCAAGTATAATATATACTCATATTTAATTATTTTTTGAAAATATCTAACAATATAGTATTTTTCAAATTCGTTTATTGCACAAATAATTATACAATAACATAGTAAAATATTTTTCGGAAATTATTAAATATATACAGGGTGTGCAACGAAAAGTGGAACATAGGAGTTTAACATGGGATTTTAAAAATGTGCGGAAATTGGCTGTCCTGTACATTTTAGCGAAAAATTATAAGAATGAAAATTTGTTTAGAATTAATTTTCATTTTTACAAAGCCTAAATTTAATGCAATAGGATGTCTGTAGCACGAGATATTTAGAAAATAAAGTATGACATTTTCGTCAAAAATCAGATAGCCATGAAAATAAAAAACATGCAGTTTCGATAAATTTGCGATATACTTCTTTCTCGAGTTAAATTCGGAGAAATACTTAGAATACTTTTTGATAGGGCATAAAAAGTTCTATAATATGGTTTTAGTTTTAATTTGCTAGCATGTGCCGTTTGGGCGCTAGAATTTTTTTTTGATTTTTTGGTTTTTATTTTTTTTCTCAAAAACTATGAGGTCTAGGAAAATAAGCTTGATATGGAAAAATGCGGAACAACGAGTACTATAATTGAGTAAAAAGACCATTATTCTAGGATACATCGTTTAGTAGAAAAAAATTAGAAACTGAATTTCTGAAAATTTCTCAAGGTGGAATTTTTTTTCAAAATAAGACTTTTTTCAAAATTTACTCAAAAATATCTGAAAAAATTCAGTAAAATAGAGAAAAAAATTAGCTACATAATAGCTAAGTAACTTTTTTCTTTATCTGATCTGGTTTGGCAGGAAAAATTATTGAAAATTAATATTTTTGTTTTATTAAATTGTGATACTTACAAAGTAAATTGTTTGTTCTTATTTAAACCGATATTTGTTGATTGTTTTAAGAAATCAGTGAATGGATGCTATGTTTATATTATATTATATAATTGATTTTTTATTTAATACAAAATATTTATGCTTTTTGGGCCGGATAAAGAATTTTTTACTGTATTTAAATATAAATTAGAACTGGAATTCTATGCAATTTTCATATCTATAAAAGGCACATTGTGTAATTTAATAAATTAAAAAATAATTATTGTTTGTTTCATTAAATTTGTATTTTTTTTTAGCAAATACACAGAATATTCTAGATTTTTTTCATGATTTTATTTCCACTAGAAATCGAAAAAAAAAATGATTTACTACCAAAAGCATATGAATAATTAATGACTGTACTGGAATTTGACAATAAAATTTTATAATGCATAAAATAATTATTTAATTACTCTGTAAAAATGCATTAAAATGTTTTTAACATTTACATATTTTTTTATAATAATAATGCAAAATATCTAAGCGTTTGAAAGAGAAAGGTCGAATGCAATAAAGAAATTATTAAAAAAATGTAAAACGAGATTGAAACCATTTTATAAATTGAAGCAAAGCATGTAATCAAAAACGATAAAACTAGAATAATGCGAGTGTGCCACCGTGTTATAGATTCTTACGTTCCATGATGCGTTTCACAGTTGGAAAGTTGTCTAGGTGAAGGGCGGCCGTACGACAGTAACTTTCCGAAGTGCCTGCTTCGGGACAACAGATTCGCGTACCGCAGTCGGCGTCCGTTGTGCATTGCTTAATTGCGCTAAATTCGGCAATTGGATTTTCGGGACATTTGCGAGGAAATACACGCAACCATGCTGCAAAAAAACAACAAATCAAATTGCATTAGTTTGAAAATAGACATACATAGACAACAGGGTTGGAATGTTGGTGATCATTTTGTTTTGTAAATTTAAAATCTAGGAGGATTTTCTGGTCTAGAGGCCCGATTTCTACCTCATTTTCAACAATTTTTTTAAATGAAATCAAAAGATAAGTTATATAATGTTTATATGCTTTTATTTGTCAATGTTTGAGCTACATTTTAGACAAGTTTGAGTTCGAAATAATTATTTTTAGTCATATAAAAATGGCACTGATGGTCGGATCCGAAACAGACCAAACCAAAAATTAACGATTATGTATGAATGGTAGCTATGGTTATAACGAACAACATCTGAAAAAAATTCATTTTTTTACAAAATAGCGGCCATTTGAACAAAAAAAATTATTTTTGTTGATTATAATCATATCCACGTTAATTCTCTTCAAATTCCTAAAACAACATAAAAATCGGCCGAGTAGTTCTTCTGCAATCCATACACTCACAAAATAAGTGATTTTTGGGAAATAACTAGTTTCCGGGAAAAACGGTTTCGCCTACATATGCACCATAGTATAAGGTATCGAAATATGCAATAAAAAAATCGATTTTTGGAAATTTTTATACCAGAAACCTCCTTAAAATGATTGATATATATATATATATATATATATATATTTTAAGTAGCTTTTTCATTTTTGTGAATTTTGACAAAATTTTAATATTTTTCCACGGGTGAAATTTTTTATGTGTATAGCTCCGATAGTTTTGACAAAATTCTCAATAAATTCAGAGAAAGCAAGCATTTTATCTTTATAATATTTGATTCATGTAAATTAAAAGTATAATCAAATTACGTAATGATGTAGTGAGAGTTAGACTTGTCCAAAATTTCTCAAAATCAACACGATTTTTCATTTGTTTCAAATAAATCGAAAGGTTTTGCATGTTATAGTTACGAATAGCGTGATTTTGTTAATAGCTGTTAAATGTTCATAAAATTAGAGTCATAATTTGTAATAATTATAGATTAATGTTTTTAATATTAATTAGAGTAGTTTAAAAAAATTTGTTTTTGCTGGAAGCGTTTAGAAAAGGCATCATTATTATTAATTAACAACAATTAAAAGTTGTAACTTCCCTGCTATGTGTGTGATCAGCAAATAATTTTCTTTTTAATTCCTTCCGAATATATTACATTACTGGCATGCGTGTACATAAATCTTATGTAAGATAATAAGATAAATTATTTCGAACAACATTTAAAAGTGTGATTAGCAAAAAAATCAGATTAGTTTACTTTTTAATTCCTTTCGAATATAATATTGTATAATATTACATTACTTGCATGCGTGTATATGAATGAATGTACACTGTAAAAAAAATAGCGAAATTACAGAAAAATAGTTAAAAAATCTGTAATTTTATTTTACCATAGATATTCTCTGTATTTCTACCTCAAAATTCTTTAATTTTTACAAAATTCATAATAATCACATGAAGTAGTATTGTGGGTTGCATTGTTTGGGTTGCAGGTTGCAGGTTGCAAGCACATGGCAAGCACGTGCTAAGGTTAATGAACTTTTGACAGACAGAACAATTTTGTTACTCAATTCATAATCACATAAAATAAGTAAAACTGCTTAATTTCTGCAAATTGCATCACATACTTCATGTAGAATTACATATTGGTGCTATAACTTCTTAAATTATGTAAAATTATAGCTTGTATATTAATATTTGTAATAATTCATCAAAATAATGAGACTTAGGACAAATTTTGAGTAATAATATTTTAATAAGAAAATATTTTAAGTGTAATTCATTCATTTCAAAATACATCTTGTCTATAAATTGAGAGAATTGAGATTGAAAGAAATAAATGTTCGTTACAAAGATAAAACAAAAGTCACTTGTCTGGAGAAAACAAATTTTAGCACTGAGTTTGAGCAACACCCTCTTGGGTATATAGCGTGATTGTGTATGTATGTATGTTATGTGTTAAATAAAGTATCAAGAGCATATCTAACTTATCTCTATTTTTTTCTCATATTAAAAAATTTATGGGAAAAATATGAAAATACTACATATTCACATTATACAGGAATATAGCTTCAGTCTTTTTTTTACTATTAAATGTTACGAGTTATATCAGTAGTTTATGTGAAAATATTCTCCACATAAAAGAATTTACAAATAAAATATATAAAAAAAAAAATTATTCAAAAGTTATTTACACATGACAAAAGTCATTATAATTTCAATTAGAAATATATAAATAATATTAGACTATTTGTAAAAAAATCAGTTTTTTTTTTATTAGATCATTATAAAAAATATACTTGTCTCGAGAAATTTATTACACTACTTGCTGTTATTATGACACTTTAAATATTATAATTATCATAATTAGTATCTTAAACAACTTAAAATATAATTAATTCAGATTGGAATAATTAGTCAAAATCAATTTAAATGTTTTTGAAGCTCGCATTAAAAAATATATTTGTGTAAAAAATAATAATATAATAATAATATAATATAATAATAATATAATAAAAATAATAATATACTTTACAATATTGTGTTAAAAAAAATATCTTTTAAATAAAACTGCTTTAGGTTAAAGTACTGAATTAATATTTATTTATAATCGACGTTTCGACGAACTCAACGTCCGTCTTCAGCAGGAAACATGATTCAAATTGCATTTAACCTGTTTCATTTTAATATAATAGTTCTGAAAGAATTTTTACAAATATTTTTACTTTGTAAAGAAAAGAATAACTTTTAATAAAAACTATAGTTTATATAGCAAATTTGGTTTGTAAATAAAAGCAGTGTTGGACTTAATATTTTTGTTAGAAAAATAATTAGAAATAATGATGCATCATTACAATATTATTTTTTTATGAAATACAAGTTAGTAATATAACTTAAAAGTTACATAATTTTTATTCGATTTTAACTTTCGTTTGTTAATTTACGAAAGAAAGTTTTTCTTATATAGTACCAATTAAATTAAATTTTATTATCAAAATTCGGTTGACTAATTTATAAATAACAAATTATTTTTCTATTAGAAGTTAGAAAAGTTGATGGTCAAAAAACAAAAATCAATTCTCACCTCAGTTTTTCGTGAAAAGTACTTCCATCATTAATTAAATAATTTTAAGTAAACGACAAAAGTACTTTTGGCAAAAATCACTTTTATAAATGAGCTTAAAGTAATTAATATGAAACGAGGCATTACTTAATTTACATTAATATAACTATATTATAAATTAATCATATGTAAATGTTTATAAAAATGGAAATTCTAAGTAGAAATCTTAGTTCCTGCTTTTATGGTATTTAAAATTCATATATTACCCAAATAATTATATAATATATCCGGGTTATGTTAATTTTATATATATATATATTGAAGAAATAAAATATTTTTTAAAGAATTAAAGTATACAATTTTTAACTTAAAATTAAGTCTCTGATTGTATTAAGCAGTATAATGAAATAGTTTTTACAGTTATTATGTAATCACATATGTATAAACATTATTGCATCAATATATATATATATATATATATATATATATATATATATATATATATATATAATTATTACTAACCAGTAAATTAAAATGTCATGTTTTATTTCGTAGTAAATTACAAAAGAACAAAATTATTTCGATAAGGTAGTTAAATTTATATATCATTTAAATAAGTATCAATTGTTTTTCCATATATTTGTATGGAAAACTAAATCAATTTTATGAAGATATTAAAACTTTATTACCTAAAACAAATATTACAAAACAATTGTTTATAGTACAATTATATAGGAAAGTGTTACGGCTTGGGTTAAATTAGACCAAAAATTGCCTCATCAAAATTTTATAATTTCTTAGTTTATTTCAATTTTAATTTACAAATTATTTTTTTTTTTGAAAAACAAAAATATCACTTATAGTGAAGACTCTGTATAGTAACTTTCTTTCGCTAATTTAATTAGCAAATAACTTGCATGTAAATTGTAATTTAAAAAAAAATACATTATCTATTAAAATGTAATCAACTTTTTTTTTTCTGCAAATACTTTTCGTATATTATCAGCAATCATAGCTATATAACTGTAGTTTAAATATGAAACAACACATTGTTTATAAGTGAATTAATCAACGCTCTTAATATTTCAAAAAAAAATTAAAATAGTACTTTCTCCCGGTGCATGTGTATAACTGCAGTTATGACAATTTTTTATCCCGAAAAAAATGCTCAGAAACTCGTTATTCAACGTAAGTTATACTGCAGATTTGTAAAAATGCAACTTGCTTGCAAAGATTATTGCTCTGATTTATAAAGGAAAATGCCGGAACTGTAACAAAACCGCGGGTAAGAAACTACATGTATTTAATTGCTTGAAGGAATCAATATTCACAATTTTTACGTTTTGTTTGCGCCATTATAACTTTCTATTACATACAATTATGATCTATGTACTTGTTAATATATTAACAACGCTTAAAAACTATCTTATTTTCTTACATAAGATAGATTTGCGCGCACGCGAACAATATAATGTAATCACGAGGTATTTTGAAGTCGGAAACTTAACTTTTTTTGTCACACTTTTAATTGTTGTTTGGGAGGAAATTTAAAACATTTAAAGTTATTTTATTATCTTATATATATATATATATATATATATATATATATATATATATATATATATATATTTATACTAGGGTGTCCCTTTAGAGGAGTCAAAATTTGTTTTCTTTTCTCACTCCTTAAATCGTCTCCAAATATGCTAAAAAAAATTATAAAAATACTCCCACATTTTTAGTCGTTGGTTAAGTAGCCCCCCTAAGTTCATATGTAATATGTATTTTGATAATCGAGCTTATAAGTGAATATTTTCATTAAATTAATGTTTTCACTAAATCACGCCAGAAAAAAATATAAAGGTATTTCACCTCGCTGAGTACAAATCGATTTATGGAAATAATCAAATACCTACTGATATAATTATCGATCTATAAAATTTGATCTATAAAATTAAGAAAGTGGCTATTTATACATACGGTTTGTATACGCAATTGGCTATTTATACATACAGTACTTTTACGTAATTGGCTATTTAGGGTAGGTTAGGTTAGTAGGTTGGTTTAGGTTTGTTTTTTTACTATAGATTATTTTTTAATTATTAATAGGTAAATGATTGATTTTTCTATAGGTAAAAATATAAAATTTTATAGGTAATATTTGAATTATTAATAGATTATAAAATTAGCATCCTTTTAAAAATGACTGATTACTTACGCGAATGTTGTAATTCCGGTTTCGGTGCTGGTTGTCCTTTCAAACACCTCTTAAATCGCACATCCTTCCGTTCACAACACAATAATCCGGGACCGAGTAGGGCACAGTCGTTATCTCTTTCACAGGGTAATGTAAACAGGGGTACCGACATATTAACAGCGGGACATATAAGTGTTTCTCTAGCTGAAGTCAGTCGTGATTTAGGCGCGATAGTTGGTTTCGTTGTTGATGACTTGTTTGTTGCCACTGGTGTTGTAGTTGGAACTGGGGTTGAATTCGATTGGAGTAGGGGTGTATTTATTGAGCTGTCATCTAAAAATTGAGTAATTTTTCGAAATTAGAAACAGAACATTAGTATTTTCATCTAGGTACATGAGATTTTTTTTTAATGTCTGAACAAAGTAGATGATTTTTTTTTTCAGCTTCTAATCATATTACATTACATTTGGTGTATTCCATCACTGTCGAATATTAATAAATATTAATACAGAACTAGTACCTAAAGCTGTTTTATTTAAATATAATGAGTTCTAAAAGATTTTTTACTATGTTAGATATATTTGTACTTTTTACTTTTTCAAGTATTTTTTAGTATTTAATACTTAAATACTTTTAATATTTAAATGAAATTGCTATTAATTTTGTTTTTTGTCAGCAAATTTATGAATTTCGATTTGTTTTATTCTAAATATTAAAAGTGAAATTGCAGATCAGGAAATTCTAATCACAGACATTTACTTATACAATTATCTTAAAAATTATGAGTTGTCGCGTAAAAGTTGTTGCTCTGAATATGTCTTTCTTGTTTTATTTATCATATTTATGTATAGAAGTATAACATATACTCATATTTAATTAAAATAAAAATATATTATATATATATATATATATATATATATATATATATATATTATTATTATATTTAATTAAAATATCTAATAATATAGTATTTTCCAAATTTGTTTATTGCACAAATAATTATACAATAACATAGTAAAATATTTTTCGGAACTCATTAAATTAATATAAAAAATGTTTTAGGATAAGAGTCTGTTAATTATTTATATAAAAACGACATTTCGACAAATCTGAACGCTCATCTTCATCAGGTCAAAATGTATCAATAAAAATAAATTTATCAGTTTTATTATATAAAAATTTTGCGATATACTTTTTTCTCGAGTTAAATTCGAAGAAATACTTAGAATACTTTTCGATAGGGTATAAAAAGTTCTGTAATTTGGTTTTAGTTTTAATTTGCTAGCGTGTGCCGTTTGGGCGCTATAATTTTTTTTCAATTTTTTGGATTTTATTTTTTTCTCGAAAATTATGAGATGTAGGAAAATAGGCATGGTATGAAAAAATGCGGAATAATGAGTACTATAATTGAGTGAAGAAACTATTATTCCGAGATGCATCGTTTAGCAGGAAAAAATAAAAACTGCATTTTTGAAAATTTCTTAAGGGATTTTTTTCAAAATAGGACATTTTTCAAAATTTGCTCAAAAAATCTGAAAAAAATCATCAAAATAGAAAAAAAAATTAGCTACATAATAACTAGGCAACTTTTTTCTCTAAATCATACTAATTTTTTCTACTAAACAATGCATCTTGGAATAATGGTTTTTTTACTCAATTACAGTACTCATTATTTCGGATTTTTCCATACCATGCTTATTTTCTACACCTCATAATTTTCGAGAAAAAAATAAAAACAAAAAAATCGAAAAAAAATTCCAGCGCCCAAACGACACGTGCTAGAAAATTCAAACTAAAACTATATTATAGAACTTTTTATGCCCTATCGAAAAGTATTCTAAGTATTTCTTCGAATTTAACTCGAGAAAGAAGTATATCGCAAATTATCGAAACTGCATGTTAAACGCCCATACAGGTATTATATCTAGAAAATACTGTATACTTATATGTACAGATTATATAATCTAGAAATATCTATAATGTTGATTAAATAATCTTTAAGAAAATTTTGTACTTTGAGACACGAGACTCATTAAGTATATAAGAAGTGATTTACATGATATATATATATTATATCATACCATATAATTTATATACAAATAATCCTACGGATATTTATAAATATTATATAGGTATAACAAAAATGATATTTACTTATTAATTGGACTATTACATAAACAAATAAATAAATAAACGAGGAAATATTTAACAAGAAAATTGCAAAAATAAATATATAACAGTATCTATATAAAAAGATAGAAAAAAAATCATAATTTATTACTAGAAATTATATAAACTTCAATTTGGTTATAGTTCTGTATTAATATTTATTACAAATTGACGTTTCGACGAAATCAATATTTGTCTTCAGCAGAAAAAAATATGCATTAGTAAATTTACAAAACTTCAGTAAATTTGCTGTCAATAATTTTTTCATAAATAGCTAAACGTCCATTAAATTATGTGTAATATAATCATAATTAAGAAAATATTGTTTTATTGATCCTTCTGCTCGCCAAAATATATATTTAAATAATAAATACAGGATCCAGAACTTCAAGATTATGAATTAACAGAATTTTGAGGTAGAAATCCAGAATATTTATAGTAAAATAAAATTACAGATTTTTTACTACTATTTTTTTTACAGTATAGTTAATAGAAAGTAATATTTTCAATGCTCATGTTGAATATTCTACAGTTTTATTTGTAGTGTAATTTGCATACACTATTATTAACGTAATATAGATATTTTTTAATTATTAACTTGTTAATGAAAATAATGTGTGAAGTTTATAGATATAGGTATAATTGTAGCTATATTTATTCTATCTTAAATTAAATAATTAATTAAATTTTATAGAATATTATACGTTATAATTTTATATAAATATTTTAATAAGCTTAGATGAAACGTATAGTAATTATATACCTAGGTTAAGACATCAGATACTTTTATATCTGAGCTGTATTATTTCCCGAGATGTGTAGCATCTAGGGAAATAAATGTATATATAAACTTAAATTTTAATAACCTAATAGATTTTTTTTTAGATTAAAGTTAAACTTTAAACTTTATTTTAAATTATTTATTTGCAAAAGCAAGTTGCACCGTTTATTAAATAAAATAATATATATTTTTTTTATAAATGTAAAAATTAAATTTAAATTTTTATTTATAATATGATATTACTGAAATGTTACAGATTGCTTTGTTATTTTTAAGCGTTAGAGATTTCTTAATTATTTTTAGCAAGTTTTAGATTTAATTTTTTTGTTTCGTTTTATGAGAAAGTATTGCACAAATAAGAAATATCTTTAGTAACTATGTTTTTATTATAAATTCATACAATTTTAAACTTTTGCAATTAATAAAATTTTATATTACACAAATTTTATGTAATTTTATTTTAATTTCTTAGTATTATAACTATCATTTATGCGCAAAAATAAATTAGTTTTACATAATTTTTTTGTTAAATATTACATGATATATGAGTCGTACAGATGCAAAACTCACTATTTGGTAAATTTTATGTTCTAAGATATTTGCAAAAAATTGTTATAGCTGGGTGTAATTGTATTTTGATGATAAAATCTTGTTATTAGATGGCATTACTTATTTAATAAGTGCCATTTAGTAACAAGATTTTATCATCAAAATACAATTACACCCAGCTATGACAGTTTTTTTGCAAATATCTTAGAACATAAAATTTACCAAATAGTGAGTTTTGCATCTATACGACTCATATGTAAAATTAAGTTCTATGTAAAATTACATAATAATCCAGGCTACTTTGTTACATTTATTGTAAAATTACAGAAAAACTTTTTACAGTATATAAAGAATAGTCTTAGTCTTAGATTTTTTTTGCTATATACGAAAAACGAAAACAAATCTTAAAACAATGTAACCGAATATAAAAAGTGAAAGAAAAATTATATAATCTAGAGAAAACTTACTCGAATCTGAATTAGCCAATTTGATTTCATGCACGTAAATTTGTGAACACACTCGCGATAAAATCGCACAAAACATTAACACTATTATGCATTTGTAGTGAGACATGTTGTCTGTCAGTCTGTCTGTTTGAATCTAATCGCAATGGCGCGCGCGAAATATATATCATGTTAATTTCACGTCTTCGGCTGCATTCTGGCGCTCGCAGACTGGGAAACCTCGGCTTGGCTGTTATAAAAGACTATTTTATAAACTGGAGAGATGTGAAAGTTAATATTACAACATGTACTATGTATTGTGAATCAAAGATTTTGCTTGTATTTAACTGTACTTATATTCGAAATAAAAAACTGTTTTTCCGATTTAAAAAAAATCTTTCAGAACTCATATTAAAATAAAATGGCTTTAGATTTAAGTTCTGTATTAATATTTATTAATAATCAACCGTACTCAACGTACGTCTTCATCAGGAAAAAAAATGATACAAATTACATTAACATTAAATAAATAAAACATAGAAACAAGTTACTAGGAAACAAATAAGTAACTTGTTTTTATGTTCTGTTATTTACTGTAATGTATCATTTATCCCGATGAAGACGGACGTTGAGTTTCGTCGAAACGTCGATTATTAATAAATATTAACCAAAAGCAGTTTTATTTTATACAAAGTTTTAATGCGAATATTGTATCTATATTTTTGTGTTTTTTTATGATTAAAATTAAATATCTAGCGTTCACACATTTTTTTTTTGTTATACAAATATAATTATATTTAAAAGAAAAAATATACAAATGGCATAAATTAATAAACAAATAAAACATAGAAACAAGTTACTAGGTAATAAAATACTTATAGCCTCTTTTAGAGTACTTTTAGATAAAAGTGCGAATGTCTTAAAATCTTAAATATAATAAAAAGTATTTAATTTATAAAACTAGTTTATGTTTGATATATAATAAAAGCGAAAATTAATAATAAAATTTTAATTGCTTTTAACTAAAAGTGCTCTGAATTTGACGAAAATTTTACACTTCATCTATTTAATAAATCAAGTTTCAATTTTGTTTCGAAAAAACAAAAAAAAAAACTGTAGGCATTGCAATTTTAATTTAATATAAATTGCCCGTGAAAATGTAGAATAAATCTAAAATCAAAGTCAAGGAATGAATTCAATAGTGTAAGATTGCGTTAAGTATCTCTGTACGTATTGATTGCAAAATACTTTCACTAATTTATGAATCAAACGAAACTTGCTTCTTAAAAATCCCACCACGAACAAATAAATGAACAGAACAAATATTAGGTATATTGAAAAACCAAATTTAATATTTATACAATTATCATTCATTTCACATATTTCATTATTTTTTTTTTGACAATGATTTGAAAAGTATCGAATATTCAAATGTGGACATTGAAAACTTTCACGAAGATATAATTATTATTTATGACTCTTATGAAATTTTCATTCAATAATTATTTTCAATTGTATTAAGTAATGTAAATTGCTCATTTTCTGAAGAGGGCTACAATAAATGCCAAAAATTTAAAAGAATACTTTAATAAATCTAATTAAATCATTGCGTGAGCGAAAGTTTCCAAGTAGTAGTAACAGAAGAGCTATGTATGAGAGGAATTATGAATATGGATGAAGCTAAAGTTCCATGTCTGGATAGGGATGTTTGGAGGAGGCTGATTTCGGGATAGTGGAAAGAGTTTGTGCCACATCCTATTGGATACATGGAGTGATTGTGTATGTATGTATAATCCACCTAAATTTGCATATTACATACGAAAAGTAAAATACAGAAGATAAAATTCAATAAATATGATTCTGAACAATATCATTAATCAATGACAATATTTAAATACTTATTAAATTATTTTATACTTTTTTGTCCGTGTTAAAAACGTGATATATTAAAAATGTTGTTTTTGTTATTTAAATAATTATTTTCTGCTTTTTAGTCTTGTTTAACTTTAACCTAATTAAGTAATTAAGTTAATTAATTAACTTTAATTTAATATTTTCAAAGTTTCAATTCTCTAGCTCGTCGGAAAGTTAGTTTAAAATCGAATGCAAAATTTGTTTATATCCGGAATAGAAATATTATATTTGAAACTATAACAATTTATGTTGATATAATTATAACTCAAATTGAGTCTTGCAATTATTTATTATTATTAAGAGATCAATACGTCTGAACTAAATCCAGATAAATCCGCTATTGCACAACACGCGAAGATACTAAAATACCTAATTACTAGGCCCAGTATTTTATTAATAATACGATTGATAAGAGAAGCAATAGAAATTTACAAAGATAACATCAATCAGTGCGAAGCGGCACTGATTTAAATAAATCTGGCTAATTTTAATTAATAAATTATAGAAATTTTGTAATGTAGTTTACTTGTAAAAAAAAAATTCTGGAAAAGTTAGCGAAACTGGTTTTCACAAAGTTTTATTCACCCTGAAATTAAATGAAAACAAACACAAAACAAAATATAAGTTCTTTTATTACACATGTCAACAATAATAAAAATATATAACCACAATTTCATAAACTTATCATTATCTAAAAAAATTATTATACAATATTAGATATTTCTTTATATACAGTTTTGATATATTAGTTACATAAAAAAAGAGATAAAATTACTAATATATAAATATCTACATTCTACAGAAAATAACAATAAATTTCTTGTATCTTGACTTTTTCGTTTCATTTTAGAGTCTACAGTAAAAATACATTATAGTCATTCAATGAAATTGATCGTCATGAATTCCTAATACAACAGCATTTCGATTTCACGAATAATTGATGACGCAGCTTCATTCAATGAATGAAGTTACGTCATTAGAAAAAATAAAATTAAAACGAATTTACAAAATAATACTCGTCTATCGCGACGGTAATGCACGCAATCAGCTACTAAACGAGAGCCGTAAAATGGATTGTAGTGCAGAACTAAGCTATTGTGTCAGTGGTCCAATAAGGAGGATTGTATCAGTACCAGTTACAAGACTGGAAATTGGGAAATAAAATGAAAAAACAGGAGCAGATGGCGAAAATGAAAGCCGGCGTTTATAAACGTTCTACCCGCGCAATATACCGAAAATATTAGGAATACCAACGAATCACATTTTTCGTCCGGAACCGGAAAAACACCCGATTACAAAAATCGATTTTATCTTATCCCATATCTGCGCCGAGAAGAAAACGTAACAGTTGCTTTGCCATCGTTTTATTATTCAAACAATCGACCTGATTCTCTAACCACGTTGCTAAATTTTAACAACGTTGCTAACAACGTTAGCCAATATAATCGGCCTGTTTCTCTAACGAAGTTGCTAAGTTTTAGCAACGTTGCTAATAACTATAACCAATCGAAACAAATATATAACAGCTGTAATTTTAATTTTTTATTTAGTGTCAGCTAATATTATTGGCTAATTTTGTTAGCAACGTTGCTAAAATTTAGCAACTTCGTTACAGAATTAGGGTGAATATTAGCTGACACTAAATAAAAAATTGAAAATGAGAACTATTATACTTGTTTCGATTTGTTAGAGTTGATAGTAACGTTGCTAAAACTTAGCAACTTTTTGTTAGAGAATCCGGCCGAATAGCTGGACTGTACACGGATTTTTTATTTCACGAATAACTGATGACGGTAGCTTCATTGAATAATTATATTAAGGTGTTCTTAAAACAAAAAAATTGTTTACGCACTTGATAAAACGATCCTAAATTTGATAAAACTAAAGAAAACCAACCTTATTTTACGATTAATAGGGGGATAGGTGGTGTTTTTCACACTTTTTAACTTAATGCAAGAATCGAGAAAAATTTATTTGAATAAGGGTTTAAAAACTAACAGAGGTGATTAAATAGTAAACATATCTCTGTTTCTATAAGCTTTCAATTGCGCAAAACTATTCTCAATTACTTTTGAGCGATTACGAAATGCTATAGTCAAAAAATATGATTTTTTTTTTTTTTTTCAAATGGCCATAACATTGAATAAACTCATCGTATCAACGTGAAGTTTTATGTAAAACAAATCATAAAACATTGGAATTTTTCGATTCTTGCATCAAAAACCTGTTATTTATATATATAAACATGAAAAATAAAATTTTTCGACATTTATCGCTCTTGCGCACCATTTACTCCCGTATTAAACGTCAAATAACGTTAGTTTTCTTTAGTTTTAACGAATTTAGAATTGTTTTATTAAAATTATTTTTAAGAACAACCTAATATATATATATGATTTAGTTACCAATAAACACGAATACACTACTTTTATAGTAAACAATCACATTATTCGGTGGTTGAAAAATGGTGATTCGTTGGTAGCCCAAATATTTTCGGAAAAAAACCAACATCGGTTAGAACATTTATAAACGCAGGCCTTTTTCCTTGACCATCTGTTCCTGTTTCTGCATTTCTTTCTCCAATTTCCAGTGTCGTAACTGACTGACACAACCTCCTTGACATGTATTGATGGACTAACTTATGCAAGGACTTAACTCTGGACTAGCATCCATTTTGCGACTCTCGCTTAGTAGCTGGATTCGTACGTCATCTTGCGAAAGATGAGTATTATTTTGTTTCACGAGAATAATTAATCACGAAAGCTTCATTGAATAACTGTTTATTATACAAGTAGTGTATTAGAGTGTTTATTTAATTAGCTCGTTAAAAATTGATTAAAACAAAATCAAAGATATTAGAAATTAGTTTGTATTTGTTGGTCGTGTCTGTAGTTGGGCATTCAGTATCATTAGTTTTTCACTCAATCGGTTATTGTGTTCCTTCAGGTATCGAATTAAATCGGCCTAAAACAAAATTAAAACAAAAAAAAATAGTCAGGGCCAGTTACATAAAACGTTGTTAATTTAATCAATGAATTAACTAAGCAAGTTTAGTTCCATTGTATGTATATATCCGTATCTGTATTTAATATATTTCGTTATATTTACAAGTACTAATTATATACCACAATAATTTAACATTTGTATTTATTTTTGCTAAACAAAACAAAAAAAACATTTGTTTTTTATTATCAATTTTGCTTGACGTTTGTAAATAGATTTTTTTAAAAATCTGTATTTTTCAAGATTATTTAGTAATTATTTAATAATTCAATTTTTCTTGTACTAAACATTATAAAAATTAGAAAATTATAAAGAATAAAAACAATAATTCCATTATTTCATGCAACTTGCATAATATTTGGAAAAGATATTTATTTTGAGCTTATATAAATAATGAAATAGATTTAATTACTTTTTCCGTAGGGATTCGAACCGAAACTGAATCGAAAACCGAACGAAAAACCGTTATTTTTGCCGGAACCGAACCGAAATATATATATATATATATATATATATATATATATATATATATATATATATTAATTAAATCGGAACCAAACAAATATAACAGTTCAAAGCCCTGCTTTTTTCGGATGATGACGTACAACAGGGATATATATATATATAATCGGACTATAGTTTTTTCTCTCTCACCTGTTTTTCGATGAAATCACTCATCCGATCGCCCTGCTGCCGATAACCAACTTCGCCATCTGCAAAACCCTCGTTACTGGAACAAGCAGCCCATTCCTCTTTCTGCACATCTGGCAGAGCCTTGACTCGATTGAATCGTCGTACACGCACTTGAAAAAATAAAAATCAAACTCGGTGACGACGTTATAAACAATTACAGTAACAGTCCAACATTTCTAAATGATTCATGCTTAGTTTCATAAAAGAATGTTAAATTTGAACGCCGTTGTTAAATAAATATATACTAATATATTGAGAAAAAGTCTGTGAAGAAAAGTCATTTTCCGCTTTTATGCTTTTGCAGCCCAATCCAACATACACCAATTCATTTCGCACGCAAAAATCTTCCCTCCTCTGCCATCAAACCTAACCTAACCTAATTAAGCTTCTTCCACATTCATAATACATCAATCACTCTTTGAAATAAATAAAAATAATACAATTACCTATGTAGCTTGTGCTGATGCCAAACAGTACACATACTTCTAGTGTAATAACTGCGCAGATATAGTTCAATGGTGTAAATAAATCATTTCGGAGACATTGTTCACCGAAATTATCCGGATAATAATGTTGCATAATTGTCTGTAAGGTTAGTAGCACGCAACTCCATAAACTAACCACATAGAACGGTAGCCTATGATGAATATAAGTTCGCTTGTAAAACTCCAAATAGCCATTCATACGCAGTTCATGATGTTTCTTCTTGATTAAATAATCTAGAAACTATTCCGAAAAATTATTAATCTTCATAGGTAAAATATAATATCCGAAAGATTCTAACGGGACACGTATGTATAAAACAATCATTTTGGGGGGGAAAATCACTTATTTGTTAGATTTATGTTCGGACAACAATTATTGCTTGAAGAAGTCGACAAAAATATTTAAAAAAATGTCCTTATTAAATAATTTTTGTACGTACCAGCGTGATGAACCACAAAGCGACGTGAAAATAAAGAATGATAAAATAAAACTGACACCGTTCTTGTTCGTTTGGGTGCAGACAAGCTAATACGATCGCTGTAATTTCTAAAATTAATGTTATAAGCAAGTGTACGCTTGCTAACGGTATTGTTTCGAGTGGTTTAAATATTTTATACGATTCTAAATGGGGTTGCAGATGCTCCCTATCATCCATTGCAACCGAATCACTAAAGAAAGTCGCCCCCTAGTAAAGTCAAAGAATGAATCATTAGTTTTAAATAAATGCAAGGTTATGTAGCGTTTAAAATCTAAAAATATATGTATATAATGCACTTACTCCAGATGTAGTATTAAAATTTCTGCTCAAACTAACCATTATATTTAAAACATCTGCGTAAAAAACATTTCTTTGTCATTTAATAAAAGACGGTAAATAAAAATAAACAAAGTCAAATTTTGTTTGACATATGACATTACAAGATTACACGCAAATTTATAATAAACTCAGTAATGTAACATCCAATAAGAATTCGTCTTTATTATCAGACTTGTTATTGTGATTGGCCATTAAAAATAAAAACTAAAATTAGCTAAATCTGATAAATAAAACGTAATAGTGATTTAAAAACAAAACTAAATATAATATTAAAGTTTATTGGAAATTTAAGCACTATTTCACGAAAAAGTAAAGTGAGAATACGGGCCTATGATTTTTGTTAATATTATTACATATAATTAAATTTGTCGCTTTTGCTGTCAACTATAAAATATTAATTTTTATTTATTGTAATAATATTTATTATTCAAAAAATATTCTTAAAATATATATTGCTTACTTATAATATTAATTTTTTATTAATAAATATTTAAAATAATAAATTTTAAATATTTTTAGTTACACTTTTATTTATGAGATGGCGCTAGTTGTACCATTTGTAACTTATTAGTTGGAAAACTTACGCGGCCGATTGTGTTTTGTTTGATTATTCCATTATTAGTTTTTACATAATTAATTGTTGTTTAATTGGTTTAAATTGTGGAATTTATGTTCTCTATGTATAAATTAAAATATACGTATTTAGTTAGCTACCGATATTGTGACAAACGAGTTATTATTTTTTAATTTATGTTTCGTGTTTTTCAATTGTTTCGTTTAGTAATCTAGCAAACAGTTTTAATAAATAAAGTATAAATGTGATGATCAGAGAACTTTAATCGAAAGCAGTTTTATTTTACTAACATTTTTATCAATTTTACCACCCTGGTGATGATAAAATAAGTGAAAATGACAATTCCATATCTATAATTTGCAGATTTGATTTTCCGATTGTTGAATTCTATGTTACAAGTAAGTACATATTTATTTTTAATAGACTTTGTAAACTGATATGTATAATGTTCTTGAAGATTTTTTTATTAATTTTTTGTTTTCAACGAATTATTTTAGGTTATTACAACAAAAAAACATATACATTTTTATAGGTATAATTTATTTGAAATGAAACAAATATCTATATCAAACAATATGGCTTCGTGAATACAAATTAATAAAATTACTTAGATAATAATACAGTTTTGTGATTGAGAAATAAACAAATGAAACGAGAAAATTTTGCATAAATCCGAGCAAAATTTTTTCGTTAAACTTTTATCTTATTTATATAATTTAAAGTCACTCGTGGAAACTATATTTTTATATAGGATTATAAGTATATATATATTTTTTTATAACACTCTTTAATAAAGACACACTATGGCATATTTTTAAGTGCACTTGCTACAGAAAACTGTGGAGAAAACACATGTAATTTACAATCTTTTCAGAAATAATAAACATTTTTAAATATTAAACCATATACAACATTATTTTTGACATTTTTTTGTCACACACGCACACACACACACAAATTAGAGAAGACATGTGTTCTTCTATGGACGAAATTTCATATTATAATCCTAAAAAACCAAAAATTTATAATTATATTTATTAAATATATATATTTGAAATAGGTTAAATATATTTTTATGTATATTGCTTTATAATAAATAATCTAATACAACAGTAAAACACTCCGAAAAATGAAGTATTTTAATGTCATTAATTCTAGTTATTTTTTGGCTGTCTCAGCTGCGAATAATCGAATGATTATTAAACTTAATACAATTTCAAAGAAATATTCTTACACTTAACCTTTAACTTAACTTTAGTTAATAATAATTTAAATAACCTTCGGTTTATTAAAGATATTTACAAAAAAAAAGAACATTTTTTTCATTTAAATATATATTCGTTGGACAGCAAACCTGACTAGATTACAAAATAAAAATTTTGACAAATGATTCTTTATAATATATAATTAATTTACTTATCACAAAATAAAAACGAACAATAAATATATAAGTAGAAAATTAAAAAAAAGAGTCTATACAGGCTGTGCTAGCTAGATCGATGCAAACTGTTTATAAAGTGATTTGGAACCCAGTTGAATACAAATACAAAGTCTCCTTTTTTTATAGATATATTACAGTCGTAACTAGACATGAGATTATAACAATTTTATCAATATATTTGTTACTAATAACAAAGATTGCAACTTCTTCATTATTTGTACTATTACATTTTATTTAAGATTTAAAATGATTCTTTTAAAGTTTGCATCTATCTTAATATCACCCTGTATATTTTAAGTGGAATTTATTCTTGTCCGTTGTTAACACCGAGTAATTTAGCAGCGTCATCAGCAGACGATACTAGTACTTGATCAATAATTGACTTATCTCTTATTCCAAGTAAATTTCCGATCAAATCATTATTTTCATTGCCTTCCGAATCATCCTCGCTCGATTTCTCCGCCGTTTTCATCCGACCAATTAAATTATTATTATTATTATTAATTTTCGCTAGTTTATCGTAATCTTCATCGCCACTTGCAAGCACACCATCTTCCAAAATACTAGCCGGTAGATTGTGTTTCTTTCGATGCCGTAACATACTATGCTTCAACGTGAATCTCCTGTTGCAAACATCGCAGGAAAATGGTCTTTCACCCGTGTGAGTTCTCATATGACGACGTAAATCTTCAGCTGACCAAAATCTTCGCATACAGAATGCGCACATTACTTTACGATTCGCATAATCTGGAAATTTGCCCCTCAGCTGTTCCTCATCATCTGGATCATGATTCGTCGAATGGATTTCCTCGTGGCCGGAGGTATTTGCGTCCAAAGCACCTTTCGACATTAGTAATTCGTATTCGGTAACGTGCATATCGCGTATATGATCTAACGCCTCTTGACGTTCACTGAACGAACCTTCGCACAGGTGACATTTAAAGGGCAAATCGGCGTTCTGTGTTCCCGTTTGCTCGTTGGTAAGGGTGATTTTCGAATGGGATATTTGGTGTTCCCAATCATTGCGCTCTTGTTTACCAATTCGTTCATCTTCTGAGCTTGGTACGCTTTCATAGTCACGACTAGGTGGTCGAATATCTTCGATTTTAATACCGCTTTCCGTTGGTGGATTGGTGTGCTTGCACGACATATGTTTCTTGAGATTACTTAATGTGGAGAAAGTCGAGCTGGGGCAATTGGAGCATTTGAACGGGCGTTCGGGGACGTTACGCATCATGTAGTTTTGAGTGTTGGGATGTGATGGATCGGAATGGTTGGTGTGTTGGTTGCCGTGTTTGCGCAGCAAGTGTCGATCGCAGTTTGATTTGGTTGTGAAGAGTAGCGGGCACTGTGGGCATTTAAACGGTTTCTGGCCGGTGTGTGTTAAGATGTGACGACGTAACGATGAAGTCCATGGGAATTTTCGATGACAATAGGGACAGCTTACGCGATTTGGTGCGAGAGAGTAGGCGGATTTTTTCTTGCCTGTGTCGGCTGTCGGTGCTGTTTCGTTTTCCGATCTGAAAATGGAAATAATTTTTTAGCATATAGATAGTTTTCAAATAAATCTGGTACATGTAGCTTAATCTAATCACATTCCGAACTCGGATTTATTAATATTAATAACCGATTGATAATACAAAAAATGTAGAAATAAGTAGTAAATAAAATAAATAAATTTGTAATTATTCTGTATATACAGTGTAATATCCATGATAATTTATAAACTAATAACTGTAGGGAAAAAATATATAAATAAAAGTTATTTGATATTACTTACGAATTCTATATTATAATGTGAAAATTATATTTTTTACTAACTAAGCAGTGGCATATAATTAATTTTACAAGTTTAAAAAGATAATAATATTCTGAATGTAACGATGTATAATTTTTATATTTTGCCATAGATTTTATTTAAATACAAGTTATTTTATTTAAGATTTTAACAGATCTCTATGTTAATTAAATTATATTTTTTGTGTTGTATCCTGTCCTATAATATTTTTTTTTTATTTAAATAAATTTTATGGTAAAATATGAAAATTATTGTTTTTTTTTTTACAAAAATAATTAAATATTACTATAAACTGTACATCAACGTTTTTCGCAAAAATGGCAATAATAGACAAATGATAGAATCCATAAATTTAATAAGCGGTGTGCACTATATAGGTACTGAAATATTTGTAATTACTTACTTATTTTCATCGCTTCCAGATCCGTTTCCTTCACTCGTACTTCCACTCGCAACCAATCCTTCTTCATCCTCTTCACTAACTCCTTCCACCTCATTATCTTCACCCTCTCTTCTAAAATATTCACGAAACGGAAGTTGCGAACTAACAGCATTATCTAGCAATCTAGACACCGGAACCAAATCTTGCCCTTCTTCATTTTTCGACATCAATAAACCGTTATCATGATTCTTCATTTCTTTTTCACGCATCTGTCTTAATTCTAACATCTTCTCATCCAGTGTTTTTGACTTAGTTTCAACGTCCGTTGAAGAATCTTTGGTCTCTTTCTTGGAAACTTTATCATTGTCCTCGTTCTCTTCATCGATGATCAAGGCGTCTTCATCATCATCGGGACCCAGTCGATCTTTGGAAGAAGCATTATTTGAATCGGTAGTTTGTGCTTTAAGTTGTTGAGCTAGTATTGCGTATTTAACATGTTGCGAGATTGGAATATGATGCAGTTCTTTGGTATCACTGACTATCGCGTCTTGAGCCTTTGGTATGTGTAAATCATAGTTAGGAATGTTTAAATCATAAAATGATTTTGAATTGCTCGGTACAGTTGATGGAGATGTATTAACAGGTTTACGACCAGCTCCTGTAATACCCGATCTTTGTCTTTGCGACCAGAATTGTGGATGCTGCTGCTTGATATGTCGTTCCATATTCGATCGTAAAGTAAAGCGAGCGGAACAATGCTCGCATGAAAATGGTCTTTCAGTTCGATAGCGTCTTTGCTTTTGTTTCGGCATTAAAACGCCGTTTTTAATAACCATTTTCACCGAATTCGGACTGTGTAAGTCTGGCGTTTTCTGTTGAGGTTTCGGTGAGTGTAGTTTTGCAACATTTTCACTGATTTGCGTATTAATATGTAATGGTGGTTTTATTTCTTCGTCAGTTTTCGATATCGGAAATTTCATTTCGGACAATGCTTGCTGGTAGGCTTGCAATCCATTTGGTGCGAGAGGTGAGAACTGATCGCTAATCATGGTACCACCGCTTAGTTGCAGACGTAACATTCGTTCCTTCATTTCTTGTGGGTTTAGGAATGGTGGTGGGAATATAAAGGAATAAGGATTCGGTGGAATGTTCAAATTTGATAAATTCGGGAATAATGCGGGATTTTGATAAAATTGTGATAGTTGGTTCACATACATAGCAGGATTTTTTAATTGCGCTAACAGCATTTGTGCCGCGATAGGAGGAGCCGGAATAGATTCTAAAGTTTTCTTGGTAAAATCATGAGGTTCATTATCAATTTTCGATTTGGGAGATTCTTTTTTCTTACTTAAATCTAAAACGTCCATACTTAAATCCATAGGATGTTCGGATTTGGAATAATCTTCAAAACTTGTAGGCGTATTATTACTTTCATCTTCAGAATGTGTATCGTAGTCTGGTATTTGCTTCAATACATCTAAACTCTTTACCTGTATTCTCTGAAATTGTTCGATTTTCTTGTCGGAACTGAAATTGAACGTAGATTGCTTGGAAAATGGAAATTCTGGTTTTTCTTCTTTAGTAATTTTATGATCTTTGAAACTGCTTATTTGAAGCAATGATGGTGAATCTTTCAAAATCGCTCGATTTATGTTAATACCTTTATTAACTAAAGTAGGTGGCATATTTGGTAACATAATATTTCTAAGTTCAGGCGTAAGAGGATTTGAATTATCTTTATCATTATTATCATGCATTTCATCTTCGTTCGATTTATTCAAAAACGTATTATTGTGCTTGATTTCGTTACGAGTTGCAAGTTGTTTATTCATTTCATCGTTATTTGGATCTTCAGACGGATGATAAATAATCGATTTTTTTACTTCCTCTCTTGTAACTTTAGCATGACGATTTCTTAAATGTCTTTCACAATTTGCTTTCGTTGTAAACGCATAGTTACACAGCGCGCATTCATAAGGCCTATCTCCATTATGCGTTCGCATATGACGTATTAAGGCAGCCTTGTCAACAGAACTATGTGGGCACATATTACATCGGTACGGTCCTGAATTTCCACTACCCGTTAAATGTGCACGATTGTGACCTTTCAGTGCACGTAGATTTGGGAATACTGCTGTGCATAATCTACAAGGAAATTCACCACGAAGTTTCATTTTCCGAAACTCGGCTGCGAAAATATCCTGACTTTCTTCCTCGTTTGGTTGTTCGAGAGTTCGCAGACTCTCATGTGGCATTAGTTCTGTGGGAGCTTTCGGTCGTAAATGATGAAGAATATTTTCATTTGATGTCATTGTTAAGATCGATTGGATATCTGCTAAATCTTTGGAATCAATCGGTGGTTTAATCTCGGAACGAATTTCTGGCATTTTAATTTCTTCGTCATTACGAGGCGATTTCGGTGAAGATGGTACTGATTTATTTTGAAGATCTAGATGTGCAAAGAAATTATCTCGTCGGATATCCTCATCGGATGACTTACGGGATAAATCTGTAGGTTCACTTTCTCGATTATCTTTTGTTTCGATACAAGCTTCTTGGTGCATTTCTAAAGCACTAGCGCAAGGAAATGCTAACGTACATTTCTCACAGATAAACTTCTGCCCCGTCACAGGCTTATGTAAGTTCTTCTCGCATTCGTAACGCGCTATATGCGGAAATTTCTCGCTGGAGAAATCGACAAAAGTTAAATCTTTAAATCCCAAATGAGCACTTTTCATAATCTTATTATTAATATTATTAACATGTTCCGTATGGTGTTTCATGTATCGATGCAAGTTTAACGCACGATGATTCTTAAAACTAAGACTGCACGAATTGCATTTTGCTTCAAATTCGGGATGGTTATCTTCCAGATGTGTTTCTAGTACATTTAACGAAGCAAAATCTTCTCGATCACATACGGGACAATGGTATTTCTGTGCGTTGATTTCGTTGATGTTGTTATTGTTGAAATTCTTCGGTTTACGTCTGCTCGAGTAATTGGTATCATCTTCTTCGTTGGTAAAGCAGTCTGATTTACGTTTATTGCTATTATTATCGAACAGTTTATTATTGTTATTGAATTCCAGTCGGCGTTTTCTCGTCTTGCTAGTGGATTGGATACTAGAGTTACTATCAGTACTCCCATCTGATTCGTAATTCTCGCCCGATTTCTGCGAATGTGTTCGCATGTGACGATGCATGTTACCATTCGTGGTGAATGTAACTGAACAGATTTTACAACGAAATGGACGCTCACCACTGTGTACCAATACATGCCGATCTAGGCTGGAGCTGGAACTAAGCACCTTTGAGCAAATCCTGCACGTGAAGCCCTTCTCCGAGATGATCTCGTTGTTGTCATTGTTGTGGGAGCGTATATGCAGTGTAAAGTCATGTTGAGAGATGAGTGTTATATCGCATATTGGGCAGAAATATTTCGTATCAGCAGCAGCAGTGGAAGGTGAGCTGCAGTCGCTCTGATTATCGCTACTATGGTTGCTATGGTTGTCGCTGTCGTGCGTCGATGTGGTTTTAGCGCTGATGTCCATCGGTTCGATGTCTGAGTCATGGGTTATGGTTGAGAGGTTTTCCGATAGGGTTGAACTGCTTTCCAGCATGCTGGCGTCGGTGGTTGTTTCGTGGTTTCTTTGGCTGTCTTTGGTATTGTTCAAGGAGTCATCCATGTTGATAACTGAAATCGAAATCATGCAAACTTCTATTAATCAAAAATTTCTTTTTCAATTTTTAATAAAAAGTATGTTTATTTTAGTATAAACTCTTTCATTTAATTCGAAATTGGATGATTTTTGAAAATGTATCACAAACAATAGTGTCTGTATTTACGCGAGGAAAATGAAAATTTCAATATATATTTATTGAAATTTATAATTTATCTTTATAATTTATCACACAAATCTTACAAATATTAAATCAATTTCACAGAACACTTTAACACTAGTTAGAACTTTTCGTTTAAATCAAATTGAATCTCTGAAATCACTATACTGAAAATATTGTGTGTATTTCTCTACAAGGAAAAATGTTATTTTAATGTGAGATTCATGTAGTTAAATACCATATATATGTTTTTATCTAGTATTAAGTGAAATATTAGTAAATGTTTGGGTAATATCGCCGCGAGATAACAAAAAAGTGGGGAAATAACATTTTACTTTTCACTTAATGTTGAAAATTTTGCACCATAATTATAAATTTTCAAAAATTCTAGATTATTTCGACATTCTGTTTTTTTTTGTTTTCAAATTTAAAAATTTGTTTTTGTTTTTCAGAATTTTATCTATTGTTTTTATCCTCATTTTAAAAACTAGAAAAACAAACAAAAATAAATATTATTTTTAGTTTAAAATGGTTTATTGAAATTTTCAAATAGTCAGATAATTGTATTATCTTTACTTTCGTAAAATAATATATATTTTATGGGTTTTTCTGATATGTTTTTGATTCATTACTCACACTAATGAGCTATTATTACTCAACATCTTTTGCATGAATTAAAACTTAGTAAATTTATATAAATACAGTCGTAGAAGAACTTTATTCTCATAATTAATAACTGTACAATGTACGTAGATGCTCCTTGATTAATTATACTATTGTCACCTAGATTAAAAATTGGTAAAATTTTCAATTTATTTCTATATCTGTTACACTTGTATGGGGTCATTGGTTGATTTTTTGGGGCCTCTGTAAATGAACCAGGCAACCAATAATAATTTCACGCATGTATGGTTGCATATGCTAAAGGCAACATAATTTTTTTTTATTTTATTTATGTAAATAGCAATTGATTGACATACCAAACGTTTTTAGTTTAAGTTACGGTTACTTCAGTTTTTAAATAATAATTAAATAAGTACATTTTTTTTGGGTAAAATTAAAATATTGGGGCCTTGGCTGCAGCCCCCTTTCTTAAGTCGTCACTACACATTCACACACACACACACACTTAAATTTTTGTTTTTGTTTCATTAAATGAATTGTGTAATACAATATTGTTTTTTTTTTAAATTTTCATGGGCAATTTCTTAGTAAAAATTTCTTGGTAAAACTATATGAAAATAAACTTGACTAATTTTTTTTTCTCTTAAATTTAAATCTATAACATAGTAAAAAAATCTTTCTCAGAACTCATTATATTAAAGTAGAAGTTCTGTTTAATTTTATATTAAAATTTGAGGTTTCGATATACTGAACGTACTCTACTACTCTACTACTCTAGGTAACAAAATACAAATAACTAAATTACAAAATTTTATAATTTATTAATTAAAGGAAGCCAAATTTTATTTAAATCAGTGCCTCTTTACACTGATTCATGTTAGCTTTTTCTTTATAAGTTTCTATTATATCTTTTATTAATTTATTTTTAATACTTTTGGATCTTTGGTTATTTTTGTATCAATTTGCAATTGCCTGAAAAATTAACACAATCAATGCATCTAATTTATTGCAAATATTTTCTAGATATAATCTGAAAGAATTTCTTTCTTATACATTTAACTGGAGAAGCGGAAACAAATTCTAGTTTTTTACGCGTTAAACTCAAGATTTTTCCAATCGGATAGCAAAAACCGGAGAATATAAAACCACAAATCAGAAATAAGGTTATGGTTTAAAGAAACGCGAACATTACTGACTCTAATTTGCAATCCAGGAAAACAAAAAATCTGATGAAATAATGTTCGCAAACTTAACGCGTTAACGATGTTATTTTAATCTTATTTTTTTTTTCTCTCTCTGTGTTGTTTTATCGGCGGAAACATTTGAACGTCAATAAAAAGATTAGTTGGTTTGAAAAACTTATGGGTGTTGTCATCTGTTGTAAGAATTGATGAGTCAATAACAAATAAGTACGTGGCTTGAGATAAAATATGCCGCGATCAGGTCAGTCATATTGGATAAACAAATGAACGAATTATTTGTTACGTTTGTCTTTTGTTTAGTTGTAAATTTGTAAAGACAGGACAGAAAAAAAACCCATATCGTAGCTATAGTTTAAAATGTGTGTCAGTTCGGAGATAAGAATATAAAACAAAGAGAACTATACGTATAGTTTGACTTAATTAAGTGACAAATTATCTGTAAAAACGGTGTAATTTTATTTAGAAATATGCGCAATAACGTGTTTAAGGATGTGGCACAAACTCTTTTCACTATTATTTTCCGTCAAACATTACTACACATCGAATTCAAATATTCGAAAATTATATTGTGACATATTTAAAATCATTAATGATAGGTAATTATTATAATAATTATCAGTAATTTAGTTCAGTTTTGTTCTTATTATATTATTTAAATAATTTCGATATTATCTTTTTAAAATGCAAGGATGTCATACATACATACGTACTTACATATATTGCATGACATTAAATAAGTAGTATAATTGTATATTGTTATTAAAATAAAAAGGATTTAGCACCCAAAACCTTACAACCAGCAATTTCACGATCAAAACGGACCATCTATTATTGTAATTACAATAAATATAATTAATTGCAGATATTTATCTTAAATACCGAGAAATTAATATATTGTGAAGAAAAAAAATCGATAATATATTTTTGATAATGTATAAAAATTGTCGTTACTGTATAAGATTACATGGTGAGTGTTCTCACGGTTAATGTTATCTGATGAATATATCGCAGTAGTAGTGAGAAGAAGTGAGAAGTAGTGAGAATGAAGTGAGAAGAACTCGGAAGCTGTACCGAGATAAATGGACCACAACGGTCGTTCTGTGGCTGAGGGAAAAATTTTGCGGTTTCCTGCATGAACTGAAATTAAAGTCTAGGCTCAACATTGCGCATTAGTGGATACATGATTTCACACCGAAACACACAAATCTGATAATTATTTATTTATTATTAAAGTAATTCTAATTATGTAATATTACCTATACCCTCTTTTAGTAAATTTAGAGAATTTCAGTAAATTTGCTCCGTAAATAGGTAAAATTTATTTAGTTCTGTACTATTATTGCTGGTATAATTACATACATTTCTAAATTTATCCATAAAGGATGCATTTTAAAATGAATGAATTACATTTAAAATATTTGATTAGTATTATTGCACAAAATATGTAGTAAATCTCATTATTTTGATGAATTATTACAGATATTAATATGACAAGCTGTAATTTTACATAATTTAAGAAGTTATATCAACAATATGTAATTCTATATTAAGTATATGTGATGCAATTTGCAGAAAGTAAGCACTTTATATGATTATTATGAATTATGTAAAAATTACAGAATTTTGAGTAGAAATATAGAATATTTATAGTAAAATAAAAGTACAGATTTTTTTTATAGTAAAATTTCACTACTAAGTCTCTGTAATTTTTTTATGAGAGAGGTATTACGAATGTGAATGAAGTTAAAGTTGCCTGTTTTGAGAAAACTGATATCGGAATAGTAAAAAGATTATGTATGTATGTATTGGTGGACATTATCAAATAGCAGTTAACTAATTTTGTAAAAGATATAAATAGAAACAAAAAGAAAAAATGAATAATCAAATTATAATTTTAAAATTTTACAATATCATTTTATTTCGGAGTAGGTTCAACAGACAAAATATTTGAATATAAATATATAACTATAATATAAAACGATAAAATTGTTATTAGTATTCCAATATTTTATTGACAGTTAAACTAATCTATATTTAAAAAAAGATAGATAATTAATAATAATAACTAATAAAAAAACTAAGATATGTTTGCGTCACTATAATCTATACTTAATATTTGATGTTTCTTATAAATATTTCAGTAAAAATATATTACTTTAAAAACCAACGTTTTTACTAGTAATTCAAATAGAAATTAGAAAAGTGATTTCGGTGAACATTTAATAATTTGTGTTCAAAAAAGTACAAACATACATGTACCCAAAAGGATGTGGCACAAACTCTTTCATCATCCCGAAATCAGTCGCCTTCAAACATTCCTATCCAAACAAGCAACTTTCGCTTCATCCACATTCATAATTCCACTCTCATACATGCTCTTTTATTCCTACTACTTGGAAACTTTCGCTCACGCAAGCCACCCTCTCAATCATACCATTCAACTACTCATACCCAAACGTATACCATCAAAATCATTCAAATAAATCTTTTTAACCAAACGTTCATTAGACATTCGCTCAACATGTCCGAACCATCTTAACTGACTCTAGCACGGGGCAACTTTTGCTACAACATTTTTTTCAATTTCACATTCATCATACACTAATCTATTTTGTACCCGATCTCTCCTATTTACACCACATACCCCACAAAAAATCTCATTTCCACAGCAGTCATTTTCCATTTTTTCTCATTTTCACCAGACTGTTTTAAATCCACACTTGCTACACTTTCGACACCTCAATGAAAACAAGACCCCTACTATTGTAAATTAAATCAGAGAATAATAAGCTTAGCTTTAAGCCAGACACATACCAGCAGGAGAAGCGGGTTGTGGAGATCTGTTGACAGTTAGGGGCACATATGGTCCGGGGCGTGGAGCACGAGGGGAGGCAGTGTCATGCATTGCTTCTCCACCACCAATCAACCCCCCCCAAAAACGAATCGGAACCGAATCGGAAATGGGGCTACGTAGCTAAACCGGAAAACACCACCACCATTAAGTATACAAGCCGCTACCGTTTTCTCTCTTAGTCCGAACACCTGCACATATACACAAACAGACAAACATTAGTTATAGGTTCAGTTAAATTATATTGCAAGTTAATACAAACAATAAATAAATGTCGCAGGAATAATTGGTATTTTGGTAAATTTTAGATATTTGTTTTATCTGTTTTTCTGTTATTTTATAAATACCAAATCACTATGACACTCGCAGTCAAATATTTCATGTCAGTGCATCCTAGATTACGTTAAATTGTATCAAGCCAGAATAATTAATACGGTATGATTAGTAAATAATCACCAAACCTTAATTTTTATGCTAAATGGCTGTAATTGCATATTTGAATATAACTTATAATTCAAAATAACTTTACTTTATAACATTCTTCTGTATTGTAAAAAATAAAGGTACTTTACTCTTGAGTAAAATTGATATTTTTTGACAAATCTCGTATACGGCTTAAAAAAATTGATATCTGATGGTTGCATTTTAAATTTTGGATCATGGGTCATTTTGGACCTTTTATATATATATATATATATATACAATTAATTATGATAATTAATACAATACTACAATAAACTAATACAATGGTTTTGATAATATTATTATTCATATAGGTAAATAGAATAAATAATATTAGATATGTGAATAGAAATTTGACTAAAAAATTTGTAAAAACATATGTTTCGTTGAGCCTAAAGTATTTATTTCTCAAATGTGAAAATTTAGAACGTCCTACATTCACTAATTTAATTTGTTTATTTGTTTTAGTCACGATTTTAGTAAATACTAACAAAATTTATGTAATTAATATTCTCTATAGTAAAAATATCACATATGTAATATATATTATTACTACACATTTTTTTCTTTAATTTGAAATTTATAAAACTAATAAATAAAATAAAAATTTTTTCTTCAAGCTTATCAAAATAGAAAGTTGCTATTTATACATACGGTATGTATATGCAATTGGCTATTTATACATACAGTATTTTTACGTAATTGGCTATTTAGGGTAGGTTAGGTTAGTAGGTTGGTTTAGGTTTGTTTTTTTTAGTATGTATAAATAGCCTCATCCTTTAATTATTTTGTTTTTAATTTTAATACAATGATTTCTGAAAGAAGATTTTTTTACAATGTTAATTATAATATTTCTATAACACATTTTGATTACCTTCAGTGTAGAAAATATATTCGTTCGTTAACGAATTAAATAAGCGTAAATATCGGAGTTTCACTTTCGAGAAATCTAAATTTCAAAAAAACCGAGAAAAATGTCAAAAGACAATTAGCAACATGCAATAATTATAACACCATAATTCATCCATATATATGTGGTATATCTTGGTTAACAGTGAACTTTCATATATCTACAGAATATATTGTATGTAGAGTGCGATGCTATTAAAATTTTCGATTGCCCAAAAAAAAAAAATTGTCACCCGCGATGTAGAAATCTTTTGTTTGAGTGCCGGTTTTTAGACCGTTTCGGTGTTCGCGTGATCTTTTGTTCCAGATAACGCAAACAAACGAAAAACGATATATATAGGAAAAGAACGACAATATATGCTCATTATCTGCGGTAAAGAATATAATCATATTTGGTTTCCTTTGATAAAATACACCTCTCTAACATATATATAAGAAATAAGTTAAAATTATTTTAAGAAAAATAATATATTATATCACAAGGAGCAAAAACCGATTCTTATTGTATTGAGGAACTGAGGCAGTGCCGAGGCCAAGTAGGCGAAAGATAAAAGAGCATTCTGCTCCAAGTAACATATCCAAACTAAACTAAATATAAATAAAAATTTATTATATCAGGAAAAAAAAAACAGAAAAAATCTATCTGTCACAATAATTTTTTCTGACATCAACATTAAATTAATTATGGATTTCACAGTACATAAGTATACTGATATAATTTTTATTTATGGATTTTGTTTTTTTTTTTCTGATATAATAAATAAAGCTAACGCGATTGATGTTACATGTAATAAGCTTCTAACGGCTACAGTTTTTTTACAGTTTTTTTTTACTATAGATTATGTTTTAATTATTAATAGGTAAAAACCTTTCTATAGGTAAAAATATAAAATTTCATAGGTAATATTTGAATTATTAATAGATCATAAAATTAGCATCCATTTAGAAATGTATGTAAATATACCAACAATAATATTACAGAACTAAACAAATTTTATCAATTTATAGAAAATTCCTGACAGTAAATTTACTAAAATATCATATTACGTTTAATGTTTGTAATAGTTCTGATATTATGTATATTTTTAAACAATTAACTACAGCAGTTGAGTATAAATTCTACCTTTGTAGGTAAAATTATATAATTTTTAGTTTAGAGTGCAGTATAGCTTAGGCAATGATTTGTCAGATTCTTTATCGAGATTTATCGAACCATGTATATTGATTAAAATTCTCTAAGCACGCATCTCTCAGCTGATTATACACACAGAGAATTTTTACTTATTTATACTTTATCTTGTAATTAAAAATTCTGTTGAAACAATTATAATTGTTATTGCAATATTGGTACACATGATGTGTTAAAAACTTTCATTTTAATATATATTAATTATCGTTTTCAATCACTTGGAAATTACTAAATTTTATCTTTTATCTAGAAATCTTTTATGTATAGAAAATTTACACATCATCTCTTTGACGTACTTAGGCGTATATCAGAAAAATATGGTATTTTGAGTTTTTTCAATGATACTGCAATAAATTATTTAAAAAAAAAAGATTTATAAGTAAAATTTTCAACTGTTTAATACCTAAAAATCATTTTGTTATATTATTTATTTATTTATTTTAATTAATAAATAAAAATATGATCTTACTGTGGCGAAAAGTTAATAAATCACAAACAATATTTTTGAAAAAAAGGTAAATACGTATTTCAAAAACTAAACTTTTATCATCAGTAGCAAAAGGCTTAGATCACTGATTAGGACACTTTAATGTTAACTTTTGCTAGTGCTGATGAAAGTTTAGCTTTTTAAATACGTATATAGTCCTGTTTTAATATTATTGTTTGTAGTTTAAAAAAATTATTTTATTATATTAATTTTAATTGAATAAAATTTAAAATAAAAATCTAATTACAAATTAATTTTTCCACAGATGAAATATCTTCTTAAAATGAGTTTATTTTTTCATGTGTGCGACTACATGAACTACTGATGTATATTTTCCTGGTGATAAGATAAAAATAAAATTTTTATTCTCAATTGGGTTAAGCACAAACCGCAACAGACATCCTTATTGTTATGATAATAGAGGGAAGTTGCTGAAACTAAATTTCAAATACAATTATTGAAAAAACAAAAACAGATCTATTATATAAAATACAATTTTTTGTTTAAATAAGTATTAAAATATATTTATTATACATTTATTTTAATATATATTTAATAAAATAACTCCTAACCTAATATAGACGAAGAAATCTTAAGATCTATAATAAATTGAAAAATTAAATGAAAGAAATATATAAATCTTTTTCAAAAACTACATAAAATAAATGAATCATATTAGAACATTGCTAATAGGATTAGATTCTGTTTAATTATTTTATAAAAACGACGTTTCGACGAAACTGACCGTTCGTCTTCATCAGGTCAAAATTTATTAAAGATTTTAAAGTAAATAACAGTACATAGAAACAAGTTACTAAGATATAAGTAACTAGATCATAAGAAATTATAGATTTTTTAATAAATGGAAGTCACAGTGATTCCATGTTATTCTTTATAAATATCTCTATTACTTCTCTAATTAATCTGCTCTGCTAATCTTGATTGGTCTAGCAATTATTATTGTATCTTAAAATTAATTTGAACGTATGTAAGCAAAATATATATATTTTTTTTACTATTAGTTTTAAAATGTACCATTATATAGTTTATTGAAAAATAATATTTCTTTTTGAAATTTGTAGTAACAAAAAAATTTTCTAATGTATAAATAAGTAAAGAAAAATATAACTGTAATTTTTTTTTTTTTAAATATTTTAAATATTAATAAAATAACTGGTATATGACTATATTGTCGCGATAAAAGGTAATTGCATAAAAAGTGAGTTTTTCACGCGCGCTAAAAATAAAATTTCAATGGAAAATTATATTATCTAGAAAAAAATAAACTATAGATAAATATATAGTCTGTAGCTATAGGTGTACAGAATTATCATAGATAAAATGACGCATTTAAAACACAATATATATAGAACTTGCTATTTTGTTATCACGTTTTACGTACCCGCCTATAAAACAAATGAGTTACGCGTATGGCATTATTAATACTTATTGCAAAATGTCGATACAATTAGTCATTCAAGCGAGAGAGAGAGAGAGAGAGAGAGAGAGAGATACCATTCTTTCTTTATTATGATAGTGGATGAAGCAAAAATTACTTGTCTGAATGTGGAAATGTTTAGCGGTAAAGTAATATCGGTATAGTGGAAATAGAGTTTGTGCCACATCCTTTTGTATACGTATGTATTTCTTCTAGTCCGTATCTCTACGTGATGCATGATGGGAAATTTTAGTGACCACAAGAAACTGTCTATTAATTTGTAAATTTTTTGGATAAAAATATTTGAAATTATGAAAAAAACATATGATCTACCGAATAGTACCTATGAAAATAATAGTTTACCTATGTATTAAATAATTAATCTATGGTTTTAATTTTTGACCTATAGAATTCATTATTGATCTATAGAAATATTTACTGACCTATGAAAATAATTATCGATCTATGGAAATAATCAAATACCTACTGATATAATTATCGATCTATAAAATTAAGAAAGTGGCTATTTATACATACGGTATGTATACGCAATTGGCTATTTATACATACAGAATTTTTACGTAATTGGCTATTTAGGGTAGGTTAGGTTAGTAGGTTGGTTTAGGTTTTTTTTTTTACTATAGATCATTTTTTAATTATTAATAGGTAAATGATTGATTTTTCTATAGGTAAAAATATTAAATATAGGTAATATTTGAATTATTAATAGATCATAAAATTAGCACCCAATTTTTTTTTAGGAAATTTACCGAATAAAATTTTGCATACAGAGAAATATTTTGCTTTAACGTAAGGTTTTTACTTTTAATTCAAACAGTAAATAAATTATTATTTTAATAGAAAAAAATGTCTCTAACGAACATTTGGTGAAAAGAATTTATATGAATGATTTTGAAGGTATACGTTTGCAAGTGGACGTCCGATGAGTAGTTGTAGTGGTATGATTAAGAGGGTAGCTTATGTGAACGAATGTTTCCAAGTGTAGTAGGAATAGAAGAGCATGTATGACACAGTGTCAGTATGAATGTGGATGAAGTCTGAATAGGAATGTTTGAAGGAAACTTATTTCGGGATAGTGGAAAGAGTTTGTGCCACACCCTTTCGGATACATGGCATGATTGTGTTCTATAAAATTTCTTAATAAAATAAATAATAGTAAGTTATATAGTATAACTATTTTGAAACCTTTTTAATTAATTTTCCACAACAGAATAGTAAATAATGTCATACAAAATTTTAGTAACAGTTTTTTCCTGATGAAGACGAACGTTGAATTACAGAACTTGAACCTAAAGTAGTTTTATTTTAATATAACGAGCTCTGAAAGATTTTTACTAAGTATGTTAGTATATAGACATTTTCTATTATTACATAATTAACATGAACATGTAAAATTGAGATCGAAATTCCTAATTATATAATTCAAACTTGTGTTACATTTATGACAGGACATTGTATAGGCGGTGAAAAATTCTAATTGAAAAAAAAAACAACATGATACACACACACACACGTGTATACATGATTTTGTAATGATTGTAATTACTACTAACTAAGATTGCAACAAAATCAGTTTTAGATGTGTTGTATATATATACACCTATGACGAAGTTTTTTCATACCAAATTCGTTATGTGTCTCGCCTTAAAAAACACTCTTTTCTTTTTGACAATTCAAGCAAGACTCGCGCTCTCTGACACTATTGTCAAATGAATTTGGATCATGGACGCATTGGCAACACTGCATTTCAAGTAATTTCGTTTTTTTTTTAAATCTAAATCTCTTAAATACTTAAAAAATTATAAATCATGCCTTATAAATAATAGTTATGTTTAAAAAGTATAAAATTTAACAATAAAAAATTACATCATGTCATTTTCTCATTTTTATCAGAATCCTTGAAATTTTCAATTAAATATTAAGAAAAAATATTTGATATACCATGGTTCAGACACACGTAACAGTTTTTCTGATGAAATGTCTATTTATTTAACTGAGATTTTCAAATAATTATAGTGTTAATTTGACTGATGTTTCCATTTTATATTGACGTAAATTAGAAATTCATGTAATGCTACTTAGTTATAAAAATTATATAGCTATTTGAATTTTAAATTTAATTAAATGTTATTTCTAATATAAGATTAGTTATTTCATCTAATATACAAATTAGTCGAATAGATATTGTTATTATTTCAATATCAAGTTTAAGTAAATATTCAAAAACTGTAGAACAAGAATAAATTGATATAAATATACCGCACGCTAGAAAAAATTAATCTAATTTACATTAGATGAATAAATCAAACGTAATCAGTTATTCTTGAATTAGATGTTTCATTAACAGTTAAGATGTTAGAAAAATCATCTAATGATTTTTAGTATTTTGTATTTTTATGTTCCTAAAATTTGATTACGTGAAATTTTTTATTTTAATATAAAGTTGGCAGAGATATTTTTGCTGTTATATCGTTAAGTAATCAAAAGAGAGTTTTAATATAAAAAATAAAAATATCTTTATGTTTTTAAGTTTAGTATTAATATAATAATAATATTGTTTTTACGATTTCATATATAATTGTATAACATTAAGATTTATTATTGAGATACACAACACATATATATTCCAAATAATTTTTGCAAATTTATTTGTAAAAATTAGAGAATATAATTTTATTTAACATGGTGACTGCATTTTTAGTTCATATTAAAGCAATTATAACGTATTTTTTTTGTCAGTGTGTAAAGTTTATTATTTACTGATAAAAACATTTATAGTAATTTTATGAAATTTTTTAATTAGTTCTGCCTTTTTGGGTTAATAGAACGTATAATTAAAATTAAAAAAAAAAAACTTTAGCTAAATTATAGTTAAATAGAAATGTTAAAATATATTAATTTAAAATTTTCACTTTGAAGAACAATATTTGGCATGCTAAGAAAAATACCGTATAATACAGCTCAATTTTTATATTTGCGTCATTATTGACGTCATCAAAAGTAATATATATATATATATATATATATATATATATATAAACATATCATAGAAACAGTAGATGACAATTTATTGCTACCAATAGGAGAAGAATAAAAATGAAAAACTATTAAAATAAATAAGCTTTAGAATTAAATTTCGTATAAATTTTATTTAAATATCGACGTTTTGATATTTATATAAAATTTATACAGAAATTAATCCTAAAGCTTTTTAGTTAAACAAAATTTAAAAATCTTTTTACTATATTATGAAAATATGTAGAAAAATTGATTAGATTACAAAAATTTTAGTTTTATTAAATATAATAATTAATTCTAGAAATTATTTGTATAATTTAAGATAATAAAATATATATACTGTTATTTAATTTGTGCATATAAGTTTAGGTGCTAATAAATGTTTCAAATTTTAATTGGTATAAAAAAAACACTCATAATATAAAAATAACTAATCCTTTAATTAATAAATATTATAATAATTTGTAATCTAGTTACCTATAATAACTTGTTTCTATATTTTGTTTTGCATATTATTTATGTCATTTTTTCCTGATGATAATATACGTTTAGTATATCGAAACGTCAAATTAAACAGAATTAAAACCTAAGGTTTTTTTTTAAATTTTATACATAATAAAAGTGATCCGATATTCGTAATAAAAATAGGTACTTAAAAATAACGAAACAAAAAAAAATATGAAATTTTATAAAATATATGTTTTCTAATAGAATATGGATCATTAGTAATAAAAATATCTATAATTATCAATAAACTGTAATGCACGTTTATAACAGATAGAAAATTAAAATGCGTAAGAATTCCAAATAACTATGATTAGAATGTCTAGAAAAATAGAAAAACAGAAAAAAAAAATATGAAAGAAAATCAACTTTCAAAGCGAATTATTACAATTTTTACTAACTTTCACTTTCGACTGATTGAGCAAGGAAAACGCATGAATCTTTAATAAACAAAAATAAATAAATAAATATAATTTGATCACAAATACATTTGCATTGCTATATTCTTTGCTTTTACTTCCATCAATATTTAATTCCTCGTTTTCATATTTTATTTATTTTAGAATTGATTTCGTTCATTACCTGAACTTTATTTCATTTATTTTTCTCACTGTCTTTTGTTTTTTCGAACCTTCATAAACGCTGGATAAATTCACTTTAGAACTAAATATAGATTATTTCCTATTAAAGAATAAATTTAATCTAGTGGTATTATTAATCTATTTATTGTTTGTAAAACCGGGCCTAAATATATTTTATAATTTATAACATATTGTTATTATTTCAAATAAAGTTTAGATAAATAATCGAGAAAAACAGAACGAAAATATCTAATTAACATTAGATGAATAAAGCAAACGTAATCATCTAACATAGTAAAAAATCTCTCAGAACTCATATAATCAAGAAAAACTAATAAAGAGGAGCGTTGAGTTTCGTCGAAACGTTGATTATAAATAAATTTCAATACAGAACTTGAACCTAAAGCAGTTTTATTTTGTGAACATCCACTTTTTGGATTAGATGTTTCATCTAATATGTTTAGAAGGCTGAAAATTATCAATTTTGTTTTAGATAAAACAATTAAGGTATTAGAAAAAACATCTAAAGATACTTTTCTTTGTATATAACTTAGGAAATATATTACATACTTAATATGTGTCTATACACTGTAAAAACATGAGTTTAACTTTAATAATTTTCATCTCAAATATACTTATATCATTTTTCCAAAATTAAATAATTTTAATTTATTATTTATTTTTATTAAAAAAATTTATTTCTATTACAAAAATTTAATTTTACAGTTGAAAAGTATGATTGGTTTGAAAGTAATATTTTGCAGTAAGCTATTAATAAAAAATGTATCACTTTTTGTTATATTATTTATGAAGTTAAACTTATCGTTAGCTAATTGCGTCAGATGTGAAATTAAAAAAGTCGTGACGGCATTATACTTTGCCATATATTTATGAATGTAGATTGCAATTTTTTTGTATTTAATCGCAAGCTATATTTAGTTATAATTTATATTTGTACAGAAAATACGCAGTATTTGTTTTGAAAATTGATAAAATTTGAACCAATTTTTTTGTTATGAAATGTTTTTTTACAACTGTTAAAAAAAAATTGTAGTTTATTTTACTATTTTTCATGTGTCATAAAAGTGCTGTAATGTTTCATTATTTCACTCTGACTTTATGCAAATAGATATATGAAACAATATGACTTTATATCTTTATGCTTCTTTTATCAATCTGCTGATAATCAATTATTACAGTATCTTTGTCTTCCATTAATTAAAAATTTATAAATTTTATGATTTAGTTGCTTATTTTGCTACCTAATATGTTCCTATGTTCTGTTTATTTACTCTAAATGTGATTTGTATCATTTTTCCTGACGAACACGGACGATAAGTTCGTCAAAACGTCGATTATTAATAAATATTAATACAGAACTATAACCAGATTTATTTTCAAAATAAATATTAACTAATTTCATACAAAGTTTTGAAAATAGTTATCAATTTTTTATGACTATTAGAAAGACGTTTACTTTTGAGTTAGAAATAAAAAAAAAATTCTAAATGTATGAGTTGTTTTCATTGTAATATTAAATGAGAAAAAAAAAGAAATTAAAAAATAAGAACAGTTGGCTGTGGTAAAGCGACCAAAATCAGACCCTGAGCAATCGACCGGCATATGTTTTCATCACACAGCCACCTATATATATATATAATAATAATCATCTAATGGTAAAATTTGTATACACCTGCCCCCTATGAGCGGTCGAAAACACCTGCCCTCAAGTTTTTTATACGTTACGTTGATTCTGAGCGCGTGCTACATGTCTAAACCGTTCAATTTATATCAATACCCCGACTATGGTGCCAGTGGCGTACCGAGAAACCAAATTTTATTAAGCGAATGTTTCTTGTCTAGATAGGAATGTTTGGGGGGGAACTAATTTCGATATAGTGAAAAGAGTTTGTGCCACATTCTATTGGGTATATGGTGTGATTGTGTCGTATGTATGTAAATAAAACAAATGCTGTAGTTTCTGGGTTTTTACTTTTAACGCAAAAGTAAACGTATTTTTGAACTATAAACTTATGTTTTTCTAATGAAAATAAAACTTTTAATAGAAAAAAAAATTTTATACACAGCTTTGAAAATGGTTATACTGTTACTTACTATAATTAATTTTTTTATTTCTATTAGAAAACCATACGTTTACAGTTCAAAAACAAGTTTATTTTTGAGTTAAAAGTCTTGGATTTAAAGTAAAAATATTCTCAATGTAAATGGAAACTTAAACATATTTACTAAAAAGAAATATTAGTTATAAACCTAGTTAGTTAATAAAATAGTTAAAAAATCATATTGTAATCATATTCAATCAAAAAAGGACAACTTTCAAAATCCGGAACATTTTCCAGAATTGTTGAATCCGCGACTTAAAACTAAATATAAAATATACATTATTTGTATATTATAACAATATTGGAAAATTATCTATTTAACTGCAGATAAACTGATAGATATATATATATATATATATATATATATATATATATATATATATATATATATATTTCTTTTAAATATATTAATCTGCTAAAATAAGATAAAAATCTACATATTTTTACAAATACCTGATAATTTAATCTCCTGATTTATAATGCATCCTGTATATAAGTACGTACCTGAAACAATAAAAAAATATATTAAAAAAATTGTATAAAAATTTTAGTATTAAAACAAAAATAAGATTATAAAATATGGCTTTTATACATTATTTATTATAATAAATTAAATTATAACAGCTTTAGGTTTAAGTTCTGTATTAATATTTATTTATAATCGACGTTTCGACAAACTCAACGTCCGTCTTCATCAGGAAAACTGACACAAATGACATTTACTAATAATATTTTTTTTATAAAATTTTAATAAATTAAATAATAAATATTTTAGTTTGAAAAAAAAAGAAAACATAATTCTTAATAAGATATTTAAAATGAAAAAAAAAAAATATGTGGTCCATAGCATTTCATAGACATTTAAGTTATATACATGCTGATAAAATTAAAATATGAAATTTCATCTTGTTTGATAAGAAAAATTTGAGATAAGTTTTAAATACCTTTATAATCTCCTAACGAGTATGTAGGACAAAACATTTGTATTATTTATCACAAATGTTATTGTTAAATATTTATAAACAATTGTGATAATACAAAATAACATTCATATGAAACATATAATTTTGTTGCAAAATCTTATTTTTCTTTTAAACTTATCTTTCTTTACATTCTTTTTACATTGAACATTAAGCAATATAAAGTTAAACTTTTATTATTTTTAAATAATATTATAGTCTAAGAGTTTTAATAAATAACTTTTCACTTTAATAAGGATTACGATAATAATAATTTATACAAATTTATTTAAATTAGCAACAAGTGAAAGTAATTATAGCGTAATGAGTCATTATTTTACTGACTGAGTATTGTAATTTGCTCGTTAGATGTAAGTATCTAAAATTGTAATCATTTTGATACCAGAGAGAGAGAGAGAGAGAGAGAGAGAAAGAGAGATAAAAAAGACTAAAATAGAAAATTGATAATATAAATTAGATATTAGATCACTGACTTTTATATCAAAGATTTTTGTCTAAAATAGACGGATACGAGCTCATTCGCCATTTAAAAAATATTTAGGGGTCCACGGGGCTCTCAAAAATGTCATTTTTAGCCCTTTTTCCAGATAATCGCCTGAAAACTTGTCTTACAGGCATCTGACTAAGTCGTGCTTGTGATATTTTGTGCCCAGATGAATATAATACAAGTTAAACATGCTGATAATGGGTTTGCGTTAGGTCTAGGTGAGTTATAATTTTTTGAAATCACGTTTTTGAAGGTTTTTTTCAACTTTATTGTTAATAAGTTGATATTAACGTCATCAAAGCAAGCCGTACTCGTGATAAGTTGTTCTGAGATATATACAAATTTTATTTTTTTATTTCATTTTATTTTTTTTGAGTCCTGAAAGAATTTTTACTATTTCAAATATAGTAAATAATCACATACATTCGAATTGATAGTAAATATGTTGGTTTTAAAGTAATATTTTTTCCAGTTGATATATATATATATATATATATATATATATATATATATATATATATATGTACCTACATGAAAGTTCTGTTATAATAAAATTTGTGTCATTGCAAAAATAACATATAATAACATATCGTTGACAAATTAAATTCTCATAAGTCGAAAAAATTAATCTTAAATTTGAGCTAGCGTTTCGTCTGAAATTTTATTATCATTGTATCTCAACAAAAGAGTTACTGTTCACAAGATCATTTTCACTCATCACAAATCATCATCATTTGCTGACAAAGTTCGTATTACAATAGACATTTTTTGAGAAACGTTTGAGATACATATATAGAAAAATATACTTGAAGGTTTTATTGCATTATTCTAACTTATAACAAGGTAAGTTATAAGATTTTCATCATCATTTGCTGACAAAGTCTATGTTACAATAGAAATTTTTTGAGAAAATTATAGAAAAATAAACTTAGAGAGTATGTAAGTTATAACAAAATAAAAGATTTCTTTGTGTGAGTAATAATATCAGTTGAACTTTATCGATTTCAATGACAATACAATATCTGTTTCTCCCACAATATTTATCAAAGTGTGTGCGTGTTGTCATGGAAACGCTGCGACACCCACGCAATCGCAATGATATCAGATAAAAAAAAAAAACAAACGAGAATTTGTAACGGATTTTTAGGTCCCCCTTTCGAATGCAAGATTAGGTTTTTTTTTTGTTAGTGAAGGGTGCTGATGACGGAAGTTGCATATTGGGGCCCACCTGCCCATGTGGTGCCCCCCCCCCTTGATACGCCACTGGGCAGTTGATACACTCGCGCGTATTTTACGCGATTTTTTGATAAATTTATCTCTTTGTCTGGATAAACTGTGCATCTGTTTATGATGTTTCGTTTTTTTTTTTGAAAATAAGATGTTACATATACAGTGTGTTGACTTGGACCGTCGTACATAGGGATTTAGCATGTAAAATCAGACATGTGCGATACAAAACTGATACAAGTGATATTTACAGTAAATAAACAGAACATAGAAACAAGTTTCTAGGTAACAAAATACAAATAACTAGATCATAAAAATTTTTAATTAATGGAAGCCAAATTTTATTTTAATCAGTGCTGTGTCACACTGATTGTTATTATTGTATGAAGGAACTGATTTAAATAAAATTTCGCTTCTATTAATTAAAAATTTAGAAAATTTTTATAATCTAGTTACTTTAGAATATTATGATACTATTTTGTTTTAAACGTGCATGTTTAAGTTTAATTTAAAATAAAAAAAAATAGTTTCTTCTATGATTTCAGCTCTTACTTGTTGAAACTTTAAATTCATTATGATATTATGTAAAAAATACTAGGTTTTTTGTTTCAAAGATATTTATTTATATAGACTTAAATAAACTAACACAAATTATATCATAAGAATATAAACACAGCTAATTTGGCTTGGTTCATTATAATAATAATAATATTTATTATTATACATTATGTGTCAGATTATTTTTTGTTTTTGTTGATTTAAACGTAGCGGTTTTTAGAACATACCGCCCAATACAATACAGGATAAAACATCTGTATCGGTTATCATAAAATAACAACACACAAAAAAAACCGTCGTAATTATTTCGCAAGAAAAAGAGAGATAGATTAAGCCAGAGTTTTTCTGTGCAATATTGACACACACATACATAATCAGTAAACAGTAAAATTGCAAAAATTCATTTTCCGAGAACTGGGCTTGGGTCACACCTAGAATATATAAAATGCGATGCACGCGGATACAAAAATTTATTCTATTTCTATCTACACCTATTGAAAGCTTATCAAATACAGCATTCGTTCACGTCTGATAATGTTATCAATGTCAACCAATCCCCCCGCCCCTCTGACTCTTTAGCTTATATTATATGATACGGAAATAATATTCTCTCAATTCTGTCAGAGATTTTATTATACATTTCTGCTAGCTAATTCGTTTTGAGGGAATATTATAAAAGAAAAACCCTAAGGGGTAAACAACTTATACAATCTGGTATATAATTAATTTAAATTCCTTAAATTATGGTAAAATCAATTAAAGATTTTCTTTAAAATCATGTAAAATCTCGAGTAAAATCTTTATAAATCTTAGAAACTTCGTATAAAATCAGTAAAAATCAACGAAAAATCACTACAATTTCTATAAATGTTTGTGTATTTATTTATTTAGAAAGTTTCCAAGTAGTAGGAATAAAAGAGCATGTATGAGAGTTTAATTATGAATGTGCATGAAGCGAAAGTTGTTTATTTGGATAGGAATGTTTGGAGGAGACTGATTACGGAATGATGAAAAGAGTTTGTGCCACACCCTGTTGGGTACATGACGTGATTGTGTATGTATGTATGGTATAAATTTAAAGGAATAAAGCTAAAGTTACTTGTTTAGATAGGAATGTTTGATGGAGACTGATTTCAGGATAATGGAAAGAATGTGTGCCTCACCCGTTTGGGTATATGGTGTGATTGTGTATGTATATATAAATTTCATCTTAAACAAATTCGCGATATGAATTTATATTTATTTTTATTTGTTTTTTTGTGACTGCTATGAAAATGATATTTTTACATGGGGTATATAATATAACTAGAAGGAATTGGATACAAAATAGATTAGTGTATGATGAGTGTGAAATTGAAAAAAAAATGTTGTAGCAAAAGTTGTCGTGTTAGTTAATTAAGATGCGGTTGATTAAAAAAATATCTATTATATATTTTTGTTATTGTAAATGTATTTTTAGAAAGATTACTAATATGAAAATAAATATTATAGCGTTAATAATATATATATATAAAATTCTTAAGGATTTGTAGCACGAGATAAGCGAAAAATTTTCGCAAATTTACAATCTACAAATAAAAATGACGTTGAAGCAAGATGATTCACATAATAAGTATGAAATAATTAGATAGGAATACATGTTGGTTGGTATATGAAACGTTGTAACACAATGATTTACATAAATAAGTTGACAGATGAAACGAAATAACAAAACACAAAACCTGCGATTAATCTAAAAAGTTTTATCTCTCTTTCAATGCAAAACTATTTTAGATAAGACGACTCGACGACTGTATTCTTAGAAAGGTAAATATTTGTATTGATCTTAGAAATTTGAGAACTTAACGAGATACTAAAAATATATCAACATATATTTGCTTGTACAATATTTTCATCTTATCCCCACATACCTTATATGCTAAATATTAAATATTAAATATCAAAAAAAAACCGTGCTTCGCTCGTTCAAGAGGAACTGAATACCATATTAAATATTAATACAAAATTATAACATGAAGCTGTTTTATTCTATATGTTTACTGATTTTTTTGTCTCGAATTTAATCCGATTTAAATGATTGTGGATAAAATAAAAATTGCTTGTCTCGAGAAGAATGTTTGGCAGAAACTAATTTCGGAATTGTGGAAAGAATTTGTGTCACATCCTTTTAATAATAATAATAATAATATTTATTTATGTTAACACACTAAAAAGTGCTTATACAAGTCATCAAAATATATACAATAGAAATTACAATATTTCAAATATAAAAAGTGTTTAATTTTCAAAATAATGAAATAAATTCTTTTCTAGGAAAATGAGCCAAATCAATTAATATGTCTTTAATGTTATTTGTTTAAACATTTACATTCATTTGATAAATAATTATAAAATTCAATAGTATAGTACGACTTTTGTGTAATTTTAAGAAAGGTTCTGTTATCATAATTTTATTTGTAGTGTGCATGGGATGTTTGTTTATGTATGAATATGTATATGTAACATCTTATTTTCAAAAAAAAAAATGAAACATCATAAACAGATGCACATACGTTGAGAATGTCGATTATTAATAAATCTTAATATAGAACTTAGATCTAAAGCCGTTTTATTTTATATAATGAGTTGTGAAAGATTTTTTTACTATGTTAAAAATATATTAATTTTAATATAGTTTTAAATATGATATGAAATACATTCAAAATATTTAATTTAAAACTTCAATAAGAAAGTGGACAGACATCAGATATCAATTTTCCAAGAAACTAATTTAATCAGTTAAAGTTAAAATAAAATTATGAATTAAAACCACTAAAATCCTGTAAAAATAATCAACTACTGTATATGTCATATTTATAAAGTGTATATATATATATATATATATATATATATATATATATATATATATATATATATATATATATATATATATGGATAACTGTATAAATACATGAAAATATAATTATGAATGAAGTAGAAATATTTTAATATTGAATGAATATTATATGATTATGAGAATTATACATTACTATATATACATACATACATGAAAGATATAAATTATATATTACATGTGGTAGCAAGTGTAAGGATATGTAGTTATTTTTTTAAAAAAATATTCTGTGAAATGATAATTATGCAATTGCTACCAAAACCATAGTTTATTAATTATCTATTTTTTACTCTAGTTTCTGTGAAATTTTCTGATTTTGTCGTTTATGGAAATGATATTTTATTTTTAATTTTCAGCGAATTTCATTTTTTAATCTAATATATTTTAATTGAATGATTAATGTATATATTTCCACGGACGAAATAAAAGGGGGGAAAGGGGAAATACAGGTAAACTCCAACAAAAAATTTATATCTCAATGTAATCGTATCGCTAATAAGTAGTATATACTTAAATAAAAGATATCCATTTGATTAATATAAAAAGAAAGTGGTATCTAATTTATATAAAACAATTGCATATACTTAAGGATCTAATGTTGTATGAAAGCTCGGTTGCTAGGCAACACACTTTTTATTATAATATTAACGTGATGAAAAAAAAATGTCATTCATAGTAATGCTATGCTCCGCTCATGGAGAGAATCGATATATAAATATTATATATATATATATATATATATATATATATAAGTGAGAATTAATATATATATATATATATATATATATATATATATATACCGTAAAAGCTCGAAAAACCGTAAATCCTAAGCTTAGGATTTATCAATTTCATGTGGTAAAACTACGAAAAAATGTATTATCAATATAATTTCGGACTTCTGCCACGCCACTAACAAACTAACTAACTAACTAACTAAAGCAGTTTTATTTTAGAATAAAGCTACGTATATCAAAATTACTATATTATTTTTCTTTACAATTGTTAAGCGTGAAAAAAAAGTACTGCAACATGACACTATATCAGTCTGATAAACCAATTAAGTTCTAAAATTTAATAAAATTAAAATTAGAGTCATAGATAAAGTAACCTTTTTATTTCATTTATGAATTATTCGTAAAATAAAGTAACACTTTACGCACTATTTCTCTAACTAATGGAATCCAAAGAGTAAAAGTATTAATTCAAGAAATTTGACGATGAAATATGCTGTAATTTTGTTTCTACTATAAATATATAATATATTATAGTTAATTTCATTTCCATGAAATTTGTGTTGAGATATATATATAAGTATAAGAGACTGTTGGTTTGTCAGACGAGAGATGAGAGACAACCTGATAATTTGAAAAATAAGTAAGTGAATAAGAACGGCCTTGCGTTCCCAGACAATAGCAGAACTGAAACAGATGACAACATTTCTGTATACATCAGTTTTCTCTTAAAAATATCATTGCATGATGCTATATCTTAAACACTTACACAGAAAAACATTAAATTACTATACTTAATATAATTCTAATAATGGCTAAATTTCAGATTTAATTTGATGATATTTCCAACAATATACTACACCGTAAAAAAATTGATGTATATTTACATATTTTACAAATGTATTTTTATAGAAAAAATTACAAACATAAATATTTGTATATGTCAAAAAATTATTTCTATTATAAAAAAATCTAATATTACAGACCCAAAAGCATGTTTACTTTTAAATTAATGGATGAGGCTATTTATGAGGCTAACCTAACCTAACCTACCCTAAATAGCCAATTACGAAAAAATACTCTATGTATAAATATCCAATTTCTGAATTTAATAGTAAAAATGTCGGTTGAAAAGTCACCCCACTTTTAAAAGTGATTTTGTCAAAAGTACTTTGGACGTTTATTTAAAATTACTTATTAAACAATTTTAATTAGTTTATTTGAATTTTATAATATTAGATATACATATATAGAAAATATATCAAAAATAGAAATACTATTCAAATTTGATAAGAGGTAGAAGTAAAAATTTATTTTAAAGTGACAAAAGACATATTGGCCCGTATTCTCACCTCACTTTTTCGTGAAAAAGTGCTCTTATCATTAATTTTAAAATAACTTTTTGCTTCTGTTTGTCATCAAATATAAATAATTTTTTTATATTTGATCATTTTTATTATATTTGGTATTATATTAATTATTTTGAAATTAATGATAAAAGCACTATTTCACGAAAAAGTGAGGTGAGAATACGGCCCATATTGTTTTCAGCGTATTTTTTTTTTTTTTGATAGATTTAAAGAAATATAAATTGGTGTACATATATGTAAAATGTATTTGACTTTGAAATAATAAGGATATATGATGATAAATTGTATTGAATGTTGCGATAAAAATACTTAAAAAATAATCATAAATTCAACTCTGTTTGTTTATATTTCTTTAAGTTATCATCTGCGACATTGCTTCTTATCTTATAAGGTAGGGTACCGTACCTCATGTTTTGACGTGCGTCATACAAAATACTTATTATAGAACAAAACATAATAACATATATAATATACACAATGCCAATAGATTTATATGAAAAATTATATTAGATAGGCAAATTACCTATTTACTTGGGTCTTCACAAAAGAACACGTATGTTTTTATCTAATATTTATCTTTGCAACTAGACAATTTTTATGTTTTCTGTTTCCTTGTCGAATATATTTAAATGAATTTTTTTTAGATTCATACACAATCACGCAATGGACCCGAAAGGGTGTGGCATCCCTATCCAAAATTTTAGCTTCATCCACATTCATAATTCCTCTCATATCATGCTCTGTTATTCCTACTAATTGGCAACTCACTCACTCTTTCAAACATACCACTCCAACTGCTTATTCCAACAACAATATTACAGAACTAAACAAATTTTAGCTATTTATGAAAAATTCCTGACTGAAGTTCTGTAAATTTACTAAAAGAGACTTTACTTAAAAAAAAACCTGTAATATTACATACATATGTACGTTTCCGTTCCGTTGGTAATATATCATATTACAATAACGTTTGTTGAGTATAATTTTACCAAAAAATACTGAGCAAATAGTGTCTCATGGTTTGTAGGTAATATTACATAATTTTTTTTTTTTTTTGGAGTGTACCTTCTGACGCCAATATTTGCGATATTAGATCTACTTTCTCAAATGAAATCTCGTTAAAGAATCTCGCCACATTTTTCCACGTAGCCGAAAAATTCGACATAATTGTCCATGGCACACCGGATTTACAAAGAAGGACGCACGTAACAATGAAACAAAAGAGGCATCAGTATATAAACAAAAATTTCTAATGAATCTTTTCTTCGGTCAATATTAATTGTTTAATCTTTATCTATATACATGCATTCCTTATGCTTTGTTCGCAAAACACAAAACATTGGATTCAATCGTAATAATTTGAGTGGGAATCACGCAATGGTCATATATACCGCGTAATAAATTGTCGCCATTTTCCTCTCACCCTTTATGCGCGCGTGGGAGATTCCGCGTGACTAAGCGACAAACACCGATTCTCATTTATTTCTCTTGCTGACAAAATGGCGCTACCCGATGATGAATCACTCGCACTTGCATATTTTCAGAAATATATTATGTTTTTCCATATTTCATAAATATATATTTAAACTACAAGCCATTATAAATTAGATAATGTCCTATTATTTTTAATATTTTACAATTATCTGTTGTATGTAAATTAGTCACAGATTTTTAAAAAAATACTTAAATAACATACTATTGATATATTGTAAACCTTAGAGTGTATTCTGATATAGTTCTGTAAAAAGTAACGGTCTCTTAAAATAACAAATTCTAACACGAGTAAAAAATCTTTCAGAACACATTATATATAAAATAAAACTGCTTTAGGTTCTAGTTCTGTATTAATCATCAATATTAACAGCAGATTGATTAGAGAAGCAATAGAAATATATAACATAAATAATATTTGGCTTCCATTAATCAAAAATTTATAAATTTTTAAGATCTATTCACTTATTTTGTTACCTAGTAACTTGTTTTTATGTTTTGTTTATTTACTGTAAATGTCATTTGTATCTTTTTAATGAAGATGTACGTTGAGTATATTGAGTAGGTAGATTATTGATAAATATTAATACAGAACTTTAACATATAGCCGTTTTATTTTAATAGTACTATAGTTACAGAAAATTATTAGATATTATTGCTGATCAAAAAAAAAATATATATATTTTAACATAAATAACTATTATAATATTCAAAACAACTTTATTTTGTTTTTTTTTAAATGAAAATGTATAATAAATTAATACTAATAATTAACCTAGAATTTAAGATAAAAATATATTTACATATGTTTAAATGTGTATATTATTATAGTTACAGAAAATTATTAGATATTATTGCTATGATCCAAAAAAAAAATAAAATATTTTAACATAAATAACTATTATAATATTCAAAACAACTTTATTTTGTTTTTTTTTAAATGAAAATGTATAATAAATTAATAGTAATAATTAACCTAGAATTTAAGATAAAAATATATTTACATATGTTTAAATGTGTATTGTGTGTGTGTGTGTGTGTGTAATGGTAGAATGATTAGAAAACAAAACAATTTACATAATTTCGTGCGCAGACATTAGAGAAGTGAGTCATATTAAATATTTATAATGTTACAATACATATATACGTGTATAAGAGATAAGTAAAAACTCCGGAAAAGAGAAATTTTGATTTAATATTGTATGTGAGTGTGTGTGTTTTGTGTTGTTCTCTTGTAAGATGTCGTGTGTCACACAAGATGATCAGCATTAAAAAAGATGAAAAACATCACGCATTGTTCAAAGATATTCGTTCATCCTCTCTATCTCTCTCTCTATATATATATTCTCTTGTATTATAATGATTCTCAAACTTTTCTTTACCATACCTTATATCAGATTAAGTGTAAATATAGATATTTAATGCCTATATACATGGATTGTTTTGGTATGCACATTAAAAAAAGGATATTACCTAACCTAACCTAACCTAACCTAACCCGAAGCTAAAGTTGCGTGTTATAGGAATGTTTGGAGAAGACTGATTTCGGAATAATGAAAAGAGTTTGTGTCACACCCTTTTGGGTATATGGCGTGACTGAGTATGTATGTAACCTGACATCCTTATATGTCTAAAATGAAATCGCTAGCATAAGACGAGTTGCAGAAAATGTAAACACAAAATTTTTCTCTCTTATTAATATATAATAAACATTGTATTGAGTTGTTCATTTATATTAAGATTGATCTGGTATTACCAATCTTTAAATTAATAATTTTTGTCGCAGGCCACCACGACTTAATTCAAAATGTTTATTAAGAAGTGAGACGTATAAAAAAATAAATAAATGCACTTTACTTGCATTTATATTCTTGGCAAATTTAAAATTAATGTCATCGATAATAATTTTACAGGTTTTCTTTTAAATTTTAATTTTCTTATATCGATTTACTAGAAAAAATATACATATATTGTGTGAATATTGGAATAGATTCAATAATTAGATTACGCAAATACGATAGTACAAATTTTTCCTTTTCAGTTTTGCTTTCTCTCATTCGTTCATTCTCTCTCTCTCTCTCTCTCTCTCTCTATTTTTACAGCAAAATCTTCTTTAAACTACAGATTAAGAACTGCTGGCTCTCTCCTATTCCATACGTAAGAAATTTACGAATTGTAATATCATCGTAATATTTGCTGTAGCTATTGTTTATTTATATTTTGCTTTCATTTGAAATATGAATAGGTATTGTTTCTGACTCTATATGAATATGTCGTATAAATATGTAGACAACAAAATTGTATTTATATGTAATATGAATATTATTTATATGTATGTGTGTGTGTGTGATTATACAACTTTTTTTTTTTTTTTTTAAATTTAAATAAATTAATATACCACGTTTTTAAAACGGACAAAAAAGTATAAAATAATTTTTCCTAGCCCCATACAGATTTATTACCCCATACAGATTCCTGACCCCCATACAGATTATCCTGCAAAATATAGTAAGAAATGTAATGAATGAAATTTTACAAGTATTAAAAATTCACAATCACAAATTTTCAGGACAATCTGTATGTGGTTATAAATCTCTGTATGGTGCTAGGAGTAATTATTTTATACTTTTTAGTTCGTTTTAAAAAAGTGCTATATTATTTTTTTTTATTTAAATAATTATTACTTACATTAAATTATACATTTTTTACAGTAATTAATATATTTGTTAAACTATTGTTTTATTAAATGAATGCAATCGATAGTTTAATAACAAACACTCTAAAAGCCAATATTTTGAGTCTAATTAAAATTATTTAGTACTTGGTTAAATTAAATACTTAATTAAACGGACTCAGTTATCCATGTGTAAATTTATATTAATAATCATATTAATTTTACTATATTTTTGATTGTAATTTTTAAGTTATTAGTAAATTTACAAAAAAAAAATGTAAAAAATATAGTAAAATTTCTATAATTATTAACATAAATTTACAATAATTTTTTGATCGTGTAATTTATTTTTTTCTATAAACAGAGACAGAGGTGAAATGCCGCTATAATTTGCATTGTGTTAAACTAATAGGGCAAACTGTATAACCTTAATAAATCATCGATTTTTAGCAACTTTTATTAATTTTTTGATTCTTAATTTACACTGCAATTCTGATTTTTTTATTTATTGTTTCAGATACCTGCATAAACAGTTCTGGAAATGATGTCTCAAATGTTTGCTTATCAGGTAATTTCAATATTTTTTTTCTAAGTCAACGTTAAACCGACAAAACAGCATCGTTTTATTTGGAACAATAAATAATTTTACCCTTAAAATTATAATTAAGCTACTAGAATTTAAAATATATAAAGTGGGAATAAATAAATTTCGGAAGAAATTCAAATACATAAAATATATTTTATTTATGTAGTTTTAAAATATTTATGAATAAAAGTGAATGTCAGAAAACCGATGTATATATTTGAAATTGATTTAAACATTTTTTATATACGATAATAAAAAAAAAACTAATAAAAATATTATCTAATCTTTGTGTAAAAATTCTAAGGTGTGAAGTTTTATTAAAACAATAACTAGTGCATAAAATATAATGCAATTCGAATAAAATGAAATTTGATTTATATCAAAACATTGTAATGATCCACCAAAATTAACCAAATAAACTTTTTATATGAAATATGTTAATTTTTCGACATAAAACTGTCCAAATTATTTTATAAGTTATTATTTACTAGTTTATTATTTTGCAAAATGCAATTAAATTTTTATTACAGTGTCTATTAAATTCTAATCTACTCTGAAAAAAATATTACTTTAAAACTAACTTTTTTACTATTAATTCAAAAGTATACATCATTTTTATCTTTATAATTGGATTTTTATAATAGAAAAAATAATTTTCATAAAAATAAATAATAGTAAGATATAGTATTAAAACTATTTGGAAGGTTTTGCATGAAATTGTTAATAATTTTCAATTCAAATATATAGGTATAGGTTAATTAATGGAAGCCAAATTTTACTGTATTTAATTTAGTGCCCTTTCACAGTGATTCATGTTATTCTGTTAATTAATCAGAATCAGAACAGTTTTATTTTAGTTGTAGTATAATTTACAGATTAAAAGTTTGAGTACGTTTGAATTAATAGTAAAAATATTGGTTTTAAAGTAATATTTTTTTTAATGTAAATATAGAAAAGTATAGCGTTAATTAAAAAAATTATAAGAAATTCCAATTAACAAAAAAATATGAAAAATTTCTAAAACAAGAGAAATAAATATCTGTGAAGCATGAAATACAAAAAGTAATATAATATATTTATTTAGCTTAATAAGAGAAATAAAACAGTTTAAAGATGCGATATATTATTTTTAAGCATAAGAATCACACAGCGAACAGCAAAGTAAGTTATATATACAGGGTATTCATTAAAAAAACTACTCATTGACGTTTAACATGGTATAATTATTTAAATGAAAAAAAATTAATATTACCACGTTTTTAAAACGGACTATAAAAGTATAAAATAATTTCTCTTAGCCTCATACAGATTTCTGATCCCATACAGATTGTTCTGAAAATTTGTGATTTGTGAACAGACAGATACGAAAGCAAAAAAAAAAGAATTTTCGCTACAGTAGGTCAATTTTTCTTTGCTAAGTATTTTCCAAAAATAAATAACATAGAGAATTAACTTTTGCATGTAATCTAGCAAATAGAATTTATTTTGTGGCATCTTGTAACTGAAGTAATTAGTTTTATAATTTATGGATCATTGGTTCACATCTGTAGCGTTGCAGGATCTTTTGTCTTTTACTAAAACTAAAAAATTTATTTCTACCAAATTTATTTAAAGTGATTTCTTGTCAAAAATGATTTTCCATGTTAAACTCGTGTGGCTATAGTGTTTTCTGAACAGCCTGTATAAATATAAGTTGGGTTTTAGTTAAAGAAATACTCAACAGACCATATCCGATCGTTTCTAGAGATAAAATTCATCTTTTTTTTCTTATTATGATGATTATTATATTATACTTGAGCGAGGGGAGGTCAAAAAAGTATATCCTCGCTCCGTTTACACTAGTTAATTCGGTTTGCCTAACTTCTCTCTATTCATTTCACAAGTTAGTGTCGCAATTAAATAATACAGTTTGTTTTTTATATCAACACGCTATATACATACGCTACACATACAAATATATATATATATATATATATATATATATATATATATATATATATATATATATATATGTTACTATATATTATTAGGACAACATGTTTTATTTAAATATTTTTAACATAGTAAAAAATCACTTTTAGAAGTGATTTTTGTCAAAATTACTATATAGAAATACTATTTATTTGATAAGAGGTAGAAGTAAAAATTTATTTTAAAGTAAAAAATATTAAAACACTTTTTCATAAATAAAAGCGTTGTACATACATACATACATACACAATCACGCCATGTGCCCAAAAGGGTGTGCCACAAACTCTTTTCATCATCCCGAAATCAGTCGCCTCCAAACATTCCTATCCAAACAAGCAACTTTCGCTTCATCCACATTCATAATTCCACTCTCATACATGCTCTTTTATTCCTACTACTTGGAAACTAAATAGTAAATAATTTTACACAAATCTTTTAAAATAGTTATACGGTTATTTATTATTCTATTAAATTTTTTATTTCTATTATAAAAACATAAGTTTACTTTTGAATTTAAACTAAAAACTTTGGATCTAAAACAAAATTTTCTTCGGTCATGTTTAAGTGATATAATTTTATGAAAAACTGAACTACAAATTTTTTCACAGCCTAGTATATTTTTCTATACCTCATATTACTTAAAAACCATGTTTATATAATTTTTCAAGAACAAATAATGTAGTATTAGTAAATGTCATCTATAAATAAATGACAGTCGTCATACTATTTATTTGATATTAAAATAGATTTCTGATAATTGAGTCAACTAGGATTTTTTTGCATTTCTGGTTTTTCAAGATTTCACATTATTATAATTACCTAATTACGTTTTACGTATATTTTTTTTTGTATTTATAAGGTAATTTATTTAATAGTGTTACAATGTTTTCTAATCAAAATGGTATTAGTCAATTAACAAGTTGCAATGGTACAGACGCTTATTTTAAAAAAAAATGAAAAATAAAATTTAAGAAATGTAAAAATGTAAGGAAAACCGAATATATATATATATATATATATATATATATATATATATATATATAAACTTGTTTTAAATATTAAAACCGGAAATATAATAAGTTGAAAAAATAATAAAAGATAAATTTTAGCCACAGATTTGTAACCACAATAAGGAAAATAAATTATCAATACCTACAATTTCAAAAAATTATACTTTAAAAACCAACATTTTTACTATTAACCCTTTCGGCCCTGAATCTTTAATATTAACAATATTTTATTATTGCTATTAATTATTGATTGGAAGCTCTATTACAACTCCAAAACCAAATTTGAACTGGTTTTGCTCCATAGGTATAGAAATTAGGAACGTCTTAAAGATAATAATAATATTAAATTGTAAATGTTATGGTGGCAAATGCCACCAGCAGCGCCGAAAGGGTTAATTCAAAAATAATCATATTTTTGCTCTGTAAAATTGGATTTTTATAACAGAAATAAATGTTTTAATAAAAATAAATAATAGAAAATTATAGTGTAACTATTTTGAGATCTTTTTAGAAATTATACTATTCAATTTGCAGAAATATATATATATATATATATATATATATATATATATATATATATATATATATATATATATATAGGTATATTTGAAATAAAAATTATTAATATTTTTTTCTAGAAAACACTGTGTTTCCAGTAACTTGCTATTTTTGATTTTTTATTAAAGTTGTTTGTCTGGATAGGAATGTTTGGAGGAAACTGATTTCGGGATAGTGGAAAGAGTTTGTGCCACACCCTTCTGGGTACATGGCGTGATTATGTTTGTATATATAAAACCACAATTTTACAGATTAAAAGTATGATTACTTTTGAAAAAATATACCTCAAAATTATGTAAAATTTACATAGATTTTAACAGTAAAAATAACAACATTTTACTGTGATAATTTACGTAATATTATATTTTTTATGAAAAAGTACATAAATTTTTTACAGTGTAGTTGAAAAAGGTTGGTTTTAAAGTAATATTTTTTTTCTTGTTATTCTATATAAATAAAATTAAACTAAGGAAAAAAAATTGCAAAATTCTTTTCTATAATGAAAGTTTTTAATAATTTCATAAACATATTGCTTAAGTCTAACAAATATCTATATAATTTCCTGTAAAAAATCTTCAATAAAAATTAATTATGCACAACAAAATATGTGTTAGTTAGCAATCATGTTATAATTAAATCCACTTAAATTGCTATTTAGTTACTTAAATATCATAACTATATGCTACAATGATTATTAAGATTTTTTTTCGTGTCTAACTTGATTCTAATATAGAAATATTTTAATTTGTTTTCATCAATTTTTTTTGCACCGATCATAGAATTGTAATGTTAGTAGCAAGTTTTTTATGAAAAAATAAAATATAGAAAAAAAAAAATATTTGCGGACATAAGTAAACTGTTTCAACTCATATCTTTATAAATAAAATATGCAAAAATTAACATATATTGTTAATTAATTTAGATTAACTTTCCATGAATTCGTCATTAAAAAATATATATGCAAAACTATAATCCCAGTTTTTAATCCGATACAAACATACAACAAAAACCTAAAAACACTCAAATGCAATTATTGTAATTAAAAGAAACGACAAGAAAAACAAAACCCATTTTCAAATTTATATTACTTATCGTCCGAATGTGTTCATTGTTTTTGCAAAATGTTGCAAAAAAGTATCTTTTCTGCCTTCAATGAAACACACACACACTCTTAACAACACAAATGACATTAAAATGCCGGTAGTTAACCATGCAATTAAGAAAGAAAATAATTCAGCTTTTTATATAGTATATAATTTATTCTTTAAATATAATTACACAGTTGAAGAATCGCATCAGGGGCAACCGTTTATTAAATTAATTTGTTCATCTCAAAATTGTTGATTTTTTAGATGTGTATGTAAAATATTAATTAGTTAAAATCTATCCTCATTCAGACTACTCAATTTATCACAAAATCAGTGTTATGTTTTCACGAAATCTATAGTGGGTTCTGCACCAAATACTGAGAAAATTTTTACATTAGATCCGAGGTTTTCACTTTCAAAATAAATATTTTAATAAAATAGTTATGGTATAGCTATTTAAAAAGATATCTATAAAATTATTTATTATTTAGTTAAACAGTATTTTTTAGTTCAAGTGTTCAAGCTTTTTATTTTTTTTTTTATTAAAATTTTTATTTTCATTAGAAATAATAAGTTTACAGTTCAATAATTATTTAAATAAATAAAATAAACACGTTTAGTTAAACCGGAAAATATCAAATCTAAAGCAAAAATAAATTTAATGTACTATATAGTCAAAAAAATCGTTTCCACTGGCATAAACACTAATTTAATGATAAGTTGGGAAGTGTAAATGAAGCTTAAGCCTATAAATAACGAATAACAGTTAGTAGTAGGTTTTAACTAAAAAAAATTCTGACTTTGCAAACTAATAATTAAATTGTGAGATATTTTTATTGAATAATAATGTTTTACATTGGTGTTTGTTGATATAAAAGTTTCACCTTGATTTAATGCTAGTTTTACTATATTGTATCTAATATAATAATGTTAATGATTTACTAAACCACACAAAAAAACTTTAGATAATTTTGTTAAAGTTTTAGTTGTTTTATTTACAAAAAGAAACTGAATTTTAAGATTCAAAACTAAAATATAATTACTATTTTTCATAATTTTTGTTATCTATCTTAAGAAACTTTTAGCTACATAAAATATTGTTTACAAGTTTATATTTTGGCTCTTACAGTCTTAACTTAATTATATAACAATTACTCAGAAACTAGATGTGTGTGTATGTGCGTGTGTTTTTTATTATTATCCAAGAAATATTTTTACAGTAAATATAAAATAAATAAAATAAAACGGCTTTAGGTTGTGGTTCTGTATTAATATTTATTAATAATAATTTTCAGTATGGCTAAAATCGATAATTTCACATCGAAAAACATCAGAAATAATATTTTTTGCATGTTTTTACCCTCTCGGTAAATTTTCGAAAAATCAGTTTTTTCAGTTTTCAGTTTTTTCAATGCCAAATTGATTTTTCTACGGTTCATAGTTTTTGAGAAAAAAAAAATAAAAACACAAATATAAAAAAAAAAATCTAGCGCCCAAACGGCACAAGCTACGACATATGTTTATATGACTTTTTTTGTTTATTTTGATCTCCTGAACATGTTCCTTGAGTATGGCCGTTTCCTCACCAATCACCCTGTATATATATACGCAGTAAACAATAATAATATAGAGGGAAAATATCTCATATGTAAGAGAATAACTACTATTCTATTCGTCTGGGGTAAAATGGCGGCAAAAGCCAATAAACGTTATATGAGGTTAGGTTAGTCTATAAGAAAACTAATAAGAAGAGAACACAACCGTATATAGCTTTGGTAGCAAAACAAAAAGCGATCGCGTGACCATTCGGAGCGGATGAGAGATTTTTAAAACCATACGAAATAATGAAATCTGTATAAGCACACACGACTGACCACCGTATACAGTAGTAACTAGAAACTAGAGAGAAGGGGGGGCCCTTATACTTACGGCGCCCCCTTTTATTTCAAAGCTAAGATCTGATATTATATATTGTGACGCAGTAGTGTTTCTTTTTATTTTATTTTCTAGTTTAAAAATGACTCGAAGCTGATGATATTAGCATTACAAAGAATGCGAATTTTATTTTACCTCCGTTTTTTATTTTTCTTCCAAGTTTTATGAGCGATTTAATGATAATTTTTTTCTTTTTAATTTGCGTTGAACACATTCAAATAGAATTCTTAATATAATGAAAGCTGTTTCATCCGGCATTGTATTAAACGGAATTTTGTAAAAACAGATATACATTTTAAAATGATTTAATTACAAAAAATACACACACATTTATATATTAGTAAGACAAAATCGATAATTAAATAAATTAGTACCTTAATTATTGTTTTTGTTTTTTTTTTTCCTTGATATAATAAATAAGGCTAACGCGATTGATGTTACATGTAATAAACTTCTAACTGCTACAGTTCCGTTAGAAAGCATTTTCGGACATAGGTTTCGGACATAGTTTTTTATTTAGATTACTCATAGGAATCATCCGTTATAGTTTTTCCCCGACGTTATAACTTATAAATCACCCTGTATATATAGATAGATAATGCAAGCGAAGGTTGCAAAATATCCTGCAAAGAAAATTGTCTTAAAACTGATAACAAATTTGTTTCGGCTGAATACGTCCTATAACCTTCATATATTATACTTTGATAACGCGAAGACTAATTTATGTTATATTTTTATCAAATAATTTTCGCTATTATCTCCTCTCTCTCTCTCTCTCTCTCTCTCTCTTACATTAAACTTATTTACCACCGATACGAGAAATTATTCTTGATAGCCACTGTGTTTGTTTCCATAATAACCTAATTTTACCGTATACATAATTGTTTTGTTTATGTAGAAAGATGCACTAATCTATTTCTATGTTATAGTAAATAATTACAAAATATCTATTTGGAAATTGATTTTACACTAATTTCCCAATGAGCTAAAGACTTGAAACTTTAAACATAGTTCAGAAATGCTAACTAATTTACTAATTAATTAATTATAATTATAATTACTTAAATAAAAAAAAATATTTTTAATATACCACGTTTTTAACACGGACTAAAAATTGACACTCTACTGCAATAAATCTGTATAAAATTATTTACTATTTAATAATACTATATAAAAATATTAATAATTTGTACTAGAAAACACTGTATTTCCAAATTGTTATACTATAACTTATTATTATTTATTTTTATTTAAAAAAAAAGTATTTCTATAATAAAAACCCAAGTTTACAGATTAAAAGTATGTTTACTGTTGAATTAATAGTAAGAACGTTGGTTTTAAAGCAATATATGTTATTTTTTTTCAATGTGTATAAAATAAAAGACAGCTGACTGATGTAGGTATACGTTTATACTTGCGTTATCTGTTCTTCGTGTATGTGTGTTTTCTTGTGTCAATAATATTTTGTTTGGTTATGTTTTATGTTACCCTTTACATAACGCATTCCAAAATTGAAGTCATTCAGAAATTAGATCAGTGTTACGTAGCAATATATACATGCTTTTGATCAACCTCAATTTCTGTACATGTGTTTGATTTTTCTTTCTCAAATGCACTTTGATCTGCTTACAGATGTGACGAAGTATGGAACGCAATTTAAAATTGATTTTTTTATAAACTTCATACATACATACATACACAATCACGCCATGTACCCAAAAGGGTGTGGCACAAACTCTTTTCATCATCCCGAAATCAGTCGCCTCCAAACATAAACTTTATAATCCAGTTTTGTCGTATTATTTATATACAGTAAACTCAAAAAAAGTAGCTCGGAGATAAAACAAAAATTTCTTCCCAACCTTTGTATATAATTACTATAAATTTTTCTAATAAATAAATTTTGTATATATGTATAATGTATATATACCTATTAGTGTCCGTAAAAACAAAATTTTCCAGTCACGGCTAAAATCGATAATTTTCCATCGAAAAAATATTTTTTGCTTGTTTTTACGAAAGTAACAGTTCCACTACACAATTGAAATTTTCTAAAAACGCGTGTTAATACATAAGCAATATAAACGATATATGAATTTACACGCGTTTTTCGAAAATTTCCGTTTGTGTAGAGGAACCTGTTACTTTTGTAGAAACAAGCAAAAATATTATTTCTGATGTTTTTTCCTGATTTACTAAATAAGGCTAACACGATTGATATTACATGTAATAAACTTCTAACATCTACAGTTCCGTTAGAAAGGATTTTCGGACATATGTTTTTTTGAGGTTTTTTATTTAGATAATTCATAGGAATCATCCAGTGTAGTTTTTTCCCGACGTTATAAATCACCCTGTACATAAACTATTTTTTCAGTCTTGATATATAATTACTATGTATTTCTCACTAAAAGTACCAAGAAAATCTTGGATAAAAACTGGAGATAAATAGTTTCCAGTGTAAACATAAAATGATTCAGAGCTTGTGTATGTATTGACCGTAAAATACGGGATTCCCGCCCTTCTATGAAATATAAAAATCCACCTACACACATCCAGCGTAACCCTCTGTATGTGATCAACTCGCTTCCCCCCTCGCGCAGGAGCAGGTGAGACAATTAGGGACCTGAGCATTCTTTTCCGCTGAAGCGCCACGACCCTAGCCCAAAACTATATCACTATAATAATGAGAGTTAGGGTCGATTTTTGGTATTGTGTTCGTTTCTTTGACGCCAGAAAGTCACGCATACACGCGCCCCTATATCATTTCGCTAATATCATTCTGCGTCAGCGAGTTTTCGAAGAAGACACCTTGTTTAATGTTTAAACTCATTTGTTTCAGTTGGCAACGATTTATGCAACTGTACCTAAGTTTAGAGGGATAGTTGTTAGATCTTGTGATCTAATATTTATTTTCAAATCAAATTTATATTTTTGTATATAACAAATAATAATCTTAATGATAAATAAAACTGCTTCAGGTTGACGTTCTGTATTAATATTTATTTATAATCGACGTTACGACGAACTCAACGCCGTGTACTCAAAAGGGTGAGGCACAAACTCTTTACATTATCCCGAAATCAGTCGCCTCCAAACATTCCTCAACGTATGTCATCAGAAAAACTGACATTTATAGTAAATAACATAGTTACTAGATAAGAAATAAGTAGCTAGATCATAAAATTGTTGTACATTTTCAATTAATGGAAGCCAAATTTTATTTAAATCAGTTACTAATCATATTGATTGATGTTATCTAATTCTTTATAAATAAATGTCTATTGCTTCTCTTATCAATCTGCTGCTAATATTAATTGGTATAAATAATAACAACAGATTGATAAAAGATGCAAAAAGATAATATCAATCACCGTAAAGGCACAGAATTAAATAAAATTTGGCTTCTATTAATTAAAATAAATCTATAAATATTTTATGATTTAGTTACTTGTTTCTATGTTCTTTTGTTATTTACTGTAATTGTCATTTCTATCAGTTTTCCTGATGAAGACGGACATTGAGTTCGTCAAAACGTCGATTAGAAATAAATATTAATACAGACCTTTAATCTAGAGTAATTTTATTTTAATATAATGAGTTCTGAAAGATTTTTTACTATGTTAATCTTAATGAAACTAAATGTATTTAGTATAAATATATGTGAAATATTATGAAAAATCTAGTTATGTTTAATTTATAGAGAGAAAAGAGTTGAAAAAAAAAGATAATTGTGAAATTAGCTGTTGTTTAGAGCTTAGGGTTATTAGTTTCGCTGTGATCATATATATACGTGTATATATATAGTGAAAACGTAGGATCATTTACAGCTGTTTAGTTTTGCCGTAAATGTAACCGAAATACGGTAACAACCGAAAATTGAACCTAAGTTAAATCTACAACAGCGTGAAACTATTTAATGTGGAAAATTGCGTAATTATCCTATTACTCACCTCTTTACTATAAACTTATTATTAGAATTATTATACATGTAAACAATTTCTATTTTGTTTTTTCATTTTCATATCATATCGTATCAAGTTACGAGTTATCCATTGAAAACAATATTATGAATTTTTTTAATATGAATGTGGATGAAGCTAAAGTTGCTTGTTTGGATAGGAATGTTTGGAGGAGACTGATTTCGGGATAATGGAAAGAGTTTGTGCCACATCCTTTTGGATATATGGCGTGATTGTGTATGTATGTATATTTTTATTTCCACAGTAATAAAAAAAAAAAAAAAATTATAGTGAAATATTAATATTCATAAGATTTATAGTAATTTTTTGTCAATTAAATTTTATGCTTTAATATGATTTGATAGATGATAAGCCAATGTAATTTGGATTAAATTTAGTACCGGTGTAAATTTATAGCTGGAATAGTAAATTTAGATTTATTTTTGAGAAAATAAGCAATTATTTTTAGTTAAGAGTTACAAAAAAAAAAATTCGAGAGAAATTTTTCATTTAGTTTTTGAGTTAATATTTATTTCAACGATATAAAATTTTCATCGTGTAATTGAAGAACGTATTTCTATAATAATTAGGAGTATAATTCAAAAAATAGTAATAACTAGAATATTTTCTTATTACTGTATCTGAAATTAAAATTTTAATTTTTTTGACTTGACTACATTTTACTCCAACTTCTTTTTGTGTATCTAGTTTATATATATATATATATATATATATATATATATATATATATATATATATATATATATATATATATATTTAATAATCGTCATAATAAAACTATAAAAGAATCTAAAATAAAATTAGAAGAGATACATTTCATCTTATAGAATATATAGATCTTGGTAACAGAGGTGGCAGCCATATTTGTAATATCTTGGCTGGGTTCAAGGATAGATATATAGATGCCTGCTTGGATGCGGCACTTGGAGGAGAGAAGAGTTAGAGAGAAAGAGAAAGAGAGAGAGAGAAAGACAGAGAGAGCCCGCCCTCTGTATCGATCAGCGTCACACTTTGACGGAGAGAGAGAGCCAGCTCAGCTCCGGTGCGCTGCGCCCAAGGTGGTTGCCATGGCAACGGCATCTACACAAACTGCTAGCCCAGGCCTAGGTTAGGCTAGGGCAATGATTGATTCCGGGAGAGAGAGAGAGAGAGTGAGAGAGGCGCCTACTGTCCGCCCGGAACACCCCCGGAGCGACGCTATAGGTTTATACCGGGAGCTGATGAGAATTCGGTTCGAGGAAATAGCATGGCGGACTTTTTTTTTATTTTGGGTACAACGATGGCGTCATTGGTGGGTGGCTTTGCAGGATTTTGCAGGAAAAATTCTTTGAATTTAGAAGTGTATCATGCAGAAACATTTATTTATTATTTAATACAAGTTAACTTCTGCTGAATCATATTCTTTTAAACTTTGCATACATGTTTATCTCCGATGACAATATATTTGAATAAATATTGAATGAATTTTTTTCGTTTAATATTTAAAAACATTCATCATTTCAAGTCGAGAAAATTTGACATTCAAAATATACATATTTTACTGTGTCTGATAGACAATTAATAAAATTTGAATAAACAACTAGCTTTGTAATCAAAAAATATTTATAATGTATAGTTAAAGAAATTATGAAAAATAGAATTAAATGTAAAATATTTCTGTCATCCATTTTCAGTTCGCCAATGGTGCAATTTATAACTAGCAATCATTTAATATTGAAAAATATTTCTTATTATTCAAGTATTTACAAATATCACATTTGACAGATCAGTTACTGTATTTTTTTCAAACAAAAATAATAACACCCAAAACTAAATACAGTTACCTAGTAACTTGATTACGGGATGATGAAAAGAGTATGTGCCACACCCTGCTGGGTACATGGCGTGATTGTGTTTCTATGTACTGTTATTTACTATAATGTCATTGATATCAGGTTTCCTAATGAATACGAGCGTTGAGTTTCGTCGAAACGTCGATTGTAAATAAATTTCAATACAGAACTTGAACCTTAAGCAGTTTTATTTTAAATACTGTTCAAATCAAGTTCAGTAAAATCAGATAAGAGTACTTATAATTTAATTTCAATAATGATACATTATGATTATATTGTCAAACGGTAATTCCAAAAATAAAATTTGACTCGATAATTAACAATACACAGAATCATTTCTGCGAAGCGCAAATTCAAAGAAACTGAATTTAAAATTAGAATCGATTACAAAAATTTTTCTATTAACGTGTATATATTTTCTGGAAATCCTTTTCGATAAAGATTTGAAAAACACATTGTAAGAAAATACGTGTGTTTTGACTTTGAATGAATTTAACACATTCAATTCGTCGATATAATTAATAAAAGTTTGAACAACACTGATCTAATCCATATTAAAAAAAAACATTATCCTTGGCCTAACTAACTATTATTACTTATTGCCTATAGATAATAGTTTTGCGAAAATATATTAGAAGGTTAATTTATGTCCAAAGATACACACAGATAGTCATGATAAATTTAGTAATGATGAGCTAGCTTCATTTGTTTAGCTAATTAAAAATTGTGTATAAAATTTTTAATTTTGTAGGAGAAAAAATGTATTAGTTATTTAAAACGTGGTATATTAATTTTTTTTTATTTAAATAATTATTTACTATTAGAACTTATATATAAAAATTACATAAATGTAATAAAAATTGAGTTCAAATCACTTTTGGGCGCTAACTTCACTTCAATTCAATTAACTCTTACAATCTTGTAAAATGTTTTCTAATTTTCCACTCCATGTATTTATCAACAACTTTTACTAAAATAAACTAAAAATTTTCTATGTAAAATGTTCAATTTTCTCCAACAATATCATTATGAGAAAAGACGCCCCAAACAAAATCTATTTGACGGATGTTCGAATAAGCTAGTGAAAACAATCTGTACCATGGTACGGCTATAGTACGCCTTTCAACCCTTTCATCTCGGCCTATAACAAAGCGTCGAAACGGTCGGCGTCTCGACGCCATGTGGAAATTGCTAACGCGGCGCCTTCCATCATATATCATTTTTTTATCAATGGTGTTTGTTGGACGTCATTCTTTTGAGAATAAATTGCTATTTTTTTTTCTCTTTTTCGATTTTATTTAGTGAGCTATTCAAATTTAGTTTAGTGATTTTTCTCGGTTCTTTTAACCGTCGATTTTCTCCGGCATTCAAATATGAAAAAAAAACTAGAAAACTGTTGCATGTATTACAGTAATGTGAAAAATTAATGGGAATTATATAGTTTGTAAGTTAACTTTAAATTCAATATTTTCCAATGAATTTCTCTCAAGATTAATGTTTGAAACTCATTTAATATTTAATACAGTATACAGAATAAATAAAATAGCGCTACTGCATTTAATTCGAATTAGATAAATAAATTTTCGATTTAATTCGATGATATTTTTAATAATACCATTAGTTATTTCGAGTTTAAGTAAATATTCGAAAACTACAGAATATAAAATAGATATATAAATATTCATCAAACGTAATCATCTACTTCATGAATTAGATTAGATTTAAGACTAAAAAATCATCTATTTTCTTTAGATCAAACAATTAAAATATTAGAAAAATCCTGTAACGATTTTTTTCTGTGTAATCCAAAAAAAATTTTCAAATATAAATATAGCTCAATTTTTTATATGAAAAAAGTTGCATCATTACTTACGTCATCAAAAGTAATGACGTTGAATTTATTCTACTACAGTTGCAATTTCATATAGTAGAAGCATTAGTCCATTATTTTCTTTATAATAAACAGTTATATTAGAATAAAACAGCTTTAGGTTATAGTTTTATTTTAATATAATGAGTTCTGAAAGATTTTTCTTAGTATATTAACCAGTCATATTGATTAGGTTTTTTGATATAAAATTTTAATTAACATATAAATACTATAGAAACATTAGTTGAAAAGTCATTGCTATCAATAGATGAAAAATAAAAATGAAAAAATATGTCAAAACTCGATTAGTTTAAGAGTTCTTTAGTTTTATTAAACATAGTAATTTATTTCAATAGTAATTTCCATCTCTACAATATTTTTTTTCTATCAGTTACCTATTCACAAATATTTAAATTTCCACTTAATCGAATAATTAATACATTTAATAAATTTGAGATTTGATCTGGGATTCGAACCCGGGAGCTACTGCTTTCGGGGTCCTACAAACTGGACCAATAAAAAAAGACAAGTTAAATATTTGTGAACTATATGTTTAATAAATGCTTTTACAAAAAATAACAAACATTTTTTTTTTACACTAAAAACTCGTTTATATTTGAAAAATTAATCCTTATTATTTAAATTAAAAAAAAAAAACAATTGTTTTATACATTTTCCGATAGACTGACATAATTTTTCGAGAAAATAACAAAAGATTTGATTTGATTCGAATTTCATCGTGAAAAACAACCCCCACACAATTCTTGAATAAATAATTTCGAAAAAGACTGATTTTTCGTCCAACCTAGTTATCGTATCATGCTAGGAGGGCCCCCTTAGCTAGGCAAAATAGGTAATTTCATTATTAATAGGGAAAACTGTCTATTTGAGTTGACGTTTTCAATGCGCTCGAGGGGCGTAGCCCCCCACACAGCCCACAACTTTATAATGTTACGTTATATGGACGGAAATCGCTTGTTTGGAAATGCCCGTTTGTCGTTTTGCTATCTTTCGGTCGGCCGTGTGTACTGTGGTGGGTTACCATGACGACGAGATCTATGAACACAGACGCACGGGCGTCCTTTATTGCGAAAGCATCGTTTCACACAACTACACACCATATAATATATCGTTTTATTTCTATATAGTTTAATAACTTTGCTAGTTGGAAAAAAATTAATATAGTTTTTTTTTTATGTTTCGAAATGTACCTGACTTTATAATCTATGAAATACATAGAAATTGATATCGTATTTTCGATTCTTTCCTTTATAAATACATAAAATTATCTTCTTTTTTTTAAGTACAATGAACTGAAACAATTCGCGCTTATAATTGCGGTTGAAAATATTTAAAAAACGTATATTTTCAAGATAAAAATATATATTTTAAGATAAAGAGTTTGAAATGAAAGCAAATGTTTACAATTTTAAAATGCGCAAAAAAAAAATTTTCAATTATTTCATCAGTATTTTTGTTTATCTAAAAATCAGAATCTATTACATAGATTATATTAGTAAAATAACAGCATTTTGTAATTTTTACTGTCGTAATTGAAAAATAATATTTTTTGCATTTTAAGTTATTTTTTCTTTCCTGAAAAATCAGTATGAGTTAGAGAAAAAAGTTACTTAGCTATTATGTAGCTAATTTTTTTTCTTTATTTCACTGATTTTTTTCAGATTTTTTTAAGCAAATTTTGGAAAAAGTCTAATTTTGAAAAAATTCCAAGGGTTACCCCCTTGACAAATTTTCAAAAATTTAGTTTTTAATTTTTTTCTAATAAACGATGCATTCTAGAATAATGATTTCCTTACTCAATTATAGTACTCATTATTCTGCATTTTTCCATATTATGCTTATTTTCCTGCACCTCATAGTTTTTGAGAAAAAAAATAAAAACCAAAAAATCAAAAAAAATTCTAGCGCCCAAATGGCACATGCTAGCAAATTAAAACTAAAACCAAATTATATAACTTTTTTTGTCCTATCGAAAAGTATTCTAAGTATTTCTTCGAATTTAACTCTAGAAAAAAATATATCGCAATTTATCGAAATTGCATGTTAAGCGCCCATGCGAACTTAACGAACGAACATCTTTTTTTTTTATTTTTATGACACTCCTAAATAGAATAATATTATTAAACGATTTATCAAACTTAAATAAAAGGTGAATTGAAAAGTAATTGATAATTATTGGAAATAATATCTTATACAGATAAATGTACCCGATAAACTATTCAATAATAAATTTACATTACATGAAACAAATTACAGTTATTACGGTATTTAATAATTCATTTACTCTTTGAAACATTCCGTCTTTTGGTTTTGTAAAAACGCGGTTAAAAAGTTTACAATTAAAAAATATTTTTTTTAATGGATTCTTGATTACAATTAATTAATTCGGAATTAAAGCGAAAATTAAACATTTTATTTCAAATGTGATATGGAATTTTGTTTAATTTTTCGAAATAATTTAGCAAATATTCTGGGTTCTAAGATTAGGTTAGATATTTTCAGGAAAACTAGAACTCTTTGAAATCTCTCCAGAACTCTAATAAAAATTGACTTCCTATCACTTCACACTTGAAAATGTAATTGAAAAACTAAAATTAATTCATTTATTTTTACATATATACACAATCACACCATGTACTCAAACGGGTATGGCACAAACTCTTTCCACTATGTCGAAATTATTTTCCGCTAAATATTTCTATATCCAGACAAGTAACTTTTAGCTTATAATATTTTTGTTTTTGTCTTAAATCGCCATTACCTTATTTTGATTGAACTAATTAAATCATTAGTCAATTTTTAAATGAAAAAAAAAAATGCTTTGACCTTACCGGGGTTTGAAACCGGGACTTTAACTTCATCCACATTCATACTCACACTCTATCTCTTATATGCTCTTCTATTTCTCCTCCACTTGGAAACATTCGTTCATGTAAAACTCACTGTATTGGTTTTGTGTAAATTAACAAAAATTTTACTTTCAATTTTTCTTGGTAGTAATAGTAAATATAATATTAAATTCGTATATAATTAAATTCGGCATGTGTTTCATCACCAACTAATTTGAATTTTTTTCCGCTCAATAAAAATTAATAACCATACTACATAATATATTGTATCTATCTAACATTCTCCTGATGTTAAAACAACATACAACATTTTTTCGTGCTAAATTGATAGCTTTTAGCCGCGTTTCTGATTGCATTAATTTTTTATTTGCAATTATTGGAAAAACGTATGACGCGAATTAAAAAAGTGAGTGAATTAATTATACGATGTATCTGTTTGGTTATCTAAAAATTGTAAGCGTCAAATATATGAGTAAGAGATTTTGCTCTAATGCTAATTTTTGTCCACTTGTAAAAAAAGTGTTAGTTTATTTTATTATACAACTTAATTATATACAGGTTCATCAAATATATGGAATTATAAAGTGCTATAGTTAAAATTAATTTAATTTTTTTTTTATTTATAATTATGCAATATGATTATAGTTGAAAATTGTAAAAATGATTCATTCCTGTTTTAATTTGTATTATTTGTAATTTGCAAAATATTATCTTAAAACTAACATTTTACTATTAATTCAAAAGTAATCACACTTTTGATCTATAAAATTGGGTTTTTATAATAGAAATATTTTTTTAATAAACATAAATAATTAGAAAAGTTTTGTCTGAAATTATTTAGTTTCTATTTGGCATGAAAACAAAGGATTTTCAGGAAAAAAATATTAATAATTTTCAATTACTATGCAATTTGAGAAATAATATATATATATATATATATATATATATATATATATATATATATATAAATTAAATTAAAAAAAATATTATAAAAATAGTTATACTGCAACTTACTATTGTTGATTTTTATTAATTTTTTTTTTTATAAAAACTCAATTTTGCAGATTAAAAAATAATATTTTCAGTATATTTCAAAAACAATGCAGTTGAACTCATCAGTTTAATTAAATAATTAAATTTATTGAAATTTTTCAACTTTATCTATTATCTGATAGACTTTTAGATTATGGATTAACATTTTAAGGTTATTCCCAATTTTTTAATCTTTGAGATAATACAAATATATTTATATGTGTATGATTTAAGATATGATTTTGTATAAATCTATTCGTATTACATCTGTAAGACCTGCAGTGTTACAGAATTTTACTGTTGACAGAAAATAACAACTGAACAAAATCAATCCATAAATTAAAATAAGTCTGAAGATATTTATTATTTATTTATTTCAATACTAGAAAAATGTACAAACAGAATTTGTCAATAGAATAACAAAAAAAAAGTATGAAATTAACATACGTAATATTATGTTCAAATATGGCGTAACTAGGACACGATAATATAAAACAAACGCATTTTTGTAACCTTAAATTAAATATTAATAGGCTGGTCTTGTCTAATCAGTGATAATGAATACAGCGTATTGTTAAATTAGTTTCCAATATTTTATTGTTTCTCTAAAGACTAAATATTTGAATATTTTGATATTTATTCACTGTATAGGTTCTGCTTAAGCAATATTTTTATTGTTTAATAACATTAATTGATTTATGTATGAAGTGTGTCCATAGAACATAAATTGAGATAAACTCAATTCAATAGCATTTAGAGTTATGCGGAAATATTTTTAACTAACATATTATATTACTGAGTTTATAAACAATAAAATACGTAATGGTATACGTTTGCGTGGACGTCCGATGAGTAGTTAGAGTGATATAATTGAGAGTGTTTTGCGTGAGCAAAAGTTTCCAAGTAGTATGAATAAAAGAGCATGTATGAGAGGAATTATGAATGATGATGAAAAGAGTTTGTGCCACACTCTTTTGGGTACATGGCGTGATTATGTATGTATGTATAAACAATAGCAAAACTATACCTATTACATCTTTACAATAATAGTTAATATATTTTCAATATTTGTAACAAAGATTTTAGTAATCGATTAATTCAGATTGCAGGGTACTAATTTTACTAATAATTAATTTTGCTAAAATTAGGTTAAAATTCTGTTTATAATTTTATATTAAAATTCAACGTTTCGATATACTAAATGTACGTTTTGTTTGTTTATTATTTATGTCGTTTGTACATATATTTTTCCTGATTGATATATTTTGTTGATTTGTCTGTATATACATTGTTGTATCTTAATCAGAAATAAATTGATTATTATTATTAATATGTTTAGCTTATCGAAACATCAAAAATTTAATATAAAATTAAACAGAACTTAACAATGCTTCTTTGTATAAAAATTGGATGAAATAATAATATTTTTGTGTGTATATGTATCGGCTGAGGTACTGATTAATATAACTATTGTTTAAAAAATAATTTATTATTTTGACAAAAAAAAATAAGTATAATAAAAATGAGTAAATTATAGTAGCATATTACGTCTTTAATGTACCAATAATTTACGTTATAGAGAATAAAGTTACATCGTAATTACTTGAGATAAACAAGAAACTGACTCGTTATAACATGTTTCAAGGATTTCTTCTAAGAATAAGATAAGAAAATTTCATTTTATGGATCTTTAAAAATTTTCAAAAGACTTTTCAAGTTAATAAAATATGATTTTGTAAATATTCATATACGCTTTTTATCAGTTGTTCTCTTTAATTATTTAGTGTCTTATACGTTAAATATCTATAAAGTGTGTGTGTGTGTGTGTGTTTTTAGTTCATTTATTTAGTTCTGCTCTAATGACTGTCACCTTGTTTTAAGACCGGTATTATAGCTCACGTTTTTTTCAAAGCTATTTACTATTTATGTATTATTTTGCCTATTACAATTAGGATGAAAAATGAATCTTAAAATAGTATTATTTGCACTTTAGTCATTATTTTTTCATTCGAGATATGATAGTATTTTCCGGAGAATAGGTGTGCAATTGTTTTTTATTTATTTATTTTTTAAATTATTTGTCAATTTAGAGATAAAACATTGACGCGTATTTGGAGAAGCAAAGATTACAACTTCCTGTGTATGTATTATGATGTGTAATAAATTTCTCTAAAAAGATTTGACCGAAACGTATTAATTAAAAATATTATATATATTATATATAAAAATGTATGTGCATAGCTAGACGTATTCTTCATACGTACAGATATGTATACGTATGGGCTAATTAAAATAGTTTTCTGGCTGACAGCATATGCTCAGATGTTTTGTTTATTGTATATATGGTGAATTGAGTTGAGTTGAGCTGAAGTGTTGCTATGGTAACGAAAGTTTGTTGTTTAAATTGGCTTCGTATTGCCACCGAAGCGAAACGCGGTTATTGCTTTTATGTTCCTCTGCGAGCGCGATCTTTCCTTTCTTTCATTCTTTCTCGGTTCATCTTTTATTATATTTCTAACGGGCTGTAACGTGTGCACAATTGTTTATACATTCTGATCTAGCAGATGTCCATTTATATTACTCATCCTGTATACAACGATTGATAAAATTTTATTGACATTTTTTCTATAGTATTTGTTATTATTATGAAAAAGTTATCTTAAGTTGAGCTAGGTAGCCAGATGTTTTAGATTTAAATGACTCATAGTAGGCAATTGTTTACGGCGGTAAATTCTACAGGGCGGCAAATTTCCAGTCCGACAAAAATAAAAATTATAAGATTTCTTGTACTACTACTCAATGAATTTTTAATCTTAATTAAATACATTTATACAAGTGTGTTTATTAGATAAATATAATAATAAACTATATTATAACTGTGTATGGTTAAATTATATTTAAAAAATTATATTATTATTTTCTTTCGAGCGAATTTATATGGGCGACAATTTTTCATGTGCCTATGAGTGGCAATTTCGGTTAATCCGCCACTGTCTGTACCAGGAAAAAATTAAAATAAATTACAGATGATATTTTCAATAACATAGTAAAAAAATCTACAATGACATTTATAGTAAATAAGCAGAAGGTTGAGTTTCGTCGAAACGTCGATTATTAATAAATATAAATACAGAACTCGAATCTAAAGCTGCTTTATTTTAATATAATGAGTTTTGAAAATTTTTTACTATGTTAAATATATTTATTTCGTATAAAATTTATTAAAACAATAAACGCTAAAATCATCTAATAATTTTTAATTAATTTCCGTATATTATCATCAGGAAAATAATTGAATTAGTTGAATATAAATCTTCAAAAATTGCCGAATAATTACTCGTAATGTGACTAAACTCACTGTTCAGTCGAATAACGAATATTCGGCCCAAATTTCAAACAAATATTCGGTCGACAACCGAATACCAAATAATTATTCGGCTTCGGTTTCATCTCTAATAAATATACAACAAACTAGACACAAATATCAAACGTAATTATCTACTTTTGAATTAGATGTTTCATCTAATCTGACAATCATCTAAAAACAATTTAAATATTGAAAAATCATCTAAAGATTTATTTTCTATATGTTTGGCTACGCGTTGAATCTGAATTAACAGATTTTTCCAAGTTTATTTTTGTCTTATCACATAGGTACAAAACTGACGATATTTACAATAATTGAAAATATATTTTCTATTGTTTATAAACTCATTATATAGTCTGTTAGTCACATACATTTTCACATAACACTAAGTTTATCTCAATTTATGTTCTATGGACACACTTACGTTAAAAGACACTTAAATAATTTAAATATTTAAAATATATTAGTGTAATTGTAAATAAGTTACTTATAAAAAATATCTTATTTCTCAATAAATTAGTCACGAATAGTTACAGAGCTGACATTTCTTCAAAGTAAACTAAAAAAATAATCTTACCTCAACTTCACAGACTTATAATCCATGTTAATCTCTTAACGACACATGCACAATAATGGATACAGTCACTTTTGTGTACACTTAAGCCACACTTTATCACTATAGAAAACTATCCTGTAAATAAATGTCTGTAGCCAAGAAAAAATAAAAAATTCACTAACAAGTAATGATGCTACTCGTCAGAGGTACGGAGCACAAATGATTTGAGAAAATCTGCAAGAGATAACCGCAGAGAACGCGCGCGGGGCCAGCTCTCCGAACTGAGCGCAAACGCCGACCGGAGCTCGTAAGGTGGCCGACGCAGTAGTGGGGGCGCCGCCAAACTAAATGGATGATATTTAGGAAGGGATGTGGGGCCGGCGCTCCAACACACACACACACACACGGCAAGCAGGTGAGTCAGGCTGTAGACAGGTAACGGATTAGATAAAGATGGATATGTCACACACATATATGCCTGGGCTGATGTGCTATTCTATCGTCCGTTGATGTAAAGTTCGGCAAACGATAAGCTGTGTTCTAATTTCTTTCTATCTCTATAGAAAAGTTACTAAATTAGATGATTTTATACGATATAAATATATTAAACATAGTAAAAAATGTTTGAGAACTCATTATATAGAAAATCAAACGGTTTTAGGTTCTAGGTCTCGTATTAAATTAGATTATTTCGGCGATTATTTTGTTAATAAATTTTATACGAAATAAATACAGATAACCCTCCTATAACATGGTAGATAGGTTCTAAGAAAACGGCATGTTATATGAGATCCAGAGCAAATAGAAAAAGGATAGTTAGGTTCTCAAAATTAAAACACATATGTACATATATTTTTTAGGATGAGGCTATTTATACATACATTTTGTATACGCAATTGGCTATTTATACATACTAAAAAAAAAACCTAAACCTAAACCAACCTACTAACCTAATCTAACCTACCCTAAATAGCCAATTACGTAAAAATACTGTATGTATAAATAGCCAATTGCGTATACATACCCTATGTATAAATAGCCACTTTCTTAATTTTATAGATCAAATTTTATAGATAAGAATGTTTGGCGTAAGTTTCTATTTGAATAAAAAGAGTTTATGCCACATTCTTATATGACTGTCTGAAAAACTATAGATGAGAATTTAGTGTAAAACTGCGGTGATACGGAATTTAGAACGTAGCCATTTGTTAATATGGCGCAGCTTACACACACACACACACACACACACATACACAATATATGTGTGACACAAGCTACGACCACACAACAGATAAGAAACAGTTGAATAAAAAAAAGGCGATCGGTAAGTAGCTCTCGCTTCGGAAATGTGGAGAGGGAATACGCGTATGTTTATGACCAAGTATGTAGCTATTAGATTAACCAACCAATACGTGCTCGATATATAATATTATATGGTGCCTAACAGGAAATAAAAAAAATATAATAAACGCTACACTAACAGTTGTAAGTAACAGATATTTTATGGTCGTAGTCACAGAAAGAAATATTCTAGGAATAAAATTTAAATTAGCGAAAACAATGGATGATATTTTAATCTTATGCGATCTTTAAATCCTCAAAATCGCTGTAAATTTTCTTCCTTATCGGTTAGTTAGATATCACAAATAATTGAATGAAAATCATGTGATGATCACATCAGTTTTTACACATCTTGTCAGCCGCGTAAAATCCCACAATATTAACGTTATAGCACTTATAAATAAGTAAGTAAATCAGAAATACATACATACACACAATCACGCCATATACCCAAAAGATTGTGGCACAAACTCTTTTCACTATTTCGAAAACAGTTTCTTCTAAACATCCCTAGTCAGACAAGCAACTTCAGTTTCATCCACATTCATAATTCCTCAATAATTATTCACACCACTTGGAAATATTCGTTCATGAAAAGTTTTAAAAATATATTTAAAAAAAAAAATCTACAATTGTATGTGTAATATGTTGCTTGTTTAGAAATAGTTTATCCTATATATTTGCATAGTTTATTTAGTTTATTTATTATAACATAGTAGAAAAATCTTTCAGAACTCATTATATTAAAATAAAACGGCTTTAGGTTCTAGTTCTGTATTAATATTTATTAATAATCAGCATTAAAACAGAGAAACTGTATAAACATGGCAGGTTTTTATCAATGAAGTGAAATAGGTACTATTTATTGTTATCAAACATAAAATTTTACCAAATGTGATAAAAATCTTATTCGTTTATTTTTAAATGCTAACCAATTGTTTTTCCTAAATAAGTTTACAGAAAAAAGATCTTTAGATATTGAGCTATTTAATCGTATTACATAGATCAAACATGAAATATCTAACTTAAGAATAGATGATTATTACAAAAATATTACTTTAAAACCCATGTTTTTACTATTGGTTGAAAATTTTAATCTGTAAACTTAGGTTTTTGTAACAAAAATTAGTTTTATAAATAATAGTAAGTTAATAATTTTCAATTAAAATATAGGTATATTTATTCCCAAATTGAATACATAGTAAAAAATGTATGAAATAGTTATACTACAACTTATTATTCTTTATTTTTATTAAAAAACTTATAAACTCAATTTTACAGATTAAAAGTATGATTACTTTTGAATTAATAATAAAAAACTGGTTTTAAACTAATAGTTTTTTCAGCAACAATTTATAAAGTGTATTATCAACATTAATTTTATTTATTTAATATATTTGTAAAAATAAAATAAATTTGAAAAAACAGAGATTGTATTTGATAACGAAATTTTCCTTATATATAAATAAATATTATTTCAATTTTGATATATCATGTCATGATCATATACTTTGAAACTGATTTCGTGGAATCGAAAATTTTAATTTGAATGATTAATCTTTAAAAAAATTATCAAAAATGATCTCTAGTTTAAATATTACATCAGCAATTGAATTTTAAGATATAATTAAGTACACTCACACAAATGGACAATATTTATAACCTAACCTAACTGCGAAACTATTAAATTATGTAATCTAATCTTTAAAATTTATAATTACTAATGCAGCTGGCATCAAATAGTATTTGAACATAGGTGAACTATTTTATTATTTATCCTAAACTTTATTTGAAATAATAATAATAATCAATCAGTTAATTTGTATGTATTGTAGATGAAATAATAACTAATTCGTTATTGAAACTATTATCTAATTAAATCTAAAATTTCCTCATCTAATTCAACTTAAAATAAAGCACTACTATTTTATATTTTCTGTGTAGCAATATGATAGATAGTAAAGGAAGTATAAAAAAATATATGAGACAGCATTACATCATTGAAATGTATTTGAATAATAATCAGCGTATATTCTACAATAATTGAATTATTGGCAAATATTGTTTATAAATTGATATGCGTAGAAAAAAGTGCGTATGTATGCTTATAAATATCATGTACATTCTAAAAAAAATTATGTAATTTTACCTACAACTGCTGTACATTTTATTCATAATTGTATATAAAATACACACATTATGTAATATGATATATTACCAACGAGATGGAAAAGTACATATGTATTTAATATTACAGCTTCTTTTAGTAAATTTACAGAATTTCAGTCAGGAATTTTCCATAAATAGGTAAAATTTGTTTAGTTCTGTAATATTATTGTTGGTATAAATACATACATTTGGAAATTTAGCTATTTATTTTGAAATGAAAAAATATTTCATTAGTATTATTACACAAAATATGTACTAAGTCTCATTTTTTGATGAATTATTACAGCTATTAATATACAAGCTGTAATATTAATTAATTTAATAAGTTATACCAACAATATATGTAAAAACATGTAAACATGTAAAAACATTAAATATGTGATGCAATTTTCAGAATTTATGTGATTATTGTGAATTATTTTAAAAATTACAGAATTTTGAAGTAGAAATATTAGAATAATTATGGTAAAATGAAATTACAGATTGTTTATAGTAAAATTTTAGAACTATCTTTCTGTAATTTTGTTATTTGTTTTTTTTTTACAGTGTACATATGTAGAATTTCAGCAAGATTGGCTAATAAACGTATTTGTACGTTTTTATTAAATGCTGTATCTGCATCCGTTAAGAACCTCACAGTCAGACTTTACACCTTAGCACATTTATTATATATATATATATTGCTATATCGGATTCGATTTTCGTAATGTCTATCTGTCTTGTTTGTCTGTCTGTCTGTGTGTGTGTGTGTGTGTAATGAGGTTGAAAGGTGTCCGATAAGCGTTTTTTTTTTGTTCTGACAGCGAAGATATTTGCTATATGCGTATTCAGTTTTTTACCTTTTTCACTTTTAGATAATTCAGCATTTTCAACGGAGTAGTCTTATTTTTGTCTAGTTTGAGATAAAAACAAAACAGGAAACATCTGTACTGGTGAATTTTGATCTCTACATAATTAAAAAAAAATATTTTAAAATTAAATTTCTGAGATTTTATATTACACAAAATTGTATAACTATATGCAACTTTAATTAAATAAATTTTTATCGAAATATGCCTTGGCTGATGCGAAATATTCGTAAAACAGATAAAAGTGATGTCAGTATTAAATATCAGTTATTAAATTCCCTATCAGGTTCGTTATTGTTTTTAACAATAACGCGTTACGACTTTTCAGTCATCTTCAGATTTTCAGAGTATGGTCGGTGTTGTGGCACGAGTGCTTTTATCATTAATTTCAAAATAACTTTTTACTTCTGTTTTTTATCAAATATATTATATTGATCATTTTTATTATAAAATTTAAATAAACTATTATAAAATGCTTAATAAGTAATTTTAAGTAAACGTCAAAAGTACTTTTGACAAAAATTACTTTTATAAATGAGATGAGAATACGGGCCTATGATTTTAACGTATAATGGAAAGTGCAAAAAAATTCTTAAAATCAATTAGATAATATTTTCTATAAACATATTGTAATACAACATTGAATTACAGCAATATTTACTCTCTGCAATGGAATATCAACTTACTAAGGGTTGCTTTAACATCCCTCTATATGTATATATATATATATATATATATATATATATATATATATATATATATATATATATATATTAATCGCTGTTTTCCTCTCGCTATAAAATAAGAGTTTTCATCCCTTGGGTGTGGCGGTTGCATTCGAAGGGATGGTGTTTAAAGGTCATACTGCGGATCACCGCGCCCTTTAACAATCCACTTATTATTGGATCCCTTAACCTATAGCCCTCTGGTCCTCTATAGATACAATTTAATCTATTTTTGGTTACACTTTTTGGGGGATGAACATATATTATTGGTATGATTAAGTCAAATTTTTAAAACACTACATCAGAAGTTCTATAAAGTGCTGTTAGCTAATCATGTAATTAACTATACGATTAGGTCCTTTGAAAAATTTGATTTGATAAAATTCTTGTTACACATTGCAGAAGAATTATTATATTTTTGTTATGCTTGAAAAGTCAAATATTTTTCTGTATGAAGTTATAAATCTGTATGGAAGTAGGGAAAATTATTTTATACTTTTTAGTTCGTGTTAAAAACGTAGTATATTAATTTTTTTTATATTTAAATAATTATTTTTATTACAAAATATAATTTCTAGTAATCCGTTGAATTTATAAAATTTATAATAAAAATAACTATCTAGTTTTTTGTTTCAAAAATATTTATTTTGGTGATTATTGCACAGCGAACCTATAGTCACCAAAATAAATATTTTTGAAACAAAAAACCAAGTACACCTATTCCTCGATTTACACTGAAGATATGTTCCGCACAAAAACCGTATAAATTGAAAACTTGGATTTCGATAAGTCGTTTATTTACGTAAAACAAAAGTAAGACATCTTCAAAAAACTTAAAATTATACTTCCTTCATAAAATAACCAATATATGTCGGTAATATAAGTACATATTTAATTTATTTTACATTGTAAGAACAAAAAATTAAAAAAAATCCTTAAAAAATTAATTATAAATTGAATTATTGTCATCAATTTTATGAACTATCAGTCATTACTTGAGCTTTCTTGATGAGAATATACATTTTTACCAGTTTTTTTGAAATTCGTTATAGAAGAAATTATAGTAAAAATGTTGATTTCAAACTAATTTATTTTTTCAGTGTGTGCACAATCTAAAAATTTCAACTAATTATACACAAAAAAAAACATCATTGATATTTCCAAATATCTGTAAACGATTTTAAACGTTTAATTGTCATGTTCATAGTTCAACATACATTTAAAATCTTAAAGATGCTTGTATTGAAATAACAGAAAACAATGGATATTATTTCACATATATTTATCATTTCAGCTTGACCAGGTCGTAAACACATATACACACACATGCCTAGCAGAAAGTTTATTCAGTTGAATGCACCCATGAACACCGAAACGCTGTTAAAACTCAAACAAAAACCATGCACGCCGCATTGTAATTATGCAAATTAAGGGTTAAATGTGTTCAACTCCTCTGTCTCGCCAGATATATCACTCAAACAAAACAATTGTCTTACGTTCGCACCGAAATATCTCTCTGGTATAAGATGACAAAACTATAGTCAGAAAGTAAATAATGCAAAAATACGAAACCTACGCAATTAAATATTTGTGCTAGGTATCATACTGCAGTTCTATTTTTACATTCGAAAAAAAAAATTATGTAATTTTACCGACAAACCATTCTAGATATAATTATACTCAATTTAATATACATAATTGTTTAAAAATACATATAATATCAGAACTATTACAAACATTATGTAATATGATATTAACAACGAAATAGAAAAGTACTAAATATGTATGTAGTATTACAGTTTTTTTTTAGTAAATTTACAAAACTGCTGTCAGAAATTTTCCATAAATAAGTAAAATTTGTTTAGTTCTGTAATATTATTGTTAGTATAATTACATACATTTCCAAATTTATTATGAAATGAATAAATTACACTTAAAATATTTCATAAGTATTATTACACAAAATATGTACTAAGTCTCATTATTTTGGTGGAATTATTACAGATATTAATATGCAAATTGTAATTTTACATAATTTAATAAGTTATACCGACAATATGTATTTCTACATTACATATTGTCTTTTATAGTAAAATTTTATCATTATTTTTCTGTAATTTTGCTATATATTTTTCACAGTGTATATATATATAAAAATGATTTGATATTTTTTGAAACTCTTTTTGAAAAACTATTAGCTACGCCAATGACTTTTACAATAACCTTTTCAAATTGACTCTGATAATCATGCATAGAAAAAAATAAACTAGAAAATAAAATCATGAAAATCATGTACATACTTAAATGAATATAATAGGGACATAAACACCAGAGGGTGTCCACAAAGTTGGTGATCTGGTTACATGATGTATTTAGGAGGGTGGAGAAAGATAGATTTGTCTCTATAGGGTAGAATAGCACTTCAACACCCCCGTACACAATGGACCAAATTGACTGGCCCTTTTTTTGAATAGGAATTACAAACACAATTGAGGTTTTGTCAGTTGTTTGTCAACAACTCAACACTGAATTTTGTATTTGGTACCATAAAATTGTTCATTAGACAAAAATATCCAGACTTACACAAACTCGTAGTTACGAATTTTGTTATAGATAATGTTTTTTACACTAATATCTATTATTTCTAGTATTTAAAACCATAGATATTTGTAGATCAAGTATAATAATTAATCTGTTATTGTAAATATCGTTCTAATTATATCTAAAATTTAGTCATCTAATCCGAATTAAATGAAATAAAGCTATTATGTTTCTACTGATCGCTTTAACACAATATATATTAATATATATATATATATATATATATATATTGTAAAACGTTTAATCAACATGAAAACATTGTCAAACTGTGGCAACTTTTCGAAAACTGTTTTCTCTACTATTAAACGAGCTACAATAATTTTATATATTTTTATTCAGATTTATTTTTATGTTTTTTTTTTCTATCTAAATTTATTGGCTTGCATTGTATATGTAAGTTAGTTACAACATTTCATATTGAAATAATTTCCACTCAATAAATAATTTGGAAATATTTCAAGAGAAATTTCTCATTAACTTTAGCGCGCGTAGATTACGTGGAAAAATAGCATCCATCTATACTTAACTAATACTATAATTATATTGATGGTCAAAATATTTCAAATTATGTACACATTTTATATATATATCCTTTCACATTTTTCTGACGTGCAGGTTAAACGCAAAATTCTTTCTCAAAAAAAAAATAAGTCTTAAGAACTAACTCATTTGTCAGACATCCATATAGAATGCCTAGACATCATAGATAAGAGAGATGATACAGACTGGTCAAATGATTATCACAGCATTGTTTAGGTATAGCATCATCATACGTGCCATTGGTTTGTCTCTGAATGTCGCCAGAACTAATCACCTCTGTGTCCAGACTCAAAAAAAATATAATAATATAAACTATAAAATTAACATTTTTACTATTAATTCAAAAGTAAACCAATTTCTGAACTGTAAAATTGGGTTTTTATAATACAAATATATTTTTTAATATAGTAAAAAATCTTTCAGAACTTATTATATTAAAATAAATCTGCTTTAGGTTAAAGTTCTGTATTATAATCGGACGTTTTGAGGAACTCGACGTCTAATACAAAGTTTTTAAAAATTATATTATAGAAATTTTAGTTTTGGTCTGCTATATAGTAATTATTGAATGACTATTTCTATACTTATAAATAAATAAATATATATATATATATATATATATATATATATATATATATATATATATATATATATATAAATGTATATATATTTATATATATAGAAAATGAGAAACTTTCAAATGCCATGTTTAAATTCCGCATGCATCACTTATGATGTTTGCCCCACCACAAAGACAAGATTTCAAATTAAGATGTTTTTGTGTACGGAATTTCCTAATCACCTGTCTCATTTAGGAATCATTTACAGAGATTGTTTGTGACTAAAATAATTTATACAAAAGGTACTTATCATATTCATTACTATATATATATCTGATATAGTCTACGCCACGAGAATATGGCATAACTATGTTTATTTTTGAATTAGTAGTGAAAAGTTGGTTTTAAAGTCATATTTTTTTTAGATACTTGTATCACAGATCTAACTTAGATCTGTGCTTGTATTTATATAATGGCAGAGTGTACTAATCAATGTTACAGACCTTTTTTTAGGCTTTTTACTTTTTAAAAGTAAAAAATAAAATAGTACTGTTTTTTTAACACTCATAGAAAAAGACATCGTTATAGTTTTCAAGAAATTAGAATAAAATCTCAATATACAAAATTCTTTTCGTGAGACGAAACTAGCATAGAAATAATAAATTTTATACTGTGCAAGTATTTTATTTTATTCTAAACATTTTTTACAAGATATTAACCCAAATTTCTCGCTACAATATTTACTTAAAATTCGTCAATTTATTCTAAAAATGGTAATGATACATAAAAAAAAACAAAACTTGTTGACACCAATCCAAATAATAACAAACAAAAAAAAAACATGTATACACCAATTGAGATTGAAATGAGTTTGAACTGAGTTTCTAGCAAACAAATTTTCAGAGTGTCTTAGTTCTGGGAAAGATTAAAATCTTTTGTTATGTTCTCGTATGATGTAATTGTAACATGTTATACATAGAGTCACACAAATATGCATAATATACAGGTATGTGTAGTACACTGAAAAAATATTACTTAAAAATTTGTAAAATCAGCTTCTTAATAAAAACAAATAATTGTAACATAGTCAAACAGTTAGGTTATATTTTTTTTGTTTTTGCGTAAATTGCCTTTAAACCCCGGCAAGGTCAATGCATTTTTCTTCATTTAATAATTAACTAATGATTTAATTAGTTCATCAAAATAAATTAATGGCGATTTAAGCAAAAATAAAATACTATAAGTTAATATATAATACGCCATGTGTAATTAAGATTATAATATATAGTAAAAAATCTTTCGGTACTCATTATATAAAATAAAACTGCTTTAGTTTCAAGTTTTATATTAAAATTTATTTATAATCTTCATTTAATACAGAACTTGAACCTAAAGCAGTTTAATTTTGAAAGATTTGTATGAAAATGAAATTGTTTAATATTTGGTTTGGAAAATACAGTGTTTGCTTGGAAAAAATATTAATAATTTTCAATTAAAAATATATATATATATGTTGTTTTCCCAAATTGAATAGTACGAAAATTTATAAAAAGATAAAAAGGAATTAATGGTAAAAATGTTTGTTTTAAAGTAAGATTTTTTGTTTCAGTGTAGTTGTTAAACTAGTGTAACAGTAGTGACCTTTTGTGTATCTCTATTTGAAAAACTGTTACACATTTGTATGTGATAAATGGTAGAGTTGACACTCAGAAATTATGAGAGTGGTATCTCAGAAAACGGGATATTTAAAGATAAGTGTTTTGCACAATTTTCCATTAGACATTTTTGTTTAGTTTTTCTGCTGTGGAGACGCAATTTCGGAAATGATTTCTTAAAACAGATTCTAGTCAGTCATGTTTTCGGTTAACATAGTAAAAAATCTTTCGTAACTCATTATATTGAAATAAAAAAGCTTTAGGTTTAAGTTCTGTTTAATTTTTTATTAAAATTTGATGTTTTGATATACTAAATGTATATTATCATAAACGCGTGTTGTTTTTCATTTGTCTAGATATATATATATATATATATATATATATATATATATATATATATATATATATATAGTAGTAAATATTAAAAAATATTTTTTTATTACATTGTTTATAATACTAAAAATTTATTAAAAAAAAACAAATGTATAAAATGATTTATATTAATTAGTCCACTTTTTAACTATATTTAAAAAATAAAATTGACGTCAAATATTAGTTGTTGTGACTAAAAATAATGAATCATATACATATAGATAATTACATATTACTAAATATGATTTTTTTGACACTAGAAATTTTCCAAAAATATATCATGTTTATTATCACTGAAATATATATAAGTAAAATATAAAAACTCTATGTTAAATTATTTAATACTATAAATAAATGCCATTTTATATAAATGTTAATGGTATGTGTATTTTTTAAGTAAAAAAATGTGTAAAATTGTGAAAAATATGTGTCTACTGGTTCACACATTTGTCACATCTTAAGTTGGACCAGTTCCGGACATGTGAACTCTGTGTACTATGTATAACAAGTACCAGAAGCTAGTACCAGAAGTATCTCTCTTGTAACACAACATACATAATATCAGTAAAGTGTTTTCATAAAAAATCTTATGTGAAAACGTGATGTATTCATTAAAATTTATAATAACGAGATATGAGTCTGCTCACTTAACTGTTTTTTTCTTTTATTTTTTATTTATTCTGGGACCTGCTCCCCCCTCCCCCAGGGCACCAGGGCTTCAGGAGATATATTAAAAAAAAAGGATTCCAAATAAATTTGAAACTTTGGGAAGTTGTTGAGAACAATTCCGCGAAGGTTTCTGGGGCCCCAGGAAAAATATTGGAAAGTATGAAAGAAAATGATTCCAAATAAAATGAAAATATTTATAACATAAAAAATTTATAAAAAATTAAATAATCACATTAAAATAAAAACAAGACACAACATAACACAAATTTTGCGATAGAATACGCTGAATGAGCCTTTATTATGAAATAAAACGAATTTAGGTTTAAGTTCTGTATTAATATTTATTAATAATTGACGTTTCGACCGATTCAACGTATGTCTCCATCAGGAAAACTAATACAAATGACATTTACAGTAAATAAACAGAACATAGAAACAAGTTACTAGGTAACAAAATACAAGTAAATAGTTCATAAAATTTTTAATTAATAATCAGTGCCGGTCACACTGACAAGATCCAAATCTTATTAAAAGGTGTTTTGTTTATTTAATGTAAATATAATTTGTATCTTTTTTCTGAGTAGTTGGAGTGGTATGATTGAGAGAGTGGCTTGCGTGCGCGAAAGTTTCCAAGTAGTAGGAATAAAAGAGCATGTATGAGAGTGGAATTATGAATGTGGATGAAGCGAAAGTTGCTGGTTTGGATAGGAATGTTTGGAGGCGACTGATTTCGGAGTTTGTGCCACACCCTTATGGGTACATGGCGTGATTGTGTATGTATTTATCTTTTTCCTGATGAAGACGTACATTGAGTTCATTGCAACAGCGATTAATAATAAATATTAATACAAAGCCGTTTTTATTTAAAAATATAATACCTAAATAAATTTAATAAACTTCAACCCCATATTCTGCATACCTTTTATATACAATACATGTATATCTTCTTGACTTCCTATTAAAATTACACATTCCATTAAAATCATATAACCAGACTAGTCTGACCTGGTCACTGGTCATTTTATTGAAATATCTTTGTACAATCATAAACCCTCCAAAACAACACGTGTATACGTTGATAACACGCTGTATACCCTTTAACCTCAAGGGTGGTCAACCCCTCACCCCTAATATATGATAATCCGTGACTATAAACACATCGTTTGACCCCCGTGGCCTGTAATGAGCTGTGTTATTGTTACCGGTACTGACCAGAGGTCAAAAGGGGATGTTATATGTACTCGAGCGTTTAAATCTGAGGATTTATTAGCAACAGAAGGGGTTTGTTTTTGTATAACAAGAATATAATATCTAACGTATTTTTAGATAGAGATATTGTTAAAAGTGACAGAAAATTTTGAAGAATTTATGGCGACCGTAGTATTGTTTTGGATTTTTGAAGGTACAACTGAATTGTTTGAGTTTTTGATTTTCTTGTAAACACAGCTTGGTTCAACAATAAAAGAGGATCAACTGCCAAACTCATTATGCAAAATTGTTTTTAAATATTATGGCTCGTATTTTCACCTATTTTGTTTATGAAAAAGTACTTTTACTTTTCACATCAAAATAAATTTGAACTTCTACCTCTTATCAAATATTAAATAATATTTCTATATGTGATACATCTAAAGGATCCATTTATATATATTGAAACGAGGCAAATATCTGTACCTATTTTTTTAATTTTTTATGTTATTAATTTAGATTACTATTAATTTTTTAAAGTGTGTTTCGATAATAATTATGTCAACTGTACTTGTTTACTTATATTTTAAAAACCACATCTGGTACGTTGAACTTTACTAGCTTTATTGTGTATTTTTGCTTATTGAGAGAAAAATACATTTCTTTAAGGGTCGTTTATGGTATAGTTATGTTTACTGTTTAGGTCTTACATGAAAAGTTGTCCCAATTCTTTTATATTTTGGGGTTACTTAAATTATTGTTATTCATTTACATAACGTAGTTGGGTCCTAAAATCACGGAATAATTAAAGTTTTCTAAATTTAAAATCGTTAATGTTTGTTTAATTAATTTGATTTTTAATTCTAAATTTCGCCGTGTTACAATATATATACTCGTAAAGAAAAAGTGAAGACAACACAGATTAGTTTAATTAGATAGTTCGTTTTTCGTAACTTGCAGTATTATGAAAATATATATTACAGAAAATATATAACTTTCATCTGTTTTACATAGAGATATTATAATTTGAATGTAGAATGTATAATATAAGAATCTTTATGTAGATTAGTTGTTACGTTATTTTTATATTTACATCATGTTCTCCTTGCTCATTTACCACAAAATAGGTTTTTGTTTATAATTTAAAATATGTGTTACTTGTGTTTTAATTTAACATTCATTATTTTATTAATTAGCAAAATAATGAGTAACCTTACATTTACGTCGAAGAAAATATTACAATTATTTGTAACTCCATAAGAGAATTTTATTTTAGTTAAATCTATATTATTCTGTAGGATCTATAGCACTATGGATTTTTTGTCTCCTTTTGATAGTACTATATAAAGTTTATAGATTAATACAGAGTAGCAATACTAAGTACATTTCACATTATTTAAAAGAATTAAAAATTAACAAAACTTATAAGGAGAAAGTTACATATTTTTTTGTGTAAATATTTTTTTAATTATTTAAAACGAACATTTTTGTTTTTATTTTGTCTTTTAATTGCGAAATTTTTCTCTACAATATTTGCTAAATTTAGCCTAAAAAAAAGATTATAACAAACATTATATGAACAGTTGTTTGATAAGAGAAGCAATAGAAATTTATGAAGAAAAAAATAATATTAATCAATGTGACTAGTAACTGCATTTAAATAAAATTTAGCTTCTATTAATTAAAAATTTATAAATTTTATGATCTAGTTACTTGTATTTTGCTGTTGAGTAATTTGTTTCCACATTCTGTTTATTTACTGTAAAGGTCATTTGTCTCATTTTTCCTGATGAAGATGGACGTTGAGTTCGTTGAAACGTCGATTATTAATAAATATTAATACAGAACTTAAATCTAAAGCCGCCGTATTTTAATTTACATTTACTCAAATATAAATAAAAGTTATAAATAAATAAGTAATAACTAATCTCTGCATAAACACATTCTTATGGGTACATGGCGTGATTATATACATATATATATGTACACTGTAAAAAATGTAATGTAAATTTCTATAATTTTACATATTTTTTTGCAGTAAAATTGCAGGATTATATAATTTTTACTGTAATAATTACATACGAGTGTCATTCGTAAAATATGTAGATTTAAAATAAAAATTTTAACAGTGTATGTATGAATAATAATTTAAAAATCAAAATTAATTATCTTGAAGAAAAATAATTGTTGTTATTTTTTGTTGCAGATTTCTTTACCACTTCCAGAAGTACCAGTAAGTTATTCTTTCATACATTTTTATTTTTATTTTATTATATCAATTTTATACCAAATTTATCATATTATTAAAAAAAAAAAGACTAACCTATGTAACACTTTTGCGTAATTTTTTTTTACAAGGTAGCTAAGAACATGATTATTAACATTAAGACATAACGTATCACCCCAATGTAACCTGTTACACGGTACTGAACCGGTTTTTAAATGACCTTTGACCCGTGTCCAGCTAACGTTTATTATATGAATCTGCTCAGAAGATCAACTTTTGAACTTATATACTGTTTTGTTTCACCTGTGTATATTTTAATACTACAGGTTACATTTTTTTTTTTACATTGAAAAAAAAATATTACTTTAAAACCTCATTTTACTAGTAATTTAAAACTAAACAAACATCAGTAAAATTGGGTTTTTATAATAAAAATAAATAATAGTAAGTTATAGTATAACTATTTCGTTTGGTAATACTGTGTTTTCTGGAAAAATATTAATAATTTTCAATTCATTTATAAATATACAGAGTGTTCACGAATAATGCATATAGTTATACTCTGTAGTTTTTCTAAAATTTTGTAGTAATTTATATATAATAATAATAATAATAATATTTTATTTATTCTGTTGACCATAATTAATTAATAACAAAATTTACAAATTTATATTTATTTACAGAATAAAAACAATTTTCTGTTAGAAAGTGCTGTAATTTTAGTTTAAATATCTTTAAAGATTTAGTAAAAGTTGTGGCAGCTTAATATAAAACATAACACAATTATATCTGTGTAAATCTTTAAATAATTCTAATGAATGTTATGGAATTTCTAATATATTAATAGATCTCGCAAACTTGATATTGCAGTAAAGGTTTCTAAATAAATTTTTGTGTAGATTAAACATTCATACTGGGAATTGTCATTAGAGACAGCTTTTTAAATAACATTCTACAATGAGAATTCTACGATGCGTTAGACATAATTCTGACAATACGCTTTTGAAGTACAAAAAATTTACTTAGTTTTGAAGATTTTCTCCAGAAAATAATTGAGTATTGAATTTTTGAATAAAAAGTGGCATATATAAGTTTCAAAATAATTATACTATAATTTACTAATATTTCTCGAATTTTGCATATCAAAAGCATGATTACGTTTGAATTAATAGTAATAACTTTGGTTTTACAATAAGTATAGTTTTTTTTTTTAAATTGACACTTTCAAATTTTGGCAGTTATTAAACAATACATTTTTTTGTAATAGCCCTAGAAAAAAATCCTAATGTGAACACACTGTAATTGAGTGACATCATTTTTAAAGATATAACAACACATTAATACCGAGAATAATATTTTTATTTATACATATATATGGTTTAATTACATTAACATCTAAATAAGACTAGTGCTATTACAGTGATTAAATCTTAAGTTTCTTTAAGTTTTAGTTCGGTAATGCAATTAATTCTGATGTGTAATTACACTGAGAAAATGTGTCCTTTAAATCCGACGTTTTTACTTTTTAGCTCAAAAGCAAACATATTTTTCAACTGTAAAATTATGGGTATTCTAATGGAAATAAAAAATTTAATAGAATAAAAAGTAACAGTACAATAATTTTAAAAGAATTGTATAAAATTATTTACTATTTAGTTTAGAAACATAATCTTTTGTTTATGTAAAAGTTATTTTTTTTGCTTTAAAATAAATTTTTACTTTTATCTTATCAAATATGAATAGTATTTCTATTTTTGATATTATATATATTTATATCTAATATTGTAAAACTCAAATAAACTAATTTAAATTGCTTAATAAGTAATTTTAAGTATACCTCAAAAGTCCTTTTACCAATAATTACTTTTAAAAGTTTTTCTGTAGTTTTATATTTAAACTAAACACTAACTAATTAACTTTTAAAATAGTTATACTGTTACTTAGTTTTTTATTTCTATTAAATTTTTTATATTCATTTGAAAAACATATATTTGCATTGGAAAAAGACGTTTATTTTTTAGTTAAAAGTAAAATCCTTGGATCTAATATGTTCACTAGCTTTACACGTTAACACATAACACTAATTTCGAAATAAGTAGGGTACTTTGAATGAGCCTTTATGCATATATAGTAATTGCTAACACAATAATAATATGAAGATTATTAATTTTCTCACCTGATATTGAACACCTGCAATATAACTGGAACAAATTTGATTTTTAATTACAAACACATAAACATACACATTGGTTAATTAACTAATATTTCGATTAATTTGCAATTATTATAAATAAACATTTAACTAATTTATTTTTTTTTATATATAAATCAAACTTAATATAATTCTAACAAACATTTGTAATAATAATTAATAGGCATGCATTAGAATTACTAATTTTAAATAAATGTAACGTTATAATAAATATTTCTAAATTAATTAAATTAAATATAATAATTAAAAATAAAGTTAAGTTATCACATGCTTTAAATTGTATTTTTATAAATTATTTAAATTAACGTAACGTTTAATAAATAAATATATGTAATATATAATATTTAAAACTTAATTCAATAATTTTTTAAATTAAATATTGCAAAATTTCGCATATTAGAATCGATGTACACTCCCGAAATGTTAGTCAAAGACTGACAATCTCAAATTTGAATACCAATTTCAAAAAAATATTTAAATTTTAACCCTTTCCACTGTGAAATTTATCTAGAGATACGACAGAGATGAAATACGATCTTGTGTGTAATACTGTAATAGGTGAATTAAATGAAGAAGAAATATACTTCTATAATATGATATAGAAAAGGATAAAATGTCTAACCATTTACCCCACATTCAAATCTATTGACAAAGATGCAAAATGTTTTAGTATGCGTGTTAAAATGAGAACATATATGTGTAATATTTTTAAAGGAAGAAAGATATTTTATAACTATGATATAGAAAAGGATAAAATATTTAATCCTTTACCTGCAGTTAAAGTTAAAGATAGTAAGAGAGAAATAGATGACGAATGAAATAAGGATGTAAAATAATTTTGCCTAGGAAGTAGAGGGGGGATGTATTTAATATAAAGTATTTAAGGGTTGAAAGGTATAAGGTTGCTGACTGTAGGGTCAATTTTTCTGACCTTTTTTATGTATATGTGACCAGTACTATTAGACTAGTGATTCTGTTAAATAATTATTTAGTTTCAACGTTATGCATATGTTACAGGAATTTTAAATGATTTGTATTTTTGCAAAATTATTCATATTTTTGAAGAATTTTGTTTCTAATATTTATTATTTGTTAGTATTTATTAATAACCGACGTTTCGACGAACTCAACATCCGTTTCTTTATCAGGAAATAACTGTAAATAACAGAACATAGAAACAAGTTACTACAATGTATAAAATATATCTTAAATATATGTAATTTCACGTAGGTTTTAACAGAAAAAAATAACAATATTTTACAATTTTACTGTGATAGTTTACGTAAAATTATATTTACAAAACATGCAAAATTACAAAAAAAAAATAGAGTGTAGGTAAGAAAATAAGTAACTAGATCATAAGAATTTTCTAAATTTTTAATTAAATGCAATGCCCCTTTACAACTGATTGTTTTAGATTTAAGTTATGATGAGTTCTGAGAGATAATTTACTATGTGAAAATTATAAAATTAATAAATGAATTATTTTAATATTTTTTTAATGTTTGTATTTAGAAAAATAATTCAATTTTTATAACATAACCGATCATAAATTGTCTAATATTTATTTATGAATAAAACTTATAATAAACAATGATATTTATTGCAAGAAATAATAAGAAATAATAAGTGTCAAGTAAAATATTGAAACAATTAGATAAATAAATACACAATTATTGTTCTTGTGTGTGTGTATGTGTGGGGTATACATTTTTTTATCTAAAATGTCGGTATGCAAACTATAGTCTCGGACAATGAACAGAGAAGGAAACATGAGATACATATTATTATTACAATTATCTAAACACCTGCTGTTTAGAGATTAGTTATACAGGAAATTGTCTCTAAACAACCTATATTGTTTAGAATAATATAATCAGAGACTGAAAAATTATCACATTGCTTATGGATATTATGTGCCTATGTCGCGGCTACAAAAACTAGTAAACATCCTTATTGTTAGATATATATATATGTTTAAAATTATCTTACTTTACTTTCCATATACAGGGTGTTTGTTTGGTGTAATAAGTATTACAAATATAAGGCCCACTATTTCAATTTTACGATTAATTCATACACTTAAAAAAAATATGTATTTCTAAGTACAATTACTCAACTGCTCAATACTATTAGGTGTAGACATTAGATAATATGAAATTACTAACGGGATGGAAAAGTACATATATGTATGTAATATTATAGTTTTTTTATTAAATTTACAGAATATTAGTAAATTTGCAGTTAGGAATTTATCATAAATAGGTAAAATTTGTTTAGTTTTGTAATATTATTGTTGGTATAATTACATACATTTCTAAATTTATCTATAAAGGATGCATTTTGAAATGAATGAATTACACTTAAAATATTTTATTAGTATTATTACACCACATATGTTCCTACAGGACTCATTATTTTGATGAATTATTACAGATATTAATATACAATTTACATAATTAATTTTACATAATTTAAGAAGTTATACCAACAATACGTAATTTTACATTAAGTATGTAATGTAATTTGCAAATTTCTCATACTTGTCAGTTAATTTTTACTTATTTTATGTGATTATTATGAATTATGTAAAATTTTATAGTAAAATTTTTCTACTATTTTTCTGTAATTTCGCTAAAAAAAACCTTACAACCAGCATTTACTTTCTTTAAATCGTTTTATTTTAAAACATTTACTGTATTTTGTTTTTTAATAATGTATATTTAAGTTAATTATGGCACTAAGATTAGGTATAGGGTCCTAAAATGTATTCTAAAACTTTTTTGAAATAATTTTAACAAAGTTTACCTAAAATATTTTCATTATTATTCAATTTGACTTATAGCGGAAATAGTATTAGCACTAAACATAATAACTATTTTCAAAAAAATTCTGACATGATACAGATTTTCTGGCAAACGCTGTATATAGAAAATTGATATTTAAAAATCAATTATTAATTTCTTGGAAAATAAATTTCGCTAGAATGATATAACCAATATGATAGTTTAGCTTAGCTAATGTTGTTTTTTTTTTCTATTTTAATTTTTAGAAACCATCTTTACAGCGTAACAGTAAGATAATACTGCCGATATATTGTTTTAATGTTTGTTTTTTTTTTAATTATGTTACTTAGCAGAAAATAAACTTGTCTTTATGACTTTGATGATTTATTTTTATGAGACCAGATAATATATATATTCTAGTTTATATAACAGAATATATTTATGTTGGAAAATATATATATATAATATATTAACGCAGGTGAAGAAATAAGTATTTAATAGATATTTTTTTACAAACAAAATCATAATGATTTTACATTATTAGGTACATAGGCAGGAGAAAAATATTAATTTTCAATAATTTTTTCTGCCAAACCAGAATGTGATAGAAAAAAAAGTTACTTATTTATTATGTAGCTATTTTTTTTCACTATTTTGCTGAATTTTTCAGATTTTTTTGAGCAAATTTTGAAAAAAGTTTTATTTTGCAAAAATCCCAAGGGTACCCCCTTGAGAAATTTTCAAAAATTCAGTTTTTATTTTTTTCTACTAAACGTTGCATCCTAGAATAATAGTTTTTTTTATTCCGTTATAGCACTCATTATTCCGCATTTTTCTATATCACGCTTATTTTCCTACACCTCATAGTTTTTGAGGAAAAAATAAAAACAAAAAAATCAAAAAAAATTCTATCGCCCAAACGAAATATGTTAGTAAATTAAAACTAATATCAAATTATAGAACTTTTTATGCCCTATCGAAAAGTACTCTGAGTATTTTTCCGAATTTTACTCGAGAAAGAAGTATATCGCAAATTATCTGAACTACATGTTAAATGTCCACACGAACTTGACTTGATATATATAAATATTGTTATTAGTGTAAATAAAATGATTTGTAGTTATTTTGCTCTATTTTACGAAAAAAACAAAGAAAACACAAAATTTGTAGAAAAGCAAATTTTGTTTTGCACATCAATAATATAATATTTAGATATAAGTACAATGAAAAAGTATTACTGTAAAACCTACGTTTGATTTTCAAAAGTAATCTGTGAAATTGAGATTTTATAATAGAAATAATTTTTTTCATAAAAATCCTGACTATAGTATGTTATAGTATAACCATTTTAAAACTTTTATATATAAGTTTGAGGATTAGATTCTGTTTAATTATTTTATAAAAACCGACGTTTTGACAAAACTGAAGGCTTTTCTTTTAAATCGGTGCCACTTCACAGTGATTCATATTATTCTTTTCTGTATAAATATCTCTATTGTTTCTCTTATTAATCTACTGGTAATATTGATTGGTCTAGTAATTTTACAGATATAATAATAAGTTTTCACTTCAAACACTGTGTTTACAAATTTATTTTACAAATTTTAATAATTTTATATAAAACTTTCCAAATAATTATACTATAACTTAGTATTATTTATTTTTATTTAAAAAAGTATTTCTATTATAAAAATCAAATTTTATATATTTTGTACATGTATTTTTGGTTGGACTCACTGTAGTGTAGGTTATATTAAAAGAAATTATTTTGAAGTATATTTTACTTGAGTTTGAAATAATTCTCAGCACTCGTAATTTAATCTTTCAAAATTTAAATTTCTTTACCTAGAAGTATTGAGAACGGTCACTTGATTTTATAAAATTGACCTAAATAAGGCTGGCAAAAATATTTCCCATGACCAAAATCTACAATTGTTCCTTGCATACAAAGTAATCCAAAAAAGGTCCGAAAAAAGGTGATTGAATTTATAAAAAAATCTCGAATTAGTTCACATCCTTTTCTTAGGTTTTGGTCAAACGAAATAAAACTACCTCGATATACAATCCGTACAGGTACGAATATATGACCGCGCCAATATATTTCGTAATGGTCAAATCTGGGTCATACCGAAATCAAAAAAAATTAGGTAACATAGGAAACGTTTGACTACCTGCCTACAACATAACGTTGATAACCTATGACCCCCTGGTTGTAATATGACCTAATTCGGATAGCGATTCAGGGTGGTTAAAACGCACCACTGGTCATTGCACAATTTTCTACCGGACTTGGTCCATTTTGTACCCTTTACCGACTACTGGCTTGCAATACTTTTAACTCCAGGTCAATTTAAAATGGACCATGCTTGAAAAAATTGCCGATGGAAAGTAATTTTGATTTTGTTTATGAAAGTTGGTGTGGCGTAAATGTGTGGAGTGTTCTATATTTTTTTCCCGGGAAGTAATTTTCACACGACGGTCATATTTTTTTAAATAAAGCGGTGTGTTTTACTAGAAGGTTCTGCTCTATTTTATTGCGACCGTTGAAAAGGATTATTTATATGTTCAAAGATGACCGTTATAGAAGCATGATGGACAGAACCTTATGCAAATTGCCAAGAAAAAGAATTGTATATATGAAGCTTGCATATGTCTTTACATAAGCTATGTAAATCTTTTATATACTACAGAAATGTGTCGTTAAACTACGGTATATGAATTATACGCACACATACAGTATATTGAAAAAAAAAAAAATATTTAAAACCAACATTTTTACTATTAGTTTTGAAAGTAAACATACTTTTGTTTTGTAAAATTAGGTTTTTATAATAGAAATATATATATATACCGGGTGTTCGTTCGTTAAGTTCGTATGGGCGTTTAACATGCAATTTCGATAATTTGCGATATACTTCTTTCTCGAGTTAAATTCGGAGAAATACTAAGAATACTTTTTGATAGACAATAAAAAGTTCTATAATTTGGTTTTAGTTTTAATTTGCTAGCATATGCCGTTTTGGCGCCAGAATTTTTTTTTTTATTTTTTGGTTTTTATTTTTTTCTCAAAAACTATGAGGTCTAGGAAAATAATCATAATATGGAAAAATGCGGAATAATGATTACTATAATTGAGTGAAGAAACGATTATTTTAGAATGCATCGTTTAGAGAAAAAAAAACTGAATTTTTGAAAATCTCTAAAGATCTTGAGATTTTTTCAAAATAAGACTTTTTTCAAAATTTGTTCAAAAATATCTGAAAAAATTCAGTAAAATAGAGAAAAAAATTCGCTACAGATAGATACAATCGTTCGTACTAGTTGTACTATATTTATTAGAATGAGCATTTGATTATTATATTCATTATTAAAAAATCATTCGCTTATACCCATCACTAATATTTATGTAATAATTACACTGTATGAAATAGAAGCTTTTTATGAGTGAAATTACGTGTCTTGAAAATATAATATATTAAAAATATATATTATTATCGTTATATGGTTTTAACTATAGGAAAATCTATAATATGGAAAATATTTATTACTAATAAAAAACACGTATTTTTCAGAGATAGTATATGACAATGACATACAACACTATTTACCATAAAAATGAAAATTTAATAAAACTTATATATAGGTATATCTAAGGCCTTATTCATGTAGTTATCTATACCGCGCGCGCTGTTAACTAGACAATTTATTATAGTGTTAAAAAAAATATTGAACTATAAACACGTATCTGGTCGCAGTACTTAACTTACAAAGTATGTTTTTTTTTGTAAACTTTTTTTATGACTTTATATCCAGCTATTTAACTCGTAATTTTTGTGATAATTAATTTCGCTGGAAATTATGAAATAATTTGACAAGTCGTTGTTCTCGAATATAGTGCGTAGAAATATCTACAGAGTGTTTTATTTACGACAGAAAAAAATAAGTATTTGGATTTTATTCGAGTTATTGTTTTACATCTGTAAGACCTGTAGTTTTACAGAATGTTTTGTCTTTTTCTAGTAAATGGAAAAATGTAAGGCTATAGGTCTGACAGATGCAAACCGAAAGCTTTCAAAATAGTAACTAGTTAGCTTACTATTATTAATTTTTATTTAAAAAAATATTTTTAATAATATAGAAATATATTTGATCGATCAAAAATAAAATTTACTTTTAAAAACATTCGACTTAAAGTAAGATTTTTTTTTAGTTTATTATGTTCTTACGTCGAAAATTACATACCCTGTACACATCAAGTGTGTTATATAAAGAAAGGAAAAAAATTAGATAAAAACGGCTGAGTCGATAATATTGTTTTTACAACATACCGACCGACATAGTTATTTTCTCTGATTAGAACTATTTTCCGATTCTGACATAGAAATTATTTAGCGAACGTTCGCACATTTTTCAAATTGTCGAAAATATAATAAATTTTGATGGCGACATATTTCAATACAATACACATTTCTTTATTGCGTTATATATTATTTATATTTTTAGATATTTATTATATTAATGTTACACTGCATGAAAATATTGCATATATTATACAATTCGAAAGAATCTTTATGTTATACTACGTTTATTACACACACATATATATGTATATATATATATATATATATATATATATATATATACACTCTAAAAATTTTTGTTGTAGTTACCAAAATTTAGTTACCGGTACATTTTTTTTGTTCCGGTAACTAAATTTTGGTAACTACAATTTTTTTTATAGAGTATATATATATATATATATATATATATATTGTTTCCAATACATTATTTCAGTGCATGTATTTTTATAACGTCAAAATCACTTTTTCCTTATTTTAATGAAAAAGTAGAGATTTTTTTAACAGTCATAGAATTTTTTTTATTTCAAACTGACTATTGTTAATACAAATTTATATTAAATAAAATAATCATAATTTATAGATAAGAATGAAAATTATAACAAAAAGAATGATTATCTTATATATATGGAACAATATTTAATATGTAGGTATATCTAATTTATTCCACACTTTTAACAATATTATATTAAAGTTGATAGCTTTTTTTAGTAACTGTATATATATATATATATATATATATATATATATATATATATATATTCTCTAAAAAACATGGAAAAACTCATTGTGAAAACCCAGTAGATATAATAAATTACTAACGTCAAGTATATATAGTTATTGGCTCATAAATATGGTTAATTTTTGCAAAAGAAAACTATGGAAAACGAACTTATAAAGATAAAGAAGAAGAAGTTAGCGGGCAGGAAAAAATATGAGAATAAATTATTCATTAAAGTCCATTCAGACTACCGTACTTATCAGGAAATTAGTGATATGTTTCAGGCGCGCAGAGCTATACCATTACCATATCTACTAACTTATTAAACTAATTATATTGAAATAAAACGGTTTTAGGTTATAGTTCTGTATTAATATTTATTAATAATCTTACTCAATGTACTCAACGTACATTTTCATCAGGAAAAAAAAATGGTATAATTGAAATTTACAGTAAATAAACAGAACATAGAAAATAAGTTAGAAGGTAACAAAATAAATAACTAGATCATAAAATTTATAAATTTTTAATTAAATTAAGCCAGATTTAATTTAAATCAGTGCCATTTCACATAAATGTCGAAACACGTGTCTATAGATATTTCGTCTAATATGATAAGAAATCTGAAAAATAATCAATTTTTTTCTGCTCATAAATAAATAAAATAACGAAATCTATAGATAATAAGTTAGAAGAATTCCTCATATGAGTAACCCTTGGTCATCGGGGTCACATATACATATAGGGGTGTTTTTCTACCTGCTTAAATCCGAAGGGGTGGCTGCTATTCACCTTTTTTTTACACAGGAAATGATACTAGGCACTTCCGTAATGAAGCACCCTGTATAATATTATACAGGCAGCATAGAAAACGTTCAGGGCTTCGTTCGTCTTTTGTTTTTAACCATGCATAATTCTAATTTCTTTTCCGAGGTCAAACAATAAGAAGGAAGATGACTTTTAAGAGACCTTCTCTATAAGGTCCGTTAAAATTTTAGACATATATATATATATATATATATATATATATATATATATCTTTCAATGTTATTCAGTCCAGTTATAAGTTATGCATAATATTTATCTTTGGAAAAGGGTTGCTAAATGAAATGTACAAATAGTTTTTGTGAAGAATTAAATGGTCAAAAAAATGTATGTATTGTGTGTGTTTTTGTGCTCTAGTTTATTTGAAGTTTAAATTGAGCAAACATAATTGAGGTATTTAGGAATTATCACGCGTTTTTTTATGATATACAATTCTTTTTAATGCGCGATAAAATATATAAATATATATTTTTTTAAATATATTTTTTTTTATTTTTTAACATAGTAAATAATCTATTAGCTCTCATTATATTAAAATAAAACGACTTTGGGTTTTAGTTCTGTATTAATATTTATTAATAATTGACGTTAGTTCGGGAAACAATGAACATCAAGTTACATGGTTTGACTTTTATTTTATTTTATTTCACAATATATTTTTCTTTTTATTATAAGTACGTTTCAGCTTCATAATAAAGCTATCTTCAGCTTTTAGTGTTTAAGAAGTCATGAAATTAATCCATTTGACAGTTAACAAAATTTTTATTATACAGACAAATTAAAAAAACATATAAAAACGACAAAACATTTACTATTTTAATAACATTGTTACTGTTTGTCAATTATTAAATACATTTCTTAGTGTGAACACCAAGTTTTTTATTTTAAAGAAAAATTCAGGAACAAAACGAAGTTTACTAATTTATTTACTATAAATGACATTTATATCTTTTTTTTCTGATGAAGACGTACGTTGTTTATTAATAAATATTAATACAGAACTAAAACCCAAAGTTTTTTTATTTTAATATAATTTAAATTTAAGTAATTTTACATTGCTTTTGCCAATAAAATAACAATATTACATTCATAAAACATGAAAAATTACATAAATTTTTACTGTATAGTTTTGTTTTTGGTATCAAAATGTACGATATAATGTACCGAAAGGAATGTGGCACAAACTCTTTCCACTATAATTACAACTTTGACAGGATTTGAATGTCTCTCTCTTAACCATTAAACTTTTGATTCGTAACATTTTTTAAACCGTTCCTTATTTCTCGAGATATTTCAAAATATAATATTTAAAAATGGGACACCCGGTATATTAAATATAGATAATATTGAAACACCTATGTTGCTTTTTACGTAACCAATAATATTTCATAAGTGAACCGGCATCGCGGGACATCTAACTTATGTTATCACAATTCAAGGCTATCCAGTTTTATTTTATAAAGACTAAACACCATTTTATCTAAATAAACCATGCTGATTGGTAGTTAATAATTGTGTAAAAATAAGCGAAAAACAACAAAGAAAAAAAAACTGCTCTAAAAACACAGCGAGCGATAAGCAAATAACAAACTATAGCTTCATTTACTGAAATAAACAGGTAATTAAAATGAAACTGTTTTAGATTAAAATTTTGTGTAAATATTTATTGAAAATGGACTCATAATTAGTATTAAGATTTTTTATCCTGATAAACACATCAATTTTCAATAAATATTTATACAGAACTTTAGCGTAAAACAGTTTTATTTTAATGAAATGAGTTCTGAAAGATTTTTTGATAATGTTAAATAGGTTATTGTTATATTTTTTCCTACTAGCTAGTTAAGTCTTATTCAGAACACCATACTTATCTCAAAATTAATTTTAAGTACATGTGTTTTAAGTCTATAATAGTCTACTAGTTTATAAAAACACAATAAAAATTATTGTTAAGAGACATTGTTAAAATAAAACTGGTTTAGTTCTGTATTAATGTTTATTAATAATCAACCTACGCAATGTATGTCTTCATCAGTAAAAAAAAGAAGATACAAATGACATTTACAGTAAATAAACAGAACATAGAAAACCAATTATTAGGTAACAAAATATTTAGCTAGATTATACAATTTATAAATGTTTATTTAATGGAAGCTAAATTTTATTAAAATCAGTGCTTTCACAACGGCAATTGCTAGACCTAATAATATTAACAGCAGATTAATCAGAGAAGCAACAAAAATTTATAAAGAAAAAGATAATATCGTAATACTCAAAATATTGAGATTTTATATTTTTTCCAAAATTTTACAAGTTACTCAGTCACAAAAATACAGTGTGATCTGTGTTTATTATGAATAATTTTATCAAAACTCAACTAATTACAGCATCAAAAAAAATTTCTCATCCTTTCAAATTACTCATCTTGCACTGTTGAAACTATATGCGAAACCTTACCTGGTGATCGTAGCTAATATTTAACGTTAGTAAAGGGTTAAAGAAACAAAACACAAAAAACAGGGGCATTTTGAGACTAAGGACCGTTTCGGCCGTTGGTCACAAAAGAATACTAGCCGTAGTTGAAAGGTTAAGGATGCTGTGGCGTGTGTGTAATCCCATATGATTTATGACCACAAAGATGACAGAATGAAAGGGTTAGCTTGTGTAAATATTGCCAAAGAGATGCTGTAGTTGAAAGGGTTAGATGGGAATTTTAGATATGGTTAAAAAAGATTGTAAGTTATCTTTGATATTGAAATTAAATATTTTAATAAAGCAAAAAACAAAATCGGTATTTATTGTATTAAAGTAAAACAGCTTTAGGTTTTAGTTCTGTATTCATATTTATTAATAATCGACGTTTCGATGAACTTATAAACAGAAAATAGGAACAAGTTACTAGGTAATAAAATAAGTAACTAGATCATAGATTTATAAATTTTTAATTAAAGGAAGCCAAATTTTTTATAAATTTCTATTGTTTCTCTTATCAATCTGCTGTTAACTATTTAGATAAGTCTGCTGTTGCTCAACATACGTTAGAATATTTTCATGATGTAAAATTCGTAGATACTGTAATAATTGCCAAATCGTATATTTGAAAAACATTAACTATTATTTATTTTTGTTTGTAACATTAAATAAAATTTCAGTTAAAATTATAGATAAATGATTTCTTCTATGATTTCTGTTGAAACTCTAAATTCATTATGATATGTAAGTAATAAATCCTTGGTTTTTTGTTTCAAAAATATTTATTTTGGGGATTATACACAGTTATGAAGCTATGAAGATAAATTATCTGTTTTTATAAAAAACCAAGCAGTTCAGAAAAAATACAGAGATAGATAATTTTGCCCCGAGTTAGTGGCAGGTAAGTTCGGGCGTGGCAATCGGGCATCCGTTACCATAGCAACGCAGGACGATGCTTTTCCCAGGCAGAGCATAAACGGAGAGAGAGCCAGCTCTAGGCTAGAGTAGAGCCAGAGCAGCCAGAGCACAGCGCCAAATAAAAAGAAGCGAAGCGTTCTCTGTGTGTGTGTGTCCGTGTCCGGTAAACGACCGAATTATTGATCCGGGCCCCCGCACACAGCCAGCGCGCCACGACGCCAAGCGACGCGCCGGAAATGAACCAGCCCTCTCTCGCCCAGCACCTAGCTAAACATCTGATCCCGTATGTCCGGTCCACACCAAAACTCGTGGCTCGTTGCTATAACACGTTTGCTTTATTCGGAAAATAGAATTTACTTTTCTGGCTTCAATTCGTTTATTTATTAACAATAAACGTATAATTCAAAAAAAAAATCTATAAATAATATTAGTAATTTTCCAAAAACAAAAACGGATTATTTAATCTTACGACATTTTTAAACTACAAACTAAAGTAATAATCTGTTGAAATATTGAAAACACCAAAAGTGTGAGGGTTCTTATAATAATTGTTTTTAATCACGATATTGTAAACACGATATACATATCTATCATATATTGTCTTTAATATATAATTATATATTATTTATTTATTAGCTGCTAATTTTTTTTTATTTTATTATATTTAAATCAATATTTAATAAACAAATGTTTATTAAAAGGTATATTAACATAGTAAAAATCTTTCAGAACACATTATATTAAAAATAGCTTTTGGTTTTATTTCTGTTAAATATCATCTTAACAAACAAAAACATAGAACCGTATATCATTTGTGTAACTTTTACATACATACACAATCACGCCATGAACCGAAAAGGGTGTGGCACAAACTCTCTCGATTATGCCGAAATTAGTTTTTTCCAAACATTCTTAAACTAGACTTTTGTTTCATCAACATTCATATTGACGCTCTGTCATACATGCTCTTGTATTGCTACTGTTTTTTTCTAGCATATGAAATTATCTATTTATCAAAACAAGACAAAAGATTTTGTAATACTATAGAACAGCTTATAAAACAATATAGAATATTGACATAAATAAGATTTTCACAACCAGAAAGATAAATAATCGTAAATTTTGTACTTAAAATTAAAAAATATATATATACGAGAATTTAAAATCAAATCAAAATAATATTTGCAATAAGAATTACTAGGTGTTGTTGCTCAGCCCAGTCAAAGGCAGAGTCAGGCAGGATTGAAACACAGTTGCTATGAGCAACCCGGCATTTGTATACCGTGCAAAGCTTTCGCAGGGGAAAGCTCAACTAAGAATGTATGGTGGTGGTGGGGGAGCGCAGCTTTCGAGAGTAACAGCACGCGATTGGCCAGCCACTGAGCGTATCTCTCGGGTGTGCGACGCAGGAATTGATCTCTTTGCAGGAGCGCGCTAGTCATCTGTATTACTCTTCTCTTCTCTCTCTTCTGCGGCTGGCTCCTGCGTTGCGTGTTCGCTTAGCGTGGTTCATTTGTCTGTAGCAGAACTGTTTTTTTTTCTTCTATTCCTGCTATGCGCTATTTTCCTGCTAGCAAAAGAGATTCGAGTTGACTCTTTTAGAAATGCATACATGTAAAGTTTTCATGTGTTTATATATTATTTGTGTCCTGCAATTTGCTGTGCAAAAGGGGCAAATAATACTGTTGCAATATATCTGTGATAGACATACATCGATTTAACCCTTTTATTTATGAATTATTACAGATATTAATATACAAGCTGAAATTTTACATAGTTTAAAAAGTTATACCACCAATATGTAATTCTACATTAAGTACAGAAAGTAAGCAATTTTACGTACAAAAATTACAGAATTTTGAGGTAGAAATACAAAATATTTATAGCAAAATGAAATCACAGATTTTTAGTAAAATTTTAATATTATTTTTCTGTAATTTTGCTATCTTTTTTTTACAGTGTCTTTCTTTATTCGCAAAAAAAAATACAATAGCAGCAACAATATAATAATAAAAAGGCCTAACAGGAAACAGTGGTTGGGGGGAAAGGGGGCGCCGAAATTTTCATCGTGGAAAAGCGCGCACCCAAGTCCGCATCGGCGTTGCCATAGCAACCGGAAAGGTAATGATCACATTGAGGTAGACAACTGAACGTGGTGGTGTATGTATAAGGGATGAAGGGGGTGATTGGTAGATTGCCTGGGCAGAAATTGGAACGGCCATGTTGCCAAGTTTACCAGGGGGCGGGGAGTGGCACTTGTGCGCTTGCGTGCATCTTAGCAGGACGCGATGCGTCGCGACGCTGTATTTACGAGAGATTTGATTTGTTCTCCTGCAAGAGTTAGCTAACACTGGAATAAATGTAACTCGAGTAAAAATCTATATGCGTTATATTTGTAAGTGTATGTGATTACACTATTATATTTTTTAATAATGATGGTATGATTGAGAGAGTGACTTGCTTGAGCGAAAGTTTCCAAGTAGTAGGAATAGAAGAGCATTTACTATGAGAGAGGAATTATTATGTATATGGATGAAGCTAAAGTTGCTTGTTTGGATAGGAATGTTAGGAGGAGGACGATTTCGAGATAGTGATCCTTTTATGTATAGTTTAATGAATTAATTAGCGATATAGATCGGAGGAAATAATTTGAACATTGAATGTTTACAAATTTTATTGAACGTTTCGGCTAGAAATCCTAATTAATCATTAATTAATAGCTGAAGATGGCTAGGATTTCTAGCCGAAACGTTCAATAAAATTTGTAAACATTCAATGTTCAAATTATTTCATCCGATCCATATCGCTAATTTTTTCATTAAATAATAATTTGTGTTAGAAATTACATATAGAACAGTGAGAAAATGTACTTAAATGTATGTATTGTGTTGCAATATGTAAAGAAAAATAATATTGCTGATGTACTGATAATGATATTAAAAATATTGAGCAATACAGATACATCATATTACATTCATGTGCGTATAATGTCATATTCAAATTTCATTGACACTGCATATTATATTTATTTTTTCTTATTTGCTTATTTCAATTGTAGAATCTTTCGTTCAATAGTTATTGCAGTAGCTATAAACATGTATTTTTCATACTTACTACATAAATAAGTATGTAATATACGCTGATTAATATACGAGCGAGGTTTTGATAACAATAATTATTTAATGATAATAATATACGAAAGAAACATAAACGTAAATCTTTTTCGACTAGAATTATGTAAAAATCAACAGTAAATAAACTAATAAAATATTTATAACATAAATATAAAAATCCTTTTAATTAAATTTGAAAATAAATATATAATTATTCTATATACAGTCAAACTTGTAATTGTTGGTCTAAATGTATATATATATATATATATATATATATATATATATATATATAGGTAGTTGTGTTTCATTCATGGCTATTTTTACTTAAGACTATATTACAAGTTTAGTTTATGATTTCTCCTTCTGATATTATCATCAGCATAAATTATACTTCATTATCGCTCACAAGCATACATATATTTTAACTTGTGATATTCTAAAATTTACCTCATAACAACAGGTTGTTTTTGAAAGATATTATACCGCTAATAAATTATTGAAAAAAAAAGCCATATACATATATCTACCTTCAACTCATATCGCCTTCTTATTGCGTTATTCACTTTCTACTCATTCATTTTTCAACTTTTCCCGTTAATTATTCATTTTCATTTGTGGCTGCTTTAAATCAATCGCATAGTTTGTTTTCATGGAAATCTTTCTAGTGAAAAAAGATTATTAAATTCTTTCGAATTAGAAATAATTGATGATGTTTTCAAAATTATTGGTAATTTTTAGGACATCTATTCAAATCATGAAACATCTATTGCAAAAATGAATGATTATATTTGGTGTATTATAAAAAACACATTGTATATAAAATTCTTTAGATACATTGCATATATATATATATATATATATATATATATATATATATATATATATATTAGAGTGGTCCACAAAAAATTATTTTTTTACGCATCTCCTAAAAAAAACCTCATTAAAATGAAACTTTTTGAGCCAAGTTTCATCAAAAAATATTGTCCACTCAAGTTGAAATTCAAATAGGTTTTGGACAGTTATAACTGCTTCGATCAGAAAAATTATTTTTTTAAGCACATCCTAAAATAAACTTTATTAAAATAGAAATTTTTTAAACCAAGTTTTATCAAAAAATATTGATATTAACCCATGCTCCATTCAAGTTGAAATATAAATATAATGTAATGTTATAATATTATTGTTGTAATGAATATACTTTACTTTACTTTAAGTAAAATAAAACTATTTTTCAAGTGCAAACATTATAATGCATATTTTCACACAATAGTATAATAATTATGAAAAAAAAAATAAAAATATAAATCTTCATTTTAGATATGAATATAATAATAATAAGACTATCGCCATTGACTTTATCTCTAAGTGTATAATTTTTATACAATATGACGTCGACGAGTTTGTGTGTGCGTGTGTGTGTGTATGTAAGAGAAACGCAAGATAATTTAAGTTGGGGGAGATTCTTCTCTCTGACTGTTTCCTCTCGAGAGAACACAATGCTTTGGTTGCAAGATATAATATAACAAGAGACCCAACACAAAAAAAAACAACAACAACATATTCTTCTTCTTCTTAGATCATCACTTTTTTTCTTACTCATTCATTTGTTTGATGGTATAAAAAGTTTCCGGATGTTGAGATGAAAGATCACGCTTCTCTCCACTGTTTTACATTTCCTTTACTGATTCAACCTCAACACCGAGATCTTTCAAATTTCTTTAGTTTTTTTTCTCTTCTTTTTTTTTCTTTTTTTTTCTTGTACATGCCGCTTAATTTTAACTGGACAACTAGATTGTCAATTGTCTTCGAATTGTCAGTTGCCAAGTTAACGAACTATAAGCTAAAGCCGTTTTATTTTAATATAAATATGTATAAAACAAATAATATGAAAAAACAAAAAAATATTTGCAAATATATAAATTTGTTTCTCGTGAAGTAAAAGTGAAAAATTAAAAGATCAGTTATTTTTTTTGTTCACTGGCGCTGAGCCAATATAATATCAGTGTGAAGTTTATTACATGAATCTTGTGTCCTTAAGATTTTCTACTTAATATGCGTAAAAATCTAACACAGTCATATTATTCAGCAAAATTCTGAATTCCAAGTCATTAGTTTTTTACAGATGTCAGCAAAAATATTGCATGTAATATACATTTGTGAATTATAGCATCAACTGTGTTTTTTTTTCTTTTATGTTATATAAATTTGTTGAATAAGAATTATCTGAAAATCTAATTTGACGCTAAAACTTTACTTGACTGATTTTTTACTTTGTTAAATATACATTTCTTTAGACAAATATAATGAAATAAAAATATGTAAATAATTTTGAAATCTATATACAAGAAAATAAAGTAAAAAATAAAGATGATTAATTTTTATGAATAATGTATTTTGTAAATATAATATATTTGTAACAAGCAACAGTTTTTATCATAATTTATATATCGGAAATAAGACGGTTCTTTTTCTATTATCTTGTTATATAATTTATTACGATCATTCGTTAAATATTAAGTATGTTTTAAGTAAAATTATTCAATTTATTTAATGTCTATAAAACAAATTTAAAATTTAACGTTCCTCACGACCAGGTATCGGCTATGAAATAAATTATTGTATTATTGCATTATGTAATTATTATTTAATTATGTAATATTAGAATTATTACAAACATTATGAAATATAATATTATCAACGGGATGGAGATGGTTTTTTAGTAAAGTCTTTTTTACTAAATTTACAGAACTTCAAAAGCTGTTAAGAATTTTTTATATATAGGTAAAATTAGTTTAGTTCTGTAATATTATTGTTGGGATAATTACATAAAGGATGTATTTTACAATTATTACAGATATTAATATGTAACTGTAATTTTACATAATTTAAGAAGTTATATCAACCATATGTAATTCTACATTAAGTATGTGATGCAATTTTGCAGAAAGTAAGCAATTTTACATACTTGCTAGGTCAAGTTTTTATTTGCTTTATGTGATTATCATGAATTTTGTACAAAATTTGCAGAATTTTGAGGTAGAAATACAGTAAATTTATGGTAAAATGAAATTACAGATTTTTTATAGTAAAATTTTACTATTTATATCTGTAATTTCGCTATTTTTTTTTGTTTACAGTGTATTTTTGTCTAGATATAGAAATGTTTGGTGAAAAATAAATTCGGCATAGTGATAATAGAGTTTGTGCCACTTTCTTTTGGCTACATGGCGTGATTATGCGTGATTTCTGCTTTTAAGAAATCTGTTTACTTGTGATTTACTTATATCAATTTGTATATTTCATTTATATACATATTTATTTTTGTATTTTACTCTGTAATTGGGCCTTGACTTGTAGAGTAATTGTTATGAAATAAATAAATATGATTTCGAGAAATACAACTCACATGTAGAAGTCAGTTATAAATTTGTCTGTGAACAAATTACCCGCGCGGTAAAAGTCAGCTTGTTTTTTAGCTTCGGCTTAGGCCTTAGGGAGACAAAGAGTATTATAGTTAATAGTGGAGGTGAGGGTGCACGGTATCTGTCTGTCTGACCGGAAGGAAACGACACGACGCAAAGAGAGATACATTCAGGTGTGTGCAGGTGTCCAGTGGCGGCAGAAGCCAAGCAGCAGCCGTACACTCACACACAAACACACACACTCTTATAGCCCGCATTATGCGTTCTCACACGATCACTCAACCGCGAAACACAACAGTCATTGCATCTTCGGGGCCCAAAACTCTATATACTCACTAGTTATTTTACTCTGTTTCTTTCGGTGTATTAATAAAAATTTAAAGATATGCATATATGCATATTTATTGTAGAACTAATCAAAACTAATCAGAAAAATTAATATAGTAACTTAGCAGTAACTAGATTATGTATATTATTATCAAGCTATTAGAACGAAAGTTTAGGTAGATAACTAGACAATTGGCATTAGCTAAATATTTTTTAATTTTTTTTAATACGGACTAAAAAGTATAAAACAAATAATAAAAAGTTTTCTATATGCTACAGACTTTTTGGCGGACATATGTGTATAATGTGTGTTGAGTAAACTTGAGTAATGTTTTCAAAGCATTGAACTATTAAATTGGTAATAGATAGATAGAAAATTACCCACCACACAAGAGTGCTTCTATCACTACAAACAAAAGCCAAGCGCAATTTCCTCTTCTTGTTATCATCATACACACTTGGCAAGGTGGGTTATCATTGTGCGGTGAGCGACCAGTAGCGTGTAAATTGTCAAACCAGAAAAAAAACAACAAGAGACAAAAACATGATACGCAACTCAACCAGAGAGAGAGTGAGAAAACAGAAAAGTCCATCAATTTACCTTTTTATACTTTAGTTAGGTTAGGAAACAAAGCGGTGGGGGGATGGGGGAAGGGAGAAACAATTACAAAAGATAAGTAAGTCATTAGCGATTGAACATAAACTTCATCCCGGTTTTCGAAACAGAGATAGAATAACTATCGGATCGGATAAAAAGTGTAAGTGACCAGCAGGATAAAGAGAGACGGTTGTTAGTTTGTTTAATTTCCGGTGAATTAACGATAACTTTAGGGACAGAGATGGGTAGTATTTACAAAAACAAAAGTATTTTAAGTATTACTTATTTTAAGTATTACTTAAAATACTTTAGTATTTACTAGTATTTAAATACAATTTACACTGAAAAAACAAAACAGAGTTAGAACTATTTTAAAACAATTCACTTTCCATGTTAAACAAATGAAATTAAAATTCTAATTCAGTTTATCTAGATAATTCATTTAGATATAATTATCTAAATTTAAAAATAATGGCCCGTATTCTCACCTCATTTATAAACGTGATTTTTTGCCAAAAGTGCTTTTGACGTTTACTGAAAATTATTTATAATAGTTTATTTCAATTTTATAATACCAAATATAAAATAAAAAAGCATGTATGAGAGTAGGAATTATGAATGTGGATGAAGCGAAAGCTGCTTGTTTGGATAGGAATGTTTGGAGGCGACTGATTTCGGGATGATAAAAAGAGTTTGTGCCACACCCTTTTGGATACATGGCGTGATTGTGTATGTATGTATAACTTTAATTTGCATATGTATTAGAAACTACAGTTAAATGAAAAAAGTGAAAAATCCTATGAAATTTTTTATCTCATCTCACGAAATATACAATAAGTTATATACATATACTTATAAGTTACTATGTACTAACTTGTGTCAAAGTGTGGTAAATTCATCTTACACGTTCTGTCAATAACGAATTGTGTCAAAAAGCGAGATTAATAAAAAAATATAGGTACAAAGTGATTAAACAAATGCCAGTCACCTTTTTTTCTTCAATCTCCGCCATAACTGGAGTCTTTTTATGCACGCAATCATAGAACGGTTTTTATAAACACACACGCGCGCTTATCGCATTGTTTTTGCGTCATCGCAATACCATATCAATATAAAAAATTCTTCTTTTGTATTGACACCGACCACAAATGCACAGTTAATTTCAACTATTATTATTATCAATATCAATCAAAATATTGTTATTGGAAATACTTTATGTTGGTTTTCTTTGAATTAAATTTTATTAAATACAAATGATATAGAAACTTAATATCATTATACAAATTATTTTTTTATTTTTTACATACTGTAAGAAAATTATATAATTTCTCATAAAAAATTTAATTAAAAACGTTAATTATCACAGTAAAATTAAAAAATGTTAATTTTTACTGTTAAAACCTATGTAAAATTACATAAATTTAAGTTACTTTTTTTATAATGTACATACACAATCATGCGATGTATTAATAAGTGTGTGTGGCACAAACTCTTTCCATTATAAAGAAATTAGTTTCCACAAAACATTACTACTCGCAGACAAGTACACTGTTCAAAATATTAGGGTAAAAGAGTAAAATTTTTCGAGAGTAATTGAATTTGTAGCCTTATTAGTGCAAAAAATTGCCCTGTTTTTGCGTATTTTAAAATATTTGACTTTTTACCTTGATGGAAGGGCAAAAAATACGAAAAATAAGGATAAATAATTGCCTTTTTACTCTTTTCTGGGATAAGAAAGTGCTCTTTTTGAAGTTATTTATTTACTGTAATCATATTTACTCTTTTTAGGGAACGGAATTATATAAGCACTAATAAGGGTATTTTTTTTCGAACAGTGTATATACAGGGTGTAACAGAATAACTATTCCTAATTTTAACTGGAGTATTCTGGGCTCAGAATATGAAGATTTAATGCAAATCACTAAAATAAAATGTGGCTCCTTACTGAGCTACAGGGTGTTTTATATAAAAATTTAAAAACGATTTTTGCCCAGTACTTTAAAACTATTTGACGTATCCTTATCATACTTGGCAGGAAATGTAGGTACCGTACACCATACTAAACTATGTTAAATAAAAGTTTCTGGCTACTGCCAGTGGCGTACAACAGGGGCAAGTGAGAGGTTGATCCTTCCTAAATTCTACGCCACTGGCGGAATTGTCATTTTAGCACAATTTTTCGATTCTCCAATACTTGCTGTGTAAAAAACATACTCTTCCTTTGTAACGATAAAGTCACTGTTTTTCGAGATATTTAAAGTTAAACATAAGCTGCACCCTTGGGATTTTTTCAAAATTTGCTCAAAAAAATCTGAAAAAATTCAGTAAAATAGAGAAAAAAATTAGCTACATAATATCTAAGTAACTTTTTCTCTAACTCATTCTGGTTTGGCTGGAAAAATTATTGAAAATTAATATTTTTTGCATTTTATTTTTTTTATATTTAATAATTTTTACAGCCAAATCAGAATGAGTTAGAGAAAAAAGTTACTTACTTATTATGTAGCTAATTTTTTTCTCTATTTTACTGAATTTTTTCAGATTTTTTTGAGCAAATTTTGAAAAAATCCCAAGGGTGCAGCTTATGTTTAACTTTAAATATCTCGAAAAACAGTGACTTTATCGTTACAAAGGAAGAGTATGTTTTTTACACAGCAAGTATTGGAGAATCGAAAAATTGTGCTAAAATGACAATTCCGCCAGTGGCGTAGAATTTAGGAAGGATCAACCTCTCACTTTCCCCTGTTGTACGCCACTGGCAGTAGCCAGAAACTTTTATTTGACATAATTTAGTATGGTGTACGGTACCTACATTTCCTGCCAAGTATGATAAGGAGACGTCAAATAGTTTGTAAGTACTGGGCAAAAATCGTTTTTAAATTTTTATATAAAACACCCTGTAGCTCAGTAAGGAGCCACATTTTATCTCAGTGATTTGTATTAAATCTTCATATTCTGAGCCCAGGATACTCCAGTTAAAATTAGGAATAGTTATTCTGTTACACCTGTATATATATATATATATATATATATATATATATATATATAACAATAAATTATTTACCATATATATTATATAATCATCTGTTTCATATAAGACTATTAATTACAATTAACAAATAGTTCTTATAGAGCATGTCACTGCTAAAAAAAATTAAAATATTTGTATGCAGGTAGGTAATAAATTGAACAAAATAGATATTCATCAGATACATTTATCAGCTGGACAAATATTATTTCATCCAAGTGCTAAGTTAAATTTTCAACCAGCTGAGAAATAAACTAGACGAATATTTTTTCTAGGAATTCTTCATATTATTCGATTTGCAAATGTCATTATAGCTCACTTATCATGTTTGTATAATATCTATGCAAGTTGGTTTTTGGTCTTAAAAACAATTAAACATTTTTTTTTGTATACTGTATTGCAAAACGCGAATGTATCAATTTGATGATGAAACAGTTGAAGGTGTTGCAGATGGCCGTATATATATATATATATATATATATATATATATATATATATATATATATATATATATATATATATATATATATATAGTGAACAAGTGAACAAGAAGCTAAGGCTATTATAAATGATTTATTTTATTGCATCTTTACAGATTGCAAATTAATTGCAGCTTGCTATTATTCTTGTATTTATTTCTATTATAAGAAATTTTCTTGCTCATTAGTGGAGTATTTATGTTACATACCGTTTGACGAGACGAAATTCCATAAAAATATTGTACACTCTAAAAAAAGTAGTGTTAAAACTAACACGGAATAGTCTACCCTCGAGACAGCACTATTTTAATCTTAACATTTTGAGTATTATTAAAGTATTAGTTTATCTAATTTAAATGAAATGAAATAACAATTTTAGTTTTGTTTGTGTAAACAGCCTGATTCTCTAACGAAGTTGCTAAGTTTTAGCAATGTTGCTAGCAACTCTAACCAATAGAAACAAATATAACAGTTCTTATTTTAATTTTTTATTTAGTATCAGCTAATATTATTGGCTAATGTTGTTAGCAACGTTGCTAAAACTTAACAACTTCGTTAGAGAATCAGTTTGATAAAGTGATTGCCGTTGAGCCAGTGTGTTTTAGTTGCGGGAGTTCAGCGACACCAGGCCGGTAACGGTTGCAATTAGCACGGCGAACATATGTTCTTTAGCCGGACTTTATGTTCTTATCCACTATACGTTTACGTTTGATAACATTCAAACTTTGTCAACAGACAACAGTGTACTGCTGCGACTAAGAAAGATAAAAGCTATTTAGAAATTTATAAAAATACTTTTGTTTTTTTTCTTACGCGAGAGTAGAGTCTTTTAAATTTTTATTATGAGGAATAATAATACAATAATTTGTCGGAAGGTTTCGGCTTCAAATCCCACCAGTTTTATTCCTACTACTTGGAAACAAATTGACTTTAATGCATATATTGTGTATTCCGTTCCTGGTATATGTGTATATGACGATGCGAGCTTCTTGTGTGTAAAGGGCAGGTGATTGTAAACACACACAGACACACCGTGTGTTTTTCGTGGCCGCCCTATAGCCCAGCAGCACGGCAGATAAAACAATGATCATTTCATTTCATCAGCTGAGTGAAGCTGAAGCTAAATAGTGGGCTAGGTCTCTCGACCTAAACGAAAGTATACACTGTAAAAAAATATTATGTAATTTTATCTACAAACGATGAGATATTATAGTGCCCAGTATTTCTAGGTAGGTACCAAATAACAAATATAAATATCAGAAGTATATTACAAACATTATTGTAATATGATATATTACCAACGGGATGGAAAAGTACATATGTAAGATAAAATTTGTTTAGTTTTGTAATATTATTGTTGGTATAATAACATACATTTCTGAATTTATCCATAAAGGATGTATTTTGAAATGAAGAAATATTTTATTAGTATTATTACACAAAATATGTACTAAGCTGCATTATTTCGATGAATTATTACAGATATATACAAGCTGTAATTTTAATAATAATTTAAGAAGTTCTACGAACTATATGTAATTCTACATTAAGTATATTAAGTAAGCAATTTTACATAATTTGACAATGTTTAACATAGATAACAGATTAATTTTATAATGTAATATAACATCCAAACCTGATGTTAATTGCTGATGATGACTTGTATCAAAATTGAAAAGTCGAAACGTCCAATATATTTTTAAATGATGAAGATTTTATCTTATTACCAAGTTTATTATAAGTCCATTCAAATCTATATTACCAAAGGTCAGTTTTTACTTACTTTATGTGATTATTATAGAAATTTGAGGTAGAAATACACAATTCTCGAATTTATAATAAAATGAAATTACAGATTTCTGTAATTTCGCTAATTTTTTTTACAGTGTAGCGCTTTCCATCTGCTCTTGTGTTCAGTTATAAGCGCGCGCGCCAAACCTAAAACAGCATCTGGCCCTTGGTCATGGCGCACGCGACCAAATATAATAACCTGGTTGCTCTGTCTGGTTCTTATATTCTTCTGCTCCTGTTGTATGTAATAATATACGTTTGATTATATACTGTGTATGTAACTTTAACAGTATATAACTTAAGCAAGACTTAATGTTTCATTGTTTCAGTTTTCATGGAGTTTTTCCGTTTCAAAAACTTTGTATTTTCTGTGAATTATAACACTGTTAGTTAAGAAAAACATATGTATTCTCACCTCATTTATAAAAGTGATTTTTGCCACAATTTGACACAATTCTCTAAAAATAACATTATAATAATATTAGACAAACATCTCTTATTACCATAAAAAAAACTAAACAAGCATGTACGGATTGAATGCTAGATTTGTAGATGATATATTCCTAAAGATAAAAATGAATATTTCAAAAGATGTATTGTAGTATTCGGCAAACGTGCGCTGTCTGATAAAAATCTGATAAACTGCTAGACGCATATCGGTAAGAGAATGACAAAATTATATTATTATGGCTCACGAACGAAAGGATGCTGCGACTCAACGCCAATAGAATACCAATGGACCATAATTTTCCATATAAATATATATTTTCTGAGTTTGGTCCGAGTTCACCAAACTCAGAAAATCTGAAGATGACTGAAAAGTCAAAACGCGTCATTGTTACAAACAATAACGAAACTGATAGGAAATTTAATAACACTAGAATTAATCATAACGTACAAAAGTTTATTTTTTGACATTAATATAAATATATATGTTACCGTAAAAGCTCGAAAAACAGTAAATCCTAGAATGTACGCGCTAAACTTAGGATTTGCCAATTTCATGTGGTAAAACTACGAAAAAATGTATCATCAATATCATTTCGGACTTCTGCCACGCCACTAACTAACTAACTAACCTAACCTAACCTAACCACTTTGGCTTGGTAAAAGTCCAAGATTAAATAACTGACACCATTTTTCGTACATTTACTACATCTAATTGGTAAATCCTAGGTTTAACGCGTCTATCCTAGGATTCACCAATTTTCGAGATTTTACAGTGACATATATACTTAGAATATATACTAATTATTTATTTACTACTATTGAAAAAAAATATTGATTTGAATGAAAATAAATTTTTTTTTTTGTAAACTTATATACATACTACGAAATAAACAAAAATTATATATTTATTTATTTGTGTGTATCTTGAAAACAGCTTTAAAATTTTTAATGAAATGCGGTAATTTTATATGCTCGGGTGTGAGAAGCGATTTAACTTAAAATAATAGTAATTTAATTATACGAAATACATTCAATTTTCAATTACTATTTTTTTAAATTAAAAAAAAAACTTAAAATAATATTCTGCTAATCTGTGACATATTTTTCTACTAAGTAATTGGAAAAAATAATTGATACATTATCTCACTGACAATTCTAAAGGTATGTTTAGTAAAGCAGGTTTATTTTTGTTTTTATAAATGGTAGTTTTTACTAAACTAATTTTCAAAAAAAAAATTCAAGTTAAAATTTTAATTTTTTTCAAAATTTAAAATATATGTTTCTTAAAAAGTGTTAGATTGTTATTGGTAGAAATTATACGGGTTAGTGCCATAAATACCAAGGTCAGACAACTAAACAGAGAAGCCGCCAGTGCCGTACCAATTTTATTTTTTTTCAATATTACATTTAGATACACAATATTTATAGAAAAATATATTTTGTAAATTTTCTATGTATAATTTTGTATAGAAAACTATTTCGTGTAAAGCTACTTTAATACTTTATAAAAACTTTGAAAAAAAAAGTAAATTGATCTTACAAGAAAGGGTAGTGTTGTAAAAGTCAAAAGTATTTACCTGTTACCAACTCAACACCTACCAAACATCAGACAATCACAACAAACTGAAAGTTAAACCTATAAGGTACACTCTAAAAAAAAATATGTAGTTTTTCCTATAAACCATGAGACAATATGATTCCAGTATTTCTAGGTAGAATTATTATACTCAACTGCTCTGTACATTATCAGAACTATATTACAAATATATTATGTAATATCATATTACCAACCTGAATGAAAAAGTACATATGTATGTAATATTGCATTTTTTTTTTAGTAAAGTCTATATTTTAGTACATTTACAGAACTCCAGTAAATTTGTTGTCAGAAATTTTCTATAAATAAATAAAATTTGTTTAATTCTGTAATATTATTGTTGGTACAATATAATTACACACATTTTTAAATTTACATACAGAATATATTTCGAAATGAATGAATTACACTTAAAATATTTTATTAGTATTATTACACTTAAAATGTGTACTATTATTTTGATGAATTATTACAGATATTAATATATAAGCTGTAATATTATCAACAGTACGTCATTTTACATTAAGTATGTGATGCAATTTTGCAGAAAGTAAGCGATTTTACATACTTATTGAGTTATTTTTACTTATTTTTATGTGATTATTATGTAATAATTACATAATTTTGAGGAATATTTATAGTGAAATAAAATTAGTAAAATGTTATTACTATTTTTCTGTAATTTCGCTATTTAGTTTTTTACAGTGTAAACTAAAACGGTGTCATTTTAAGTGCCCCATGGCGGACCGGACATAATACCATTTCACTTTTAAATACTTGTCATACTCCGTAAAGATACCGTAAACTGCCTCCGCTTAAAACTTACCTGTTGGTCCATTTAGCAGATTACAAAATAGCCGGACCGTTGTAAATCATTTACGAACGAAAATATTTCTCTTAAATACCTCCTCTACGTATACGAAAAGATACAGTTTTTTTTTCCTTAACAGAGTTGTTTATACGTAATTTTCTTGTTAGGGGTTTCCAAAGCGATGGAATGCCCATATTGTACCACTTTCGAGACAAATATAAAAGCACTCAAACTCACAGATAATTTTTGTTTTGTTTTACTTTTTTTCGTAATGATTTCTTGCTGAATATACTGTATTTATCTTAAAATATATGAGGAATCAGTCATTCTTTCTTCAATAATACAATAACTTACATCTTCCTCTAGTTTTGTTTCACGAAATATTTATTAGAAATATGAAAAAAAGTGATTTTGAAAAACTGCTTTGAAAATTTTACAATTTCTAATAATTATTCATATTACCATTCAATATTTTTCAAATCTCTAATAGTGCAAAATTCGTACACAATAAAAGCTATAAATTGATTATAATTACGTTCTTAATTAATTATAATATAATTTTAACGATTTATATTGAATTTATTTGTTTAATATATTAAATAAATTTAATAAAAAATAAAAGTAATAGAGATATTTATTTATTCAACTAAATAAATGAAATTTTATGTCTAGTACTTGTCTGATCTGTTGTATTTTTATTAAATTAATATGCGTAAACTTGTTAAATTTTGTCTGTTTTGTTTCTGTAAGCAAAACAATTGAAATATTAGCCAATCAGAGATGAGCAGCGAATCAATACAAGTTAATTTATGTTTTTAATAAAATTTAGTTGTGAAAAATTAGTGTATACCGTTGCATCAGATCGTGAAAATTTCGTGTTTTTCATAAAAATATTGTATAAAATTTAGTGTATTAATGTTTTGTGACTAAGTTTAATAAATATAAGTGTATTTTGTTTATAAGAAGTGCAACAAATATCGGATTCTAATTGATACAATTAACTTTGTGGAATTTTATATAATAAAAGTGGACAGACAGTGTTGATGTACATATTTCATATTATATAGACATAATTTTGAGTGAAGAGTATTACAATTGAAGCTATAATAATTCTTCAACTAAAGGTGTGTAATAATTTTGTAATGTTATCATTTTATTTAATTTAAACTAGAGGATATATATATATATATATATATATATATATATATATAAGTTAATAGATTATCGTATATGTCGTAAATAAAAAATCGAAAAAAATGCTTGACAAAATTAATAAGGCTTGTGGCATAGAAAAATAGTAACGCGGGTGTATATGTTTTAAAACTAACAAAGATATATGTAAGGCAGGTGTAAATTAATGTGTATATATAATACACATACGTATGTGTGTGAGTAATAACGAAAAAAGTGCATATAGACATCATACTGTGTTTCTCAACAAATTCTTCAAATCTCTTTTCATATTACATATAAAATATCAGAAAAATTGTCGAGCTTGACTCACATTCAAAACAGAGCGAGAGACTGAATCTTTTAAAGTATTTCAAATTGCTCATATAATCGTTTAGAAAGAATATTTTGATCCATACTTATAACAATTTCATTTTATGTTCTGTATTAATTTTTCGATTACTTAGAAACACATATACGTTCGCAATTTAAGCTCATATATTCGCGACTAACTCTTGTATACCAGAATCAATCTTATATTAAATACAAAACTAATATTATTAATTAACAACAAAAGTAAATTGCATCATTTATAAAGTATTGTGTAATTTATTAATTTTTTATATGCTATTTTATATTAATTTTTCTTTTCTCATATGTTTGATATGATTACTTAGTCTGTTATAATGCAGTTTGATGTATGGTAGTGAATGTTGGGTTTGGTTGCAAAAGCATAAACGGAAAATGACTGCTGTGGAAATGAGATTTTTACGTGGGGTATGTGGTGTAAATAGGAGAGATCGGGTACGAAATAGATATTAGTGTCTGATGAGTGTGAAATTGAAAAAAATGTTGTAGCAAAAGTTGCCCCGTGTTAGTCAGTTAAGATGGTTCGGACATGTCTAATGAACGTTTGCTGTTAAAAAGATTTATTTGAATGATTTTGATGGTATACGTTTGCGTGGACGTCCGATGAGTAGTTGAAGTGGTATGATTGAGAGAATGGCTTGCGTGAGCGAAAGTTTCCAAGTAGTAGGAATAAAAGAGCATGTATGATAGGAATTATGAATGTGGATGAAGCGATAGTTGCTTGTTTGGATAGGAATTGGATAGGATTGTGTATGTATGTATGTTTGTATACTTTTCTCACTGAGTGTTGAGAACCACTGGTTAAAATGAGCCACAAGATGGTATACAAGTGGTACTCTGGGGGCCACACCGTTTATTATGATCGCAGATGTTTTAAGGTAGCTCGCTCTTGCTTCGTACTCGAAACATATGATCACAGAAAAGTTCTTATACATATACTCATCTATCTATAGATATATTGTATAGAAGACAAACATTATATAGGTTACTGTATAAAAATATTTAAAAAATGTAAAAAAAACTAATACATATAAAGTATTAAAATATTTAAATAAATATCTATTTGATTTAAAGATAGTTATTTATTACAAACTAATATTTAAACAAATAAACATTTAAACAAAATTAAGATCTGTACAATTGCTCTAAATAAATTTATTTAAAATAAAAATATATTCGTTATTGAATTTTTTATTTATTTTTATTAATATCAAAGAACCGTTTTTCTCCTTGTAAGTAATAAAGTATTAAATAGCATAGAGAATATAAAGTTGTGCGTAATATAGGGTGTCTAAAATGTCAGGTTGTCGTGCGTTGAAAATGTTATATACGCAGTTTAGTTGGGGCGCATTGACGCCGGCGCTGGACCGTATAGCTACGTTGCGTCGGGACGCATCTCACGCCATCTGATCCCGGTGGGATAAGTAAATATCAGTCGCATTATTAAGGGTCACACCCTATCTACACCCACGCAATCACAATAAATACACACGCATATAGGTTATTTGATATGCCCTATATTGATATTTTCAAATTAAATATTTTCAAATTCTAAATAAAAATTCGAAATTAAATTGACATAGTAAAAAAACTTTCGAAACTAATTATATAAAATAAAACGGCTTTAGTTTTATATAAATACTTCAATGGTGTTCCTTTGGTAATATATTATTGGATGGGCTTTTGAGGAACTTATTAATAAGATACAATCTTAATTATTTAAAAAATATATGTATATAATTAAAGAATTGAGTAACGATGTTTCATATTTCACATCATAATTAACAAGTTCATACGATGAAGGCTCTGTCTACGTAGTTTTATATTGACAAATCATTTACACATGTTTTATTTTATTTTTAAAATAATATGTACAAATTTTTAATGTATTTTTTATTAATAATGTTTTTGAATTTCCAAAAATGTTTTTAAATTTGGATTCTATTTATTTGTAACAATGTTTAACATAGCAAACTGATAATTTTATAATGTATATATTAAAATCCTCCAAACTTGGTATGTAAAAATATTTTTATATTTTCTATAATTTAGTTATATAGATTAAATTTCTGATGATGATTTGTATTAAATTAAAAAGTCGAAACGTCCAATATATTTTTTTAATAATTAAGATTGTATCTTATTAATAAGTTCTTCAAAAGCTCATTCAATAATAAATTTTAAGTAATAAATAGATAAATTTTTTACAGTGTGTATTATTTGTCTCAAGAAGTACTGAAAATCGTGTATTGCCCCGCGTATGTAAGATGTATCTATATAATATCCATTCTAGAGCAACAAAAAAAACCGTATTTTTTTCTTGTTTTTGACATTGTGTGCGCTGTGGTACAGTTGCCGAGAGAGAGAGCGAGAAGAGTTGAGCTTATTACACGCACGTTAGCGCGTGTGCGCTTGTGGCGCGTGCCACACAGCTATCAGCCGTCTGTTACACACACCTGAAGAACATCTGTCCCATCTGGGACATTCTGTGGGCTTGCGTTTGCCTTGTCTTATATATATAACCATCATCTCATTTCTGTAATCTCGAATAAGAATCATCTCTCGTATGTGTTATACTACTGCGGCTGCTGTTGTAGCAGACGCTACAAATTGTATAACTGCTTCGATGCTACCAAGGTCACTTATCGCGGGTCTATTCGGATCACATCTGTAAGACCTGATGTAGTGTTACACAGAATGTTTTGTCTTTATCTAGTAAATGAAATTATTCAAATTTATATGTAAAATAAATGTTTATAATTTTGTTTTTTTATATAGCGAGGAGCTAAAATAAAGTTTATTATTATTATTATTATTAAAAAGACAAAAGATTCTAAAACGCTACAAGTCTTACAGACGTAAGACTATAAGTTGCTGTAATATGTTTTTTTATATATACAGTGTGTAAAGTGATGAGGTTTCCTATAGGGAAAAAAATTAATATGAGTTGTATAAGAGAAACTTATTCTTTATAAAAAAAAATTGCTAATATCAAAACCCCTAATAGTCAAAGAAAAATCCAGTAATCACTTAAGATAAGATGAAAAACTTGATATTATGTCAAGTTGTTGATTTTAAATATGACTAAGTCCGAATGTTACATCAGTATCGTGTTACCCATGAATTACTTGTTTATATTATATTTTGTCAAATTAATAATAAAAATAATAATTAAAAAGTAAGTCTCTTGTATGACAAATATTTTTAACATTTTTCACACGATACTGATGTAACATTTAGACTTAGTCATATTTAAAATCAACAACTCGACATAATATCAAATTGTTGATCTTATCTTAAGTGATTACTGGATTTTTCTTTGACTATTAGGGGTTTGGATACAAGCAAAATTTTTTATAAAGAATAAGTTTTTTTCCTAAAACTCATATTAATTTTTTTCCCTATAGGAAACTTCATCACTTTACATACTGTATATAAACTCTTGTCGAATAATACGTTTATGCCACACTGAAAAAAATGTATGTAATATTACATAAATAGTTTATGTAATATTACGTAGATTTTTTACAGTGTATTCTATTAAGTTATACCATCTATAAATTGCAATTGAAAGATGTAGAATTACAACTTACAATTCGTAATCGCAATTGTTAGCCATATTTTTATTACCTACTTATAATAATAACAATAAGTAAGTGTATTGAAGTATATTTTTCAAAGCTTCTACATTATTTTAAAATAGTAAAACTAAATACATAGTAAAGTCGTAAATTAAATAAAAAAATTGAAAGTATAGAAAAACGTTTGAAATATATATATATACAACGTACTATCAAAAAATAATTATACCGTCATCAGAAATAGGTTTACTTCCTGTGACTTTTACTTAAGGGTTAGATAGTTACATTAGATGTTCTTAGCTTATAACATACGACATTTGCTCTAGCAAGCAACATCTGTGTATGATTCTATTTAAATAACGTTTTATTTCAAAATTTTAAATTATTTTAGAGTTTACTGCACTGTGAAAATATATCTCAAATTTATGTATGTAATTTGACGTATAGGTTAACATTAAAAATAACAATATTTTGTAATTTTACTGTGATCATTTACTTAAATTATTACAGTAATATTACAAAATATAATTATCACTTTTCATACTTATGAAAAGTGATAAATTTTTTTATGAAAAACTTGTTAAATTGCACAAATTTGTTACCGTATAGCTTAGACTTAAAAATTGAAAATATATTTCATAAAACGCATATAAATTTTCACTCCAGTTTAATTTAATCTAGTGTTAGATATCTCTCGAGTTAACTTTTGTTAAATTAATCAGGTGACAAGTTAGCAATATCATTAATTTACAGAATATTTAACACTATTTGATGCGCAAATATTTTAAAACTAGTTTTTATAAACATCTGCGCTGTTCCATTTTTGTTTTTCTTGATAGAAATAGTTTCAAAATTAAAAGAACAATATTTTTGAAATAAATAAATATGCGTTTGAATTAGCATGAAGAAAAAATACAGGATGCACCTTTGACAAGCAAAAATTTAAATATCAAATTCTTTTAAGGCCTTAATTGTCATATCGTATAGCAGTAATAAACCACATTTTATTCAACTGTTTCTCACACAATACATAATGAACATTAAATAGTTTTAATATATATATATATTTTTACAATAAAATTAACATAAAAAACATTTACATTATCATGAAAGGACAATTTGTAATCAAATATACATAATATTGTAAATGAAAAATCACATTTAGGCAATTAACGATTTTAATCTGTGTGTTTGTATTTTAAATACAGTGGCGTAACGACATGAGAAAAAATTTTATGATTTTTTCTAATATTTTAGCTATTTTATCAAATATATAAGAGTGTCCGTAAAAAATTTTTCTAGTAAGGCTAAAATCGATACTTTTATATCGAAAAATTATCAGAAATAATATTTTTTCACTTTCTAAAATTACTCTTAATAAATTTAAAAAAAATTGAGTGGTGATTTCAGGTGATTTCAGATGATGTTAAAACGCCGCAAGAGTGCCCTTAAAGTTATATCATATCTTTGCTTTATATGCTATCTGTACTTATGATATAATTTTCTCAATGTATAGTAGGGTGGTTCTTATTTTTATTTTGGCAAAGTCGGAAATTTGTTGCTCCCATCCGCCAAAATTACTCCAAATAAATAAAAAAAAAAGCTAAAAATTTGCATTTAGTTTAAATAGGTAAGTCGCCTATTTAGACATTTTGGGATATAACTTTTATTGTATTGATTTTAAAAATATTTCAAAATAATCACTAGAAAGCTAATGAAATATGCTTTTTAGTAGTCAGAAATTCATGCCATTCCGATGCTTATTAACGGAGTGGTATGATTTGAAAAATATGATTTCTGACTCAGAAAAAAAAGCTATAATGATTATTAATCATTATAGCTTTTTTCTGAATCAGAAATCATATTTTTCAAATTCGCACTACTCTGTTAATAATTATCGGAATTGCATGAATTTTATACTACTAAAAAGCATATTTCATTATCTTTTTGGTGATTGTTTTGAAATATTTTTATAGTGAATACAATAAAAGTTATATTGCAAAATGTCTAAAAAGGCGATTTTCCCATTTAAGCTAAATTGTAATTTTCAGCTTTCGTCACTGGGAAGTGTATGGACTTTTTTTTATTTATTTAGAGTAATTTTGGAGTAATAAGGACCACCCTAATGTATAGTCATTTTAAGACTTTATATCTAAGAAGGGGGTGGCTGTAAAATTAAAAACTACGCTACTGTTTAAATAATGTCCAAGAAAAGAAAGAGAAAAAAAAAAGCGGATGAAAAACATAAAAACTGACAATTTGTGTGATTAAAATGCCATCTGTGTGATACTGAATGTGAATATATCTATGGGTTGCAATTTTGAATTTCAAATAAGGACCTTTCCTCGCCTCTGTTTGTCGTTTGTTTATTACGATGGGTTTTTGTTTTCCGTTTGACCCGCGAAGAGATCATCATGGCGACCGATCGTATTTTGTTTCTACAGGTAGCAGATGTTTTTTATTGTCTCAGAGAGGAAGAGAGAAGGAGAGACCATGAGAACTATTCTGAAATTAATATTTATTCAAAAAAATGAAATAAAATTAAGATTTTTACTGTAACTATTTTTGGTTCGAATATAGATTTGGGATAAAAAGGGTTATTGTTATTTATAAATATTAATATTTCGTGTTGTTGAATATATTTAAATATTTATTTTATAATTAGATTATGATAAGTTAGTTTCCCAAGCGTGTAAATATATATATATATATATATATATATATATATATATATATATATATATATATATATATATATATTAATATGGTTGGTAAATAATGAAAAATATTTCAGGTAAACTTACTTAATTTGTGAAAATTTTGAAAAAATGTGCGATTGAATTTTAGGTCCCTATTCAAAATTTTCATTTTTCTAGCCGAATTCAACATTTTTTTTTAAATATATGTAGATAAATTGAATATTTCAAATTAGTAGCACTTATACTCAAATAATATTAATAAAATTTTGGTAAATATGCATTATTTCTAAAATAAAACATCTTTAGATTGTAGTTCTGTATTAATATTTATTAATAATCGACAATTCGACGAACTCAACGTACGTTTTCATCAGGACAAAAAGATACAAATGATATTTACAGTAAATAAACACCCTTTTGGGTACATGGCGTGATTGTGTATGTATGTATAACTAAAATGCATTATTGGAAATATAATTTAATGAAATCTAAAATTTAGTCTTGTAATTCGAATTGAATGATTATTTAAGAGTCATACGTGCTAGTTGAAAATTCTTGAATATAAAAAATAAAGAATATTACTTGATTATAATAGCATTAAACTTAATAATAAGCAAAATATTGAATAATGCATGTGTAGGATATATATGATAAAAAAAATCGAAGAAGTCATTGGTTATATGCGTAATTTACGTTGGATGATTTGTAATTATAAAATCTCATTTAAGTCAGTTATTGATTAGCATTGTCTTCATATTCTATAAGTCAGAGATCACAGACTTAGTTCGCTGGAAATTGAATTGTGTTGTGTTGATCGCGGGACATCAATAATAGGGTCATTGCATACACTAAATCACACGCCATTTGTGACCTTTGTGCACCTCAACGACCATCTTACAAAACACATATGTCATCTACAAATAATGGATAGGATATCTTTGCATTGTGTTTTTTCTGAATTTAATCCTATCGAATGACGTATTTCTTTATTGTCATCATGTGAATAAGTTCTCTATTGTGTCCAAATACGAATTTTAAATTTTGTTTTTATTTGTAAATAAGTCTAGGAGCTATAGCTACACTGTAAAAAAATAATAGAGAAATTACAGAAAAATAATAACAAAATTTTACTATAAAAATCTGTAATTTTATTTTACTATAAATATTCTATATTTCTACCTTGAAACTCTGCTAATTTTGTCATAATTCATATTAAAGTAAATAGGATAGGCATGTTTAGGTTTTTTTTTTCTCATTGCTGAAAATCATCTACTTTTTAAAATCATTAGAAAAATTATCTAAATTTTGTTTTTGTAGTCATAAACTTCATTATAATTTTGGTGTATCACCTGTATACACTGTATGTTATGCAAGTTTTTGTCCTTGCAAATTAAATCATATTTAACCATTAACTTATATTCACTATAAGCGTATTTTTGTACCCTTTCCCGTCTGCGAATTAACTTTGTACGCTGCTGACAAGAACCCACATAACTCAAAAAATATAAAATGCGGGTTGCCAAATTATGTACATTTGTTGCACACAATTATATCTACCTTTGTGTACTAAGGTCAAAAATTTATTACTTTCAACTTTATAAACTTATGATTAGTTAATTACTTAATAAATATACAGGGTGTTTCATACAAAATTATTAAAACTAAAGCTTGTCGTTTTAAAAATTAGAATTATGTTGTGAAGTTTTTAATACACTGAAAAGTATATTTCTTTATAAACCAACTATATTTATTCAAAAATAAATATATTTTTGATCTGTAGAATTTTGTTTTTATAATAGAAATATTCATATAAAAAAAATTATGTACTATTTGGTTTGGAAACACAGTGTTTTCTGGAAGTGAAAAATTATTAATAATTTTTAATTCAAGTAGATATTTTTCCAAAATTAATATTAAAATAATTTATAAAAGGTTTCAAAATAGTTATACTATAACTTATTATTATTTATTTTTATTAATATATACATATATATATATATATATATATATATATATATATTTTCTGGATAAGTTATAAAATCATGGTTTCCAGAAAAACGCGTCTAAAGTTTGAGATATCTTATCTACCTGCCCTGACATTTAGCCAAATATTCCACACACTATAAGCTTTCAAAAAAGTTAAAACAATTTTATTTTTTTTTGTATAATAATAATATTTTTGTCAATCAAATAAATTGATTTACAAATATTTTTTTAAACTTTTATTATATTCATTAAAAACTGTAAACTTTTCTTCTTTCAACACAGTTTTAATTTTTTTCAATAACTCTGTTTGAAAGTAACAATTTTAATTGCAACAACTTTTCATGAGACATCTTGTATATAAAATAAATTCAGTTTTTATAGACACATGCCTCAAATCATTTAGATAATGACTAATTATTTTTTTTCTTATAAATGTTATTTAATTTTCATAATTGATCCGTTTATTAAAATGAAAATTCAAAAAAGCTGTTGGTATATTAATTAGAAAATGGGAATAATTATCAATGTATCTTGGTAAATTTATAGTGGTTTAAAGTAATGATTGTTGAAAAAAAAAAAATAAAATAAAAACGAGAAATCCGTTAAAATTAATCATGGCATTAGAGAGATTGTCAGTTAGTTTGTGTTGTGGTTTTACTTATATAGGGAGACAATACAATATCACTCGGTTAACAACGCAGTTAGGGTAAAAATTCGGAAAAACTTTATCGAACTTCCGTCTCATGAGAGCATTATTTTTGCTTCACCAGTGCCGTTCGGTAATTTGCTACTTTATATATATATATATATATATATATATATATATATATATATATATATATATATTATTATTATTATTAGACTCAAAAATTGAAAACAGTCACATCACAAAATTTATGTTTTGACTCTTGCCAAAAACGCTCAAAACTCATTCTGACAATATTAAATTGTCACAACAAGAATGCGATGTGATTTTTTTTTTTTGTAATATTTAATCTTTCAGACTTTAAGACTGTTTTTCTCAATTTTTTGGTCAAATGTAACATATTGAAAATGTTATAGGTACGCAGTTGGAAACGGAATAAAAAAAATAAAAAATACAGGTTGTCATTTAAAGAAAAAGTTGATAACGTCATAACATGAAAAACATATGACATAAGAAACTGAAAATAGGCTGAAAATATTCACTGTAGTCAAAATCGCTATCATTCGAGATTTTTTTTCAAAAAATTAATATCAACGGAATTACAGAATTTCCAAATATATATACCTATATATATATATATATATATATATATATATATATATATATATATATATATAAGTATATATATATATATATATATATATATATATATATATATATATATGTATATAAGTAATTTAAATTTCTATGTAATATGATATTATTATTTTATATCAATATTAGACTAAGTACATATAAAAATATACAATTAAAAAAGAAAAAAACGTGGTACGCTACTGATGGCGTTTCGGACACGGTGTATTATTCCCAACGGTCGCCTACTAATGCAAGGTGCACACTCAATTCACTCAAACACACTCACACACACACACACACACATGTATCTCTCTATAAACTGTCCATTGCTCACATGTGCTATTTATTATTTTTTTCTATTAAGTTTCCTATGCTTCACCACCGTTTTCTTTCATCATAAATTGTCTCCCACATTTTTTAAATACTTATTCTTGTTTTATGCTTGATTTCTTCTTTGGTCAAACTTATTATTAGAGATACTAAATTTATTAAAATTAAAATTAAAATTCAGAAAAATACTTAGAGTACGTTTCGATAGGGCATAAAAAGTTCTATAATTTGATTTTAGTTTTAATTTATTAGCATATGCCGTTTGGGCGCTAGAATTTTTTTTTGGATTTTTTGGTTTTTATTTTTTTCTCAAAAACTGTGATATAGAAAAATGCGGAATATTGAGTACTATAATTGGAGGAAGAAATTATTATTTTAGAATGCATCGTTTAGTAGAAAGAAATTAAAAACTGAATTTTTGAAAATTTCTCAAGGGGGTACCCCTGGGATTTTTTCAAAATAAGACTTTTTTCAAAATTTGCTCAAGAAAATCTGAAAAAATTTTACTCGAGAAAAAAGTATATCGCAAATGATCGAAACTGCATGTTAAACACCCATACGAACTTAACGAACAAACACCCGGTATATAAACTAATTGAATTCGATATGTAATGCAAATTAGTATCGGATTGTTTTCTATATAGTTTTATAGTCAGGTAAGAGAATTGTTTATAGTAAGGCCAGTGACCGATAAAGCAATGAGAGATGTCAGCGTAAAGGAAAAAAAAGAAATAGACATTTAAGTGCTGATGTATAGTAAAAGTGCTCGGGCTAATATAGCTCGTCTTGCAATCTTTGCCCCGGCCATCATTTCCGGTACATCATCTACTTCCTGTAGATGCTTAAATTTCCCGCCCTCCAATCAAAATGGACACGTTACATTCAATTGTTTATTACCGCACCAGAACAAAAATTCTTAGCTGTTTTATGAAATTCGAATGATATTTGATGATATATGTTTATTATATCGAAACGTACAATTTGAATATAAAATTAAACAAACTTTTTTTTAATAGTAATTACTTAAAATAGTAATTTTATTTAAAATAGTTACTAATCACACTGATTGATGTTATCTTTTTCTAATAAATATTAATACAGAACTAAAACTTAAAATTGTTTTATTTTAAATAATCGAAAATTGCAGGTTAAATATGTATATACCTATATATATATATATATATATATATATATATATATATATATATATATATATATATATAACAAATTAGATGAATACATGAAACGTAATTATCTTGCAATAGATTAAATTTAATAGATAAAAATTTACAAACAATTACTTTAAAAGAAAATGAACAAATTTCAGAGCACACATTATATCTAAAAATAGCTCTGTTTTTTTTTTCTTTTTTTCAAATTTACTATGAATCACACTAATGCTAAGAGCAATGTGTGATACTTCTTGTATAGAAAGTGTTAATTATTTTTCGAAATTAATAGCAATTATATCGATGATTTATTACATAATTAATGTTGAAATAGCAATCTCTAAACATACAACTTGGCCATTTGATTTTGTTGTTGTTGTCGACGCATGCATGACGTGTATACAAGTTTTGATTAACAAATAAAGATTATATTACACTTACTTTAAATAAATATATATTACTTATAGTTAATTAGATAATTAGCAGGGCATGCAACCGCTAAAATAAACTAATTAATCGATATTTTGTTAAATATTACGTTAATTGTAACTTTAATATTTTAAAAAAATTTAAAACAAAAAAATATCTTATTTTTTTGAGAACATATGACACATATTACACATGATAAGGTGGGTATTATAATTATACCAAATTTGACATATAGAGATTTTTACAAATAACATTGAAATTTTCGAAAAATGCAAAAAATATTGGCCCGTATTCTCAGCTCGCTTTTTTGAGAAAAAGTGTTTTATTATTAATTTCAAAATAACTATTTGTGTCTATTTTTGATCAAATATAAATAATTTTTCTATTTTTATTATATTTGGTATTATAAAATTGAAATAAACTATTATAAATTGCTTAATTAATAATTTTAAGTAAACGTCAAAAGTACTTTTGGCAAAAATCACTTTTATAAATATACTTATTTACTTTTATAATACTTTTATTTCTGATGTAAAATTATCGATTTTATCCTTAAGAAAAAACATGATTCTCCAGACTATTCTACGCAAAAATGGTACACTTGTTACATTTCGATAAATATTACCGTTTTCAAAGACATTTTAATAAGTAAAGTAGGCTTTGGTTGTATCTCCTTTATTATTGAGTTTTGGAAAAAAGTGTATATAAAAAGGTACCGTGATTTTTGAACGTACTATCAGCTCTAGCAATTACAGTACATAATTCTGGACCATCCTGTATATAATAAGACAATATTTGTGATAAGTGATTACAATTAGTCATTAGGAGAAAAAAAGTCAACACAACATATGACTTGAAATCGAAATTAAGCAACACAGAGTTAAAACAGCGATGAGGTGTCCAGTCACACGCCCAGTTAATTGTCTGTAGATTAATAATATATTCCAATATAATAACAATTCAAAATATAAACAAAGAGATTGCTAGGATATGATGAATCAAATATCTGCTGTTTGGATAGGTATTACGTGTTATATATATATATATATATATATATATATATATATATATATATATATATATATATATATTGCAATGCTGTTCAAGATTTGCAAAGATTCATCATTCAGCGCGTGCTGTAATGTGCATGTAACACAGAGTGAGACTCATCTAAAAATTAAAACTCATTCAAGATATTGTCTAAGATAAATAAATAACTTTGTTATATCACTAAAACTTTTATTTCGTAACTGCAGTTTTAACCTGGAAGGCCATCGTCAGACGAATACATACTTATTTATTTATCTTATCCAAAATGTATCACAAAGTTACGGCAAATCAAGTTAAATATTGTCTAAGAATGGCCGCTTTGAAGAGATTAAATACTGGTTGCAAGGTACAAGGATATACAGTAGGATCATATTTTAATTTATTATCGAAAGTTACTTGTCTGAAAATGTTTGGCGGAAAATAATTTCGATATTGTGGAAAAAGTTTATGTCGAACTCTGAAGGGTACATGTTATATATATATATATATATATATATATATATATATATATATATATATATATATATATATATATGAGCATTTCCATTACTTTTCTACAAATTTTTTTGCGTCAAAAAATTCCCAAGTTTAATATTTTCAGGATATTTAAAGCTCTTTTTTTCTCTTTTTTTGCTCTTTTTTTCTCAAAAATGAGCTTTTTTTCATCAATCTAGAAAAAAGTTATGATAATTTGAAAATAACCATTTTTCTTAAAAATAGCCGATTTTTGACATTTCATAATTATGTTTTTGAAACGAATTATTTATTAAAATTTTTTCAGGTAATTTAAAGCGATTTTAGGGAGTATTTTGCCTGCAAATATTAGCTTTTTTTCATCAACCTAGAAAAAAAGCTATGAATTTTTAAATATAAAATTTTTTTTCATAAAAGTTGCTAATTTTCGACAATTTGTAATTAAAACCGTCGTTCGTTCACTAAAATGAAATCTTATTCAGATAGACTCTCTATAAAACTTTAAAGAATGAAAAAGTAAGTTATTTAAAGTATGTACGTATTTTTGGGCCGTTTGACACAACGATGCAGAAAAATTGTTATCTTCAAATTATCATAACTTTTTTCTAGGTTGATGAAAAAAGCACATTTTTGCAAAAAAAAATTATTATTTAATTAGCTTTAATTATCTCTTGAAAATATTAAGCTTGGGAATTTTTTGACTCAAAATAATTTATAGAAAAGTAATCTAAATGCTCATATACCTATATGTACGTCAATACATTTTGAAACTAATGGTAAAAAAATATTTGTTTATGAAATACCAATGTATAATTTACACATACGCATAAAATTATTAAATATGTAAGTATATGAAATTTATTGAATGCATGGAATTACAAATTCACTTAATACAATTATTCTATATTTAGCAATACAACAGTTACTAGTTATTTGTAAAGTTTGTTATTCTAGATTTCTACGTAAATATAACGCACGCATATTTATTTTTGTCATGCATATATTTACATAATTTTTAATAATTATTATTTACTCACTTTGTAATAAATAAATAAAAAAACAAACTATAGTTTTAAGGTGTTATCTATTTAAGATTTTTCAAGATAATTCTACATTTTTACAAGCATATTTAGCATAATTATAATTGGTTTTATAATTTTCAGATTAATTGAATAAATAATACACTGAAAGAACATTATTTTAACACCAACATTTTTACTATTAATTTAAAATTAATCGTACTTGTACATACATACACAATCACACCATGTACCCAAAAGGGTGTGGCACAAACTTTTTTTATCATCCCGAAATCAGTAGTTTCCAAACATTCCTATCCAAACAAGCAACTTTTGCTTCATCTACATTCATAATTTTTCTCATACATGCTCTTTTATCTTTACTACTTGGAAACTTTCGCCCACGCAAGCCACCCTCTCAATCATACCACTTCAACTACTCATCGGACGTCCACGCAAACGTATACCATCAAAATAAAAAATAAAAAAAATTTAGTGTGTAAAATTGAGTTTTTTGTAATAGAAATAAGCTTTTTAATATAAATAAATAATAGTACATAACCATTTTTTTGCTATTATTGCTATTTAAAAAATATTTCTATTATAATAATTCAATTGTACAGTTCAAAAGTAATATTGATTCAGGATATGCATATTTTTATAGTATTATATTTAAAATTTAATTAAATATTAGTAAGTACCTACCTTCTGAATTATTTTGAATTTTATTTCTAACATACATTTAATAAAATGGATTTAATTGTATAAAATTGCATGTCACACGTTTTTAATATCACACATACTCGCGAATACACTTATGTAAATGAAAGAATCAGGAGAAATGCGAGATATAAATGAGATGAAATATTTCATCTCACGAAATATACAATAACTCGAGAATCGGTACACCCAAAAAGCGGTTAAGATAAATCAAGTTTCTATTATAATCTCATTATTGACTAAAACTTCTGGTAAAACTTAGTGGTAAAAAATAATAACCGATTAATTGGGTCAAATCTGAAATGGTACAGCCCTGTTGACGAAATTCGTAACTAGTATAGTGAATTTTGTGCCATTGGTTTGTAAATTTTGTGATTCATCGCAAAAACCTGTCTGCTATATTATATTATAGAGTGATTCACTCAGGTTGAAGGCACGTGTTTTTGTGCTGTGCGTACAGTGGCGTACACTGTAAAAAAAAAGATTTATTTAATACTATATAAACCGTCTACACTCTAAAACAAAATAATGGTATAATTACTCAACTGTTGTACTAATTTTATACATAATTGTTTAAAAATATATAATATCGGAACTATTACTAACATTATGTAATATTACTGTTTTTTAGTAAAGTCTATTTTAGTAAATTTACAGAACTTCAGTAGAGATGCTTTCAGGAATTTTCCATAAATAGCTAAAATTTGTTATTCATTTTTAAATTTTTTGCATTTCTAAATTTCCATAAGGGATGTATTTTGAAATGAATAAATTACACTTAAAGTATTTTATTAGTACCTATTATTATATAAAATATCTACTAAGTTTTATTATTTTGATGAATTATTACTAGATATTAATATGCAAGCTGTAATTTTACATAATTTAAGAAGTTATATCAACAATATGTAATTCTACAGTAAGAATTACAGAATTTTGAGGTAGATATACGGAATATTTATAGTAAAATGAAATTACAGATTTTTTATAGTAAAATTTCTCATATTTTTACGATATAATTCTGTAAACAGGTGGCATATTCATATCAAAACAGTTATGTTTTTAGTTACCATGACGACAGTAGTTGTTATTATAAAAAAATTTCTATTTCATAAATTTATTTAATACGATAACGATCGATTTTGTGATGGCCACAGTAGATTTTTTCAGTATAAACAGCGAAAAATTTCTTCCAGGTAACATCATATCGGTTGGACGTCAAGGTCACACACAGAATGCCTGCCGTCGCGACGCCACAGACGCCCATATGTGGAGGAGGTAAGTGAAATTCTTGGAACACTTACATACTCAAATCAATATTAATAACTCCAATTTTTGGGGATGCAATGAAATAAATAAAATGCAAATAAATTACAATTACTTACCAATTATTGTATAAAAAACTTATTTTTATAAAAACAAATATATATATCATTCGTATAATGTTAACGAACTTTTAATTCATTTAACAATCAAGAAATCATCATATTTGTACGTCTTTTTCTGTATATTACTAACTAAAAATTTAATTAAGAGATTATATATATATATATATATATATATATATATATATATATCCCAATTATTATGGAACAATGATTTTACTGAAGCGGTAATTCAGTTTCGCAAACAACAATAAATTAATTTTCAGAAATTGGAACATAAATTCAGAAGAGATGGTAAATTTTAATGAACATAAAATTGAGACGCGGAACAAATTAACAATTTCAAAAAAAAACAAATCAGAGAGAGAGAAAGATTTATTTAGTTATTTATTTGTTTAATTAAACAATTTAAGCCAAATTTTTTGATCTTATGCTTATTTACAGAAATTTATTATGTTTTATTTTAATTAGTATATTTTTAGCTAAATAAGTTATTCAATACTTTAATCTTTAATGTAAACATTAATGATTTATTTGTATTTATGTATGAGTTTTTTAATTAATTTTTAAGTTGCTTTCTGCATAAGTAGATCAATGTTATTAATAAAAAAATATCAAAATTTTAAAGTAAAATTAGCGTTTATTTTTTAAATATTATTTATTAATTTAAATGATAGTTTAGTTAAAAATATATGTGAAAACTCATATTTATCACATAAATATTTAGACAGGTTGATATAGGGCAATAACATGGGATATCGATAATATGCATAATACTTCCTTCTGAAGTAAAATTCGGAGAAATACTTAGAATACTTTCCGATAGGGAATAAAAAGTTCTATAATTTGGTTTTAGTTTTAATTTGCTAGCATGTGCCGTTTGGGCGCTAGAATTTTTTTTAGAATTTTTAATAATTTTTCCTGCTAAATCAGTATGAGTTAGAGAAAAAAGTTACTTAGCTATTATGTAGTTAATTTTTTTCTCTATTTTGCTGAATTTTTCAGACTTTTTTGAGCAAATTTTGAAAAAGTTATATTTTGTATTTTTTCAAAATTTGCTTAAAAAAATCTGAAAAAATTCAGTAAAATATATATATATATATGTGTACACTTTTTGAAAGCATTTCTTGTGTGTAATTTGAGACGAGGTCAAGGACATACATGATAGAAAAAAAAAACTATCAAATGAGAGGAATCCTTGCTAGGATTTAATCTTGTAATACTATAATAAACCGAACAGTAGCATGTAAATATAGGATGATTATAATAGGATGAAAATGACAGACAGATATTCTGTAGTCTCTGTATAGATTATATAGAGAGAGAGCTCTGCTTGGGGTTTCCTCTGAGCACATAATAGGTTTCTTTTAAACATGCAGAATCACATTCAGTCTTAATTTATCTAGGTTACAGAAAAAGACCTATTTTATTAAAATAAAAATAAAGATTTAGATTCGACATACTAAAATGATCTACTGTGGCGAAATTTAAATAAAAATATTATTATAAAAATCCCAAAACCACACTTAAATTAAAATAAAGTTAAATATGTATTTCGGAAGCTAAACTTCCATCTTCAGTAGCAAATAAAATCTACAAAAATCTTACCTGTGATCCAAAGTACATAAACACTTAAGCACTTTGGATTACGGGTAAGATTTTTGTAGATTTTATTTGCTACTGAAGATGGAAGCTTAGCTTCCGAAATACGTATTTAGCTTTATTTTAATTTACAGTGTGGTTTTGGGATTTTTATAATATTATTTTTATCAGGAGATATATTTATAGGGGTAGGACTGGCCCACCGGGGCACTGGGTTTTTTCCTTTTCTGAACTCTTTATAAAAAAAATAAATAAAAATTAAGGATTGAGGAATAAATATAACGTGAAATATTTGTAGTAAATAATATTGACTTTTGGGCTTGTCACAGTTTCTAAGATGTCTTGTATATGTATGACAGATGTACCGTTATTTGAGCCTACGTGATCAAAATACGTTTCACGTGTAATATACGTTATTACAATGCAGGAAGGTAACCTTATCATACAGGATGGACATATGGAAATTTAATTATTTTTTTTTTTAATTTTTCTCTTATATAGTGTCCGGCAAATGGAATTTTATAAAGAAAAAAAAACTGTGAAGACACTGACTTAAATAAAATTTGGCTTCCATTAATTAAAAGTTTATAAATTTTTTATGATTTAGTTATTTGTATTTTGTTACCTAGTAACTTATTTCTATTTTTGGTTTATTTAATATACTCGTAAATTTTATTTATATCGTTTTTCTTGATAAAGACGGACGTTTAGTTCGTCGAAACGTCGATTATTAATAAATATTAATACAGAATTTAAACCTAAAATCATTTTATTTGAAAAAATTATTTGTAAAAAAGTCCGTGAATTTACATATTTTTTCATAGTAAAAATAATATAGTTTTCTTTCTAATGCAAATTTACCACATTTATTCTGTAAATTTCTTAAAACTATTTTGGAATATATATATAAATTAACAGCAGTTTCTACAACTACCAAATATTTTAAATGTAAAACGTATTTTCTTTTAAAAATAAATTTAAATAAATTTGGGTTGTTCCATTTAGATAAAATTTATTGAAATGTGTAAGCACACAAATGTGTATTTTTAAGTAAATACAAATTATTTTGGTTGAAATAAAAGCATTTTGAAATCGTTCATTTGAAAACATGTTTGTCGTATTCAAATTCACTTAAGTTTTATACAAGATTGTCCCCAATTTTATTAAATGAGTTTTTACAAGATTTTTGTTTAACTGAAACTTTGTTTTTGGTTTATTTGCCCGAAAATTTTGCAATTTTGATCACCAAATTGATTTTCTTTCAAACTTTGCATACATGTTTATCTCTGATGACAAAACAATGTTTTATGCAAAATAATCTATCAGGAATATTTTGAATTTTGTACAATATTGACAAATGTTTATATTATTTTGAAATGTATTTGTTTGACAGATGTCATTTTTGATATATATTCATTTTTAAATAAAAGTTATAACATCTAAAAAAAAATAACTGATTATACAATAATGATTATACTGTGTATCCCAAATTCTAATTATTTAATTAATTATTAAGTGATTAATTTAATTTGATTAAATGGGAGTTACTATTTTACATTTATATGGCCATCTCAGATTGCTTGCCAAAAAATTTACATAGTTCACAAAAATCTAAATTTGGTCATTTTCTTTACTTCTGAATAACTCTTCAAGTAAATATTTAATAGTGGCTTTAGCAAATATCTATTTTATCAACAGATTTTTGAGATATAATACAAATTTATGATTTTTTTTAAGTAGGACTTACAATATGTAGATGTTTATTTTTAAAAATCAGTAATTTTGCACTTTTTAATGATATATATATAAGACATGGTACATTTTAAATGTAAGATAAATTTTTAAAAAAAATATTTTTTTGTAAAAATCTAACATTTCTTGTTCTAAATATTGCCAATTTTTAACATATTAAAGCAATTTCAATGAACAAAAACAAAAGTGTTGTACTTTTTAGTACAGTTTTGATTAAAATCTTGTTATAAATTTTTTTAAATATAATTTTAACAAATTTAACTTTCAGATCTAGTATAATATATAGTAACATAATGCGTATTTCTTAATATAGTAATAAAAAAATAAAATTATTTCGATCGGAAGAAATTTTTGGCTTGTTAAAATTTTTGGTTCCGCTTTTTCAACATATGAAGTGAAGCATTATCTTGATGAAAGACCACATCAGAATTTTTAATAAAACACATTAAACACATTTATTTTCAAGAATTTTGATGAAATTTTTCAAATGCAATTACGCATTAATTATTATACAATATATATACTTACTTAATTCATATACAAAATAATCACTTACTTTTTCCTTATTTTATAATAATATTATTATTTAATTTTACTTGCTTGAGACAAATTTTGTAACATATTTTTTCGTTGAACTTCCATCTATGAAGTTTTTTTTATCATAAAATTGTAATAATTATTTAAAAAAAATTAATCTACCACGATTTTAAATTTAAAAAATATAAAATAATTTCTTTTAGTCCCATACAGATATTCCTGACCCCATACAGATTGTCCTGAAAAATTTGTGATTGTGAATTTTTAATAGCTATGACCAATATTTGCACAAGATTTTCATTTTAAATCTTACACAAGTATTGATCGTAGCTATTAAAAATTTACAATCACAAATTTTTCAGGACAATCTGTATGGGGTGTCAGGAATCTGTTTGGGAATCTGTAGGAATTATTTTATACTTTTTAATCCGTGTTAAAAACGTGATATATATTAACAATGTTTTTTATTTAAATTTTATTTTAATAAAAAAAAAAGTTCTTTATAACAGAGAGTAAATAAAATTTAATAACAAGAAAAATTAGTATCAATTGCGTTCTGATTGTGAATGCGAGTGAGATACAGTTGAGTGATGTTTTTAATTGGGGCGCTAATTACTTATTCAGATGGGGATCACTCAATTATAATGAGAACTCAGCAGGACTTATTATATTTGGGAAAGTTTCCTGTTTTGAAATTCATATTTTCTTATGGTATGTTTGCTTGTAACGCAAACCTATAATTTTTGCAGAATTATATCGCTTGTAATACATATATATATATATATATATATATATATATATATATATATATATATATATATATATATAGAAGTTACATGAAATTGTGATGTAAGCATGTAAGTTTGCAATAGATAAACAGATAATAAAAAAGCTGTGCTTCATTTAATTCGAATTGGATGACAAATTTTTAGATTTAATTAGAATTTTGATCTCAGACAGATTAGTAAAATGAAAGTTGTTATTATTTTAAATAAAATTAAAAAAAAATAAGTTTAAGTTCTGTTTTATTTTATGAATGTTATATTTAGTTATACAGGGTGTAACAGAATAACTATTCCTAACTTTCAGAAATGATAGAGGGCACATAAAGAAACATTTTTTATTAATAAACTAGTGTCCGGAAATTTTTTTTTCTTTTTTTTTCGGCAGTCGATTGTACATCGTTACAACTTGTGTATCGAAAATGGTGGTCGTAACTTCAAACAATTTTTATAAAGTTTAGAGCACTATTATTTCTAATAAAATGTTTCTTAACTTAACTACTCTTTGATGTTGTAATAATTAAGATTGTGTTTAACGATATCTAGTGTATCTTGACTCCGAGAAATTTCCGGACTCTAGTTTATTAATAAAAAATGTTTCTCTAAGTGCACTCTATCATTTCTGAAAATTAGAAATAGTTATTCTGTTACATTCTGTATAATGTTTCGTGAATGAAATTTTTTATAGGAAATGTAAAAAAAAAGTAAATTGTTTTACTGTTAAAATCTATCTAAAATTACATAAATTTAAGATATATTTTTTACAGTGTCAACTGCTGAAAATCATCTACTACTAGAAAAATTATCTAGATTATTTTCTTCTTCCTGTTTACAATTTCTTATACATATTTGTATTTTAGTAAATGTTTTTTGTTATCAAACTAACTGTAGTTCTATGTCTTATTTCTATGGTAATTTATGATTTTAATGTGTGTAGGTAGTTTCTTGTTTAGGTACTATTAAAATTGTAGATATTTCATACGTTTTAATAAATTAAAAACTATCGTAAATTAAAATGTTAGTCTAGTTATATATTTTTAATTAATGAATTTCTTACACGATAAACTTTCTTTCTTGAGTTTTTATTACTTCTCGGTTACAAACTAAATCATTTCGTTATTTTTTTAAATTTATGTTGATCGGCTCAGACGATAGGTTTTTTTTCTTCTCCAAAAATAAAGAAATTAAAAGTAAATATTCATTTTTTTCATTGTATACATTCACCAGAATTATATTATTTAAATATATATATATAACTAACTCTTTACTTATTTGCTTGTCTTCAGTCAAATTTTGTAAGTAATTTTTTTACCCACTTTGAACTTCTCTGATGACAATATAATATTTCATCCAAAAATATCTATCAAGAATATTTTTCATTTTATACATTGATAAGATATTAATGAAATACATATTATTGACTGAAATTTTCTATTTACTATATTGAAAGTAGAACAAATTATTTAAATTAAAAAAAAAAAAACGTGATGGTATACGTTTGCGTGGACGTCCGATGAATAGTTGGAGTGGTATGATTGAGAGGGTGGCTTCCGTGAGCGAAAGTTTCCAAGGAGTAGGAATAAAAGAGCATGTATGAGAATGGAATTATGAATGTGGATGAAGCGAAAGTTGCTTGTGCTGGATAGGAATATTTGGAGGCGACTGATTTCGGGATGATGAAAAGAGTTTGTGCCACACTCTTTTGGGTACGTGGCGTGATTGTGTATGTACGTATGTATGAAACCGAATTAATAAAAACGTGTTAAAATCTTGTCACTTATATCATTTATGTATTTAATATAATATAATTTAAAAAGCGAATAAAAACACGAGCAGAGAATTGAATTGTGGGAGGAACCAACATTGTAACGAAAGCTTTAATTATCGTTGTCGGCATTTAACATAGCACATTATAATTAATTATACAATAGATTTTAATTGTACATCATAAATATATTATAATATCAGTTATGAATAAAATTATATAAGGAAAAAAAATAACTATATACATTTCAGAAAAATGCATCATTACTTTAACTTATTGAATATTTGTGAGAGAGAAAGTTGCTAATTAGGTACCTATATATATATATATATATATATATATATATATATATATATATATATTATAATAATTTGGTTTCATTTAGAATAGATAATAACTTAAGACTTATGAGTTATTAATTTCAAAATAATAGGTATGGTATGTGCAAATGATACAAAAATTACGGTATTATCTTAAATTTTAATAATTTTTCTTACAAGGTATCTGCAATATTAGAAAGCTGCTGAAAGTAAATATTTGACATTTTCAATTGTATTATGCGCTGTTATTGCAAGACCCAACTATATTAACACTAGATTGATAAGAGAAGCAGTACAATGTAGAAATACAGAATATTTATAGTAAAATGAAATTACAGATTATATAATAGTAAAATTTTATTATTATTTTTCTGTATATTTTTTACAGTGTACCGGCTTAGTAAGACAGAGAGAGAGAGAGAGAGGGAGAAACCTTATCAGAAATTTGCATTTTTTTGCAGTATTAATAACACAAGTAGATAATAAACAATAAACAGTATGCGATAGATAATTTCAGTAGTCATGGATATTTAAGTTGACGATTAAGTTATCACTCAGATATCCGAAGTTGAAGTGCGAGAAACGGAAGTTTTAAACACGTATCAGTCACCTGTAATATTATCGAGAGATGTACCGTTATGTTTTTGTGCACAATAACTCCGTATTTTCAGCGTGTCTCTCTCTATTGAGTGATCAATTCCGCTATTTAAAAACTATATACGTATTTATTACAGGTGCGTCTATGTGTGTGGGTATGGACGCATAAAATTTACACGTGTATTTGTTATCTTACAGTCGCTATGCGTATCTTAGAATGCATCCGGTGGAATATATATATATATATACAGTATGTCTGTAAAAGTTGGCAACAAATAGGTAATTTTTTTATTATCGATTTTACGACAAAAGTCATTCTTTATAAAAAGTTATGTTTGTTGAATAAATAAGGTTACCATAAGAAAATCTAAGATTAAATGAACAGAATGTCCCTAAATTAAGATAACATGAAAAGAAAAGTACTATTTATTGCATTTTCAATAATTTTCCTGCCAAACCACTATGAGTTAGAAAAAAAGTTACTTGGCTATTATGTAGCTAATTTTTTTCTCTATTATACTGAATTTTTTCAGATTTTTTTGAGCAAATTTTGAAAAAAAGCTTTATTTTGTTTTTTGACATTTCAAAAATTTAAAAAAAACAATTTTTAATTTTTTTCTACATGATGCATCCTAGAACAATGATCTTCTAGAATAATTTTTGTTGACTTTTTTAATTGATTGAAATTTTGTATTTAAACTAAAAAAAAATGCAATAAATGGTATTTCTCTTTTCATGTTATCTTAATTTAGGGACAAATGTATATTTTATATTTTGAAAATTTATTTATACCTAATCTAATTTTTACTCCTTCAACTGAATAAGAAATTTTTAAATAATCAAAATGTTAGTTTAACACGTTACTAAAACCACTGCGCATCAGTTTCGCTAAATTTCGCGTGCAATTTGTATGAAAAAAATCAAACATTTTTTAATTTTAGAATTAACATAGTAAAAATTTTTCAGAAATCATTATATTAAAATAATAAAGCCGTAGACTGAAGTTTCGATATATTAAACGTACAAAATGAGGATTTGACACAAACTCTTTTCATTGAAGCAGAAATTTGTTTCCGCTGAAAATTATTTCTTATATGTTTTTTTTTTAGAACAATAAATGAATGAATATAAATAATTATAAATAAAGGTGAAACGCACTATAGATATTCGTGTGTTTGTGTGTGTTGGGCACGTGTCTTCTAAGTACAAGAGAGAAACATAAACATAACACAACATAACGCAGCATACCATATCATACACGCAACATTATTTATTTGTATTTATCAAGAAAACAAAAAGAACTACTGATCATATTTTTATATCATTATAATTATGTACATACCAAATTATGCCTTTTACCAAATTTTTTATTCTTCTTCTTTTAATTAGCGCGCGCCTACCAAATTCTTTCTATACTTTCTTATATCTATAGTAGTGGCTCCTAAGTTTTGCAACATATTCAAATATAAACTAAAGTTGTTTAAATTAAAATCTAAAACAAACCACATCATATTTGAATCAAGTTCTTTCGATACTAGATTATAAGCAGTATTAGAATTTATCTAGATATTTTATCTAGATAAAAAAAAAATAGCTGTATTAAAAAGTTTTCGTCAGCATAGAATTGCGTTCATAAACATCTATAAAAATTGTAGATGATTTTCATATAATTTTAAAATCAATATATCAAGTATTTATCATTAAATTCAGAATTATTGACTTAGAATTTTAATATATAAATATATGTTTTAATTGTAACAGTTATCCATTTCGTAATAATTTAATGAATTTGAGATTTAAGTAAATTTTTGGAACTTTTGCCATTTAATAGCATGTCAAAAATATGTTTTTATGTAAAACTAGCTGGCCCGGCAGACGTTGTCTTATTTTAATGTGAATATTAAATTTTTTATGAATTTTTCATGTTGAAAGAATTTTTTTTTGTTATAATTATTTTCAATTTATTTGGAATAATTTTCTTTCATACTTTTTAATATTTTTCCTGGGGGTTGCAGAAACATTCGCGGGAGTGTACTCAATAACTTCCATGGCGATCGGATGAATGGTGTAGTAATGCGTAAAGGACAAACAGACAGACAGACATACATTGATTTCTATATATAAAGATGAGAATTTAAATTTATATAAAACTTTACTCTATTTTTTTAAATAATAATAAAAAAAATTTATGATTTTTAATAATATATGCATGTATTTTAATAATAAAAAAAATACATTTTCTTTACAAATGCCAATTATATAATTATCTATTATTTAGAATAAACTTATGTTCTGATATCTATATTATCTCATCTAGATAATAAAAAATAACTGTATTTTTATCTAGATTATTTTTTGCTTTATCTGTTCCAAGACTTGTGACAAGAACAATTATAATTATTATTTACTGTAAAAATTAAATAAAATTTTAAGTTTATAAGAATATTCATTTTGTATATATATATATATATATATATATATATATATATATATATATATATATATATATATGTGTATTCTTTTATTGTAAAATTGCAGAATAGCTTTTTCGAGTGTAGGTGAAGAAAATTAATTTTTTAGATTGTAAAGATACGATCTAAAGCTAATAGTGATGGCCAAAAAAAATAAAATAAAAATGTACTCACCTGTAAAATATCTTAATTTCAAACACCTGTAACCTTGGCTTATCCCAATGGCAATAAATGTATCTTTTTCCCTCTGAAGTCATTCACAAATACCCAAATATTTCTGTACGTTACAGGTAAAGCAAAACAAAATTTAATGTATTGCTAGCGGAAAATTATAGTAAAAATCTTTTCAGAAAAAAATGAACCTTGTAAAATTATGTCCAATTCAGCCGCATGTTTTGAGAAATTTTCGTTCCAAAATTTTATGGTCTGTCCATCAATTTTATCCTCTGTGTAGAGAGTTTATTTTTGGGTTTACTTAGAAGATACGGGAAGCTGTAAACGATAGATACGGTTATTTATTTATGATGGTTTTCCCGTTTTCTAACACTTTAAGATGTAACCTTGAGAAAAAGGTAACATTAGTTTTTAGTTTTTAAACTTTGCCGAAGTTTGTGGAAATTTTTTGTTACAACATTGTATAAGCACATTTCACATAGAAAGAAGTTATATATATATATATATACATACACAATCACGCCATGTACCCAATAGTGTGTGGCACAAACTCTTTTCATCAACCCGAAATCAGTCGCCTTTAAACATTCCTATCCAAACAAGCAACTTTTGCTTTATCCACATTCATAATTTCACTCATACATGCTCTTTTATTCCTACTACTTGGAAACTTTCGCTCACGCAAGCCATCCTCTCAATCATACCACTCTAACTACTCATCGGACGTCCACGCAAACGTATACCATCAAAATTATTCAAATAAATCTTTTTAACTAAACGTTCATTAGACATTCGCTCAATATGTGAGAACCATCTTAACTAACTCTAACACAGCAATTTTTGCTACAACATTTTTTTTTTAATTTTACACTCATCATACACTAATCTATTTCGTACATAATGCAATTATACTTCATCTACGTCTATAAATTAGTTGATTGTTGTTTAGATGAAAATTGTTGATTTTATAATCAAAATTAGGTAAATAGCCGAATAATGCGACACAAGAAACTAAATCTAATTACATTGTTTAGCGAAATGTTTTATCCAATAAGGCTGAGAAATCATATATTTATTTTGCGATAAAACAATTAAAATATTAGAACTATTATCTAAAGATTAACTTAGAAATTTTCTATGAAAAAAAATCTTTTCTAGAAATGTTAGTAATCACAAATAAATAGAATCTATAATTTTCCTATCATAAAACTAAACTACACGGTCATCATATTTTTTCTGAATATTATATTATTTATTCAAATCGTGTTACCCATGGATTAACACGATACTGATGTACGTAACATTCGGACTTAGTCATATTTAAAATCAACAACTCGACATAATATCAAGTTTTTCATTTTATCTTAAGTGATTACTAGATTTTTCTTTGACTATAAGGGGTTTTGATAGAAGCAATTTTTTTTATAAAGAATAAGTTTTTCTCATAAAACTCATATTAAATTTTTTGTCTTATAGGAAACCTCATCACTTTACACACTGTATATTTATAAAATATTTTAGGTAAAAATTCCCCATATATTATTGGTTTTTATTTAAAAGCTTTTTTTATTATAAAAACTCAATATTACAGATTAAAAGTATGTTTACTGTTAAATTAATAGTAAAAATGTTGATTTCAAAGTCATATTATACTGTAAAAAAATGGAAAAATTTATTTTAAAGTGAAAAATAAAAGCACTTTTTCATAAACAAAAGAGATGGGATAGGTCTTTGTTTTTGTGCATGCATCAATTTTGAATATTTTGTTCAGAGATTGTACATATATATCCATAATATTCATGAAACAGACGATATCAGACGCAGAAGCCGAATACGTGATTACAATACAGCATTAAAATAACTAACAAAATAGAAAATAAATTGTAATGTTTAGTGATGCAGGAATGAAGCAAGCAAGCAAGCAAGCATCTTTCGTTTTACAGAATCAATATGTCTTACACGCATCTTGCAACAGAGTTGATAGACCTTTTGAAAGTGATTTAAATCAGTTGAACAGTTCAGTATTTGATGTAAAAGTTATTGTGCTATATGCTTCTTGATTCAGTTGGTTAATTGTCCCATGATTTATTTCTTTTCTATGTGTATATGTAAATATATTTTTATTATATATAAATGATGCTTTTAAAAAAAAAAAAAAAACTGCATTTTATTTCATATAAATAATCGTCAGACCGGAGCAGAACTATCCTATCTTCATTTATTTTAAGTTACAGAGTGATTTAAAGTTTACTTTTTTCTGTTATGGTGTTTAATATGGAGAGTATTTTCACATAAATTGCCCCGGTCAATGTTGTACAATTAAATAGTTATAAAAACTAGAGCTACTTAGTTGTAATATAAATAATATAAAAATATTTGACCTATGAAAAAAACATATGATCTACCGAATAGTACCTATGAAAATAATAGTTTACCTATGTATTAAATAATTAATCTATGGTTTTCATTTTTGACCTGTAGAATTCATTATTGATCTATAGAAATATTTATCGATCTATGAAAATAATTATCGACTTATGGAAATAATCAAATACCTACTGATATAATTATCATCGATCTATAAAATTTGATCTATAAAATTAAGAAAGTGGCTATTTATACATACGATATGTATACGCAATTGGCTATTTATACATACAGTATTATTACGTAATTGGCTATTTAGGGTAGGTTAGGTTAGTAGGTTGGTTTAGATTTTTTTTTTTACTATAGATCATTTTTTAATTATTAATAGATAAATGATTGATTTTTCTATAGGTAAAAATATAAAATTTCATAGGTAATATTTGAATTAATAATAGATCATAAAATTAGCATCCATATAAATATATGTCTTTCACTGCAATGTCAAAAATTTTACTTTAAAATTGACATTTTTACTATTAATTAAAAAGTAAACACACTTTTGATCTGTAATATTAAGTTTTTATAATAAAAATAAATTATAGTAAGTTATAGAAGAGAACTATTTTGAAAGTTTTGTATGAAATTATTTACTATTTGATTTAGAAATACAGTGTTTTCTGGACACATTATTATTAATAATTTCTATTACTTTGTAAATAAAACAATTTTGTAATTGTTTTATTAAATACAGCTTAAATTGTGATATTTACAAAGTAATTGTTTGTTTTTATTCAAATTAGCATCAATTAGCAAAACTTCAATTTTTGAAGCAAACTATATCGGTTTACCGACAAAGAAACAAGACATATATCGGTTTGCGACATACGACAACGTAACGTGAATGTAACGCCATCCGTTTGTGAAAAAAAACCAGCTTCCTGGACCAGTGATCCATGGCATAACGAACCAATGTCTATAATCACAAAAATGATATCATTTCTTCGGCACGCGCGCTCATCTAAAACTAATCATATGGTTCGCTATGAGACTTATCTCTATATTTAAAAATCTTCCTCGATAGTTTACGTGTGCAGTGCACGGAGACATATTTACCGTTTCAACATACTTCTCTGCCGCGCTTATACATTTGTTTTTATTATATTTTCTATATTTGCCTCGCTAAGTTATAATTTTCTTACTTTATATTTTATTTTAGTTTAGTTCTATGATCTACATTGTCATATAAGAGATATTATAGTCAATCTTGACTGATTTGAATAAATAATATAATATTCAGAAAAAAATATGATGACCGTGTAGTTTAGTTTTATGATGGGAAAATTATAGATTATTATTATTATTTATTTGTAATTACTAACATTTTTAGAAAAGATTTTTTTTCATAGAAAATTTCTAAATAAATCTTTAGATAATATTTCTAATATTTTAATTGTTTTATCGCAAGATAAATATATGATTTTTCAGCCTTATTGGATAAAACATTTCGCTAATAATAATAATAATTATATTTTGGTAAATTAATAATAATAATAATAATGAAAAAGTAAGTCTCTTGTATGACAAATATTTTTAACATTTTTCACACGATACTGATGTAATAACATAATACCAAATTTGAACAGTTTTGGGGATGTAAGGTGGGCCTATGCTGCAACTTTCCACGTGCTAAATTTTTATCGAGTCCAACCCTGCACGGCAGGTACATAGATCACGTCCGTAAACGTAAGAAGCCATCAAATAATAGTATACAACACATTTCCTGATGTCCGTTGACCCCTCCTCAATACGCAGATGGAAAGGATGTTAAAGAAACCTTTAAATTCATTTTAAAGACAAAACATTTTTAATCTTAGTTTAGCTACATTTGCGTCAATTGTATTTTGAATTGGGCATATACAAATATTAAAAAAATAATGTAATTTAATATGGGTTAATATCGGGTACGAAATGAAATAGATTAGTGTATGATGAGTGTGAAATTGAAAAAAAGTTGTAGCAAAAGTTGATGTTAGTCAGTTAAGATGGTTCGGACATGTTGAGCGAATGTCTAATGAACGTTTGCTGTTAAAAAGATTTATTTGAATGATTTTGATGGTATACGTTTGCGATGTTTGGAGGCGACTGATTTCGGGATGATAAAAAGAGTTTGTGCCACACCCTTTTGGGTACATGGCGTGATTGTGTATGTATGTATGTTTTAATTATATATTTAATAATAATATAACATATGTTGACGTAACAATTTCTTGTATACATGATTTTTATTTATTGATAATTAGAAAAAATGCAAATTACATCTAATTATTAAAATATTTTCTTTTAAACTACAGATTATTAAAATCCACAAAAAAATTTAAAAATGTTTCAACATGTATTGAACCGAAATAAGCCGACATTTTATTTTTTCGGTTCAATTCTTGTGTTTGTTCCAGCAAAAATTTTCGGATTTCGGTTCAGTTCGGGTTCGAAGCCCTGATTTATAATATTTATATTATATATATATATATATATATATATATATATATATATATATATATATATATATATATATATATATCGTAAAAACGTACTCTATTAATAAACTTAACTTAGGCTAGTTGAGGAGTACAGAGAATGGAGAAAAGAGAAAAACACAGATACACTTTTAAGTGAAATAGCAAAGATAGATGACCCATAGGCAATAGCATAATATATACATATAAAAAGACAATTTCCTGATGTCAAGTATGCAATACACGTAACATCATAACAGTAAATGAATTGTACACTTTAGACTCCCTCCCCCGCAAACATACATACAAGACGGGCGCAGACAATACGTATTTCTCTCTGGCCAAGAATGTACATCTTTTTATAAACCTAACACAAGTTGCATATTAAACATCAATTCCATTATTTCGTATCAATCTTAAATGTTTACTTGGAAATTTCTCTTCAGGAAAAATTGCTCAGAGGTTTTTTTTATACAATGGAATCAATGTTGGCGCTGATAATGAATTTAGCAATGTTTAGCATCAGGGTTGGCCTGATTTTAATCATTTGATTTTTTTTAAAATAATAATTTTTTTTTACTTCTATTTCTTATCGTTTATGTGATAATGTCAAAGTGGTCTATATATGGGTTTACCCATATACTTCTAATCTTGTATTTTAGCTAGTCGAAAAACTAGCTTATAAAATCAAATCACATTCGACTAGCGCCATTCTCGCTTTGCGAGAATATTATTTATCCATAATTTTATATGTTTTTTAAATGTAATATTATGTTAATTATTATAGCAAAATTACAAAATGTTAATTATTACTGGTAAAACCTATGTAAAATTAGATAAATTTAAGTTTTTCTTTCGAGTGTATGTAAAACATGAAAGTATGTATGTCCACGTCTGATGCCCCCAGACAAATATCATACTTTAGCATCGCTAAAGTCAATGTTCTACTTTTCCATATTCAAGAACTACCAATATGTTGAAGAAACACCCGCGCTGCGCTGTTCACTAATTAAGTATGCACCGCCATATTCATTTACAGTACGGAAAAGAATTAAACCGCGCGCGATGAACAAATATCATCGTCAATCCGTTTGTCCGTCTGTGTGTGTGTGTGTGTGTTTCACGTCCAGCCCCGAATGTGGGGACACAGAAGCAAACCTCAACTCAACAACTCAACTCGTATGTCAATGGCTGTGTGTGCTCATTTTCTCTATATAGAAAGAAAGAAAGAAAAAAACTAACGTAGATTTCTATTCTGATATTCAGTTAATACGCAACGGTAAATTTGCAGAGTTACGAATGAGGAATCAGAATATTTATCACATATTGATATAAGAAATACCTATACATATACATATAATCAGTGGCGCAGCCAGGATTTTGTCTTGGTGGGGGTTCCAGGATTTTATCTTGGAGAAGCAAAAAAAAAGCAAATACTAACCAGATTTCCACTTTATCTTACATGTATCAAATAATTAATAGTTTAAAATAATGAATGTTGGCTCAATATTTTGGAGTAAATAATTGTAGCGTTAGAAGTGACTGCTGAATATATGACTAAATGAATAAAAATTGTACTAATTCTTAGATTAGATTTTTTTAGATTCGAAAAAAATATATACCCCCTTAATACGTTAATTTCGTACCCGATATAATACTTGTTACATAAATAACTATAATTTTTATGTATATGTAAAATAAAAAAATATATTATATCTTAGAACAGTAGTGTTCTGATAAACGAAAAAATTCTGTGTTTTACCATCTTATATACATAAATCAATGTTGTAAACTGTAAAAATAAATTAGTCATTCCACGTTTTATTCACATCAACAAACAGATTGAAGACAGAAAGCTGAAGACAGAAAGTCAGCAGCCATACAGGTCATCTGGTGATAATTCCATTCCAGAAACCAACTATAGGTATACAGGATGTTTTTCAAAAATACCAAGCCAAACCAACATTTACTGGATAATTTGCTCCAGGGATCTGTTATAGGATACGACATACGTTTTCAAAATTATATTTCACTAACTCTTCTGCGCTTGCGCACAATAGCCTTGTGACATCAGTAATGTCCTTACAAAAATTGTTTATACCAATTACATAAAACAATTATGAAAAATTTTAATGACAGTTTCTGTTATTATTTTATATACAGTGTGTAGAAAGTGATGAGGTTTCCTATAGAGAAAAAAAATTTAATATGAGTTTTAAGAGAAAAACTTATTCTTTATAAAAAAATTTGCTTCTATCAAAACTTCTTATAGTCAAAGAAAAATTCAGTAATCACTAAAGATAAGATGAAAAACTTGTTATTATGTTGAGTTGTTGATTTTAAATATGACTAACAATAAGTCCGAATGTTACATCAGTATCAGTATCATGGATTACTTGTTAATAATAATAATAATTATATTTTAGCAAATTATTAATAATAATAATCATAATAATTAAAAAGTAAGTTTCTTGTATGACAAATATTTTTAACATTTTTCACACGATACTGATGTAACATTCGGACTTAGTCTAATTTAAAATCAACAACTCGACATAATATCAAGTTTCTGATCTTATCTTAAGTGATTACTGGATTTTTCTTTGACTATTAGGGGTTTCGATAGAAGCAAAATTTTTTATAAAGAATAAGTTTTTGTCCTAAAACTCATATTAAATTTTTTTTCCTTATAGGAAACCTCATCACTTTACACACTGTATATATTTGAGAAAAAATAATTTTACATACAACTTCAATCACGCTCAACATCTGAATATTATTCTAAAAAAAAAGTATAATAGACTTTTAGACACATAGACAAACAGTACATAAAAAATTACATCGAAAAATCTTAATAAATATTGTTCTGCAAATAACCCAAAGTGCGTCCTCTTAGCTCGTTTATCTTGAACACTGTGTATATATGTGAAACACGCCAGTAAATTTACATCTTTCCTACTCGTTCTGATTTATAATTTAATTCGAGAAATGTTCGGCATTTGCTTGTCCATCTAGTTGGGAAAGTCCTATAAATCCCAATACATGATCACTCACTGTATTCGCTCGAAGAAAGATATTAACTTCATACTGCATTCAAAATGTTTTCGTATGCAAGCAAAGAGAATAAACTTTACGCATCTAGAATAGTTATTTGCTCTCACCAAATCTAAAATGCATTTTATAGCATGCAGTTATATGTTTATAGAGATGCAATAAATACAAGTCATCTATATTTTTATTATTTTCGTTTCTCTTATTTGGCTTCTCTTCAGATACAAAGAAAAATAAACGATACATACATACACAATCACGCCATGTACCCAAAAGGGTGTGGCACAAACTCTTCTCATCATCCCGAAATCAGTCGCCTTTCAACATTCCTATCCAAACAAGCAAACTATTAAATTTCATTTAGAATCTAGATGTGTAAATTTTATATTTAATTATACACTCTAAAAACAAAAATTATATAATTTTACCTACAAATCATGAGACACTATGATGCCCAGTATTTCTATAATTACTCAACTGTTTTAATTTTATTTATAATTGTTTAAAAATACATAATATCAGAACTATTACAAACATTATGATGTAATATGATATTACCAACGGGATGCAAAGTATATAGATAGATATGTAATATTATATTATTTTTTTAGTAAAGTTTCGTTTACTAAAATTTACAGAATTTGCTGTCGGAAATTTTTCATAAATAGGTAAAATTTGTATGAATGAATTCCGCTGAAAATATTTTATTAGTATTATTACACAAAATATGTAATAAGTGTCATTATTTTGATGAATTATTACAGATATTAATATTCAAGCTGTAATTTTACATAATTTAAGAAGTTATATCAACAACATGTAATTTTACATTAAGTATATGTGATGTAATTTTCAGAAAGTAAGCAATTTTACATATTTATTACTTATTTTATATGTTTATTGCGAATTATGTTAAAAATAGCTGAGTTTCCTGGGAGAAATATAGAATATTTATAGTAAAATGTAATTACAGATGTTTTATAGTAAAATTTAGCATTATTTTTCTGTAATTTCTGTGTTGACGAAAAATTATAATTGCGAAATTTGTCGATAAACAAATATACAGAGAGTTGATAAATTAAATAAAATCTTTCTCGGCGAAAAAGACAAAAAAAAATCCGATCTACTATGGCCCTATTGTGTAGCTGAATTTAATCAATATGTCTGATAGATATTTGTGTCGCAATATATAGAACCTCGCGGCCTACGTTATACGATGCTTATAGCTCTTCAATACAGACGCAAAGAGAGAAAGAGAGAGAGAGAGAGATTGCTTGTTACTCAAAAACGTGAAAGAATTCTCTATGATCATATAAACAAGTAGAAGTGTGTGTGTATGTGTGTGTGTATATGTGTGAGGTGCTAAGCTTATATATTTTTTTCTCTCTTTCTAAATTTAGTTGCATACTGTCAATTGTTCAAGTTTTTTTTATATATTTTTTCCTGATGATGATATACGTTCAATACATCGAAGCGTCTAATTTTTAATATACTTAAAATTAAATATAACTTTTGTATTTTCAATATTAGGTATATATTACATATTAGGGTGGTTCTTATTTTGGCAAAGTCGGAGATTTGTTGCTCCCACCCGCCAAAATTACTCCAACTAAATAAAAAAAAAAATATCCATACACTTCCCAGACCTGTCAGATGATATTAACCCGTGCCTGTTGAAGGCTCAAAATTTGCATTTAGCTTAAATGGGGAAATCGCCTTTTTAGACATTTTGAGAAATAACTTTTATTCTATTTACTTTAAAAATATTTCGAAATAATCACCAAAAAGCTAATGAAATATGCTTTTTAGTAGTTCAAAATTCATGACATTGCGATGATTATTAACGGAGTGGTGTGAATTTGGAAAAATATTATTTCTGACTCAGAAAAAAGCTATAATGGCTGGCTACAACACCATTAAATTTTTGATTATTAACTATCTCTCAGCCATAATACTCTTATATTATATATATATATATATATATATATATATATATATATATATATATATATACAGATAAACGCCGCTTAATCGCTTAATGTAATCAGATTAGAATTAAAAACGTAATATTATATACATATAAAAAATGCTTGTTTAACAGTATAGGATATTATTAAGCACAGAAAATTTCCCATGTTAATTTACCAAGATAAAAAATAAAATTCTAGCGAAATTCAAGAACATATAGACACATATATATAATATTCAAATAATTATAGAATTATCAATATATGATCATTGAATTGAAATAAAACAAAACATAGTAGAAAACAATTGAAAAACGGGTAAATCCGAATGTCATTTTGTGGTCACAATCACAGCTGAAATGAAAAACAAAAAACAATCTCGCATCGAAACATCGTAGTGTCTACACTGTAAAAAATTTATATAACTTTGCAAAATATTTATGAAAAATTACATTACATAAATTTAAGATATATTTTTTACAGTGTTTATATATCACCATGTAAAGACTTATTTACACCTCGAACTGCTATTATACATATTAATAGTTCACTCTATGATGGAAATATTGTCCGAAAATTTTAACATCGAACAAAATTATTCATGAAATATAATAATATTGAATGACTGAGTAACTTTTGAGTAATTTTGAGCAAAAGTCTCAACTTTAGAATATTTTTACATAAATTTTTCACAGTGTATCCTTTACATATTGACTCATCTTAAATCAATCTCACATCTCACCTTGAACTCTTTCTCGCATTGGAATAATTTAATGAGAGGCTTGATCACAAAATGAACTCAAATTAGCGCTGTGCGAGAGAAGAGAGAGAGAGACATCTGTACGTTTGGATTCGTCGAGAGAAAAAGAGAGAAAGAAGAGAGAGAGAGAGAGAAGTTGCATATATCGTACTCTCTGTGTGTGTGTGTGAAAGAGGAGAGAAGAAACATCTCTCCGCATCTGCGCTCGCGTGATTCGTCGAAAGAGGAGAGACCACACTCACTCCTCTAAGAGTATCACAAATTAGTTCACCCACACACGCATGCGCGCACGATTTTATTCGTCGGAAGTGAAAATGGAAGGAGTACATGGCATGGACCATTGGATGGGATGCTGGGTACGTCCCATCTATCCCCACCACCCCCAATGGGTGCTGGAGATGTTTGGAATCTAAATACACACGGTGGGATGTGTCCTGGTAGGACACATATATTGAATAGAATATAAGATATTTTAGTTTATAGCGAATAAATATCAATGATTAATTGAAAAATTAAATTAATCACTTTCAAATTTACTTAAATTAAGACATTTTGCTTGTGTTTTGGTATTTTGAGAGATTATTCTTAATAACTTGTTTATTAATACAATTATTATAAGATAGTGTATATATATTAAGATTTTTTTTACAATTACCTAATAATACAAAAATGTTAGATCTTAAGAAATTTAAATTAAAGTTAAGACAATTTATTTATGTTACATACTAATTAAAATCACTCTCAATATATTAATATAATTATGTAAAAATTTTATAAAAGTAATTTAGAATAACTTTGCTAAATAAAAGTACTTATTATTATTATTATCATTATCAACGTCACAATGAACTAATTTAAATTAGTTACAAATTGGAAAAAATTAATTGACTTCGCCAGGAATCGGACTCAGATCATTCGCGTCAAGTCCGAATCCCGGCAAAGTTAATACATTTTTTTAAAATTTGTAACTAATTTAGATTAGTTTATTGTGACGATCAAATCATTTAGAAATTTTAGATTAATTATTATGATTATTTTTTAAATTTTGATTTAAGTCTTTTAAAATATATACCTATACTTATATACACTGTAAAAAATTGATGTAAATTTACATATTCTATAAATAAATTTTTAGAGAAAAAAAATGTAATATTGCGTTTATTATCGGAGTAAAAATTACAAATTATTGTAATTTTTCGGTTAATGGTTATGTAAAATTACATAAATATATATTACATTTTTTACAGTATATATATATATATATATATATATATATATATATATATATATATATATATATATATATATATATATATTTAGTTGGTATTATGAAAAAAAATTTTAATGCGGGAATTTTAATTTTTTTTTACAGTAACTGACTTTTAACCTAACAGTGTAACAGCTTTTTAATTTTAAACGTATACAATCTTACAGAAACTTAATTTTTTTTTTAATTAAAATAATAATATATATGTGTGTGTGTGAGCATTTAAAAAGGTCGAGTATTTGTTTTTTTCGGAATTTTGCACTTTGCCCTCTTTTGTTAGTAAAAGATTAGAATAAAAAGAATTTTCGAGACAGAGATTTGAACAACGAACATTGATATATTCCATTAGCAAAAGAAAATGGACGACGAACAGAAAAGAAAAAGGGAAATAACAAGAATTAAAGAAGGAAAGACGCACTAATTAATATGAAAATCGGGGAAAAATTATTGCAAGAAATAACGGAAAAGCGAGAATATTTTTATTTACAAAATAAGACTATTTTCAAAATTTGCTCAAAAAATCTGAAAAAATTCAGTAAAATAGAGAAAAAAATTAGCTACATAATAGCTAAGTAACTTTTTTCTCTAGCTCATTCTTATTTGGCAGGAAAAATTATTGAAAATTCTAAAATGGTTTTTAGAATTTTCAATAATTTTTCCTGCTAAATATATTACATTAGGTGACATTCGATAACATTTTAAATAATACATATTATATTTATACATTTTATGAATCATCTTTATTAGAAAATTCATTTTTAAATTAAGATATTATTTATAACTTTAATTATATACAAGTTTTATTAATTTTTTGCCAACATGACTGCTCTCATCTACCGGTGAAAGGTAACACTGTTTTGCAATTAATGTTATGTCGGTAAAACAGGATCTAATAAAAATGGTTTTCTTTGCTAAAGTTTTAAATTAAATTATTATATATGTAATTTTAATTATATATATATATATATATACATACATATTTTAATTTTTATTTTAATAATTATATTTTTAATTTACTTTTTCTCTTCCAACTAATAAAACTGCTGCCATCTAACGTCGAAAGTCGAAACTATTATGAAACTAAATTATATTTATTTTTATTAAAGTTATTATTTTACATTGATTATTATAATTATATAAATATATACATATTTAATGTCATATTTCTCATTAAATAATTGCTTTTTTTTAATTTTTACTAATATCAATTCTAGTAACTGATTTGACAGTTGACAAGCATTCAAAGCATTCATAACCATTTACTGTTTCCAAACATCATTTTATTAAATATTTTTAGTTTTTCCGAAATAATTAATAATTATGTCATTCGATCATTCAACTCTAATCAATAAAATCGCTTCTAAGCTTGAAATTGGCGATCCGAATGTTCTTACGTAAGTTAGAAAATATAAATAATGAAATACACACTAGGTTTGTTAACCTATTTTTTTTTTTTGATGCAGAAAAGCTTGTACTTATTTACAAATATATCAAAGTAAATCACAAATAAGCATGAACGAAATGACAAAGATGATTATTTGCTTGGATATTGCTGCTGCACAATTAGGTGTTGATTTCAGTAAGGTAAGGTAAAACAGTTTTCTTAACCAAACAAATTTCTTAAATTTTGAAATATTTAGGCTAGTGCACTAAAATTCGCTGTACTCACGAAAGCACAATATCAGAAACATTATTTATACGTTAAAAACATTCTGCAAGTTGATGCTCAAAAATCAATTCGGGAAATCTGTGTACAGTTGAGTTGCGAGCCGGCTGGGCAAATGTCGGAAAAACTACTTAATTTATATAAAGAAAATGATCATTTAGATCGAGATTTTAACCATCCACAATACGGCGTTATGGCCGTATATATTGTTTGTCGGTAAATTGAATTTTATAATAATAATAATAATAAGAATTTTATTTAGCAAAGTTATTCCAAATTACCGAGGAGGAAACCACTTCTTTAGATTTTACAAATTGTTGAGAGTTTTCGTTGATTGTAACAGATTTTATACGAAATTTCCAGGATTTTACAAGATTTTATTATGATTTTAGGATTTTAGCTATGATTTTACTACGATTTTAAGGGATTTTAATAAATTTGTACACCAGTTTCTACAAATTGTTGAGATTGTTGTCATTCTTCCGTTAATTTTACGGATTATATACGAAATTTTCAGGACTTTTAGGATTTTACAGGATTTTTAAGAATATTTTTAATAGATTTTACCATGATTTTACTAGGATTTTAAGGGATTTTAATAAATTTGTACACCAGATTTGTACAAATTTCACGTATGATTATTGAGATTGTAGTCATTCTTTCGTTGATTTTACGGATTTTATACGAAATTTTCAGGATTTTTAGGAATTTTACTAGAGATTTTGCAAGATTTTAATAGATTTTACCATGATTTTAGGATTTTACGATGATTTTACTAGGATTTTAAGGGATTTTAATAAATTTGTACACTAGATTTTACAAATTGTTGATATTCTAGTCATTCTTCGTTGATTTTACAGATTTTACTCGAAATTACCAGGACTTTTAGGATTTTACAAGATTTTTAAGAATATTTTTAATAGATTTTACCATGATTTTAAGGGATTTGCGTATGATTGTTGAGATTGTAGTCAATTTTCCGTTAATTTTACGGATTTTATACGAAATTTCCAGGACTTTTAGGAATTTTACTAGAGAAATTTGAGCACCAGATTTTACACAAGTGGTTTTTCCCTCGCAAATTACTTTTACATATATATTATTATTATTAAAAACTTTGTTTGGAAAAATACTATTTTTTGATTTCTTTACTAGGTTAAATAATATATCAGTTAAAAAGTCGAGTTTTCTAGCATTAAGTACATTAAAGTCACAACAATGGCAAAAACTCGAACAGGAATTTCGAAAATTTGCCGAAAAACATAATTTTAAAATGATTTTGGGTAAAAAAACCGAGAAATCTGGAAACGATTTTATGAATATTATTGAGGAAACAACCAAAATGAGTATGTTTTTTTTTTTATTAATTTTTAACCCGAAAACCGATTTTCTTTAAATATGTACTTTATTAATGCTTAAGTTTTAAGTGCTTGAGCCCAAATATTCAGTATTAAGCATAAGTATTTATAAGTATATTAAAGTATTTTAAAAGTAAAAGAATCTCTCAGGAATATTTTCGAATATTGACAGATGTTATTGTCAAATTTGTAATTGTAATTGACATTTTTTGTTTTGTTTGTAAATACATACATGCACACAATCACTCCATGTACCCAAAACGGTGTGGCACAAACTCTTTGCATTATCGTTTAGAAGCAGTTTAGCAAAAATATTATAATAAACAAAACATATTTTATAAAAACCCGATTTTTATGTGACGATGTTTTCAATGAAAAATTAGTTTAGTTTTGAATACAAATTAGGCACTTAATTTATATATATTTATATAATAATTTTTACATACATACATACACAATCACGCCATGTACCCAAAAGGGTGTGGCACAAACTCTTTTCATCATTCCGAAATCAGTCAATAAAGAAAATGCAGATTTTTAGCCAAGTTTTGAAATAAATGATTATATAATTTATTTAAAATTATAAAGCATAGGTTAATTTAATTTAATAGTAAAATTCGTTTTGATCTACTAATCGTTTAACATCATCAGGCAAAAAAAAAAATTGTATAATTTATTTTATATTATAATGATTGTTTCCAGTTTCCATCGTATTAATAATTTTTATTTTACCCCAAAAATGTATTAAATTTTATTTTAGTTGAAGCCGACGATAAATCATCGAAAATCATTGAAAATGTGAAAAAAATTGAAAGTTACGAAGAATGGAGAAAACGAATTCTAGATGAAGCTTATTATCAAATTAGTTTATTATAAATAATTTTGTTGTTAACAATATTAATAATTATTATAACATATTTCTACTGTAATACTTATTTTTATAATAAATATTTTTAAAACAGTGTCTTTTTTTTATAAATTTGTAGTATATCGAAACGTCGAATTTTAATATCAATTAGAACAGAATTTTACTCTAAAATTTTATTGTTTTAATATATAAAAGATTTTGTACTGTGTTAGAAATCTTTTGTTTTATAAAATATCTAGTTTGAAATTTGTAAATATAGATTAATTTTGAGTTTTCCATTTTAATATAAATTTATAAGTTTTTTTTCTTGTGTTTATAAACATTTATTTCAACAACTGGAAAATAATAATAATAATATTTTTATTTCCATTTAAGGGAAAATTTTCGTTTGTAGCATCGATTTTTTAGGTGTCTTTCAACACATTTTTTTGAGAACTTTTACAATAATCTAGTAAACAACAATTATATTGTTGGAAAGTGTATTTATTGAAGTTTTCAGCAGTATTTTTTTTTTTCAAAATAGTTAAATTTTCACTTAAAAAATGGCGTCATAGTCAAAAATTTGCAGATAAAACTCGCGTTCTATATTTCTGAATCAAAATCAAATTAGATGTTATTACTTGTAACACAAGTAACTTTCGTTTGAACCTACAAAATTTATAATTTTCACATTTATTGTAAAAGTATCCAAAACAATTTTTTTGAAAAACATTTAAAAAAACTGGAAAACCCCCTTAAACCAATACAAATGGTATATCGATTTATTTTATTTGCTAAACAGAAATATCAAAATTTCTTTCTAAACATTAAAAGATACCAACTAACTGCATTTGGCTGTGCTCAAGTTAAATTATATTAAACATATGATAAAAGCAAGTAGAAAGATTTTTTCTATCATTATTTTCTCATTATCACACAATAAAGTAATTGGTTTTTACGAAAACATTGCCTAAATTACTCAATATTCTAAAGTATTTTACTCTTACTGAAATATAGAAAAGTCTTAACTAATTGTACTCTCTACATAAGCTGTATTATTTCACGAAGATAATTAAAGTGAATTTGAGTAAATTGTTGTATGCATACGTAGTTTTGTTTATAATTACATCATTTTGTTGATAATATTATTATTAACCTAATTGACATTTAAATGACACTACTTAATTTTTTGTTTTTTTTTTGTGTTAAGTGGGCAGAAATTTATTTACTCTTTATCTAATCTTGTTAATTTTATATCGAAAATTCAAAATACATTAGTTTTATCAACTGAACAATATAATTATGCATTTAGTATTTTTTTTTTAGATAATTTTTTACTAATCGTGTGTGATCAAAATTATACTTTAATTCAAAATATTTTCAAATACTATGTACTCGACTTATTGGAGTCATAGATAATATTATGTTTATAACAAATCAATAAGGCTCTCAAAATTTGCGAGGCCCCTAAACTACAAGCTTATTTAGCTTAGGTATAAATTCGGCTATAATAGTATCTTTAGGCAGACCACACACCAAAGAAACATGAAACATAAAATGTAAAACATGAAACATGTTGCATGAAATTGAACCTGTTCCCACTCAACTGTGTGCATGAAAATTAATAAATTTCTTGATATTTAAAGACGCGTAGCTTCTAAACCGAAAGTGCTATTAAAAAATAATGCAAATACAAGTTGTGAGAAATTTTATTGTCTATAATTTTATTTCTATACAATTTTTTGATAAAATGCATATTTAAGTTCAAATTGCACCTAAATATAGAAACATTTAAGTTTAACATTTTGATTTCTGTGTCCATTAAAATTAATAAATTTCTTGATATTTAAAAACACTTAGCTTCTAAACCGAAAGTTCTATTAAAAAGTGAAGTTTTAATTATTTAATTATTACAGTGTGTTTTGATAAATCTAATCAGATGATTAAGTTAATAAAATAATTATGTGTGTTTTGACAACTTAATCGTATAGTTAATAGTTAATAAATAATAGTTAATATAGAAATAAAATTATAGAGAATCATTTTTTAATAGAATTTCCGGTTTAGAAGCTATGCGTCTTTAAAAAACAAGAAATTTATTAACAATATAATAAATATATAATAAAACGAAATTTTAAATGTTAATTACGTTCCAGGTTAGTTCAAAAGATGGCACTACTTGGTTTTATTATTTCTCATGTGAATTTGATGAGAGTGAAATCGATAAAAGAACTCGACAAAAATGTGGATAGGTATCACTTCTCGCCCTTTTAGGCTGAGATGATCAGGCTGTGTGTTTTTACTCTAACTTTCTACCCTTTTCTACCCCCTCTACTTTATGTGAGCCTTTCTGCCAATAGGTTAGATTAGGAACACCTTAGTACTTCTACCCTTCTACTCCATGTGAGCCTCTTCAGCCACCTAGGTTAGGTTAAAACACTATAGCCGATAAAAATTTAACACAAAAAACAAAGTCTTGATTGGGGGTGTCTGAAGTTATAATGCAAAATGCATTATTTAAAGACGCGCAGCTTATAAACCGAAAGTGCTATTAAAAAATGATTCAAATAAAAGTTGTAGGAAATTTTATTGTCTATAATCTTATTTCTATAGAATTTTTTGATAAAATGCATATTTAAGCCGAAAAGCTCTAAAGCACTAAATATAGAAATATTTAAGTTTAACATCTTATCCAAACTGTTGTCGGTGTTCGAGTTTATTATGTGAATTGAAACCAATTAAATTTTTGTTTCTTCTGGTATAAAAAGTTTCATATTTCGTGTTTCATATTTTCAGATTCGTATTTTATATTTCATGTTTCACGTTTCTAGTTTATCTGAATTTTGACACAGAAATACAGAATGTTTATAGTAAAATAAAATTACCGATTTTTGATAGTAAAATTATACTATTATTTTATTTTTTAATGTCGTTTTATTTTAATATGATGAGTTCTGAAAGATTTTTTTTTTATCATGTTCAAAAAATAATATATAGTATTTTCAAATTTAATTCGATAACTTTTAAATAAAAGTTTGACAATCACTGTAGTGTAAAAAATAAAAATTGAATAGCGAAAAACAAGTGAACAAACTCGAAAAACAATTGACGAATTATCGGGGCAACAAATCTCGAAATATGATAGTAAATAATCGCTTTCTTTGACATAGGTCACACGTCATAACTATACGATTATGACATTATGACAACTGAATCAAAAATTCTCGCTTTCTTGTAAATAAAATATTTACCTCCCCCCAATTTATGATAACAAAATGGGGGTCAGTCAGGTTCGGATTATACATACAAAAGTACTTTTAACGTTTACTTACAATTACTTATTAAACAATTTTAATTACTTTGTTCGAATTTTATAACATTAGATATAATAAAATACACTTTTTGGTGGCAAGGAAAAATATTTTACATTTTTTATCGCAAAATAATATTATTTATCCTTATTTATACCAATTTTGTCGTGAATAATATCAATTCGGTTGTGCAAAAAGTTACCACTCTTTTTTCCTGTTGATTTAAATAATAGACTTTTAGTCTAATGTAAGTAACTGATATTTGATAGAATTCTGAACAGTTACAGAATATTTCAGCTTTTTCTATCCAACAAAAATTCTGTTTACATAAAAAATGAAAAAGGTTTTAGGTTGGAGTTCTGTTTTATTTTATTTTAAAATTCGACGTTTCAATATTCTAAACGTATATTATCAATCAGTGGCCGGATTTCGTAGCATAGCAAATTTTTTATAATTTATTACTTAAAAGAAGTCAGATTTTATTTAAATCAGTGTCTAGCAATTTTAGCAGCAGAATTGTTAAATGTTGATGTTTGTATAAATAAATTCTTTTATTTGTATTCGTATAGAAAATATGTATGGAACATAAGTATGATGCGTATAGATGCAAAACTCACTACCTATTCGACAAAAAGTGAAAAATGAGATTTTGCGCGATTTGGACGTAGAATTTTACAAGGAATACGATATTTAGGTTAGTTAGAAAAAAACTCAGTATTTAATATGAGAAACACTCTTTAAAGTTTAGTGTTGGATGCAAAACTCACTACTTGCGTTCATAGTTTAGATGCAAACAGTTACTTTGTATGAATTAATGATGTATAAAACCAATGATTCACGATTTTAAATAAGTATTGCTATCTAGTAACAAGATTTTATCATCAAAATACAATTACACTTAGCTATAACAGTTTTTTGCAAATGTCTCAGAACTTAAAATTTGCAAATAGTGAGTTTTGCATCTATACGACTCATATAATCATGCAAAAATATTTTTTTTTATTATTTTTTTGAACTCAACAGTTAAATTTTCTAATTTTTTTTTCAATATTATTTACATTTAAATCAAATTTAAAAAAATTGTCTTAAAAATTTGAAAAATATTAAAATTTCACCACACGGCTCAATGTCTAGCATACAATATTTTAGTCTAAGGAAATGAGATAAAAATAAACTAAACCCGGTCCTGTGCACGTTCTAAGCACAGATCAGGCGTCATCAAAACTTATTTCCACTTGCTATCGAATCCCATTTCGTATTATGGCTGAGTTCTGATCTCTGGACCTGAACACAGCCAATTCTTTTTTCACTCTATCAGACTTAAAGTTGGTGTTGGTGTGTTTTGGTTAGGTTTATAGTTCGTTGAAATTTTGCGCTTGCTCCGAAAAAATTACCTTTTTTTTCCTTTTTTTTTGGACGGACCTAGATTGGCTTAATTTCGACACGGAAAAATACAGGTACACATATTTTTTAATATATCTATAACAAACTATTATATTATTATAAAATAGCAAAGCTTTACGTTGTAGTTCTGATTAATTTTATAGTAAAACACGACGTTTCGATATGCGAAACGTATATCTTCATCATATACAAATGACATATGTAATAAACAAACAAGGTACCACTGACTTAAATAAAATTAAGCTTCATTTAAATAATAAATTATAAAAATTTTGTAATCTAGTTATCTAGTAACTTGTTTCTATGTTATGTTTGTTTATTATTTATGTAATTTTTGTTGAAAATTTACGTATGGCATATCGAAACGTCGTATTTTAATATAAAATTAAACTTTAACATAAATTTTTTTATACACGATATAAGCGATATTTCAAAAATTTCAGTTGTGTGTAGAGGAACCTGTTACTTTCGTAAAAACAAGCAAAAAATATTATTTCTGATGTTAAAAGATTAGAAAATGATCTACTGTGGCGAAATTTAAATAAAAATAATATTATAAAAAAATCCCAAAATCACACTTAAATTAAAATAAAGCTAAATACGCACGTATTTCGGAAGCTAAGCTTCCATCTTAAGTAGCAAATAAAATCTACAAAATTCTTGCCTGTGATCCAAAGTACATAAACACTTAAGCACTTGTCGAAGTGTGGTTTTGGGATTTTTTTATAATATTATTTTTATTTCTGATGTTGTTTCGATGTAAATTTATCGATTTTAGCCACGATTGGAATTTTTTTTTACGGTTAATCGATAATTAATATATTTAATTGAAATATCTATCATTTAATGAAATCTGAAATTTTATCATCTATAGTATAATTCGAATTAAAAGAAATAGCTATTTAATTTTTACTGGTGAATTTGTAAATATGTAACATATAGTAAAAAATCTGTTAGTACTCATTATATTAAAATAAAACTGCTTTAGGTTACATAGTTCTGTATTAATATTTATTTATAATCGACGGAAATATGATACAAATGACATTTACAGTAACTAAACAGAACATAGAAACAAGTTACGAAAAGATGATAAAATTTATAGATTTTATGAAAATCTATACATCTAGTTACTTGTATTTTGTGCACCTAGTAACTTGTTCCTATGTTCTGTTTGTTATTTATTGTAAATGACATTTGTATTATTTTTATTTATATTAATAATATTGTAACCTGAAACAGTTTTATTTATGTAAATGTAAATTAAATTTTATGTTCTTAAAAAAATTAATAATAATTGAATACGTGTGAGAACTGAGAATGCATGAAAGATATCTTTATATAAAGAGAGAAAAATATTTGAGATTAAAGTTGAAATGTCAAATTTCTGTGAAAGATAAATATTTCTTAAGAATTTTTTTTGAGTTAATCGACGATATAAAATGGAGGTGGGGCACTGATAACGTATGCATATCGCTAAATATTTTTATTTAAAAAACAAAAATCAAAATATGTAGATGTCACTGAAATTTTTGATATTTACTATGGAAAAATTTTCAACTATATATTTTTATCTCTCTGTTACGTAGTTTTAATTGCAAAATCTATTTTTTCGAGTAATTATTTGCAATTTATATGCAGAAAAACATATTAAGAAATTATTTATTTTTTGATATTTGCATTTTTTGTTCATCTAATTTTAGAAATTTTTCAAAAATTTATTAGGAATCAGTTTTTTCTTTTTTTTTTTTTCTCATTTTAACAGGAAATAATTCTTTTAATATATTCAATATTATTTTTTTATAAAAAAAAAATTATTGGATTTTGCATAAATTTGCTAAAATTTTATTATCTTTAGGACTTTAGGTACACTCTAAAAAAAAATTATGTAATTTTATCTACAAAACCATAAGACACTATGATGACCAGTATTTCTAGATAGAATTATACTCAACTGCTATAATTTGAACATAATTGTTTAAAAGATATGCATAATTACAAACATTATTGTAATATTATATATTACCAACGAGATGGAAAAGTACATTATAGTTTTTTAGTAAATTTACAGAACTTCAGTGAATTTGCTGTCAGGAATCTGCCATAAATAGATAAAATTTGTTTAGTTCTGTAATATTATTGTTGGTATAATAATAAACATTTCTGGATGTATTTTGAAATGAATTAAATATTTTATTAGTATTATTACACTTAAAATATGTACTAAGTTTCATTATTTTGATGAATTATTACAGGATATTAATATTCAAACTGTAATTTTACATAATTTAATAAGTTATACTATCAATACGTAATTCTACATTAAGTATGTGATGTAATTTGCAGAAAGTAAGCAATTTTACATACTTATTAGATCATTTTTACTTACTTTATGTGATTATTATGAATTATACAAAAATTATTGGATTTTGGAGTAGAAATACAAAATATTTATTATACTGATTTTTTATAGTAAAATTTTGCCACTCTTTTTCTGTAATTTCGCTATTATTTTTTCGTTGACAGTGTATTCTTTGATTGTATTAAAACTTAAAAGTGATAGATTTTTTTTTGTTCTTTGCTTGCTGAGAAAAAAAAACATACAAAAGTGATAAGAATTACAAGACAAACTATATACATATATGTTGTACAATAATTGTATGATGATATTTTGTAGGTTTAATGTAAAAATCAAAGATCATATTTGAATACTTTTAAAGAAAAGATTAAATTGTTCAATCTACGTTTATATAGGTTATTGAACTTTTATTGATTGTATTTGATACGTATAAGTAACGTTACACTTGAATTTTGAATGAAATTGCAAATTCATAAATTTTTTTGTCGAGTTTCAGCAAAAAATTTGTTACTGTATAATTAGTTTTTTGTTTCTCTACAAAAAATTTCACTACAATATTAATTATATATGTAGAGGTATTCGTAGAGATTTTTTTTTGTATCCGACAAGATGTGGCACAAACTCTTTCTACTATGACAAAATTAGTTTTTTCCAAATGAATGACAAAGATAAATTAAGATTATGAAAAACTAAAGAATTATAACATATTTTTTTTATTTAATTAATAATAAGCCATGTTATTTCAATGAAATCTAATGAAAAATAAAATTATGGTTAGATAAAAAATTATTGGTTAATATAATAATAAAAATATAATAATTCAGAAAAATATTAACCTTGATGCAATATTGAATATATATATATATATTATTAAATAGTTATAGAAATCAGTAACAGTAGTCCACCTTTGCATAATATAATGTCAATCGCGTTTTATTACTTTTCCGCAATTAATTTTAAGAAAATTCTTTACTTTCACATATTACATATACATATATATATTATATCAGTACCAAGGTTATAGAAAACCATAAATTTCAAATTTATCTACAGAGTGTCCCATGTGTCTGTGTTTCAAATGCAGTTTTTGTTATTTGTAAATATTTGCAATGAAATAGAAATTAGATTAGTGTATGATCGAAAATATTGTAGGAAAATTTGCTGTGTTAGTCAGTTAAGATAGTTTAGACCAGTGTTTTCTCAACAGGTGATCCGCAGGAAAATTTTAGTGATCCGCGCAAGATAACAAAACTTTTTAATAATTATTAAATAACTTTTTTAATTTCTATTGTTATTTTTTTATGCAGATTGTTTATTTTCTGTGATTTTCTACAACTGAAATAAATATATTTAGTATTACATTAAATATATTTGTTTTCTTGCAAAAAAATTAACCAGCAATTATTATTAGCGGTCAATGGTTCAGATATCTTAACTTTAAGCGAATGCGTTTAATATACGTTTGGTTAAAAAAAGATTTATATGAATGATTTTGGAAGGTATACGTTTGCAAGTGGACGTCCGAATGAGTAGTTGGAGATGGTATGATTGAGAGAGTGGCTTGTGTGAGCGAAATTTTTTAAGTAGCATGGCTATGAGAGAGGAATTATGAATGTGGATGAAGACTAAAGTATTAATAATATTCAAATTTATTTATATTCATTAAAAACTAGAGATGGTTTTTTTTTCAACGCAATTTTTGTTGCATACATTTTCAGCAACTTTCAATGCGACATCCTGTAGATATAATTCTATCTATAGTCTAATTAATTATTATTTATTAGTTATTTCCAATTTAAAATCATAAGCAAGTGTAATTTCCAATTTTATACCAGAATGTTCGAGCTAGTTCTAAGAAGGAAAAAAAAAGCCAGGAATTTGAAATACCGAATAAAATTCTAGATCAATCATGATATAGATAAATAACACAGCATAATTATTGTTATATAAATAAGAGAGAGAGAGAGAGAGAGAGAGAGAAGTTTTGTTTATAAACACGTTAGGTGTTTGTATATATATATTTATATGTACAAACACTATTTCCATAAAACAATCTATATGTATTGGGTATAGGCATTACATTATCTATATTTATGGTTGATCTAATGGTTTGTAATCAATTCAGCTGAACGGAACGGTACAATCAAGTCAGCTGATGCCAAGACAGGTTAAAAACAGCTGACTGTCTGCACGTAGTCTATGTTATTTTCCCGCCAATTTCTACCTGGTAGACCAGAGGTTCCCAATATTTTTTTCTTTTTCTGAAAAATTTACTAATAACATTAATTAATAACATATTTTGTTTTGTCTATAATTATTCTTTCGAAAATATGAAAATTAATATACTTATTTTATTTTCAGATTATCTACAACAAAAAATAGTTTTTCAAAATGACTGTTTTTTTTATACTTGCAAAAAGGTAAGATTTTTTTTTTAATTCTATTTTTTATTAATATAAATTAAGATTGTTTTTATAATAAATATTTTTAATTAACCTAACTATAAACCTATAAAAATATTAATTTTAAATTTTTTTTCTCACAATTGCCTAAATTATATGGAATTTGCATAAAATTTTCGTTATATTATGTTCTTATAAATAATAACTGATAACATAATTAAATTGAATTAGATGATTAAATTATTAAATGCAATTAGATGATATTTCCAATAACACGCCTTAGTTATTATTTCATCTACATACAAATTAGTTGAATAAAAATTATTATTTTAAAATCTGCAAAGTTAAAAGAAAATAAAGTTTAGATAAATAATTACTTTAGCTGAATATAGCACCAAATGTAATTAGAACTTCATCTAATATTGAAAATAATTTTAGGATATTAGATTCTGTTTTAATTATTTTATAAATAACCATTGAAATTATATAATTTTAACAAAATACAGGAATGCCAACTTTCCAAGAAAAAAACTATTCAAATTTTTAAAATTAAATTTTGGCTCTACGATTTGAATATATATATATATATATATATATATATATATATATTATGCTTGAAAGAATTAAACAATATAATTATTATACAATATTGTCAATTTATTGAAAATTTATTTTAATACGATTTAAAACGAATTTTTTAGGATTGAATCTTTTTCATGCATAATAATTATAATTAATACATTTAATAAATTTAATTAGCATTTATGTAACAATGTCAAAGTGGTCTATTATATGGGTTTACCCATATACTTCTACTAAATCTTGTTTAAATAAAACATTTAAAAAACATTAGATTCATACGCCTTTTCTGTATGCAACTCGCAAAACACACTTGTAATGTTGGTTGCGTAATATTTTCCTGTAATTTTGCAGGAATATTTTAACGTTTTTTAAATATTCATTGATAAAATATTTCAACAAATTACTACAAAAAAAGCAATTAATTTAATTTAATAACAGAAAAAAATATACTTTTGTTTAATATTAATAATTATATAAAATAAATAATATTTATATTTGTATTTTTTTTTCGATCAACCCTTTCGAGACGGAATAGATTTTTTTCTGAATAATAATAACCACTCTAGGAAATTCAACTTAAATTTATATTAATTTACATAGCTTTTAACAGTAAAATAACAACATTTTATTAATTTTACTGTGATAATTTTTGTATTATTATATTTTTTATAAAAAAAAATAATTTTAATTTGTGGTTTCATAGAAAGTCTTCTAAGCCTGAAAGGGTTTAAATGCATAAAAGTTACTTGTCTGGTTAGAAAATTGTTTAGCGGAAAATAATTTTTGTGATAGTAGATAGAGTTTGTGCCACACCCTTTTGGTGGGGAGGTACATGACGTGATTGTATAAATGTAATATGATTAAAATATGTAATAACATAAAACAAAATATTTTTAATGTAACTAAATACATATTATTGTTTATGCTTCAAACTATTTGCAATATCATATTATAAATTGATTTATTAAATGCAAAATAAACATATATATATTGATACTATTGTTAAATAAATTGTATTTAGTTTATTATTTATCGTCTGCAAAAATCTGTATCGTGTTATTTTTTCTTTTTTTTTTTGGAATTAAACTGGGCATGTTCTCGCATTATTAATTAATTAATTAGTTAATATTGCTTTGTTATCCAATTAGTTGAGCTATGTTTAAAGCTTCAAGTCTCTAGCTCAGTGGGGAAAGTTTGTTTAAAATCGATTGCAAAATTTTTACCCTAAGAGACAAACAAATAAAAGTTAATAAAAAACGTGTTAAAATGGGATATTCTTATAATAAATATACATATTTCATTTATATTGTATCTAAAAAAATAATAATTTTAGAGTTGATATTTCTAATTTTGGATAAAATGTACATCATCAGGAATATATATATATATATATATATATATATATATATATATATATATCTAAATAACCTAAATCTTTTTTATTTTAATATTTATATCGACTAGCTCTTCTAGTATTGAATGCTTCTAGAATAATCTCGAAGCGAGAACTTTCCTTACCTCTTCTAGATACAAAGAAATTATAATAAAATTACCCAGATCACGCCACGCGAACAGCTGACTTAAAGCCATTAAAGCAAAAAAAAAATACTATTTGGATTTTGAACCTCTCCAGATTTTTCGCGAATTTGAACAAAGAGCATTTTATTTTATAATTTTTCAATATATTTAATTGTAAAGAAATTATATAAGATATTCAGGTGGGGAAAATATTGAATGATCAAATAAATTGAAATTAGAATATATGAGATATTTGTAATAATATATGTACTTAACACCTGATATATGCAAATTAAAACCAAAAATAGTTTTGCACTAAATGTTACCAACCTTGAAAATTCAAAAATCTTTACATAACGACAAATATTATTTATAGTTCAGGTGTCAAATATATATATATATATAATACAATCTATACAAGAATTTATTAAAAGCAGATTTTTCATAGAATTTTGTCTCTTAAATATAATATAATTTATTTTGACTACTGATCTGTGTTGTAAAATTATCTTAAACTGCTATTTAGTTTTGAATGATATGATTTTAAATATTTTGTTAATTTCTAGTTTAAACTAGGTACTTATGTCATAATGCAGTTTCATGGTTCAAATTTGTGTTTAATTAAACAAAGAATAGAATTTTGTTCACCTAGTAATTTGTTTCTGAGACATACATTTCTAAATTTACATACGAGATGTATTTTCGAAATGAATGAATTACATTTATAATATTTTATTAGTATTATTACATAAAATATATACTAAGTCTCATTATTTTGATGAATTATTACCAGATACTAATATACAAGCTGTAATTTTACATAATTTAAAAAGTTCATATCAACAATATGTAATTCTACATTAAGTATATGTGATGCAATTTGCCGAAAGTAAGCAATTTTACATACTTATTAGGTCATTTATGTGATTTTTCTGTAATTTCGCTAAAATTTTTTTTTTTGCAGTGTATTGTTATAAAATATTTAATTGTCAAATATATTCATAACTTTAATTTTATGTGAAAATAAATTTCCATTAATTAAAAACTTTAAAAAAAAATATATTTTTACATATGTTCTCAAAATGTGTTTACAGTTCATTTATATGGTATTTATTTTTATCTGTTGGCCTTGAAAGAGAAAACTAACATTTTTATATACATATGGAGTATAAATTTATATGTTGCACTGAATATAAGGTATAAGGTCAAATATTTGATAGCAATTCCTTTATTATAAAGAAACCACTAATCAGTTTAGTAGTTTTGTTTTTATACTATACATGACAGCTGATAAAAACAGTATTACTAATAAAACATTCTTATATACCTATATGCAGAATTTCTTTGTTTATTATAAAAATATTCACACTCTAAATAAAATTATTTAATTCTATCTAAAAACCATGAGACACTATGATTAAGTAGAATTTTACTCAATTGCTTTAAATTTTGGATGAGGCATACGGTATGTATACACAATTGACTATTTATACATACTGGAAAAAAACCTAATCTAACCTAACCTAATCTACCCTAACCTACCCTAAATAGCCAATTGCATAAAAATACTGTATGTATAAATAGCCAATTGCGTATACTTTCTTAAATTTTATTCATAATTGTTTAAAAATACATAATATCAGAACTATTACAAACTTTATACGTAATATTAAAGTTTTTTTTTTTTTTAAAGTCTCTTTTAGTAAATTTACAGAACTTCAGTCGAGATTTTGATTAGTATTTTTTGTAGAATGTATTTTTAAATGAATGAATATTACACTTAAAATGTTTTATTAGTATTATTACATAAAATATATTCTAAGTTTCATTATTTGGATGAGTTATTACAGATATTAATATGCAAGCTGTAATTTTAGATAATTTAAGAAGTTATACCAACAATATACATATGTAATTCTACATTAAGTATATGTGATTTTACATACTTATTAGATATTAGGTCATTTATGTGATTATGTTAAAAATTACAGAATTTTGAGATAGAAATACAGGATATTTATAGTAAAATGAAATTACAGATTTTTTTTATAATAAAATTTTACTACTATTTTCTGTAATTTCGCTATTTTTTTACAGTGTATGTTACAAGTTAGTAACTTAAGATAGGTCTCAAGATATTTTTCGTTTATTTTTTAAATATCAAAAAAAGGAAGCAGTATTTGATATGATAATTTCTTTCTCAGACATTTAAAATAATAAATCTATTTTTTTTATTTAATCTTAAAAGATATTTTGCAATAATATTATTTTTCTTGCGATATGCAGTAGCGACCAAATATATATAGCGTATATTTATATGCCAAATATAAACAAATGACTGATAACTGGATTCCCTGGTTTTGCGATGAGAAATGTTTTTGTCGTTGCTATGGAAACGATATCCTTGGTTGCTATGTCAACTCGTATTATAAACAAAATAACATCAGATCTGATCAGAAAATTGACGCATATCATTTATAAACAATTGCAAAATAAAAAATATACTTTATCGCGTAGAATTTTGCACTACACTTTTACAATTCTGATAAAAAAACAATTTTATAAAAATATTTTATGGGTGTGGTTGGCTTTTGATAACATTTTAAAACAAAATATACATATATATTTCAAAAATATGAACTATGTCGATAAATAAATATACATAAATTGTTTTGAACTATTATTTGTACATATGTTATATCGTAGTACTTTTTTTTTAAAACCAATTTTTTTATTACATTTTTTGAAAGCTCATATAGTGTGTAGAATATTTGGCTAAATTTGTGTTTCCGAAATTAGAACTTTACATACTTATTAGGTCATTTTTATTTACTCAATGTGATTATTATGAATTATGTAAAAATTAGCAGAATTTTGAGGTAGAAATACAAAATATTTATAGTAAAATGTTACTATCATTTTTCTGTAATTTCGCTAATTTTTTTTTTTTACAGTGTAGGTATTTGTTTTATTATAAAATATTTATTTAATTTTACAAAGTCGTGTCAGGGCAGGTGTGTAGATAAAATATCTCAAACTTTAGACACTTTTTTCTGGAAACTATGACCCGTATTCTCACCTCATTTATAATAGTGATTTTTGTAATTTTGCTATAACAATTTATCTAATAATATTTTTTACAGCGTAGTACATAATTTTAAACTTGTACAAATTACAAAAGTATTAAAAACTATATATATATATATATATATATATATATATATATATATATATATATATATATATTTTAATTTATGAACTTGACTAAACAATATAGTTTTGATAGAAATCTAAATAATTATTTAAAAAGATATGAATCACTTAGATACTTAGAAATCTATAAATATATAAAAATATTTGATTATGATAAGATATATAGGTAATTTATCTTTTTCAATTATGTACCTATATAAAAAATCATGAATATATGTTTCAATTTTTATAATTTCATTTCATAATATTATACAAAATTAGTTTATATCATATGTATTATTTTTATTATAGAAATTATTAAAATCACTCAATTTTACATACATAGATACATACATACACAATCACGCTATGTATCCGAAAGGGTGTGGCACAAACTCAATTTCCATTATCCCGAAATCAGTCTCTGAACATTTCTATCCAGACAAGTAACTTTAGCTTCATCCACATTCATAATTCCTCTCTCATACATGCTCTTCTATTCCTACTACTGGTATTTTTAAAATGCATTATTATATAATTTTCTGGTAGAATATTTTCAAATATATAAAACAGTACGGCCAGATTTTTTTTTATAAAACAAATTCTACAAGATTTACAATATTGTGTTTGGCTATATCCTTTTTTCCGTAATTTTGTAATAATTTATAATAAATACGTGTAGATATAAAAAATATTAATCACCTTAATCTAAATATATATATATATATATATATATATATATATAAATATATATATATATACATGTTTATATTTTTGCGTACTATCAAAGAAATTGAAAATTAATTTCGCATTGTAATCGAATAAATTTAAAATAATTTTATCTTTAAATCAATTTCAATTATTGTTAACTGGATAGAACCAATTTTGGAAAGATATTTTATTGTTTAAAGTATAGAGATTTTTATCAGATTTGTAACATAAGCAATAGTAATTTATTTTTTAATTAAATTTAATTGAATACGTCTTATTAGAATTATTTTATTCCTATAGATAAAATAGTTTTTCCGTTTTATTAAGAACAACGCACTAATATTATAATAATAATCATATTATAAATAAACTCAGAACTTTAAACTAATAACAGATAAAACATCTGTGAGTAACAAGAAACATTTTTTTTTCCTAATCAAATATGATTTGCAGGAAAATCTAGTTTATTATATTAATCTTTTTATAAACAATTGAAAAAAGAAAAAGTTAGTTTAATATGCTTTTCCTTCTGAAATAATATCCGTTATTGTAATTTGATCTTTGACACTTCGATAAAAATTAAAAACACTTAAATTTTATCAAAGAATTTTCGATAAACAAAAAAGGTGTGTCCCGGTTTTAAAGATTATCTTATCACTTTTGTGTATTATCAAAAATAACCTTTGATATTTTGAAATTTGCCTGTTTTGATTTCTAATAATTTTCAGAGAATTTCCATAATATAATTTGGACTTTTGCTCTAATATAGATTTTTTTTTCAATAAGTTTCAATGCAAAATAAATCTTGTTGATTATTAATAAATATTAATACAGAACTTTAACCTAAAGCAGTTTTATTTTATTATAATGAGTTCTAATAGATTTTTTTGCTATGTTAAAAATTTGTACAATTTTTATAATATAGTTACTTGTATTTTATTAGCTAGCAACTTGTTTCTATGTTCTGTTTATTTACTGTAATCTTTTTTCGTGATGAAGACGTACGTTGAGTTTGTCGAAACGTCTATTATTAATAAATATTAATACAGAACTACAATCTAAAGCCCTTTATACATTGAAATACATTGAAAAAAGCGAATTACTTTATTGAATTGAATTTTCAATATAGATATTTTTTTCCAAATTGAATATCAAGAAAATTTATAAAAAGACTGCCAAATATTTATAATTTTGTAACTAAAAAATAATCTTAATTTAATTGACAATTTACAAGGAAAATATAAAATTATAACAAAAAAATTAGTAAAATTAATATGATTATATTGTAAATTTACACAGATAAATATAATCCCAGAAAAAAAATCCCGCATAAAAATTATATTTACTTTCTTATCATAAAGTAATAAAATCATTTATCTGTTAATAAAATAATAACAAAACTACAGGCAAAAATATTTCTATAAATTGATCGAAAAATAAATCCAAAATAATGTCAAAAATAATAAAATAAATAACACAAAATTACAATCTAAAGCCGTTTTATTTTAAACTAATAAATTATATATGCAAAGCTAATATTAGAATTTTGTTTATACACTGGAAAAAAAAATTACTTTATTGAATTGAGTTTTCAATTCAAATAGATATTTTTTTTTCCAGTTTATTTATTATAAAGGCTTCCAAATACACTGTGAAAAAATTTCTTTAAGTTTATTTGTGTTGTGAATGTAATATTACGCAAATTGTCACGATAAAATTAAAATTGTTCTTATTTTTGCTGTTAAAACTTTAATAATAATAATCATCTTTATTCCAATAGAATTTTTACAAAAATTATTGGTATCGTCAAATATTTACAAAATAGAAAAGTTGCAAAAAATTTACAAAAAAGTTTTGTAAAATTACATAAATTTATGATATATTTTTTACACGGTACTTATACTATAACTATAAATGATTTTTATTAAAAATAGTATTTCTATTATAGCAACCCAATTTTACTTTTGAATTAATAATAATTTTTTTTTGTTTATAAAAATTGCGATGTTAGTTTATATTATCTAATTTTATCAAAAATTTATGCGACATAAAATAGTAATTATTATTATTAATCTGTATTGTCTAATTATTTATAAATTTTATATAATATTTTTTGATAAAAATAAACAGAAAATATTATTCAATATATATTATATTTTTTTTTATATACCTACTTATAAATAATAATAAATATTTTTGTTTACATGTTATATTTTTATTTACTTAACAATTACATGTTTATACCAAAATTTGTTGACTATATTATTAAATAGTAGGAGTATTTATAAATATGAATTTTTATCTAAAACTATAAATATGTTACCAAAAAAATAATTGATGCTGAAAAATTTTACGAAAATCTACAAAGTAAATACATTTATACTTCTTACATAAGTAAATTTAACTAAAGTTTATGAAACTAAAGTTTATTTAAATCGATGATAATTTTCCAATAATATTACAGATCTATAAAAAGTATCTACAGTAGTAATATAAAAAAAAAATTCGGATAATATGCCTACTAGATCAAATATCGAATATGCATATTTCTAAAAGTTGAAGGACGTGAAAGAAAGAATTGTGTTCAAAGTTTATTTAGATATTTTTTTATATAAAGAAACAGTAATGCCAAGGCCTTAACTGCTTAACTGGGTTTGGCTTCATTTTACAAATTTTGTTTTTTACTCATAAGAAATAAAAAACAAAAACGAAAATAAACAACTTGTTTCCTGTATTTTGTATAGTTTATTAAAGTTTGTGACAAAAATTTGATATAAAAAATTTACTTAACAAATATTTTTATATATTTATCGATAAGTTTTAAGTGATTCATATCTTTTTTAATAATTATTTAGATTTTGATCAAAAGTATTGTTTTAGTCAAGTTCATAAATTAAAAAAAAAAAAACATATATAGTTTTTAGTACTTTTGTAATTTGTACAAGTTTAAAATTATAAAACTACACTGTAAAAAATATGTATGCAATTTTACATGTTCCATGAATTCATTTTTTTTTTTTTCATAAAAAATATTTTATTACAGTGTTATAGAAAATTTTCGAATTTAAAATTAACAGTAAAACATACATACATACACAATCACGCCATGCATTTAAAAGGATGTGGCACAAACTCTTTTCACTACGACAAAATTAGTTATCTCGATTAAATCTGAAAGTGTGGAAAATAGGAAACTTTAATATTCTTTCTTGATAAAATTCTGCCTATATTATCGAAAACATTTTTTACAAAAGACAAAAAAGCGTAAATTACATTTTCATGTTCTATAATTGTCGTTTGTATCATTTTTCCCTGATGAAAACGTACCTACGTTGAGTACATCGAAAGATCGATTATTAGTAAATATGAATACAGAACTTGAACCTAAAGCCGTTTCATTTTAATATAATGTAGTCTAAAAAATTTTTACTATGTTAATTTATTAGTTTATTATTGTTCAAATATTAGAGGCGTGTATAATCATCTAATAAATAAAACCAACATGTATAGAAAAAATAGGTCTACATATGTATATATATATATATATATATATATATATATATATATATATATATATATATATATAAAATATTTAGCGTGAATAATAAATAATTGATTTCTTTTGTAAATATGTTTGAATTTGTCAATACAATTTAAAATGTATGTTTATTGTTTACACTTTATACGGGCGCAAACTGAATTGATATAGAATTCTAGAAATAAAAGAAGTTTTTATTCTATTAAGAAACCAAGATTATTTATTTCTAAATACATTTTTTCTGAGTAAATAGGTTTTTCTTTTGTTTACTTATTCGAGAAGAAACTGTGTTGATCAGTTAGAATTTTAATTATATGTTTATGTTCACATTTGCAAGGAACTCAATTATATAAATAATATTATTAATAACAAATTTAACCAATATGTTTACTGTGTACCGAAAATGTTAAGCAGTAAATATTTACTTCCATATTCTTTCAATATTAGCACTAAAATTTGCACTGTTTTTTTTTTTTTAAACTAACTTTTTCACTATTAATTCAAAAGTAAAATTGGGCTTTTATAATCGAAATACATTTTTTTATAAAATAGTAAATTATAGTATAATGTGTCAGTTTTGCTTCTTTCTGAAAATTCTGAAATTTTGAGTCTTTATTTCTACCGAGATTTATGTGTAAGTGTTGATTGTACGTCAGTTTGGTTTTCATGACCAAAACATATCGTGTTTGTTATAATTTATAAGTTTAAAATGATAGTAAAAATTGCTTTAATATTGCACTTTTTTTTTTGGCAAAATAGCGCGCGATAAAATATATGTATTATAATTGCGTCAGCTAGCAACTTGCTACGAATATTACATCAGTTTTAAGCGCGAAACAGAAACCAATCAGAGCTCGGGAAAAGATCGAGCCTCCTTTTACCAGCAGCGTATGGTGACAAGATTGGAGGCACAACCTCTACGAAGGTCACACAAAAACAGCTGCACAGCTGCACATAGCTCTGGAAACAAGAGGCTCGAACTCAGCTGATTAGCTGACGTAACACGACGTCATATTGACTATATATCGAGCAGAGATATTTCTATCAAAAAGTAGGTTTCTTGCTATTTACCATTTAGTAATTTTTCTATTTCAAATTATGTTGTGATACGTAAGGAAATATATTTTTTATGAAAATTAACAGGACTTTGAACCGTTAGATTTTTCGTTCCTGCAAAACTAACGGGTTTTTTTCAATTTTTATTGTAACAAAACAAATTTTTTTCTGTTTTAGTACCATGAGTTTTGAAAACTTTTTACCATGCTAATTGTGTATTTATTTATGGCCCTAACGATTTTGATTAAATCTGGTAAATCTACGTTTTTGAATACGAGAAAGAGATTTAGCTAGATCTCGACTTTGGAAAAATTTATTTACCATAAAAAAAATTGCTGTTAAATTAAAATATTGTTAAATATATACTTCGTATAATAAATTCTTATTCTCATATAAAATTTATATGATTAATTTTCCTCATTAACTTGCGTGTATTTAGTAATAATTTTTTTACACCTGCAAAAATTTATAGCTATTCATTAACTATATATATTTATTTATAATAACGACAAATTAATTTGTTATTAAATTCTTTATATTAATTACATTTTCATAGAATTCATTTTTAACTACAAAATTTTAAAAAAACAAATTTAATATTATTATCGTAAACAGATATTTTACTGTGCTAGAAAGAAAAGTATTTTTAACAGTCGTAGAAAATGTATATAATATAAAAAATCGGTGTAAATTTACATTGATATTCAAGTAATTGTACTATATTTTTAATTATAATTTTATATATTATTAGTAAATTTAATTTAAACAATTTTTTTTGCAAATAAGACAATATTAAAATTGAAGAAGCTATACGTTTTAATTTTGTTTTATTTTGTATTAAAATTTGACATTTCGATATACTAAACGTATATCATCACCAACGTATATTTTAATATAAAATTAGACAGAATATAATATAATATAATGTAATGTGATCTGAAAGATTTTTTACTACATATGTTAAGGCATATATATATATATATATTATAAATCTTTATATGTTTAATAAATAATAATATTTAGCGAAAATTTAATTTACAACTGCAAATATATTTGAAAAACACAAATAATTACTTATAAATTAATTTAAAGAAAATAAAATCTTACTTTGAGCTTAAGTTAGCAACAGAATAATAAATAAAATAAAAATTAAATCTGTGTTTATAAAAGAAATTATTGACTATACTCGAAATAAAAATGCAAAATATGACGCAATTAATAATTTGTGTATACATATTATTGTTGTTTACACTTTGCCCCCCACTCGGGGCTTTGCCCCACCACTACCAAGGGGGGCAGAGCTCAAATATTGTTACCTATATATAGGAAACATTCGATACGGATTTGATACAGATACAAAATTTGCTCTAATACAGCACAATAATCGCGAACTATTAATTTTTTTTGAATTTTCAATTCAACAAAATATATCTTAAATTGATCTATGGTTATTATTCCATGTACCATAAAAGTTACACTTAAAATATCCAATTTTTAAGTTAATTATTAATTAATTGTGTTTTTTATCGATTTAATTTCCGATTGAGAAATTTATTAAGAACTCACGATGCCTGATATTGTTGAGAAGAAATCCAATGAGTAAGTTATAATACTATTTTAGAATTCTATTATTTACTGGAGAAAAAGACTTTAAAACTAATGTTTTTACTATATTAATTTAAAAGTAAACTGTAAAATTCGTTTTTTTTTTATAATAGAAATAAATTTCTTAATAATAAGTTATATAGTTTATAGTTTCAGAATAGTTATACTATAATTTACTATTATTAATTTTTATTTAGAAAAATATTTCTATTATAAAAGTGTGTTTGTATTGAATTAACAGTAAACACGTTTAATATAGAATAAAAAAAAAATGTTTGTCATTTTGAAATCAATAACTTTCAACTTTCAAAAAATAAATAAACTTTTTCAATTATTACATCAGCTTTAGTTTTATGGCTGAACTTTACATTCAAATATTGAGTCAATATTTGAAAATACAATCTAAAAAAGAATTTTTTTATAGTTACAGAAATTTAGTTATCGAAACAGATTTTTTTTTGTTCCAGTAACTAAATTTTAGTAACTATAACAATTTTTTTTAGAGTGTATTTTTTTTTAAATGTTTTTTTTGTGTTTAATAAATGACGCACAAATATTGTGATTAATAATGTCTTTAATTGCTCAAAACATTTGTTAAGTTAATCACATTGTCAACTTAGCCAATTAGCTTACAATCTAGCTATGTTAATTCATCGATTTAACACTCTGTTAAAATTTAACACTATGTTTAAACCGATTTTAAATACGTGTTTAACATTATTTTTTAATATCGTTGTTAAAATTGAACATTCCTTTACTATGTTACTAATTTTGTAATAAATAGTTTGAATAAAATTAAAAAAAAAAATACACATATTATTTTGAAATCAATAACTTTTAACTATCAAGAAATGAAAATATATTTTGTTTTTTCAATTTAATTGAAATTATTGTTGTAAATTAACGGTAAACTATTATATTATCAAATATTCAAATAGCAAAGTGCAAAATACTATTTAGTTTTATAAAGAGGAAAGTTATAATAAATTTTTTGTATTCGCGTTTTATTTGATAACAGAAAAAAACTGTACTGATAAAACAAAAACGATAATAGATAATGAAAATATTTTTATATCTATTTTACATAATTGATTTCAAATAAAATTCAATAGCTAAATTTAACCTATAACAAACTTGTTAGATACAAATCTTGTAATCTAATTTTTGAAACACTTTTAAAAACACTTTATTATTGGTAATTTTGTTATTCTAAAGTTGAGACTTTTCAATGACTGACTAACTTGTGAAATTTTGAGAAAAAGTCTCAACTTTAGAATATTATTATTATATTTTTATTTATTTTATACTTCGCTAGGTAAACAATTGTCAATAAATATCAAATTATTATCAACTTAAACTTAATATTAAATATTATTTTTATGATATACCTACTAACTCTGACCTAAAAAATTCTAAATATCATTTAATGAAACCGAATATAAATTTAAACTTGACTTAAATTTAATCTAGTGTTAGTTAAGACTAAACAGCTACAAAAAATAATTGTTTTTAAAAATTGGTTTTAAAATAATTCTTTTGTTATTATAGATATGCCGCCGAGGTAGGACGTTTCGCCAAACATCTATCGCATCCAAATGTCGGTTTATTCAATCATCTACGTGGCATAAGCGTAGTGCATGGCAATCTAAATGATCTATCGCCGAAAGTTCGGAGTTATATCGAAGATAATATCGCAATGTGTCAGCCGGAAAAGATACATATTTGCGATGGAAGTGAAAATGAAAATAATCACTTGCTTAATTTGTTGCAACAGCAAGGAACCATACAACCATTGCCCAAATATCAAAATTGGTAAGTTTTTATTTAGTTTTTTTTTTATATGAAAGTACATATTTTGTGTTAATATTAATGTCAAAAGATAAACTTTTGTTCTTTGGTCCTGAACCTGCGTTATGATTAATTATAATGTTATTAAATTCCCTATCAGGTTCGTTATTGTTTTTAACAATATTGTTAAAAACAATAACGAACCTGATAGGGAATTTAATAACATTATAATTAAACATATTTTGTGGTAAAAGAAACATGAAACATAAAACGTGAAACAAGAAAATTTATAAATTTTTTAATATTTAAAGACACGTAGTTTCTAAACCGGAAGTGATAGTAAAAAATGATGTAAATAAAAGTTGTGAGAAATTTTATTGTCTATAATTTTATTTCTATAGAATTTTTTGATAAAATGCAGATTTAAGTCCAAATTGCACCTAAATATAGAAACGCGTAGCTTCTAAACCGAAACTTCTATTAAAAATTGATGCAAATAAAAGTTGTAGGAAATTTTATTGTCTATAATTTTATTTCTATAGAATTTTTGGATAAAATGCACATTTAAGCCCCCAAATTGCACCTAAATATAAGAAACATTTAAGTTTTAACAATTTTATTTTAATCACAGTTGGTTGGCACGTACAAATCCCGCCGATGTAGCTCGAATGGAAAGTCGAACATTTATCTGCACCGACCATCGTGCCGAAACAATTCCATCAACGAAAGACGGTATCAAAGGCACGCTGGGCAATTGGATGTCACCACGTGACATGGACACGGCCGTGAAAGACCGCTTCAGCGGTACAATGCGTGGGCGTACCATGTACGTGGTGCCATTCTCAATGGGACCTATCGGTTCGCCTCTATCGAAAATCGGTGTTGAGCTAACTGATTCCGCCTACGTGGTATGCTCAATGCGTATTATGACACGTATGGGTCAAGCAGTGCTTGCACGACTCAGCAGTAATAATGCTGACTTTGTCAAGTGTTTACATTCGGTGGGTAAGCCAAAGATTGGCGCAGTCGAGACAGCAAGTTGGCCCTGTGATCCGGAACGTACGATCATTTTGCATAAACCGCAGACGAATGAGATTGTCTCGTACGGTAGTGGGTACGGTGGCAATTCGCTGTTGGGCAAGAAATGTTTTGCACTTCGTATTGGTTCAACGATTGCGAAACGTGAAGGTTGGCTAGCTGAGCATATGCTTATCCTGGGGATTACAAATCCAGAAGGGAAGAAACGCTACATTGCGGCTGCATTTCCTAGCGCTTGTGGTAAAACTAATCTAGCGATGATGACACCAACTTTACCTGGGTATAAAGTGGAATGCGTGGGTGATGATATTGCCTGGATGCGATTTGATCAACAAGGACAACTCAGAGCTATTAATCCGGAGAATGGATTCTTTGGAGTTGCACCCGGAACTTCGAGTAAAACGAATCCGAATGCAATGCGTACTGTGTTTCGTAATACGTTATTTACGAACGTAGCAGCTACTAGCGATGGAGGTGTATTTTGGGAAGGTATGGAAGATGAAGTTCCACAGGATGTTGAAATAACCGATTGGTTAGGTGCACCATGGAAGAAAGGTAGTAAATCTCCGGCTGCACATCCAAACTCGCGTTTCTGCTCACCGGCTGAACAATGTCCCATTATTGATCCCAACTGGGAAGCAAGCGAGGGAGTACCCATCGATGCGATATTATTTGGTGGTCGTAGACCCATTGGGGTACCATTAGTTTATCAAGCTACTAGTTGGGAACATGGAGTTTATATAGGTGCAGCGATGAAAAGTGAAGCTACCGCAGCGGCTGAACATCGCGGTAAAGTGATTATGCATGATCCATTCGCGATGCGTCCTTTCTTCGGTTACAATTTCGGTCATTATTTAGCGCATTGGTTGAGTATGCAGGATCGATCCTCAAATCTACCGAAAATCTTCCATGTCAATTGGTTCCGAAAGGATGAGAATGGCTTCTTATGGCCCGGTTTCGGGGAAAATTCTAGGGTTCTCGAATGGGTTTTACGGCGGATTGAGAATGAAGATTGTGCGATTGAAACACCGATTGGATATATACCGAAGAGAGATGCGCTCCGTACGGATGGGCTTCAAGATCCAATTGATTTTGATAAGTTGTTTGGTATGGATAAAGCATTCTGGCAGCAAGAAGTTGTCGAGATTGAGAAATATTTTAGCGAGCAAGTTGGATCTGATCTGCCGCAAGAGATTGTTAAACAATTGAATGCGCTTAAAAACAGGGTTAATATGATGTAAATTAAAATACTTTACTTTTATTTTAAGTTATTTTAATCGCTTTTAATGGAATTCCCTAAAAGAGTCAATAATTATTATTAACTGATTTTTTTTTAATTAATTTATTTGCAAAAACAGAAATAGAAACGGGGGCTTATTGCAGTGTATTTTATGTTTTTATGAATGTATTTTAATAAGAATTTTTCAATACGTATCAGTTTTAATTTAAATATAGTTTTGTAAATATTAATATTTGTTACAAATGTGTATTACGAGAGAATCTTATTGTATATTATGTATGATGTGATATATATATATATATATATATATATATATATATATATATATATATACAATATATATATTTTATAAAAATAAATTTATTTTAAGATTAATATAAATAAATAAATGTCTTCTTATTTATTACATACAAATAACTTTAAAAATGTTTACATGCATTTTAGGTTCCTATAGACAATCAGTTTAACATCGATGCATTGCGGGAATGTATAAGCTGAAGGTTTTTTTTAACGAAATTTGGATCAAGAAAGCGAGAAATGCAAAAATTTTGTCAAGAAAACAAGAAAAAAAACATTTTAACGAAATTGGATCAAGAAAACAAGCGTGTATATACACACTTATTTGGAATTTTTTTCAAAATAAGACTTTTTTCGAAAATTTGTTCAAAAAAAATCTGAAAAAATTCAGTTAAATAGAGAAATTAGCTACATAATAACTAAGTAACTTTTTTTCTTAACTCGTACTGATTTGACAGGAAAAATAATTAAAAAAATATAAATATTAATTCTTAATAATTTTTTCTGCCAAACCACTATAAGCTAGAGAAAAAAGTTACTTAGCTATTATGTAGCTAATTTTTTTCTCTATTTTACTAAATTTTTTCAAATTTTTTTGAGCAAATTTTAGGAAAAAAATTTTGTTTGAAAAAAAATTGCCAAGGGGAAATTTTCCAAAATTAATTTTTTTTCTACCAAACGATGCATCCTAAAATAATGGTTTTTTCACTGAATTATAGTACTCATTATTTCGCATTTTTCCATACTATGCCTATTTTCCTACACCTGATAGTTTTTGAGAAAAAAAATAAAAACCTAATCAATAGATCTATAAAATACGCTAACTTTGCCATTCGTATCCACAACTGCGAACTAAACCCCGCCCATTTCATAATGGCCGACCTAGTACCATTGATTATTGTGATTGCGAAAATAGTTTATATATGTATAGTAAAAAAGGTTCAAAATCGGTTCACACGTTTTATAATTATAAAATTTTTAAGGTAATATCAATATTGCGATCACAAAAATAGTTCTTATATATACTGTATATAAGGTTCAAAATCGGTCCATATGTTTTATATTTATTAAATTTTTAAATTATATTATTATATTTTATGATTTACAAATACATCGTGGAATATAATTACTGAAGGTAAACGTATATATAATAATTATTTAAATGATTAAATAATATGAATATTAATTATTAGGCCTAGTTAATTACAATTGGTAATACATTATAACTTAATAAGAATTTTGTGGTTGCAATCGTGAAACTAGGTTAATGATTATGTTCAATTCTACAGGTGTTTGACATTTGTACGGCGTTGAAATTGTATAATATTTAAAATAAACAATAATAGAATTGTTTAAATTTAAGTTAAAATCAAGTGAATTACGTTAAAAAAACCAATAAACATCAGTGGTATGTACTTAAATTTATTGTGACATTTAAATCGTAAACAGTTTATAACCTCATTTTGTCTATTAATATTTTTGAACCAATTATTTGTTATTATACAATGATTATAAAATGTCCTGAGTTCTGAAAGTGGATATAGAAACAGTGGGATAATTACATCGTTACTTAACTGGTTTAAGGTAAAGATTTGTTTTATGAAAACGCAGAGCTTTAAATCAGATTTTTTTAATCGAACACTTTCTGTCGAATGAATTTTGCTTCTATCTGAAAATTATGAAATTTGGACAAAACGTATTTTGAAAGCCTGCTTCTTAATTATTAATTTATGTAATGTTTCATAAACAAATTAATTCTTCTAATTTGTAAATAAATCTAAATGCATTTGTATAAAAAAACCTATACTGTAAACCCCGGCAGGGCCAATCGATTTTTCTTTAATTTAAAAATTGTCTAAGGTTTAATTAGATAAATAAATATAAAATTAATGGTGTTAAAATGCAAAAAATAAAAATAGTTAAAACATTTACACCAAAAGAATTTATAAATAAATAATATCAAAGCTACGCAAAATGATAGATTTTTTTTTAAAGCAATAAAGTTAGGTACCTGATGAGATTAAAAATACACAAATTTACTCTAGTTTTAATATTATTTCAATTGTATGTATTTTACACGCAACTAAACGCATTGGTTAAAATTTTGTTTAGCTCTTAAAAGAAATAGTAGTCTGAAAATAAGTCACTAGTTTTATAAATAAGTGATCTGTTGAAATTAAAAGTACAAAATTACTTAAGTTGTAAGTTTAGTATTGAGAAAAAAATTAGTTAGAAAAATATACTTTATGTATTTTGGATGTATTTAATGCTTTTTGAAGTTTAGTTTTGTATTAAACCGAACGAAACTCAATTTTTCTGATATTCATAACTTAAATTTTCCAGTATGAATCACCTGATTCATCTCCTTGTTTCGGAACCAATTTGGGAGCAATTCCTTTGGAAGAAAGAAGACTTGGGCTAGCACAGAGGAATGTGATTATTTTGAGGATGATATCAAATCGGGAGTCCGGATTCCGGGCTAATATAGAAAGTCCCGGAGCGAATTAATAAATGCAGCTGCTACAGGTTGATAAAATTTACAAAATAACAACAGTTATAAATGGTGAGTGTATTAAAATATCTAAGAATATAGAACATAGAAAACACAGTTACTAGGGCTTAACAAAATACAGTAGTAACTAGAGATCATAATTTTGTAGATTTTTTCCAATTCATGCAAGCCAAATTTTATTTAAACTGAAATGTCTTCAAATTATTGAAAAAAAAAATTGTATACAAATTTTATGATTTAGTTACTTAATTATTTGAACATAGAAAACACAGTTACTAGATCATAAAATCTTTATAGATTTTTTTCAATTCATGAAGGTTAAATTTTATTTCAATTGAAATATCTTGACATTAATTAAAAAATGTTAAATTATTATTATTATTGTTATTAATTAGAGCTACTTCTTGTATTTTGTTGTAATTTTACTGGGTGATAATTTACGGGTAATATTAATATTTTTTAATGCAAAAATTACATATTTTTTTTACCCAAAAAATGACATATAAAACTACAGAAACTTAAATAACTGTAAAAATAACAATATTTACCAATTTTACTATGATAATTTACGGTCAATATTACAGTTTTTATGTATAAAATAAAATTAGATTCAAAAAAAAAAACATGTTACAAATTAATATAACAATTAAGTTACATAGAACTATATAAATTATTATTATTATTGTTATTAAATAGAGCCTTTTATGATGTTTTTTTTTTTTTAGATTTGTACATATCAATCAATCACTGGCCAGTTTAACGGAAGATGAAGAATTTTCGGAATTGATTCAAGGATTAGGAATCGAATTAAAAGGCGATTGTATTTGTTTCGCAGACACGCATACATTGTATTTGGGTAAGTAATTTTAATATACAGGTGTTAGGTAAACATGTGGCAAAAATTCAAAGGGCTATTTCTTGGCCGATTCTAAGAATATTTTGTTCTATGATGATTTTTGAAAAACCCACTGAAACAGCCACTGTGTTTATCAAGTACAAAAAATTGTTAACAATGTGTGCTTTTTTTTTAGTTAGAGAAGATTGAATGTTTGTATCTGGGCTGGAGGAAGTCATTTCGATCATTTATTGTAGATTGAGCAACTTTACATGTACTTTTTGATAATAAATTTTGTTCATTCTGTATCTTCGAAACAAAGGGCTTTTTCAAAAATTATCATAGAATGAATAGAATAGAATATTTATTTATTTCATAAAAAAACACCATTACAGTATAAGAAAAGGTCATTCAAAAAATACAATAATTATATAGTATAATATTTACAATTTAATACAAATTACTTGCTTATGTACGACTTAAAATCGTAAAAGCATTGTGCATGTAAGTAGTTTTTTAATTGCTTTCTAAAAGCTTTGTAAGTTGGAGCAGATTTAATATCATCCGGTGTTGAATTATAAATTTACACCATTTTAAAATATACATTATTTTGAATATAACTTTTATTAGTTAGTATTTGCACTAAATTTGCTTTGCTTCTTGTGTTGTGCGTGTGTGTGTGTGTGTCTTTGAATTTGCTGAAGAAGTGCGAATATTGCTTAACGAAACAGGCCGCTTTTACAATATATAGATACGGTAATGGTAGAATTTTAAATTTACGAAACAGTGGTTCACAATGTGCATTGTCCAAAATTCGAATGCATTTTTTTGCAATCTAAATAAAGTGATAGCTTTATTCATATTTATTTGAAGAGAATTTTCAGCAGTCCATTTTTGTACTAGCGAGAATTTATTAGTTATATAATTCTCTAGTGTAAGCGAGGAGTTTCCACTAAATATTATATTTATGTCATCTGCATAAAGAATACATTTGTAATTTGTTATTGATGTTTCAGCCAAAGAGGATGGTCCATCACCTTGAAGTTTATTGGGTAAATCGTTTATGTAGATTAAAAATAAGAGTGGACCTAGAATCGATCCTTGTGGAACACCGCAATTTATTTGTAACCAATGAGATTTTTCCTGTGTTAGTTGAACTTGTTGTGTTCTATTTTGTAAATACGAAGTTAGCCATTTTAACGCAATACCTTTTATGCCATAATGTTCCAGTTTTATTAGAAGTATCTTGTGATCTACACAATCAAAAGCTTTAGACAAATCGATGCACATAGCTACTGTTTGTTCGTTTTTGTTTAAACAATTTAAAATATGTTCCGCGCTTTCAAATGCAGCAAGCATGGTACTTTTGTTTGGTAGGAAACCATTTTGATTTTTACATAATATATTAAATTTTAATAAAAAATTTAACAGACATTTATTCATAAGATTTTCAAAGGTAATTTTTTAAGTCAAAACATGTTTTTTCTACGGGCTGTGGCGGGGAGCGGGGTGGCTCAAATGATTCATATTTGGCATCATCTTAAAAACGAGACTTTCAATTTTTTCTGTCTGAAAATTTCATTCAATTTCGTTCAAAATTGGCCGAGTTATAGTGATTTGAAAATCGGTAATTTTTCTGATTTTTCAAGGTGGGCAATTTTTTAAGTCAAAACATGTTTTTTTCTACGGGCTGTGGTGGGAATCAGAATGATTCAAATGATACATATTTAGTATCATCTTAAAGACGAGACTTCAAATTTTTTCTGAGTCAAAATTTCATTCAATTCCGTTCAAAATTGACCGAGTTATAACAATTTGAAAATCTGTAACTTTTTTAATTTTTCTAGTAGCGCAAATAAAATTATACAAATTAAATATAAATAGTTTTCAAACATTTTTTGGGCAAATAAATATCAAATTAGTGACATCTATGAGACAATTGCTCTATCAACACTTTACCTAATACTATAGACACCTGTTATATACAAGGCTAGTTGCTAATACTTCGACTGTTTCAAAGATGTCACTACTAATATTAATTACAGAAATTGACATTTATTTTAAATTTTTTAATTATATTTATTATATATTTTATTCAGTAAATCACTAATTAAACACAATACTATGATGTTTTAATATAAAATCTTTTTATTATTCTCATAAATAAATATTGAAATTAATATTAGTAGTCTCCAACCAACTGTACAAAATATTATGGTGTGACGTCATTCCGGACTTGTTCGTGTTTGTTTGTTTCATCAGCTCTTTGCGCACAGTTAAATATTATTAATAAAAGTTATAAATTTAAAGAAAAAATGACAGAATTTAACGAAGACACACTACTAAATCATCTAGGTTTATACTATAAAAAGTTATTTCCAATTGAACCGTACTATAAATGGTTATGTTACGGTAATATATATATAATACATTGATTAGTTCTTAATGTTTTATAAATGTAATAAGAAAATTTGATTATAGGTGAAAAACGTGACTTCGACCACCGTGAAATATCATTTACATTAGCTGGTAACATTTACATACGATATCAGTCATTCAGTGACAAGAACGAGTTGATGGAAGCGTTACAAAAGCAGAATCCGATTCGAATTAATATCGGTGCGATTTACAATGTGAAACCTTGTGAACGAGACATAGTGGACACTTGTTTTTGGCCAGTTGCAAAAGAAATCTTCTTTGATATTGATATGACAGACTACGATGAAGTCCGGATTTGCTGTAATGGTGACGATATTTGTACAAAATGCTGGAAGTTTATGATAATTGCTTGTAAGATTCTCGATGCAGCTTTAACAGGTAGGTTAATTCATTTATTTGAAGTATTTGAGAAAGTGGTTTGATGAAGAAGCAAAAGTTACTTATCTTGATAGAATACTGATTTTCTATGTAATATTTTAGAGGATTTCGGCTACGAACATCTATTGTGGGTATTTTCGGGACGTCGTGGTATTCACTGTTGGGTTTGCGATAAATCAGCCCGTAAGTTAAATTCAATTGAAAGAGGGGCCGTTGCAGATTATTTAAATCTAATTAAGGGCGGTGTGGCCAGAGCGAAAAAAGTCACATTACACAGCGAACAAATACATAAATCTATTGAGTAAGTATATCAACAAAATGGTTCTCCGTAAAATTGAAAAATAATAATGTTTTTTTGCGCAGGAGAGCTTTATCAATAATTGAAACATATTTCGAAGATGTATGTTTGATTGATCAAGATATATTGGGAACGGACGAGAGAGTTAACAAGTTTATAAAATTAATTTCAATTGATAAGGAAGAAATGGAACAATTTAGGGAAGCTATAATGACTGAAACTACTTCGAAAGAGCGTTGGAATGCATTTGTAGCTCATTGGGAATCGTTAAAAGCTGCTGTAAGTTTTTTTTTTCTTTTTTCTCAATTTGTACAAATTAAATTAAACTTTAAACAGAACAACTTCAGATAGAGAAGTTCCGTTTATTTTATATTAAAATTTGACGTTTCAAATACAGTTACTTATTATTCTTAAAATAATTATAAATTCTAGATAAAAGTAGATAGTTTGAGCATTATTTTTTGGTCTATTAATGAAATAAGTAGATTTTTATTTTCTTTTATTCTCAATTTGATTAATTTTAGGGCACATTGAAGAAATCAATGCGGAATTTAGTGAAAGAAATAATGCTACATTTTACCTATCCCCGTCTTGATATTAATGTAAGCAAAGGAATGAACCATTTATTAAAATCACCATTTTGTGTTCATCCGAAAACTGGAAAAGTTTGCATTCCATTTAATCCGAGAGCTGTTGCGAAATTTAATCCTTGTACAGTGCCAAATATCACGTAAGTAATTAGTTTTCAATTTTTATTATTATTGTTGTTAAACAATCATTACTTTTTCTCAGATCATTAGAAGACGAAATCAATGCTTATGATGCAAAAACTCAAGAACTGGAAAAGGATGATTTTCAGTCGAGTAAAGCAACATCGATTCGTGATTATAAAAAGACGAGTATGTTTAAAGCTGTTTTTGTTTTTGAACAATTTCTTCGGAAATTGGAAACGGATTGGAAAGGGAAAAATATTGAAACTAGTGATGTAAATATTTATTTCGTTATTTAGTTTACAATCTATTCGTTGATTGATTGATTTTTATTGGTTTCAGACCGTCAAATGACTTTCTAACTTATTTATATGATGTAAGAGAAAATATAATTATATAATTTTTCTAAGAAATAAAATATATTTTTTGTTTTACAAATAAAGCTATAAAGGCTGTGAAATAGTTGGCAACCCTGTACATTTTTGTAAAGCACATTCATATAAATCTGCTTCACATAATGAAGACATTTTATTCCAAGCTATTATAGAAAATATTGGAAAAGCATTTTCGTTATAGCTATATATTCCGTACGCTTTTACGATAGTTTTCGGAGGAGGAACTTTTTCACAAGAGACAAAATTTATCAAAATAAACTTATCTCTTTCCGCACAGTTTCTTAACACAAGTGTTTCTTTATTAATCACATCAACTTCACCAATAATTTGTAGCTTCATGTCTTCTGGCAAATCATTTCCATTTGCCTGTTTATAAAACAAATCAAAAGGCAAATAAATATAACGTTTGCTTTTTAAATCTTCCTTAGTAACAGCTATAGTTATTTCCGAGAGAAACATGTCACTTTTAATATTTTCTGTATCAATGTTTTCTTTAGTGAAGAATGTCATTACAGTCGTGTTTTTTTTTTAAACTAACCGAACAGCTCTAAGATCCTCGGATCAGATCCGGTAACGTAAAAACTGTAAAAAAAAAGTAAAGTAAAGTATAATAAATATATATACAAATTATTAAAATCATGCGATGATCTCAATTCTTACCTGGTTTAAAGTTAATCCTGTTAACATATGTCAAAAGATAAACTTTGTTCTTGGGTTTATTATGTCAGTTTTGGCGGCATTTAGCAGGTTATTTAGCGCGAGTTGGCGAATTGTAACTGACAACATTGATAGTTTGTTCAGGTTTGTTCAAATTTGTTGCTAGGCAAAGTTTGTTATAAAAAATAGTTATTTAGTGTTTAAAGAAGATAAATCAAATGGAAAATCAAGAGCAAGAAGACGTTTATGACGATCTTTATCAAAAAAATTGGGGTAAATAACTTAACCTCTATATAATATATAATCTTGCAAAACAATTATCGTTTATATATATATATATATATATATATATATATATATATATATATATATATATATATATATTTCGCTACTTTAAACAATTTATTTTAAAATTTCCAAGTTCTTAATTTATAATTTTGTTAAAAATAGTTCACGAACTGAAATTATACCTGTTGAATTTCAGCTATGTTTTTATAAACATTTCAATTATAAATTTTGTCTTTATCTAATTTCTACTGCTTACTTATAAACAAATTTTATTTAAAAATATTTCAATTTTAAACAAACTTTATATAAGTTATAAAATTTTTTTTTTTATTAATCTTATACATCAGAAAAAATTTAAAATAAAAAAAATACGTATATAGCTTTTTAAATAGTTTGTGGTTTAAGGGATGAATTTTATTTAAAAACTAAACTTAATCAATTTTTTGTTATTTAAAAAAAGTACCCTAGTTATTATTTTTTTTAATTTCCAATATTGTTTTAGGTAACAACTCAATATTTACTTTTAGCTGCAAATCTGATGAAGATGATGAACTTGGAAGCCAAAATCATGAAGAAGGTATATAATTTTTATATTTTTTAATAATTAGTAATACGTATATAATCTAAGTCAATATTTACGTATAGACAATGATAATTAAAAACTGAATTTGAGTATATACAATGTAAACATTATAAATTATGTAAAAAAAAATTAATAATAAATCGAAACATAAATAGATATTAAATTGGAAAATAGTCGACTGGCAATATTTAATAAATAATTGGTAATTATTGGTAACTATTGCCTCTTGCAGGGCTAGCAGAATATTTTTAGTTGATGTTACATGTAAATCAAGTAAATGCATGTCAAAATATTATTTTAATATCATTTTTTTTTTAATTTTTTGATTTTCTGACCAAATAATGTATGTATATTTGCGTTACGTGTAACAACAATTAAAAATATTCTGCTAACCTTGAAGAAAGTAATATTGATTGCCGAATAAAAAATCTATAGGTAACTGACTGAATTCCGTCTATTGCTAATTATTTAATAAATAGTTATGTTATATATTTCCTGACTTAAAAAAAAATACATTTTAACGCTATGTTAAGCTTGAATTGCATTATACCTTTTTCTAATTTAATTTTTATTCAATTACGATATCTTATAATCATTCACTATGTTCTTTCTTGTAATTCAAATAGATTAATATAATATTAATATTTGTCTTTAAAACATTGTTTGTCTAATATTGTCTGTATTGTTTACATATTTTATACACATCTCTGATATTAACGAATATTTAATCATTGCAAAAACATTCTCATTTAGATTTTTTTTAATTTTCGAATAATTTTTCAACATTAATTTATTTAATGAAATTACACACTTCGTAATAAGTACTCTCTCATCTCAAAATAATAATTTATGTTATGAATTCTGATAACGAATAAGATTAAAATAATAATATAAGATTTGGTCCAACTAGTTCGGATTTTCGAAAGCATAAAATAAATTAAAATAAAAAGAAAGAAGTTAGCGGTAATGTATATAATATATTAATATGTATTCATTTTTATTTTTATCTTATTTTATTATAGTACATGTTAATTTATCGATAAAACAAGAATCGGAAATATGTCATATTAACGTGAAAAAAATCATACATAAATTTGAATGAAGAATACTAAAATTTTTTTTATTTTACAGATAATACAAATGAAGCTGAGACAAGTGGAACAACAAGTGTTGATGGTAATATTTATTATTCTTAATTAATGCACTGTAAAACATAGCCATACATAAATAATCGGAGACAATATTGTTATATTTATTTTGTTTATAGAGATACCTCCAATAACATTTAGAACATCGAAAAAACCTATTACAAATTCGGAAAACATTTTTACCGATAAGAAAACTTTACCGTTACGTATAATTGATATAAAAACATCGGAAAAAGTACCAAATGAAGTTAATATGTTTAAAATAATGGACATTCGGTATAAATATGTAAGAATTTGTGGCACTGTAATTAGTATGAAACGTAAAGAAAATGGTGCTACTTTTGGAGGTAGAAATGCAAAAAATGGAGATTAAAAACAACCTATTTCAATTTTTATTATTGTTCTAGTCGATGATGGATCAGGTTTTATTCATTGTATCTTAGAGGATGATACACGTTTAGCACGAAAAGTAGATCATTTATCAAAGATTCGTGAAAATGAGAGTGATGATCCAGATTTAAATACTGTAATAAATAGATAGAAACTATCGCATGTTGTATGTTATGTATTGATTGTACTTATTTGTTTTAGTTGACCGAGATGTTTCTACGTGAAACTAAAAACATGTTAAGCCACTATCCGTCTAGCAAGGAATTAAAACTCGGTGATTTGGTAATTTACATTTTTGTTACAATAGTTAAATCCCATAATTTTTAATTTTCGTATAATTATGTTATTCCACATTAATTATTAAGCATGTAATCACTATTTATTTTCTAATTACAATACACATTTTTTTTTCAATATTGAAATTTAATATTTGTTAATGAAATTTTCTACGAAAATTAGCAACACTAAAAAAATAATTATTAAAATCTTGTGAAAACATTAGATACCAAGAAAACACACTGAAAATTTCATGCAAATTGCATAATAAATGCAAAATAGCATATATAATAATTTGAAATAAGCATTTATTTTATATATTTCAGGTAACAGTCGTAGGAAATGTTGCACATTTTGATGATATAAATGATAAAACTATATTTACTCGATGTGTTAGTAGAGAAAATGATGCCGAAACCTATCAGAAACATATTATAGAAACAACAACTTTCAAAGAAAATCATTACAAAAAATTGGAAGAGCAATAAAAAGGAAACAGTTAATTAAAATATGATTATATTTTTTATATTTCTATATTTATATATCCATATTTAATTATTTTATAAATAAATATTTTATTTGGAATATATACTTATTTTGTTTAATAAATCGCAATTTTTTGAAAATATATAATTATTGTTTTTAATCATCGCTTGCATTCCATAAACACGAAACACGAATTTAAATTGCCTAACATCTTGTAATAAAAAGAAAAAATTAAATATAAGTATTAGAAGCCAATACAAATGCATAAAAATAAAACAAATTTATTAAACATTGATCTTTCACCATTAGAAAACCGTTTGTTGATATTTCTGTGAGTCTAACAATAAAATGAACCTTAGAATAATATAATAATAAAATAAAAATTATTATAATATTAATTATAATTATAATAATTATTATTAATAATATTTGTATATAACAGTATATGTATTCATTTGACCAATTTTCTAAATAATATATTATATTTTATTTTTAATAGCGCCATCTATTAATCATGTTTATGAACTACAGCCCAGAAACAAGATGGCTGTCAAATGACGCAGGTCAGACGTGTTTGGTGTTGTTTTTTATGCTTCTTTTATTTAACTTAAGTGTAGTTAATAGTAGTGAATTAAATAACGAAAGATTAATAGAGCCATTTATTAAGCGAAGAACATACATAGGCGATCGCGATTGCGACCACGATAGCGATGGCGATAGCGATGGCGTTGGAAAGCAAACACATATACGCGATAGCGACCTGCAAGTTCTCCGTTTTTAAAGTAGTATTTTTTTACTATTTAACAGAGGGTGGTTCGCACAAATCAAAAAATGTACTATAAATAAAAGCAAATAATGTGCAGTTTACAACAAGAAGAAGCATTGCTCATTGCAGCATTGGACGACGAAATTCTCAATGCTCGATAGCCCTAAAATAAAACTGATTTTTTTTTAATTTCATGTCTTAAGCAATTTCATCCTATATTTTATTTTTAATCCGCACATTCTTGTAGTTAGGGGGAGCCAGATCAAATAGTACGTTGTGTTTTTTAACATTTTCGATTAATTTTTCTGTGAAGTTATCCATATTTTCACGCGATCACAGCGATCAATTCGACCTGCAGCGTTTGAACGCAGATACAATTATATCGCGGATTACTTTGCGATCGAACGCTGCAAAATTCTACCCTATCGTCAACAAGTCGCTACAAGTATGTGCGGACTCATTTAACTTGCTGAGAGCGTTTGATCGCCATCGCTATCGTGGTCGCAATCGCGATTGCGATCGCCTATGTATGTTCTTCGCTTTAATCATGTTTCTTTGGTGTGTGGCCTGTTTAATGGTACCCCATGTGCCAACAATTGCTGCAGTTAGATCCGCGTCACGTGCATCAGAATATGATAATAGAGTTCAACAACAAAACAACAATGGTATCGAATAATCCTATACAGAATTTTCACTCTCCTAGTTTATAGTTTTTGCTTGTTCTATTACATAAATGAACGTAAAAACATGCATAGATTGGAAAAACTTATATAGTTGGTTCAATACAACGCAATTACCTTTTCCACTTGTGCAGATGTCAACAAACAATATTTAGTAGTGCTTGCATATTTGCTTAACGTGAATTAATGAAAAACAGTGGAAAAACACGTAAATTAGAAATACGTCTGCTCGCAAAAAAGTTAGCGGAAAGCGACCCGTACGGTGGCCGCCAAGTAGTTCAGTTCAGTGCTTGAAAATGATTCTGCGTAATACTTTGTAATATTCATACACCAATATTGGTTGAAATCAAATTGTGTTAATTCAAGTCTGGAACCAACAATTTACGCTCTAAATATTGTTGCAATCTATCTGGAAATTCTTCTGGGTGAGTTTATATTTTTGAAATCGTATTGTGAAAGAAATTCTCCATACATATGTCATAATACGTAGAGACGTGTAATATATATGGTGATAAGTTTTGTTCTAAAGTGTAAATTTGCGAATAAAAACACACATTTAAATACAATATTATAATATAATAGGTGCTAAATACACGAATTGTTAATAAATAATAACATCTCTTTACAAAATGCTCCATCAGTTTAAAAGGTTAGGTTTCCAAACAACGGTTCAAAAAAATCAGTTACAATTCTGTTTTTTTTTTCAATCTTAAGTGTTAATTAACCCTTTCGGAACGGAATAGATTTTTCTGAATAATAATAACCACTGTAAAAATGTAACTAAAATTTATATTATATATAGCTTTTTGTCTAGTGTTGTTTGTTGTAATAATCGTACTCGAGGTGTACAGAGGAATTGAATAATATAGATTCGTGTTTTAGGTAACTATTTAATACGTCTTAACGATACAAACTCTCTATACACACTGTCTCTTCATCTCTCCACAATTTTACAAAAACTTTTCCCACCATGGTAGCAGGTATACACAGGAAGTACAGTTACCATAAGTCACTGAACTACCCTCAATTGTCAAATAATATTTCACAAGTTGGTAGGCACTCCAAGGTTAACCCGAGGAAAGATATGAGTATAAAAAAATATATTTAAGAAAAATAAACACGAACATGCCGCCCACCTTGAAATATCATTTCAAAAAAAAAAAGAAGAATAACTAAAACTAATGCATATTTTATAGTACTTATTTCACTAATCTTTATTGTCATTAATAGGAAGAACACATATTTTACTGATTGATCGTTTCACGTTACCGCTAGCACATTTTACACTCACCACTCGCGTAATATTATCACTACCTGGATGAAGAGCCACGATGCGACCCATATGCCATTTGGAGGGTGGTGTATTGTCTTCCTTTACCAACACTAACAAACCTACTTCAAGTTGATCCGAATTTGATTTCCATTTTTGTCGTTCCTGTAGCTCGGAAATATAACATTTAGACCACTGCTTCCAAAAATGTTGGTTCATTTGCTGTAAATGTTGAAAACGATCTAATCGACTAACACGTATATCTGTAACATCTGGATCTGGTATACTTGTATATGGGCGGCCAATTAAAAAATGAGCAGGTGTCAGAGCTTCTAGGTCATTAGGATCGGTTGTCATAGGAGTTAAGGGTCTGGAGTTTAAAATGGCTTCGATTTGGGCTAATAAAGTGCTAAATTCTTCGAAAGTTAACAAAGTGTCACCTACAACTCTTTTTAAATGATGTTTTGTGCTTTTCACACCCGCTTCCCACAATCCACCAAAGTTAGGCGAATACGGAGGTATAAAATGCCATTGAATATTTGATTCTACCATATGTGTTTCTATGATTTTATTTTGGTTATATAAAAACTGACCTAATTCTTTTAATTGATTATCTGCACCCTTAAAGGTTGTCCCATTATCACTATAAATATGTAACGGTTTTCCTCTACGTGAAACAAAACGGCGCAATGTTGCTAGAAATGCTTGCGTACTTAATTCAGATATTAATTCTAAATGCACTGCTTTGGTGCTAAAACACACAAATAAACACAAATACGCTTTATTCACCTTACAACCTCTGCCTTTTCTATCTTTAATATGAAACGGCCCTGCAAAGTCAACACCCGTTGAATGAAATGGGTACATTATTAATGTTCTATTGCGCGGTAAGTTTCCCATTAATTGATTGGAAGTTATTGCTTTAAATCTAGTACATCGAATGCATTGTCGTACAATACCCTTTGCTAAGTTTTTACCATTAATTGGCCAATATTTTTCTCTTATTGTACTTAATAAAAGTTTAGGACCTGCGTGTAATAATTGACAATGTTGATGTCTAAAAATTAATATTGTTAAGTGATGATTTTTTGGCAAAATAATAGGATGTTTTTTATCATACGTAAAATCTGATAACTGAAGTCTCCCGCCAACTCTTATTATTCCATTTTCATCTAAAAATGGCGTAAGATTTAATAACTTACTCTTTTTATTTATTGGTTTATTATGTTCTAATGAATTGATTTCAATCTCAAAACATTCTTTTTGACAAAGTTTTATTAATGTATTCAACGCAATATTTAATTCGGAAACTTGCAGTGTTCCGATTGTTCTATTATCCATATTATTAACACAATTATTTTTGAATCTTAAGATATATGCAACTACGCGGATTAATTTTGTAAGTGACGAAAATTGTTTAATTATTGAAATTTCTTTATGATTAACAAGTGTCAAAGTGTGAGTATTTTTCATTTCAGGAATTTCATTAATTGTTACAACTTCTGTTAAATCTAGATAATCAAATTTTTGTAGCCAGGTTGGACCTGACCACCATAACCTTAAATTTATTAACTGGTTTGGAAGTACTCCACGTGAAATAAGATCCGCTGGATTTTCTTTTGATTTAACGTAGTGCCAATCTTTGACGTTTGTTAATGACTGTATATCTGTGACTCGATTTGCAACGAAAGTGTGGAACTTAGTTGCCTCTGACCTTAACCACGCTAACACAATTTGAGAGTCGCTCCAATAAAATTCGCGCGTTATTTGTATATTTAGTATTTCTTTACATTTATTTGCAAGTTGTGCAGCTATTAGTGCAGCACATAATTCTAATCTAGGTAATGTGATAAACTTTATTGGTGCCACTTTCGATCGTGCTGTAAGCAGACTAATATTTATTTCATTTTTTAAATTAATTGATTTTAAATAAATACATGCACCATAACCACGTTCTGATGCATCTGCAAATACATGTAGCTCTACTTGTTGTGCATCAGCTAAAATCACAATTCGTGGGATATTGATATAATTAATATATTTTAGCTTATCTATAAAATCTAACCACTGTGTGTGAATGGCGTTAGGTACTGATTCATCCCACGATAAATTAATTTTCCACAATTCTTGTATTATGAATTTTGCTATTATTACGATTGGGGATAATAAACCTAATGGATCGAATAGTTGTGCTGTTGTTGCTAATATGGTACGTTTCGTAATTTGTGATTTACTTTTATTTTTAAGAATTTGATATTTTAGATTGTCTAGTTCTGAGTCCCAATATACTCCTAGTGTTTTATGAGTTTTATTAGTAATCGCGACCGAGTTACAATTTGTATTTTCATTACATAATTCTAATACATTACTTTTCCATTTTGTTAATGTAAAACCGCCAGATGACAGAATATTTTTTATATTTATTTTAATTTCAGTTAAATCTGATATAGTATTAGCTCCGGTTAACAGATCGTCAACGTAAAAGTCGTGTTTTATAATTTTTGCTTCCGTCGGGTATTGCAATTCGTGTTCAATGGCTAATTGAATAAGTGATCTAATGGCTAAAAATGGTGCAGCTGTAGTACCGTATGTTACCGTATTTAACTCGAATGCCTGCAATTCTTCATTTACATTATCGCGCCATAATATTTTTTGATATTTTCTGTCATCAGGGTGTACCCAAACTTGCCTATACATTTTTGTTACATCCGCTGTGATGACATATTTATAAGTGCGAAATCTGGCAATAATTGCAAATAAATCATCTTGAATTGTTGGGCCAATATACTGTAATTTATTGATTGACAAACCTTTCTCGATTGCACACGAACCGTCAAATACTACGCGTAATTTTGTGCTTTCGCTTTCGTCTTTGATAACTGCGTGATGCGGTAAGAAAAAACCATCGCTTTTAGATAGTGCACACTTTGACATATGACCTAATGATATATATTCATGAATAAAAGTTGTGTATTGTTGCTTTAAAGGCAAGTTTTTGTTTAGCTTTCTTTCTGTAGAGAAAAATCGTGATTTTGATGTTTCGAATGAATTTCCTAATTCGTGAATATTTTCTTTTAACGGTAACTTTACAATAAATTTGCCATTCTTATCGCGAGTTGTCGTATTTTGAAAATATGTTTCACAATATTGTTCTTCAGATGTAAGCAATTTATTTTTTGTCTCTAATTCATCGAATTTAAAAAATGATTCTACTGTTTTATGCAAATTATTTAATGTGAGAAATGAGTTTGAAGTGTTATGGTTTTTAGACTTTGATTCAATTAACGTACCGGCAACTATCCAACCAAATTTAGTTTTTTGCAACGTAGGAGAGTTCTTTTCTTTGATTTGACCAATACACAACAAATCGTAAAAATGAGCTGCCCCTATTAGCATGTCTACAGGCCCGGATTGATTATAAGTTGGATCAGCTAATTTTATATTTGTAGGAATTTTAATTATGTCTGATTTAATAGAATGAAGTGGTAAATTATTTGTTATTTCCGGAACTACATGACATATTAATGAAAGTGAAAAATTATTAATTCTGGATTGTACTGTAAGTTCAACTTTTTTATTTGAAATTGAATTCGTATTATTTATTCCTTTAATGTTTAGTGTGTCACTTAATTTCTGTTTTAAATTTAAAATTTTACATGCTTTTTCGGTGATATAATTCGACTGAGATGCCGTGTCTAATATAACACGAATTTCAAAAGTTTTACCGTGATTGTTACATACTAAAACTTTAGCCGTAGACAAAAATATTTCTGAGTATTGATTTGATTGTGCAATTAATGTTTGACTTGTGTTCGGAGTATTCTTTATTGAAATATTATCGTTAGATTCAGGTTTAAACGTAGAAATGTGTAGTAATGTATGGTGGCGCCTTTTACATTGTTTACAAGTATTTAATGATATACAATTTTGTACATGGTGACCTTTGCGCAGGCAGTTTAAACATAATTGTAATTCGCGCGCCTTTGTGTTTCTTGTATGTATATCTAATTTTAAAAATAAGTCACAATTTTGAATAAAATGAGGTTTGCTACATACTACACAAGCAACTGTTGTAGCAACAAACGTTTTAATTTCACGTGTTGATTTTTGAATATGATTTTTCGTGTAATCTACTTTATTTCGAGTATATGCTGTTTCTAATGTGGTTTGTTTGATTGTTAAAAAGTCTAAAAATTCTTCAAGTGAGGGTAATTTGTCCATGCTACTATTTTCGGAATTTAATTTAGATTCCCATTCTTTGTTTGTTTGAGTATCAACTTTTGACAATAAAATAGGTATTAGTATAGCATTCCAGCTTTCAACTGGAATGTCGAACGTTTTTAAAGAATCTACATGATTTTGTGTTACATTTATTAAATTTCTTAATGATTGATACGATTCGCGATTTGATTGTGAAATATCTAATAACGCTTGTACGTGATTGTTTACAATGCGCCTTTTATTATTGTACCGCTTTTCTAATCTGTCCCATGCTATTTGATAATTAGATTCTACTGTGTCTAACGCGCATAATAATTCAGCTGGTTCATCTTTTAGTGCAGATTTTAAATAAGTTAATTTTTGTGTGTTTGTTAAATCATTATCGTTTTCAATTAACGAAATAAATTTATCTTTAAATTCGCGCCATTGTGTAAACGTACCATCAAATGTCGGCAGTTTAATTGTAGGCAAATTTACCTTGTTTGCTTTGTATGTATTGTGAGAAGCGTTTACATTTGCATCATTTTGTGTTTGAGTTCTCAACTGACAATTTTTGTTTATCAAAATCTCTGCTTTACTGACTAATGAATAATATTTATTTTGAAATTCTACTAATTCTGTTTCTTCTACTGTTAAATCAATATTTTCTTCATCGATTTGAAGAACTGATATTTCATTTTGAGCTTCAATAAATGTGTCTAATAATCTCTTTACTTTTTCTAAACGCATTTTCAAATTTATTGACGTATCATGATTTATAATTTCATTTAATGAATTTAAATGATTTTCAAAAAGAGTCAGTTGAGTTTTTACACTCCGTTTCTTAATTTTTGCGGCTTGCAAAGCTGATGACATTTTGTTTAATTATAATAAAAATAGGATAGGAACGAGTGTTAGGATAATAGTTGCTCTGACTGTACCTGGTATCTGTGTTTTGGCTGTAAGCGGCGACTTCCGCCCTTATGGTCAATGCAGTGCCCAAATGTAATCACGGCGTCACGTAGTGGTAAATTTGTGTTCCCGCGCGATGTGGCTAGTTTGCACCCTTGCAGTCGAACAGCTGATGATTGAGACGCTGATGCCGATGACTACTCCACTGGTCACTGGTTGATTGAATAAAGATGTTGTTTCACTTTTAGTTAGTTTTTTTGTATTAAATATTTATATTATTTAATATTAAATATTATTAGTCACTTGATGATGATGATTTCATTTAGGTTTTCACTTGATTTTAGTTGTTTTTTACTAGTGTTGATTTTAATTTTTTGTGTTCGTATTTTAATGTGATTGTTTAAATTTGATATTTATTTAAACAATCCGTGCTCGAAGGACCAATGTCTAGTGTTGTTTGTTGTAATAATCGTACTCGAGGTGTACAGAGGAATTGAATAATATAGATTCGTGTTTTAGGTAACTATTTAATACGTCTTAACGATACAAACTCTCTATACACACTGTCTCTTCATCTCTCCACAATTTTACAAAAACTTTTCCCACCATGGTAGCAGGTATACACAGGAAGTACAGTTACCATAAGTCACTGAACTACCCTCAATTGTCAAATAATATTTCACAAGTTGGTAGGCACTCCAAGGTTAACCCGAGGAAAGATATGAGTATAAAAAAATATATTTAAGAAAAATAAACACGAACACTTTTAACAGTAAAATAACAACATTTTTGTAATTTTACTGTGTGATAATTTACGTAATATTATTTTTTTTATGGAAGAAAAAAAAAATTACATTCATAGAAAATATAAAAAATCTTTTATTTGTGGTTCCATAGAAATACTGGGTCTGAAAGGGTTAATTGCGTAATAAATTTGGGAAAATGTGTAATTGATAGTTTTAAGTTTGAGATAAAATAATACAAATGACATTTATTAAAAACAAGTTGCTAGGTTATGAAAGATTTTTTGATTACTATGTATATCAATATATTTATAGGGTCAAATTTCTATAATCGTTAATATTAAAGTGAGTAATATACTTATTATTATTGTTCTAGGGGAATGTTCCAGCATCCAGATTATAATCAAATTATAAGGAGGAGATTGGAAACTGGAAGGACTTTTTCGTCACAGACTTAATTAATATGGAACCTTGCACAGCTTTGTTCCGAAGTCTCAAAACGCGGCCAAGACGAAGTTGGAGTTGTGATGATTTCTCGGGGCTTAATACATATCACAGTAAGTTTTATATTATACAATTTATTATTAAACATACACTGTTAAAAAATTTATAAGTATTTTTACATGTTTTTTGAACGTAATTTTTTGGCATAAAAAATTTAATAATACTTACGTTAAATTATGAAATATTGTTATTGTACTCGTTTAAAAATTTACTGTTAACTTTTTTTGCATAAACAAAAAATTTAATATCACGTAAAATTATAATATTATATATTTATACTATTAAAATCTTATGTAAAATTACATTATATATAAATTTAAATCTTTCGCTAACAATTTTTTATTTATTTACATAACTAAAAATTTGAAATTATTTATCATTCATTAACCCTGCTACCACCAACACTTTTTTCTTACGTTAAGCTTGAACAGGGGTGCAAATGCACCCCAACAGATAGTGTAGTTATTTGTTGCTTTTTAAATAATTAAACCAGTTTATACTATGACAGTTGTTTAATTTTACTTATTTGAACATTAAATATTACATTACTATAACATAGTAAATATGAAAAACAATATGAAACAGAACTATACATTTATACATCAGTTTGGACTATTTGCTGTTGAACTTTCTTGCGTGTTAGTTTCGCAGTTTTTACAAATAACTTTTCGACAAGAATGTTCACTACAAACAAATTTTTTACATTTTAAACAATGTTGTCTGGATTTTCTATCTTTTTTTCTGTCACACAAGTAGCATCTACCTTGTACTTCGGTTGCACCAACAGGGGTGCAGGCGCACCCCATAACAAATAATGTTAGAAAATAAAAAATCTAATTTATATATCATAAATCTATTTAACTACAGTGAAAGTATCAAAACTAAGCAACAATAAATAAGCAGCACAAGCATAGCACAAAAATATTAACAAAACTACAGCAAAAAAAAGGTGCTTGGGGTGCAGTTGCACCCCTGTCGGTAGTAGGAGGGTTAACAATTGAATAGAATATTTGACATTTGACTCTCAATAACCTAATTAAATTTCCGAATAAAGATAAAATTATAATAAAATTGATAATTAATAATAATAATTAGAATATAATTTATATTATAATTCTTTTTTATATAAAATAATAAACTTGGAATCTTCCTAACGTCAAGAATTCGGTCTAAAGTTATTAAGAAATTGACTGGAAAATGGCAGTAGCCCTGAAATAGGAACAAAAAATCAAACAAATGCTAATGCACGGCCGACTAATGCCATTTTCAGTCAATTTCTTGACAACTTTAGGGCTAATTCTTGACGTTGTGATGGTTCCAAAAAGAATTTTGTTGATTGATTTACATGTAAAAAAGTGTTTCCTAAAACATTTATCCGAAAGTTTTTTTGTAAAATAATTTGGAAAGCAGGAAATCGCACATGACTGATTTTACATGCTAAATCCCTATGTACGACGGTCCAAGTCAACACACGGTATATAGTAATTATAAAATACTATTACTCTGTCATTAAAACAATAAATAAATAATAATCAGTAATACACAAAAGGTCATTAATTATATCATACGTATGCTGCTAAGAAACGTCAAAGAAATATCTAATTTTTCAAATAGAATTTAATTCAAATTGGCATAACTTGGTATTATGGGGTTGGTTACAATCAAAATATAAATCTTTAAACATAAACATAATTTATTTCAATATTATAAATTTTACAAAAAAAAAATACAACATAAATAAAATATAGATATTAATGTATACATATATAGATATAGATATATAGATAAGATATAGTAAATATTAAATTTAACCAAGAACAATATGTTCCATTTCAATTTCACCAATTATTCTTGTTGGTAAAATATGTTGTTTTTTAAATCGTTTAGGATTATTTTCGGTATTTTTTACAATTAATGATTTCTTTCTCAATTTAACTGTATCTCGGCATAAATTATTCATTCTTTTAATATTTTCATCTTCTGAATCTTCTGAACTAATGATTATTACTTCATCAGCATTATTTATACTCAATGGCGGACTGGGACATCGGGACAAATTTGTTTGCATCCCGGAACTTGAAGAACTAAAATTAGTTATAACTGTTGATGGTGTCATTTTTGTGATAGATTTTTCGTTTGCAGAAGTTTGTGATGCCATTCTTGTATCAGTTTCATACGATATAATATTCTTTAATATAAATTTACTTTGGAATACACCAAATTTAATATGATCATATTCGTTTAATTGTTTTCTTTCATTTGGTTTTAATTTCTCACTTGAATCAAATCCAATATACGTTCCATATTTTGATCCCTTGTCCGTCACATAAACAATATTATCCTTTAATTCTACTAAAGCATGATTTTACTAATAGAATTATCATCATCAATAATGATATCAGTATTTTTTCGGCCGATTGTATATTGAGATTTCTTGGACAGATTGAAAGAGTTGTTCAAATTAATTAAAAACCACATTTTAAACGAAGATTACAAAAATTTCGTTGGTTCATAACTTTCATAATATATATAAAGTTAGCAACTGACTGAAGATAGGTTAAAGTGTTTTCCCGGTAAAAAGCAAACATAATTATATTCTAATTATTATTAAATAAATAAGTAGTTTTAATTATTTAATAATAATTAGAATATATACGTATATATATATATATATATATATATATATATATATATATTATAATTTTCTTTGATATATAAAATAAAAATATATTTGTCTGGTGACATCTTTGAAACAAACACTAAACTTTTTCTGCGGCAGCTATTCAAATGTTTTTTGCTAATAATATTACGTTATTACAAATAAATATTAACATTATTATTATTATACTACTGTATTTATTTATTATTTAATGATAATTAGAATATAATATATTTATATATAATTATCTTTGAAATTAAAACAAATAAAAATGTATTTCGTGTAGTGACATCTCTTAGACGAACGTAATATTTTTAGCAAAAAACCTTCCAGTAGCTTCATAGAAAAAGTTTGCGTCTGTCTAAGAGATGGCAGAACCCATCCGATCACATTTTATAATATCAAATGGTCGCCATTGAAGTCGGCCATTACGTGTTGTTGCTTATACTTTGTTAGATGCAGATGCAGTGACAGTGAAAAATAACGGTATATTTATGTTTTATCGCGTATTTATCCCATGTGTTTTGCTGCTTTTTCATTATTATTTATCACATCTAGTGTTTGCATATTCTCCTACGTAAAAGAACGTTAAACATTGAAAAACTGTTTAATTGTCAAACGTAAACAATTTGAATTTTATGTGTTTGTTGTGTTTTATCGCGTGTTTTGGTGCTTTTTTCCTTCATTTCGGTATCAGTTATCCACTCTTAGTGCTGCATATTTTTACGCCAATTAACGAAAAACCCGTACCTTAGATATATAAGTCTGTCGAGAAAAAAGCTTGGCCGGCAGCAGTGAAAATGATTCCGCATAAATGTGTGTGTAACTAAGATGTTTTTGCTATTAATACATCAAATGTTAATTGAAATCAAATTGTTTTAATTCAAGTTTGGAACCAACAAATATATAAATATATATACATATTTTGTTGCAATCTATATGAAAATGTCTTGGGTGAGTTTATATTTTGAAAACATATTGCAATGAGATTCCCCTGTGTTATTTCAAATAAATATTTGTATGCCCAATAAACATTAGTGTTTAATAATATTATCGTTATTTGGATGAGTTATATATGATTAAAACTTATTTTGAAAACACATATATAATATAGGTTAGGTTAGGTTATATATATGGTAGAACCCATCCGATCACATTAATTACTATATATATTATATTTTCAGACAATACTCGTCCTTATGTTAATATACATTAAGGGTTATTTTCGCTTGTAACTTTCTACATATGTATATTTATTATATTTTTAATCTATACCCCCCCCCCCCTATTAATTATAAATCATGTTTTTATTGCGTTTTTTGCATTTATATACATTTTTCTCGAGTTTTATTACCAAATAAAATAATTATAATAAATATAGGTGTCCAAGATGGCTGCCAGCTGTCAGTTGTGATATAAATTGAACGCGGAGATGTTTCTCGTATATTTTATAGCATTTTATTACAAATTATGACAAGAAATATTCAATGAAATGATGAAAATAGATATTTATCTACGTATTTTTATTGGCGCTGTCTATTTTCACCTTAAAACAGGAAACCAGAAACATGAAAACATAAAAAACCAGGAAACATGACGTACAGTGTTGCCGATTTTTACTGCAAACCAGAAACATGAAAATTGAAATTAAAACCAGAAAATAATATGGAAACGCGAAACTTGAAATTAAAACACGAAAATTGAAATTTATGATAGTAATTTGTGTTTTGTTTTACTTTTTACCACTTTGACTGCAAGGAAAAGTGGTAAACCCAAATAATGATTTAAATTTTATTATAAATAATATTTAATAATAATAAAATTTTGCGCTAGTGCTAGGCTAGTACAACGAAAATATCAACTATACGGTAAAAATAGGTCTTTGTGATATCTATGTTTGTGATTATAAAATGGCGTTATGGCGTTGATTGATTTCAGTGAAATATTGGATGATAAAGTGATGGTGTGAACAAAGATTGTAGAGAGATAAAACTTCAGAGGCTGCTGATAATGAAAAGCAAAACGATATTGCAAATATAACTAAAGAAAATGATGAAAGATACAATTACAAATGTAAGTATACGTAACCTAACTTGCATGCGTAATAGCTTTTTTTATGTTTAAACAAGTGTTAAATACTTATTTACTAGTTTATTATAAAATTAATATATGTGCATTAGGTCACAATAGAAATATTACCAAATTGATTTTTATGGCAATATTTCTTTTTATATAGAACAAGTCAAGCGATAAGTTTTAGTGTTCGCGTTAAAATTTTAAATACTTTGAATAACAGTTCGAGTTGTTTAAAATTGATATAAAATTAAATGAATTACGTAATAAATAAAAGAACATAATGTAATAATATTTAGTTTCTGTTAAACGAACGAAGCTGCTCAGCTTTTCCCGATATAAATAGCTTATATTTTCCAGTCTGAATCAGGCGAATCCTATCCACTTGATTCAAAACAATTTGGAGTAATTCCTTCCGATGAAGAAGACCTGCCACCTCCGAGCATGGAACCAAACGAAGACAATACCGTAAATAGGAAAATGACGATGGAAATCAAGATGATTCCGAGACGTAACATCCCGCGATTCGGATGCAAGGAATGTGGTTATTGTGGGGTGATATCAAAACGAGTCCGATTAATAAAAAACGGGACGGATTCATAATTGTTGCTGCAGTTGATAAAATTTACAAATAACAGCAGCGGAAAATCTTTGATTGATGTATCCGAAAGTATTGGAACTATAAATGGTGAGCGTGTATATCTGTAGCATAATAATGTCATTATTTCACTTGTTTGTGCCACATCCTGTTGGGGTACATGTCGTAATTGTGTATGTATATTTAAAAAAATAATAATAATACAAATTTTATCAATCATTTCTGCTAATACAAAACAATTTAGTATTTGTGAAACAGATGCAGCACTTATTGTATTTTAACTACATTTGATAAAATCATGTTTAAATTATAAGTTTATTTTTTAATTAAGCGTAGTAGGTCAGTATTTTTGAAATAATATTTCATTTTTATTATTATTATTTGGTATTTATTAAATATGTATTCGCTTAGTAATTTTTATGTGGTTAAAATTATACTATGCCATGTTTGGCATTTACCTTATAAAATTTTGTTTTCGGTTTATATTGTAGAATGTTTGCATTGTTAAATTGTTTAAAGTATGTAATTATTGTTGCGATTGTTTAAAAATGAAGTAAATATTTATATTTATTTGTAGTTTTACATCAAAACTCAATATTTCTGCAAGATACATTATACAATTGCGCCTGTTAAAGCACACTCATGTAAATATTTTTATTTTCTTTATTATTGTTTTTATGTGTTGCTTAATTTGAGTAAATTAATCTGATATATTTGTTTTGTGTATTACAGGAATTATTTAAACCAATACGAAACTTTACATCATCTAACAATAGTTAATCAAGGTAAGATAAGATAAGTTTTATTGGATTTATTTCTTTAGTTTTACAATGTTTAAAATGTTTATTGTTATTTTAGGGGGAGGTTCTCCTCCTCTGAATGAATAAAAAGTACGCAAAGTTTGAAAATTTTTTATTCGAAAAAAATGTTATTTTGGTCTTTATTTAAAAAATTGTCGTGTCAGCGCGGAATCGGTAAACTGCATGTATTGCAGCGTCTGGATTTATCTGTAACAAAAAATGAACAACGATGCCAAAAAGTAAACTAAATTTACTGGAGTATAGACCTATAAAATGTACAAATTGTTTGTTTTAACTATTTTTTGTAAGGCCCTGAAATGGAAAAAAGGGCCTAAAAGTCGACCTCAAAGTTTGAGATCCTACCACATCGTCAAATTTTAAGTTATTTCCACGTTCGTAGATCTATACTCCAGTAAATTTAGTTTACTTTTTGGCATTGTTGTTCATTTTTTGTTACAGATAAATTTAGAGACGCTGCAATTCACGCAGTTTACCGATTCCGCGCTGACATGGCCGACTAAAACAGTGAATCACGGACGCCATTTTGTTTTTTATGAAACGACAATTTTTTAAAATTAAGACCAAAATAACATTTTTTGAATGCCCAAACCGTTTTTTTCTATGTTTTTTCATTTGCGAATAAAAAATTTCCAAACTTTGCGTACTTTTTAGTCATTCAGATGAGAACCTCCCCTTAATATTTTGATATTCATTCAAATGATATTTGAACAACATCATTTGTGATCAGTTTTTTTATTTAGTTTAAACTGAAGTAATATTTAATTTAGTTTCTCAAATTTTAATGTTGCTTGTTTAGGTTGTAGTACGGGAAGATTTAATCGGAGGCAATACAATGCCCCAATCTGCCCCTGTCGGATTTTTGATTTACAAAAAACATTACCGAACTAATAATTCATTGCACACTTTGACTTTCGGAGCAGAGATGGAGAAGCAAGCCATAGCCCAAAAAGTGAACTAATTATATTAAAACGATTGAAGAATCCACAGGGATTTTATTTGTGTTCAATTAAGGAACAACTTGTTCGAAGGTAGAATGAATGTGCATTCTTCCGGGTTGTGGAGGGCCAGGAGGAGGTAATGAAGAATAGAAGAGTTTTTTTTCTACAAGATGACGAGGACATAGGTAAAAAATATACCATGGTTTATTATTAATTTAATTCATTCTATAGTAAAAAGTTTTTATATTAAAAGCTTATATTAGATTCTTTTTTATTTATCAAAATACGTTTTTCTTTACATCATATTTATTTGCGATTATTTCCTCGTTGTTAAATAAATTTTTAGGTTTATATTTAACGCGTTTCGGAGCTTACGCTATCAACAAACGTGTTTTGAAATAGTTAAATAAAGTTATCGATATCGTTTTTAATAATAACACGTTTTAATTTTGTGTGTCGCCCTTTTATAACCTTCCCTGGAACATGCTTGATTTTGATTGGTAGTTAATTGCTATCAATAACAACAAATCACAATGAGCACGTTGGATGAGAAGTTATAAATAGAACCCACATTTTATCATTATACTCAGTCGAGTTTTATCTGTGTTAAGGGAAGGAGTGCTGATTTTTGTCCGAAATAATTTTGATTTATTTTTGTGATATTTGTGCATTGTTAAAGTAAATATTTATTATTCGTACGTGAGTTTGAAAATTTTATTTATATAAATATCTAGATTGCTGTTGTAATCCGATACATGTAATATAGGTAGATAATTTGAAAAAATTGGAATTAAAATTATTCTTGTCATCAAATTGTAAAAATAAAATTGGATTTTATTTAAATGATTTGACAAACTCCATCTATTCGTGTATGAACAATTTAACTGCATATATTATATTTTGTTCTTTTTTTGAACATAATTTACTTAAGGCGCAGAAACGAATGAAAATAAAATATAGTTTCTTTGAATTTCTTAGAAACTTGAACAACATTATCTTATGTAAATTTTTATTCTATATCGAAAATTATTATTCTATATATCTTTCGCTAAAACTTTTAGTTTGCAAGATACTTACGAAAAATTAGTTTTTTTTTTTTTTTTTTTTTAATTTGTTAAAGTACAGATGTTGAGTATGTTAAATAAATAAATATGTAAATATTTTATTTAAATATTCGTAAAATCTTGAAGATTAATTTAACCTTTTTATGAAGTTCGCGCGGTTGTTTATAGAGCATACTTCAGACTTTCGCTGTTAGATGGCAACACTTACCGTGGCAGCAGATAAAATAAAATGGCTGCAATTACGCGTAATAGTTGTCAAATAAATAATTATAAAGTAAATTATCGTAAAGTAATTAAATATATCGTGTATGTGTGTGAAAATAAAAGAACTATACACAACACATTTATATTTCCGAAACAATTTCAATAGAAATCGACTGACGAATTTTGTTTTAATTTGTATTTCAATGGCTGCGGTTACCAACACGAAATAGTTGGTCAAATACGTAAATTATCGTAAAAGTAATTAAATATATCATGTGTTTGTGTGTGTGTGTGTGTGTGTGTGAGTGTGAGTGAATAAAAGAACTATACACCAACAAATTCATATTTCCGAAACATTTACAATAGAAATCAACTGATGAATAATTGTGTTTTAATTGTATATTTACCACAAACTGGACAACAATATCCAGCAGGTTTTATTTGATTCAAACAGTGAGTAATATTGCAAATATGTTTTCTATTCTTACATATCGCGCTCAACACAAATTCACTATTCTTCTGACACAAACAACTACTTCTATCGTGACATACATTAACGACAACGACATCAGTACGTAGTTGATAATCGAGATTTTTAAATTATCTCGTGCCGGGTTCGGATAAGAGATACGATTGCAATTGATAGTTTGTTAAATTCTCGTCTTCGATGCTTAAACTATTTACAGTTAGTGATATTTCCGGATATTGCACCCAAAAACTGGAATTTTTCGGAAATACGACGTTATCGTACGTACATGGTATTCGTTCCGAATCGGGTATTGCTTTGTTATTTTTACCGTGTTTAATTCTCCAGTTTGTTGCTTTTAACAATGGTTCTATCGTAAATTTCTTAAACTGTACGACTAAAAGACATATATTTACAGGCTGTTATTTTGACATATTTTATGTATATAAATCACGTAATTCTAGTGCGGAAATGATATTTACAATAATAAAACTTGATTTGGAAAATTTTTATATGTGAAAATAGTGAAATTACTATTCTTATAGTGGTAAAATTTTACTATAAAAAAATCTGTAATTTTATTTTACTGTAAATATTCCGTATTTCTACCTCAAAATTCTGTAATTTTTATCATAATTCATAATAATTACATAAAGTAATGTAAAAATAACCTAATTTAATATGTAAAATTGCTAATTTTGTGCAAATTACAGTACATACTTCATGTAGAATTACATATTATTGGTACAACTTCTTAAATTATGTAATATTACAGCATGTATATTCATAATTTAAATTTTTCCAGTCTGAATCAGGCGAATCCTCTATCACTTGGAGGCAATTTTCTTCCGGAGAAAGAAAACCTGTGCCAGCTTCGGGGCATGGAATCAGACGAAGACAATACCGCCAAAAAATTGAGAACCGCCAGGATGATTCCGAGACGAAACAGTCCTGAGATTCGGATGAAGAAATGTGGTTATTCTGTGGTTGACATCAAAACGAAGTCCGTTTAATAAAAAACGGAGCCGATTAATAAATGCAGCTGCAGCAGTTGATAAAATTTGAAATAACAACAGGGGAAATCTTCGATTGATGTGTTCCGAAAGTATTGGAAAGCATAAATGGTGAGTTTGTTAAAATATCTATAGCGTAATATTGTAAAATATTTTTTTGTTGTTGTTAATTTTTGAATATGTTAAAAGTTAAATATTTCAAATAACAATAAATAAACTGTTTAAACTATACTGTAAAAAAATAGTCGAACTTTACTATAAATATTCGATATTTTTACCTCAAAACTCTGTTAATTTTATACATAATTCATAATAATCACATAAAGTAAGTGACAAAATGACCTAATAATTATGTAAAATTGCTTATTTTCTGTAATATTTAATCTAGAATTACATATATTGCTGGTATAACTTCTTAAATTATGTAAAATTACAGCTTGCATATCTGTTTCATTTTTAGTATTTATTTTTTTTAAAATGTTAATATATAAAATTGTTATTATTTTTTATATTTTTATACTTTCGATTTTTATTTCATTTAAAGTTTTTCACTGAATAGAATCAAAATTAGAATATTAAAAAAATAATAACAATTTTGGTAAAAATATTAATTTTTTTTTAAATATATACTAAAAACAAATATTAATTAATAGTAATTATTAATTAATTAAATAATTTATTTTTAATTTAATTTTTTTATCACGCAAAATGCAATTTTACAACTAGAAAATGTAGTTTTGAATGGAGCCCCCCTCTAAGAATTTATAATAAAAGTTATCTCGATAGTTATCTAACCTTAGATTAAATTTAATTAGAGTTAAAATTTATACATATATATATATATATATATATATATATATATATATATATGTATATATATATATGTATATATATATATGTATATATATATATGTATATATATATATATGTAATACATTAAGTATGTGATGCAATTTTGCAAAAATTATATTAATTTTACATACTTTAGGTCATTTTTTTCACTTACCTTATGTGATTATTTTGTTAAAAATTAACAGAATTTTGAGGTAGAAACGCCAGAATATTTATAGTAAAATGAAATTACAGTATCACTATTCTTCTGGTAATTTCGCTATTTTGTTTTTACAGTGTAATTATCAGGAATTTAATTTACTGAATTTCTGGTTAAATTAGCTGATTAATTAATTATTATTGTCATTAAATATTATGTCACTTATTCTTAATGGATATTAGATAAGATTTTTTTAAAAAACAAATAACAAGTTACAATTAAATAGAAAAAAAATAATTATAGGCAATATGCAATACACTAAACTAATGTTGGCTGTCTATAATTTAAGCATTTATACATAAAATATAAATTTATATATCTAACAATTACTTAGAATATAGTAAAAAATCTTTTAGAATTCATTATAGTAAAAATAAAACAGCTTTAGGTTGTAGTTCTGTATTAATATTTATTAATAATCGACGTGTTCTCAACGGAAAAATAGATACAAACGACATTTTATATCAATAATAGAAAATTTTTATTATAATAATTTTAATTTATCAAAATACGTTTTTTGTCTACATCATATTTGTTTGCGATTATTTCCTCTTTGTTAAATAAATTTTATAGGTTTATATTAACGCGATTCGGGGCTTATCAACAAACTTGTTTTGAGATAGAAAAATAAAGTTACGATTAATTTTAAATATTATTAAATCCCCTTGTGTCAGCTTCGATATCGATTTTAATATCGATATCGTTTTTAATAATGACACATATTAATTGTGTGTGTCGCTCTTTTATAACCTTCCGTGGAACATGCTTGATTTTGATTGGTTGTCAATCGCTATCAATATCAGCGAATCACAATGAAGCACGGTTGGATGAGAAGTTATAAATAGACCCCATGTTTTATCATTCTTCTCAGTCTGGAGTTGTCCGTCTTAAGGAAAGGAGTGCTGATTTTTGTCGGAAATAATTTTTGATTTATTTTTGTGCATTGTTCAAGTAAATATTTATTATTCGTACGTTAGTTTGAAAATTACTAAATATCAATTATTGCTTGATTTGTGCAGTGTTACCATGAAGACTGGTGTTCAGATTTCTACAAGATGTGCCCCATAATTGGATGGACAACTATGAATTGTGGTCCAATTGGAATTACTTTTGTTAGTTTATTAAGGTAAGATTTTTAATAATTTTATTTGTATTTTCATATTTATGCTATGCTTACTCGTATAAATTCAATCATTAATAATTATTTTCTATTAATTAAATTGATTGTGAAAGCATTTTATAGTATTTAGAGTTGTTTTATCAAAATGCAATATCGTATTTCTTTTGTTACTGGGTAAATAAAGTTTGTCATGAGATGGGGGATAATAATAATAGAGTAATATATTTTTATTTCTACAATGTCAACTGAATGACAGGAATAAGTCACAATACAGAATACAAAAAATACAAAAACAGTGACATTATAATAAATACAATTACAGTGCAAAAATATGATATTAAAAAATAACCAGTTAATAAGGTGCATACATAAAATATTCCTCAACGGAATAAAACGTATTTTTAAGCAAAAAATGTAGATTATTATAGTAGTAGATTATTTGGAATTTAAATTTTGCGAGATTTAGCCGCCAACTTATCTATATGTATATTTATCTGTTTTTTTAATATTTTTATTAATATATTTTACTATTTATTTATTATTAATATATACATATTTATTTAATATATACATATTTATTTAATATCGACAACCAAATACCATAACACTTCATACAACTTCATAGGTTAAATTTTGTAACTGTAAAATTAATTCATAACATGTATTGTGACTGGTTTTTATTAAAATTAATTTATTCCATTTTAATTATAATATTTAATATATTTAACAATTAAAATAATAATAATAAATAAATTTATATTTAATATAACAGGATTTATTAGATACGTAACTTTTTAAAAATAATTAGTTTATAAATAATAGTTTGCACATTGGCGCTAGTGTTGTCGGCCATCTTGGGGACAACAAAACCAATTTAAAAAGTCCTGACTTACGTAGTATATCTTATGTCTATGGGACTCGCTAGTTCAAAGCATATCTAAGAGATGGCTCTGCATGTAATATATATATTATATTTTCATACAATACTCGTCCTTATGTTAATATACATTAAGGGTTATTTTCGCTTGTAACTTTCTACATATGTATATTTATTTTATATTTATTATATTTTTAATCCATACACCCCCTATTAATTATAAATCATGTTTTTATCGCGTTTTTCGCATTTACATACATTTTTCTCAAGTTTTATTACCAAATAAAATAATTATAATCAATTTATTATTGTCATATATTTAACATAGCTGATAGGAGACGTGACACGAGACGTTTTTTCTATGCACGAGACCAAGATGGCTGCTAGCTGTCAGTTGCAAATCGAATGCGGCGATATTTTTCGTGTATTTTATAGCATTTTATTACAAATTATGACAAGTAATATTTAATGAAAAACGAAAATATACATTTATCTACGTATTTTTATTGGTAAGTTTGCTAGAAATTGCTTTTAAGTTATATAATCGCGTTAAATAAAAGTGTGAAAAAACGCTATAAAGATAGATTTTTAATGTTAGATAGAAATTGGCATTCGAAAAATGTAATGAAAATACTTTGTATATATAACTTTCCCTCCTCATCAAATATGCATCTATACCATCATATATCGTAACATAATTATGATTAATCTGCAACCCACCCCTTTCTAGTGAAACTATAATAATATTTATTCAATTAATAATTAATTTGTGTGTTATTACAGTGTGAACTACTACAGCTACTACTACTATGCAACATACGAAACAGTGTCCCAGCCCCAATATCGATGTCGGATGGACAGGCGATTGACATCAATGTGTTTTTCTCCAGATGTGTGGGTAAGTATATCTATATCATACATTTATATATAATATATATATATATATATATATATATATATATATATATATATATACATATTCATATACATAATTTACTGTAATATCTACTTACCAATTATTAAATATAGATTTATTGATTTGCAGTTTTACATCGAGACTGAGGTGTTTAGATTTCTACTACAAGATGTGTTATCCATCTCCCAGGACTAAACTGTGATTTACAGAAATGGATTGAAGAATAATGAACAATTTTCCTCTTTTATTTTTCTCTTTTTCTTTTTACTTAACTGTTGAAATTTTTCTATTTCATTCTATGTTCTTTTAAAAATCTCCATCTTGTCCCCTTTCTTACAACACAAATTATAATTTATTTTTCAAACTAAGCATACTATAAACTTTATATTTTCATTTCTTACATTTAAGGAGAGGGTGCTCATGAGGAAAGAATAAAGAAAGATGTACTTGTGAGGATAGTTCAACTGGGAATTAATAAAATATTCCGAAAAATATTGAATGATAAGGTGAGATATTTAATTTTTTTATTTTTAAGTAAATTTAATAATCTCATTTTAATATTTATTTGTTATAGAGATATGATTAATGTAAATTTTTCTTTTTTGTTTCAGAATTGGGAAATCAAGTAAAATAATGAAGAGAGAGGAGAAATTTTGTTTGGAGATAATTGTAACGGAGGAAAAGAGATAGAACATTAGTAATTAAATGGCTCATAAAGTTTTTGCCGTCGATATATATATTTATATTGTTTTGAAATATAACAGTAGCATAGGTGGTACTGGCAGTTAACTGGCCCGGCAGTTCTGTTTCAGCCACCTCGGTTCTTAATAGCTTTTTATTTTCCACCCTCGTGGTTTCGGGTTTGTTAAGTCCATCCCATTTTTTCGTCAGCTCACAAGTGTGTTGTTGTTTCGTATGATGTGGTGATATTGATACACATTGAGTTGTATTTGGGGTTATTCCCGTATGGGGTGGGGGCAAAGGCTTACATTTCTGTACTTCGTATCCAGTCAGGGCCTCTCTGATTACTTTTGATTTTGCGTTTTGATGTCCGACGAAGAACTGTTCGGCTCAATGGCGCGGTCTCAAGGAATCGCGGGCGTGTACTGGTTTGTTGTACGAGACGTGTTAAGTCTTGGGTGACACAGTCAGGACTATTCAGACAGGACGCGTTCTCGTGCCTTCGTGCAGTCTGAGCTTCTCTGGTTATCTTTGATTTTTGTGCAGCCAAGCTGTGTAGGTCTAAGAGAATCGCGAGCTCTGCAGTACTGTTCTGTCGGAACTTGAATTTGCTCCTGTGGTCTTGGTCTGTCTTTCGTCGAGAGTGTGATTGAGAAAGGGGCATCTGTTGTCTGACAGTGTCAGCTACTCTTTGGGGGCTTTTAGCAACAGGCGAATTGTGCTCCAGGGAGGGTGGCCTGTCTAATACATGTTGTACTCAGGGGTTGCGAACTGATTCATTTTCCGTATTGGAGTGGAAAATGAGAATGAATGTTGCGTGGTCCGAGCATTTAAAATTCAAAATATTAAAGTACGCGAATTGCGCTGGCTATCAGCGCACACAAATGATGCCGAAGATTGTGTCCTTTAAATTACACGCGTGCGTTGCATATTTAGATGAAGAATTAGCTCACTAAATATATTAAAGTCGTCGTCGTTCATTCGTTGGGTGATTGGGCAGACACATGGTTCGTTGAAACCCACGGGTAAGGTATTCGGTTCGATGCATTTCATTTCGTTAACATTGTTACGACAGTGCCATGGCAGTGTCGTAGCAATGCTAATTAATGCGATGATTTTCGAAAATTGGCCTGCGCAATCAAAGGTCCCCGGGTATCTTATTCAACTTGGTGACACGTCTACTATGCGGCCTTCGTGCGTTTTTCGGGTCGTACTCCTCTGAGGCACTTGACTTACTGCAGTCTCGAGCCGAAGCGAGTTAATTCCTGATTGACGGTAGCTTAGAATCGTTTAGTTTTCTTGTGCCCATAAGGGTGGTCAATTTCAACGGAATTTGCGTCAATGCACCTGCCATTTGTTTTCCTTGTCCGCGTTCAAATCAGTAGCATATCTTGAGGGATGAGCCCGATATTTAGTTATCTAGTGTTAATATATAATATAAATGGATGCATTTCTCTTAGCATTTATCTCCAATCAAGAAGAAAGAAGTTGCTACGCGCGGCGCAGTATTAGGTAACTTATAAAGTGTTTGTTCGCCGAATTTGTTTTTGCTGGATTAGACTGATACACAGATAGAGTTTCCGAGGCTCTCTATTTTGTGTATGTCCGCGATTCTTACTTTAACTGCTGTGTCCACCCTCGCGGTTTCGGTTTTGTTTTTTTTTATCTCCTCCGTGATAGCATCTTTTCCTGCTCCATTTTTTTAAGTGTATGTATGCAGCCAAGTATGGATCCGAATGGGGATTAACAACGAAAAACTTAGCTGGGGTGGAGCTTGGGACTCATGCATTGGAAGTATCCTCGTAACTTCGTCTAGCCACCACGCGTGCTACTCTGTCGGAACTTGGATTAACTAGAAGATGCATGAGTGAGATTAGGGATAGAGACAGAAAACCAAAATGACACTGCGTTCCTGTGCCTTCGTACAATCTGCCGCGTTTACGCGCGCGCGCAATTGCTCTGTTGGGACTTGAATTTGCAGCAATGTGTCTTGGTTTCTCTTGTTCTCGCCGTCGTCGTGCATGAATGAGAAAAGGGCTTCAGGTTGTATGGCTGATCACTACCTTTTGGAGGCATTAGTTGATGTGCTTCAGGGGGGCGATTAGTTCTAAAACTTGCGTCCTGGGAGTGCGAAATGATTCGATCCCCTATTGGGTGGGGGATGGAGTATGGGCAAAGGCTTTTTGGGCGTGTGAATCTCTTTGTTATATTCCGGGCAGGACAAGTGCTCTATTTTTCTAAATTAAGTCGTGCTGCTTCTCAGTACGCATAAAACACATATTAACGAGATGTCCCCGTTCAGTTCAATAAAAAACTTTCGCGCGCAACTCATTCGTCGTTCCGTCATCGTTGTCTAGGTGTTTGGGTAAGCCCAGTTGGAGTACTACGAATGGCGCATGAGGCCGCGACTCTTCTCCTACATTGTACAGTGCCATGGAACCGTGCAGTGCAGGGGGGCGGAGCAAAGCGTATATTGTCCGCATTGCACGATTCAATTCGGTGCCGAGGTGTTCTGAGCGGCCTAAGTGCGTTTTCCGAACCGTGCTTCTCTGCGGCGCTTGATCTCGCCACGATCTCGTGCCAAAGCGAGCCAGTTTTCGGTCTTCGTTAGCTTAGTGTTTCCGGCTGGAATTGCCTCGTATCCGTAAGGGTAGCCACTCCAATTGGAAACTCATGCCAATCACCTCACTTTTGCAAAACCCACGATCGCGATGCGATTAATTAGTAGCATATTTTGAGGGTTAAGTTACCGACGTACTTGGAAGATATCAGAAGACCAGACACCACCAAATACTTACAACAGAATTTTTCAAGGTAAAACTTCAATTTGAATCGTCGAATGTGTTAATATATATTTAATAATAATTTAAAAAAAAAACACACACACTCACCACAATTCTCTCTTTTTTCTCTCTCTTTACTCTAAACTTTTTTCTTGTTTGTCCTGAAACAACCGAATGATACATCATGTGTTATTAATGAAGAGATGGAAAATCTATAAATGCGAGCAGAATCCAGCCTCGATGGAAGCGATAACATCGCGCCACAGTATTATTTATAATATTTATTATATTGTATAATTTTTATCAAGCTATTTGAAAATGTTTTCTGTAATTTAAATTTATTAAATTATAACTTATAATGTGAATGTAAATGAAATCATTTTGAGTTTTACACACACACACACACTTGTTTTAAAATGAATATCTTTTTCTATTTATTTATGAAAATTGTGTGTTAAATATTTTTCACATATCTGATTTCATTTACACGTGTATATTTGAATTTGTATATATCACACATAAGTGTGAAAAGTGATAGATAAATGTCAGATTTTCCATTTATATATATATATATATATATATATATATATATATATATATATATATATATATATATATATATATATATATATATATATATATATGTGTATATATTGATTTTATTTATAAAAATATTGATCAGATGAATTTACGAACTTGGAAAGAGATTGTATTGTATTTAAAAGCTTTTCCACATATGTTACTCATTTTGGAGGAAAAAAATGTTAATATTATTTTTTTATATTTATACTTTCGAAAGTATTAAAATAAAAAAAAAATAACAATTTTGTAAAATATTAATTATTTTTTTACCACGCTTATATTAGCTCATAGTGTTGTTGTCCCGGTCAGTCATATCTTGTAACCAATTTTTAGATCATTTCCTATTATCTGATCTCACTGAAATTTTGTTATATATATATATATATATATATATATATATATATATATATATATATATATATATATATATATATCTGATCTCACTGAAATTTTGTTATATATATACTAAAAACATATTAATTAATAATTATTATTAATTAATTAAATAATTTATATAAATTGAAGATTTTCAAATTGTGAAAAAGCTTATATTGAAATTTATACATTATACATATATATATACATTATACATATATATATACATTATATATATATATATATATATACATTAATCTGGTTAGTTGATAGATATATCATTTAAATACAGTTAGTATTAACTGTATTTAAATGATATATCTATCATTTTTTCATTTTCAGATTATTCCTTTATGATTGTATTTGAGTATATACATTATATATATATATATATATATATATATATATATATATATATATATATATATATATATATATATATACATACATACAGTATACAGTGTTGCCAACTTTCCGAGAAAAAATTACTAAAATTTTTAATAATATATTATAGCCATGTTATTTAACCGATTTTACTCAAAATTTTACAAAAGATTCTCCTAGTATCCATAGAAATTATATAATTTTATCAAAATACAGTGTTGCCAACTTTCCGAGAAAAAATTACAAAATTTTCAATAATTCATTATAACCATGTTATTTACTCATCTACTACTGCTTCTGATTTATATATATATATGTATATGTTAATAAGTGTATTTTCGATAATTTAATCACATAGTTAACAATGTGATTAAGTTAGTAAATTTGTTATTTATTATATTTTTATGAAATTTTTACAATGTTAATTATGTAATTATTTGTTTTGATAAACTAAATTACATTGCTAAGTCAACAAGATAATTAAGTGTGTTTTAACAATGTAATCGCATAGTTAAACACGCGATTAAGTAATTAATTATACAATTATTAAATAGAATAAATTATTAATAGAAAAAAAATTTGTTTTAAAACAAGTGTGTTTTTAGATTATCTCAAAAAAAAACAATACATTAATAATATTGCGTAATTAATTAAAACGCGTGTTTAACTATGTGATTAAGTTGTCAAAGTACACACACACACACACACATAATTAATTTTGAAGGAAATATTTTGAAATTTTGGTGAAATGTATTTTTCTTATTGTTGGATAAAGTTCGTTAAAAACAGATGCTGTGTTGTATTTATTTTTTTCCCAATTTCATCCCTTAAATTTAGTTAAAATCTTTAATCGCAAATATCTCGAAAACGGCTGGGAATTTCGCAAAAATAACAAAATTTGCCGTCCCCTCACTAGCCCATGATAGACCAGGTACGTACTACAACATATCCAAAAATCAACCCCCTAGGACACACCCTTATCAATTAAGCCAACCCCTAAAACTTGAAAATCTTTATTGCAAATATCTCGAAAACGGCTGGGAATTTCGCAAAAATAACAAAAATTTGCCGTCCCCTTACGAACTCCAGGTACGTACTACAACATATCCAAAAATCAACCCCCTAGGACACCCCCTTATTAATTAAGTCAAGCCCCCCAACAAAACTGATGAAAATATTAAAATTGAAATTTTGGTGAAATGTATTTTTTCTTATTGTTGAATAAAGTTCGTTAAAAACAGATGCTGTGTTGTATTTATGTTTTTCCCAATTTCATCCCTTAAAATTAGTTAAAATCTTTAATCGCAAATATCTCGAAAACGGCTAGGAATTTCGCAAAAATAACAAAATTTTGTCACCCCCTCACGAATCTCTGGATAAACCAGGTACGTACTACAACATATCCAAAAATCAACCCCCTAGGACACCTCCTTATTAATTAAGCCAACCCCCAAAACTGTGATAAAAATATAAGAAAAATCTTAATTTTTTCTTGTTTTCCTGATAAAATTTCGTTAAAATGGTTTATTTTACGCTTTCCTGATACAAATCTTGCATTTTAGACTTTCCTGATACAAATTTTGTTAAAACTCCTTAACTTATTTTGATACATTAATACATTTTGATACATTAATACATTTTGATACAATAATACATTTTGATACATTGATACATTTTGATACTTTGATACGTTTAGATACATTAATACGTTTTGATACATTAATACATTTTGATACATTAATACATTTTGATACATTGATACATTTTGATACATTTTTACTCGGCTTTTAATTATTAATGTATTTTTTCTTATTGTTGAGTAAAGTTCGTTAAAAACAGATGCTGTGTTGTATTTATGTTTTTCCCAATTTCATCCCTTAAAATTAGTTCAAATCTTTAATCGCAAAAATCTCGAAAACGGCTGGGAATTTCGCAAAAATAACAAAATGTTTCATTTTTCGCTTTCCTGATGCAAATCTTGCATTTTACATTTTGATACATTGATACATTGATACATTTTTACCCCCTTAGCTTATACAGTTCGGCAACCAGTTTTACATCTATGTAAAACTGGTTGCCGAATTGTATAAGCTAAGGGGTTTTAACAAAATTTGTATCAGGAAAGCGTAAAATGCAAGATTTGTATCAGGAAAGCGTAATATAAAACATTTTAACGAAATTTTGTCATGAAAACAAAAAGTAAATAGCGAGTTTTCATATATTTTTATCACAGTTTTGGGGGTTGGCTTAATTAATAAGGGGGTGTCCTAGGGGGTTGAGTTTTGGATATGTTGTAGTACGTACCTGGTTTATCTGTGAGTTTGTGGGGGGTGGCAAAATTTTGTTATTTTTGCGAAATTCCCAGCCGTTTTCGAGATATTTGCGATTAAAGATTTTAACTAATTTTAAGGGATGAAATTGGGGAAAACATAAATACAACACAGCATCTGTTTTTAACGAACTTTATTCAACAATGAGAAAAAATACATTTCACCAAAATTTCAATTTCAATATTTTCATCAGTTTTGTTGGGGGCTGATTTTTGGATATGTTGTAGTACGTACCTGGTTTATCAGATATTTGTAAGGGGACGGCAAATTTTGTTATTTTTGCGAAATTCTCAGCCGTTTCCGAGATATTTGCGATTAAAGATTTTAACTAATTTTAAGGGATGAAATTGGGAAAATAATAAATACAACACAGCATCTGTTTTTAACGAACTTTATTCAACAATAAGAAAAAATACATTTCAACAAAATTGCAAAATATTTCCTTCAAAATTAATTATGTGTGTGTGTGTGTGTGTGTACTTTGACAACTTAATCACATAGTTAAACACGCGTTTTAATTAATTACGCAATATTATTAAAGTATTGTGTTTTTTTTGAGATAATCTAAAAACACACTTGTTTTAAAATAAATTCTTTTTCTATTAATAATTTATTCTATTTAATAATTGTGTAATTAATTACTTAATCGCGTGTTTAACTATGTGATTACATTGTTAAAACACACTAAATTATCTTGTTAACTTAGCAATGTAATTTAGTTTATCAAAACAGACTTTAATAATTATGTATAATGTATATGTATGTAATGTATATGTATAATGAATAATAATATAATGTATAATAATTATGTATAAATTTCAATATAAGCTTTTTCACAATTTGAAAATCTTCAATTTATATAAATTATTTAATTAATTAATAATAATTATTATTAATTAATATTTGTTTTTAGTATATATTTAACAAAATTTCAGTGAGATCAGATAATAGGAAATGGTCTAAAAATTGGTTACAAGACATATCTGACCGGGATAACACTGTAAGCGTGGTAAAAAAATAATTAATATTTTACAAAATTGTTATTTTTTTTATATTTTAAGGCGGCTCGTACACCAACACTACGCGACCGCTACGATACCGCGACTCGTAGTCGCTTAGAAGTAGCGGTACATTATTTAAGGCGGCTCGTTCACCAACACTACGCGACCGCTACGATACCGCGACTTGTAGTCGCTTAGAAGTAGCGGTACATTATTAACAGTAGAAGCGCGCTCACCAACGGCCAACGATACGGCGATGCGATCGCTACGCTACCTACTAGATACTGGTCTCGCGCGACTCAACATGTCAGTTGTCAGTGAACAGCAACGCGATAACGTTTATGAATATAAATATAAATATAGGTAGCGGTGGCGTAGCTTTGGTGTACGCGTCCGTAGTTTTTTGGTCGCCAGCTAATCCCTTGTTTTAAATATCGTCGCGGTATCGTAGCGGTCGCGTAGTGTTGGTGTACGAGCCGCCTAACAGTAGAAGCGCGCTCACCAAAGATACGGCGATGCGATCGATACGCTACCTACTAGATACTGGTCTCGCGCGACTCAACATGTCAGTCGCGCGATACTGGTATCGCGCGACTCAACGGCGGCTCGCCTGTCAGTTGTCAGTGAACAGCGACGCGATAACGTTTATGAATATAAATATAGGTAGCGATGGCGTAGCTTTGGTGTACGCGTCCGTAGTTTTTTGGTCGCCAGCTAATCCCTTGTTTTAAATATCGTCGCGGTATCGTAGTGTTGGTGTACGAGCCGCCTAATACTTTCGAAAGTATAAATATAAAAAAATAATATTAACATTTTTTTTCCTCAAAAATGTGTAACATATGTGGAAAAGCTTTTAAATACAATGCAATCTCTTTCCAAGTTTGTAAATTCATCTGATCAATATTTTTATAAATAAAATCAATATATACATATAAAGAAAATTAAAATGACTAAATATATATAATTGGAAAATCTGACATTTATCTATCACTTTTCACACTTATTTGTGATATATATTTACAAACAAATTCAAATATACACGTGTAACATTTAACACACAATTTTCATAAATAAATAGAAAAAGATTTTTTATTTTAAAACAAGTATGTGTGTAAAACCATTGATTAAAGAAGTATATACTTCTTTAATCAATGGTAAAACTCAAAATGATTTCATTTACATTCACATTATAAGTTATAATTTAATAAATTTAAATTACAGAAAACATTTTCAAATAGCTTGATAAAAATTATACAATGTAATAAATATTATAAATAATACTGTGGTGCGATGTTATCGCTTCCATCGAGGCTGGATTCTGCTCGCATTTATAGGTTTTCCATCTCTTCATTAAGAACACATGATGTATCATTCGGTTGTTTCAGGACAAAGAAGAAAAAAGTTTAGAGTAAAGAGAGAGAAAAAAGAGAGAATTGTGGTGAGTGTGTGTGTGTTTTTTTTTTAATTATTATTAAATATATTAACACATTCGATGATTCAAGTTAAAGTTTTACCTTGAAAAATTCTGTTGTAAATATTTGGTGGTGTCTGGTCTTCTGATATCTTCCAAGTACGTCGGTAACTTAACCCTCAAAATATGCTACTAATTAATCGCATCGCGATCGTGGGTTTTGCAAAAGTGAGGTGATTGGCATGAGTTTCCAATTGGAGTGGCTACCCTTACGGATACGAGGCAATTCCAGCCGGGTACACTAAGCTAACGAAGACCGAAAACTGGCTCGCTTTGGCACGAGATCGTGGCGAGATCAAGCGCCGCAGAGAAGCACGGTTCGGAAAACGCACTTAGGCCGCTCAGAACAGCTCGGCACCGAATTGAATCGTGCAATGCGGACAATATACGCTTTGCTCCGGCCCCCTACACAGCACGGTTCCATGGCACTGTACAATGTAGGAGAAGAGACGCGGCCTCATGCGCCATTCGTAGTACTCCAACTGGGCTTACCCAAACACCTAGACAACGATGACGGAACGACGAATGAGTTGCGCGCGATAGTTTTTTATTGAACTGAACGGAGACATCTCGTTAATATTATGTGCTTTGTTGTGCGTACTGAGAAGCAGCACGACTTAATTTGGAAAAAAAGAGCACTTGTCCTGCCCGGGATATAACAAAGATTCGCACGCCCAAAAAGCCTTTGCCCATACTCCATCCCCCACCCAATAGGGGATCGAATCATTTCGCACTCCCAGGACACAAGTTTTAGAACTAATCGCCCCCCTGGAGCACATCAACTAATGTCTCCAAAAGGTAGTGATCAGCCAGACAACCTGAAGCCCTTTTCTCATTCATGCACGACGACGGCGAGAACAAGAGAAACCAAGACACATTGCTGCAAATTCAAGTCCCAACAGAGCAATTGCGCGCGCGCGTAAACGCGGCAGATTGTACGAAGGCACAGGAACGCAGTGTCATTTTGGTTTTCTGTCTCTGTCCCTATCTCACTCATGCATCTTCTAGTTAATCCAAGTTCCGACAGAGTAGCCACGTGGTGGCTAGCCGAAGTCACGAGGATACTTCCAATGCATGAGTCCCAAGCTCCACCCCAGCTAAGTTTTTCGTTGTTAATCCCCATTCGGATCCATACTTGGCTGCACACATACACTTAAAAAAATGGAGCAGGAAAAGATGCTATCACGGAGGAGATAAAAAAAAAACAAAACCGAAACCGCGAGGGTGGATACAGCAGTTACAGTAAGAAACGCGGACATACACAAAATAGAGAGCCTCGGAAACTCTATCCGTGTATCAGTCTAATCCAGCAAAAACATATTCGGCGAACAAACAGTTTATAAGTTACCTAATACTGCGCCGCGCGTAGCAACTTCTTTCTTCTTGATTGGAGATAAATGTTAAGAGAAATGCATCCATTTATATTATATATTAACACTAGATAACTAAATATCGGGCTCATCCCTAAGATATGTTACTGATTTGAACGCGGACAAGGAGAACAAATGGCAGGTGCATTGACGCAAATTCCGTTGAAATTGACCACCCTTATGGGCACAAGAAAACTAAACGGTTCTAAGCTACCGTCAATCGGGAATTAACTCGCTTCGGCTCGAGACTGCAGCAAGTCAAGTGCCTCAGAGAAGTACGACCCGAAAAACGCACATAGGCCGCGTAGTAGACGTGTAACCAAGTTGAATAAGATACCCGGGGACCTTTGATTGCGCAGGTCAATTTTCGAAAATCATCGCATTAATTAGCATTGATACGACACTGCCATGGCACTGTCGTAAAAATGTTAACGAAATGAAATGCATCGAACCGAATACCTTACCCGTGGGTTTCAACGAACCATGTGTCTGCCCAATCACCCAACGAATGAACGACGACGACTTTAATATATTTAGTGAGCTTATTCTTCATCTAAATATGCAACGCACGCGTGTAATTAAAAGGACACAATCTTCGGCATCATTTGTATGCGCCGAGAGCCAGCGCAATTCGCGTAGTTTAATATTTTGAATGCTCGGACCACGCAACAATCATTCTCATTTTCCACTCCAATACGGAAAATGAATCAGTTCGTAACCCCTGAGTACAAAATGTATTAGACAGGCCACCCTCCCTGGAGCACAATTCGCCTGTTGCTAAAAGCCCCCAAAGAGTAGCTGACACTGTCAGACAACAGATGCCCCTTTCTCAATCACACTCTCGACGAAAGACAGACCAAGACCACAGGAGCAAATTCAAGTCCCGACAGAACAGTACTGTAGAGCTCGCGATTCTCTTAGACCTGCACAGCTTGGCTGCACAAAAATCAAAGATAACCAGAGAAGCTCAGACTGCACGAAGGCACGAGAACGCGTCCTGTCTGAATAGTCCTGACTGTGTCACCCAAGACTTAACACGTCTGGTACAACGAACCAGTACACGCCCGCGATTCCTTGAGACCGCGCCATTGAGCCGAACAGTTCTTCGTCGGACATCAAAACGCAAAATCAAAAGTAATCAGAGAGGCCCTGACTGGATACGAAATACAGAAATGTAAGCCTTTGCCCCCACCCCATACGGGAATAACCCCAAATACACCACATCATACGAAACAACAACAACACACTTGTGAGCTGATGAAAAAATGGGATGGACTTAACAAACCCGAAACCACGATGGTGGAAAATAAAAAGCTAGTAAGAACCGAGGTGGCTGAAACAGAACTGCCGGGCCAGTTAACTGCCAGTACCACCTATGCTACTGTTATATTTCAAAACAATATAAATATATATATCGACGGCAAAAACTTTATGAGCCATTTAATTACTAATGTTCTATCTCTTTTCCTCCGTTACAATTATCTCCAAACAAAATTTCTCCTCTCTCTTCATTATTTTACTTGATTTCCCAATTCTGAAACAAAAAAGAAAAATTTACATTAATCATATCTCTATAACAAATAAATATTAAAATGAGATTATTAAATTTACTTAAAAATAAAAAAATTAAATATCTCACCTTATCATTCAATATTTTTCGGAATATTTTATTAATTCCCAGTTGAACTATCCTTACAAGTACATCTTTCTTTATTCTTTCCTCATGAGCACCCTCTCCTTAAATGTAAGAAATGAAAATATAAAGTTTATAGTATGCTTAGTTTGAAAAATAAATTATAATTTGTGTTGTAAGAACGGGGACAAGATGGAGATTTTTAAAAGAACATAGAATGAAATAGAAAAATTTCAACAGTTAAGTAAAAAGAAAAAGAGAAAAATAAAAGAGGAAAATTGTTCATTATTCTTCAATCCATTTCTGTAAATCACAGTTTAGTCCTGGGGGATGGATAACACATCTTGTAGTAGAAATCTAAACACCTCAGTCTCAATGTAAAACTGCAAATCAATAAATCTATATTTAATAATTGGTAAGTAGATATTACAGTAAATTATGTATATGAATATGTATATATATATATATATATATATTATATATAAATGTATGATATAGATATACTTACCCACACATCTGGAGAAAAACACATTGATGTCAATCGCCTGTCCATCCGACATCGATATTGGGGCTGGGACACTGTTTCGTATGTTGCATAGTAGTAGTAGCTGTAGTAGTTCACACTGTAATAACACACAAATTAATTATTAATTGAATAAATATTATTATAGTTTCACTAGAAAGGGGTGGGTTGCAGATTAATCATAATTATGTTACGATATATGATGGTATAGATGCATATTTGATGAGGAGGGAAAGTTATATATACAAAGTATTTTCATTACATTTTTCGAATGCCAATTTCTATCTAACATTAAAAATCTATCTTTATAGCGTTTTTTCACACTTTTATTTAACGCGATTATATAACTTAAAAGCAATTTCTAGCAAACTTACCAATAAAAATACGTAGATAAATGTATATTTTCGTTTTTCATTAAATATTACTTGTCATAATTTGTAATAAAATGCTATAAAATACACGAAAAATATCGCCGCATTCGATTTGCAACTGACAGCTAGCAGCCATCTTGGTCTCGTGCATAGAAAAAACGTCTCGTGTCACGTCTCCTATCAGCTATGTTAAATATATGACAATAATAAATTTATTATAATTATTTTATTTGGTAATAAAACTTGAGAAAAATGTATGTAAATGCGAAAAACGCGATAAAAACATGATTTATAATTAATAGGGGGTGTATGGATTAAAAATATAATAAATATAAAATAAATATACATATGTAGAAAGTTACAAGCGAAAATAACCCTTAATGTATATTAACATAAGGACGAGTATTGTATGAAAATATAATATATATATTACATGCAGAGCCATCTCTTAGATATGCTTTGAACTAGCGAGTCCCATAGACATAAGATATACTACGTAAGTCAGGACTTTTTAAATTGGTTTTGTTGTCCCCAAGATGGCCGACAACACTAGCGCCAATGTGCAAACTATTATTTATAAACTAATTATTTTTAAAAAGTTACGTATCTAATAAATCCTGTTATATTAAATATAAATTTATTTATTATTATTATTTTAATTGTTAAATATATTAAATATTATAATTAAAATGGAATAAATTAATTTTAATAAAAACCAGTCACAATACATGTTATGAATTAATTTTACAGTTACAAAATTTAACCTATGAAGTTGTATGAAGTGTTATGGTATTTGGTTGTCGATATTAAATAAATATGTATATATTAAATAAATATGTATATATTAATAATAAATAAATAGTAAAATATATTAATAAAAATATTAAAAAAACAGATAAATATACATATAGATAAGTTGGCGGCTAAATCTCGCAAAATTTAAATTCCAAATAATCTACTACTATAATAATCTACATTTTTTGCTTAAAAATACGTTTTATTCCGTTGAGGAATATTTTATGTATGCACCTTATTAACTGGTTATTTTTTAATATCATATTTTTGCACTGTAATTGTATTTATTATAATGTCACTGTTTTTGTATTTTTTGTATTCTGTATTGTGACTTATTCCTGTCATTCAGTTGACATTGTAGAAATAAAAATATATTACTCTATTATTATTATCCCCCATCTCATGACAAACTTTATTTACCCAGTAACAAAAGAAATACGATATTGCATTTTGATAAAACAACTCTAAATACTATAAAATGCTTTCACAATCAATTTAATTAATAGAAAATAATTATTAATGATTGAATTTATACGAGTAAGCATAGCATAAATATGAAAATACAAATAAAATTATTAAAAATCTTACCTTAATAAACTAACAAAAGTAATTCCAATTGGACCACAATTCATAGTTGTCCATCCAATTATGGGGCACATCTTGTAGAAATCTGAACACCAGTCTTCATGGTAACACTGCACAAATCAAGCAATAATTGATATTTAGTAATTTTCAAACTAACGTACGAATAATAAATATTTACTTGAACAATGCACAAAAATAAATCAAAAATTATTTCCGACAAAAATCAGCACTCCTTTCCTTAAGACGGACAACTCCAGACTGAGAAGAATGATAAAACATGGGGTCTATTTATAACTTCTCATCCAACCGTGCTTCATTGTGATTCGCTGATATTGATAGCGATTGACAACCAATCAAAATCAAGCATGTTCCACGGAAGGTTATAAAAGAGCGACACACACAATTAATATGTGTCATTATTAAAAACGATATCGATATTAAAATCGATATCGAAGCTGACACAAGGGGATTTAATAATATTTAAAATTAATCGTAACTTTATTTTTCTATCTCAAAACAAGTTTGTTGATAAGCCCCGAATCGCGTTAATATAAACCTATAAAATTTATTTAACAAAGAGGAAATAATCGCAAAGAAATATGATGTAGACAAAAAACGTATTTTGATAAATTAAAATTATTATAATAAAAATTTTCTATTATTGATATAAAATGTCGTTTGTATCTATTTTTCCGTTGAGAACACGTCGATTATTAATAAATATTAATACAGAACTACAACCTAAAGCTGTTTTATTTTTACTATAATGAATTCTAAAAGATTTTTTACTATATTCTAAGTAATTGTTAGATATATAAATTTATATTTTATGTATAAATGCTTAAATTATAGACAGCCAACATTAGTTTAGTGTATTGCATATTGCCTATAATTATTTTTTTTCTATTTAACACATTCACTGCCCGCAACGCGCCTGGCGCGTTCACATGTACGACGGATTGGTGCCCACACCGCGCTAAGCGCGTTGTTGTTCCATTTGAATTCTAATGAGTGGCGCCTGAGGCATTGCACGCTTTTGGAGCGGGCAGTGAATGTGTTAATTGTAACTTGTTATTTGTTTTTTAAAAAAATCTTATCTAATATCCATTAAGAATAAGTGACATAATATTTAATGACAATAATAATTAATTAATCAGCTAATTTAACCAGAAATTCAGTAAATTAAATTCCTGATAATTACACTGTAAAAACAAAATAGCGAAATTACCAGAAGAATAGTGATACTGTAATTTCATTTTACTATAAATATTCTGGCGTTTCTACCTCAAAATTCTGTTAATTTTTAACAAAATAATCACATAAGGTAAGTGAAAAAAATGACCTAAAGTATGTAAAATTAATATAATTTTTGCAAAATTGCATCACATACTTAATGTATTACATATATATATATATACATATATATATACATATATATATATATATATATATATATATATATATATATATATATATATGTATAAATTTTAACTCTAATTAAATTTAATCTAAGGTTAGATAACTATCGAGATAACTTTTATTATAAATTCTTAGAGGGGGGCTCCATTCAAAACTACATTTTCTAGTTGTAAAATTGCATTTTGCGTGATAAAAAAATTAAATTAAAAATAAATTATTTAATTAATTAATAATTACTATTAATTAATATTTGTTTTTAGTATATATTTAAAAAAAAATTAATATTTTTACCAAAATTGTTATTATTTTTTTAATATTCTAATTTTGATTCTATTCAGTGAAAAACTTTAAATGAAATAAAAATCGAAAGTATAAAAATATAAAAAATAATAACAATTTTATATATTAACATTTTAAAAAAAATAAATACTAAAAATGAAACAGATATGCAAGCTGTAATTTTACATAATTTAAGAAGTTATACCAGCAATATATGTAATTCTAGATTAAATATTACAGAAAATAAGCAATTTTACATAATTATTAGGTCATTTTGTCACTTACTTTATGTGATTATTATGAATTATGTATAAAATTAACAGAGTTTTGAGGTAAAAATATCGAATATTTATAGTAAAGTTCGACTATTTTTTTCTATAATTTTGCTTTATTTTTTTACAGTATAGTTTAAACAGTTTATTTATTGTTATTTGAAATATTTAACTTTTAACATATTCAAAAATTAACAACAACAAAAAAATATTTTACAATATTACGCTATAGATATTTTAACAAACTCACCATTTATGCTTTCCAATACTTTCGGAACACATCAATCGAAGATTTCCCCTGTTGTTATTTCAAATTTTATCAACTGCTGCAGCTGCATTTATTAATCGGCTCCGTTTTTTATTAAACGGACTTCGTTTTGATGTCAACCACAGAATAACCACATTTCTTCATCCGAATCTCAGGACTGTTTCGTCTCGGAATCATCCTGGCGGTTCTCAATTTTTTGGCGGTATTGTCTTCGTCTGATTCCATGCCCCGAAGCTGGCACAGGTTTTCTTTCTCCGGAAGAAAATTGCCTCCAAGTGATAGAGGATTCGCCTGATTCAGACTGGAAAAATTTAAATTATGAATATACATGCTGTAATATTACATAATTTAAGAAGTTGTACCAATAATATGTAATTCTACATGAAGTATGTACTGTAATTTGCACAAAATTAGCAATTTTACATATTAAATTAGGTTATTTTTACATTACTTTATGTAATTATTATGAATTATGATAAAAATTACAGAATTTTGAGGTAGAAATACGGAATATTTACAGTAAAATGAAATTACAGATTTTTTTATAGTAAAATTTTACCACTATAAGAATAGTAATTTCACTATTTTCACATATAAAAATTTTCCAAATCAAGTTTTATTATTGTAAATATCATTTCCGCACTAGAATTACGTGATTTATATACATAAAATATGTCAAAATAACAGCCTGTAAATATATGTCTTTTAGTCGTACAGTTTAAGAAATTTACGATAGAACCATTGTTAAAAGCAACAAACTGGAGAATTAAACACGGTAAAAATAACAAAGCAATACCCGATTCGGAACGAATACCATGTACGTACGATAACGTCGTATTTCCGAAAAATTCCAGTTTTTGGGTGCAATATCCGGAAATATCACTAACTGTAAATAGTTTAAGCATCGAAGACGAGAATTTAACAAACTATCAATTGCAATCGTATCTCTTATCCGAACCCGGCACGAGATAATTTAAAAATCTCGATTATCAACTACGTACTGATGTCGTTGTCGTTAATGTATGTCACGATAGAAGTAGTTGTTTGTGTCAGAAGAATAGTGAATTTGTGTTGAGCGCGATATGTAAGAATAGAAAACATATTTGCAATATTACTCACTGTTTGAATCAAATAAAACCTGCTGGATATTGTTGTCCAGTTTGTGGTAAATATACAATTAAAACACAATTATTCATCAGTTGATTTCTATTGTAAATGTTTCGGAAATATGAATTTGTTGGTGTATAGTTCTTTTATTCACTCACACTCACACACACACACACAAACACATGATATATTTAATTACTTTTACGATAATTTACGTATTTGACCAACTATTTCGTGTTGGTAACCGCAGCCATTGAAATACAAATTAAAACAAAATTCGTCAGTCGATTTCTATTGAAATTGTTTCGGAAATATAAATGTGTTGTGTATAGTTCTTTTATTTTCACACACATACACGATATATTTAATTACTTTACGATAATTTACTTTATAATTATTTATTTGACAACTATTAAGGTGGATTCAGAGATTGCTGCATGGCAGGGCAGGGCAGTGCATGGCAGTGCATAGCATGGCAAGAGGTAGAGAGAGAAAAAACACATTCAGAGATTTTGTCTGTATATCCAGACGATTCTAACCGAGAATACACGATGTTCATATTCGCTCAGGGCGCAATATTCATAAATATTAAAATACGCTTTACATTACAATACGCTTTTATGTAGTTATTACATATAATGTAATATTATTATTATTATTATTATTTATTTTTCGATATATTTAGAAAATAATAAATATTTTAGATTTATGTATTATTTTATTTACAAATAGATTTTGATCCCGTTTATAAACTTACAAGAATAATTTCTTTAATAATTTGACATGTTACGATTAAATAATGAATATTGAAATATTATCTGTATTTTCTAATAAATGAAAGAAAGAAATAAATGAATAAACCCTAATTTGATAAAAAATTTAAAATTTCATAATAATGATATAATAATATATTTATTCATAGCTTGCGCTAATACATAGCTAACACAAAGTTATTATATATTACATAAAAATACATTAACATATTACATATAATTTTTTATTGTTTAATAATTATTTATTTTAAACTAATCTCAAAAAACCGAAATACAATATAATATACAATACGATATATAAAAAAAACAATTATTGTCATACAAAATCATATAAATCACAAATAATTAAAATGAATACAATTTGAATGTCAGAATTTACCGCGAAAAGAAAGGAACACTTTGCTATGCACTGCCATGCACAACCATGCCCTGCCATGCCATGCACCCGTTTGCCATGCGGGTTTTTTCAATCTCTGAACGCAAAATTTTTTTTGCATAGGGATTACGTGTATTTGGCCGTGAGACCTATGCCCTGCCCTGCCCTGCCCTGCCATGCACTGCCATGCAGCAATCTCTGAATCCACCTTTACGCGTAATTGCAGCCATTTTATTTTATCTGCTGCCACGGTAAGTGTTGCCATCTAACAGCGAAAGTCTGAAGTATGCTCTATAAACAACCGCGCGAACTTCATAAAAAGGTTAAATTAATCTTCAAGATTTTACGAATATTTAAATAAAATATTTACATATTTATTTATTTAACATACTCAACATCTGTACTTTAACAAATTAAAAAAAAAAAAAAAAAAAAACTAATTTTTCGTAAGTATCTTGCAAACTAAAAGTTTTAGCGAAAGATATATAGAATAATAATTTTCGATATAGAATAAAAATTTACATAAGATAATGTTGTTCAAGTTTCTAAGAAATTCAAAGAAACTATATTTTATTTTCATTCGTTTCTGCGCCTTAAGTAAATTATGTTCAAAAAAAGAACAAAATATAATATATGCAGTTAAATTGTTCATACACGAATAGATGGAGTTTGTCAAATCATTTAAATAAAATCCAATTTTATTTTTACAATTTGATGACAAGAATAATTTTAATTCCAATTTTTTCAAATTATCTACCTATATTACATGTATCGGATTACAACAGCAATCTAGATATTTATATAAATAAAATTTTCAAACTCACGTACGAATAATAAATATTTACTTTAACAATGCACAAATATCACAAAAATAAATCAAAATTATTTCGGACAAAAATCAGCACTCCTTCCCTTAACACAGATAAAACTCGACTGAGTATAATGATAAAATGTGGGTTCTATTTATAACTTCTCATCCAACGTGCTCATTGTGATTTGTTGTTATTGATAGCAATTAACTACCAATCAAAATCAAGCATGTTCCAGGGAAGGTTATAAAAGGGCGACACACAAAATTAAAACGTGTTATTATTAAAAACGATATCGATAACTTTATTTAACTATTTCAAAACACGTTTGTTGATAGCGTAAGCTCCGAAACGCGTTAAATATAAACCTAAAAATTTATTTAACAACGAGGAAATAATCGCAAATAAATATGATGTAAAGAAAAACGTATTTTGATAAATAAAAAAGAATCTAATATAAGCTTTTAATATAAAAACTTTTTACTATAGAATGAATTAAATTAATAATAAACCATGGTATATTTTTTACCTATGTCCTCGTCATCTTGTAGAAAAAAAAACTCTTCTATTCTTCATTACCTCCTCCTGGCCCTCCACAACCCGGAAGAATGCACATTCATTCTACCTTCGAACAAGTTGTTCCTTAATTGAACACAAATAAAATCCCTGTGGATTCTTCAATCGTTTTAATATAATTAGTTCACTTTTTGGGCTATGGCTTGCTTCTCCATCTCTGCTCCGAAAGTCAAAGTGTGCAATGAATTATTAGTTCGGTAATGTTTTTTGTAAATCAAAAATCCGACAGGGGCAGATTGGGGCATTGTATTGCCTCCGATTAAATCTTCCCGTACTACAACCTAAACAAGCAACATTAAAATTTGAGAAACTAAATTAAATATTACTTCAGTTTAAACTAAATAAAAAAACTGATCACAAATGATGTTGTTCAAATATCATTTGAATGAATATCAAAATATTAAGGGGAGGTTCTCATCTGAATGACTAAAAAGTACGCAAAGTTTGGAAATTTTTTATTCGCAAATGAAAAAACATAGAAAAAAACGGTTTGGGCATTCAAAAAATGTTATTTTGGTCTTAATTTTAAAAAATTGTCGTTTCATAAAAAACAAAATGGCGTCCGTGATTCACTGTTTTAGTCGGCCATGTCAGCGCGGAATCGGTAAACTGCGTGAATTGCAGCGTCTCTAAATTTATCTGTAACAAAAAATGAACAACAATGCCAAAAAGTAAACTAAATTTACTGGAGTATAGACCTACGAACGTGGAAATAACTTAAAATTTGACGATGTGGTAGGATCTCAAACTTTGAGGTCGACTTTTAGGCCCTTTTTTCCATTTCAGGGCCTTACAAAAAATAGTTAAAACAAACAATTTGTACATTTTATAGGTCTATACTCCAGTAAATTTAGTTTACTTTTTGGCATCGTTGTTCATTTTTTGTTACAGATAAATCCAGACGCTGCAATACATGCAGTTTACCGATTCCGCGCTGACACGACAATTTTTTAAATAAAGACCAAAATAACATTTTTTTCGAATAAAAAATTTTCAAACTTTGCGTACTTTTTATTCATTCAGAGGAGGAGAACCTCCCCCTAAAATAACAATAAACATTTTAAACATTGTAAAACTAAAGAAATAAATCCAATAAAACTTATCTTATCTTACCTTGATTAACTATTGTTAGATGATGTAAAGTTTCGTATTGGTTTAAATAATTCCTGTAATACACAAAACAAATATATCAGATTAATTTACTTAAATTAAGCAACACATAAAAACAATAATAAAGAAAATAAAAATATTTACATGAGTGTGCTTTAACAGGCGCAATTGTATAATGTATCTTGCAGAAATATTGAGTTTTGATGTAAAACTACAAATAAATATAAATATTTACTTCATTTTTAAACAATCGCAACAATAATTACATACTTTAAACAATTTAACAATGCAAACATTCTACAATATAAACCGAAAACAAAATTTTATAAGGTAAATGCCAAACATGGCATAGTATAATTTTAACCACATAAAAATTACTAAGCGAATACATATTTAATAAATACCAAATAATAATAATAAAAATGAAATATTATTTCAAAAATACTGACCTACTACGCTTAATTAAAAAATAAACTTATAATTTAAACATGATTTTATCAAATGTAGTTAAAATACAATAAGTGCTGCATCTGTTTCACAAATACTAAATTGTTTTGTATTAGCAGAAATGATTGATAAAATTTGTATTATTATTATTTTTTTAAATATACATACACAATTACGACATGTACCCCAACAGGATGTGGCACAAACAAGTGAAATAATGACATTATTATGCTACAGATATACACGCTCACCATTTATAGTTCCAATACTTTCGGATACATCAATCAAAGATTTTCCGCTGCTGTTATTTGTAAATTTTATCAACTGCAGCAACAATTATGAATCCGTCCCGTTTTTTATTAATCGGACTCGTTTTGATATCACCCCACAATAACCACATTCCTTGCATCCGAATCGCGGGATGTTACGTCTCGGAATCATCTTGATTTCCATCGTCATTTTCCTATTTACGGTATTGTCTTCGTTTGGTTCCATGCTCGGAGGTGGCAGGTCTTCTTCATCGGAAGGAATTACTCCAAATTGTTTTGAATCAAGTGGATAGGATTCGCCTGATTCAGACTGGAAAATATAAGCTATTTATATCGGGAAAAGCTGAGCAGCTTCGTTCGTTTAACAGAAACTAAATATTATTACATTATGTTCTTTTATTTATTACGTAATTCATTTAATTTTATATCAATTTTAAACAACTCGAACTGTTATTCAAAGTATTTAAAATTTTAACGCGAACACTAAAACTTATCGCTTGACTTGTTCTATATAAAAAGAAATATTGCCATGAAAATCAATTTGGTAATATTTCTATTGTGACCTAATGCACATATATTAATTTTATAATAAACTAGTAAATAAGTATTTAACACTTGTTTAAACATAAAAAAAGCTATTACGCATGCAAGTTAGGTTACGTATACTTACATTTGTAATTGTATCTTTCATCATTTTCTTTAGTTATATTTGCAATATCGTTTTGCTTTTCATTATCAGCAGCCTCTGAAGTTTTATCTCTCTACAATCTTTGTTCACACCATCACTTTATCATCCAATATTTCACTGAAATCAATCAACGCCATAACGCCATTTTATAATCACAAACATAGATATCACAAAGACCTATTTTTACCGTATAGTTGATATTTTCGTTGTACTAGCCTAGCACTAGCGCAAAATTTTATTATTATTAAATATTATTTATAATAAAATTTAAATCATTATTTGGGTTTACCACTTTTCCTTGCAGTCAAAGTGGTAAAAAGTAAAACAAAACACAAATTACTATCATAAATTTCAATTTTCGTGTTTTAATTTCAAGTTTCGCGTTTCCATATTATTTTCTGGTTTTAATTTCAATTTTCATGTTTCTGGTTTGCAGTAAAAATCGGCAACACTGTACGTCATGTTTCCTGGTTTTTTATGTTTTCATGTTTCTGGTTTCCTGTTTTAAGGTGAAAATAGACAGCGCCATTTTTATTGGTGCTTGTTTAGAAATTACTTCTAAGTTGATTTAATTGCGTTAATAAAGTTTTGTGTCATTGAAAGTGTAAATGTTATACCATTTTATTACCAAATTATGGCAATAAATATTCAATGAAATGATGAAAATAAACGTATATCTACGAGTTTTTATTGGTAAGTTTGCTAGGAATTGCTTGTAAGTTGATTTAATCGCGTAGTAAAATTGTGTGTCATAGTGTTACGAATGTAAACAAACCAATTTTTAGGTGTTTTATTATATTTTATCGTATATATTCAGTTTTATTTGGATATTTATCAATCGTAGTTTATAATTTTTACCTATTCTATTACACAAATGAACGTAAAAACGCTATAAAGATAGATTTTAATATGTTAGATAAATTGCCAAGAAATCGTATGTTGACGCAAACTGTTCGTGAGCTTGACGGGTCAAAAATGGGCATACATAAAAATGTAATGAAAACACTTGATATACATATATTTTGCAATTGAAATCAATAAATTATTGGAAAAAATGATTTATTTACGTAATTATTATTGTTCAGTTGTCAGTCTGTAAAATTTTGTTTTCATACGGTTGGCAACACTCATTTTAAGACATGCGCAGTAAGTGTAATAGCGCAACGAGGCGAGACGAGCGTCATGTCAGCCATTGCTGCTATAATGAAAGTGTGTTTGCCATTACATATAATATTGTATAGTTTTGTATCATTAGTATTAAGTATTAAATATTAGTATTCAAAATAAAAGTGAAGTTTAGTACAACCACAAGCATCCAAATAAACAATTATAATAAAAACGAGTTTTGATTGATATAAATCAATATATGTATCTGTGTTGGTTATATAATTTTGTTTTGGTTTTAAACGTGATTAAGGTTAATTAAACGTTGATTTAATAAAATAAATGTGTGTTCTATTGGGGTAATTATCAAGTGTTAAAGTGTTTTTAAGTTGATTTAATAAAATAAAATGTATATACATTTGCTAGTATAAAATATCAGAAAAATTAGTTTTGCTTTGTTTTCAAACTTAGTTAAATGTTAATTAGCGTTGATCGTATTAACTAAATGTTAGTTTAATTGTGCAATTACATGTGTAAAATGTGTATTATTGTTTTTAAGTGGAAAACATATTTATTAAATATATATTTATAATCAGACGCATCGAATGCATACAAATATCAAATGTGATACGTGCATAACATATGCGATAAGTATTCATAAACACATATTTAATTACAGAAATAAACAAATATACATGTGTAATACACGAATGACACAAATTATAACTTATATATTGCTAAGAAACGTCAAATTAATTTGAAGGTTAGAAATATGTTCAAATCTGCAATTAATTTAATATCTCGTGTTTACATTGCTATTAAAATACATTCTTTTTTAAAAAAAAAATCAGTTTATTTCATTAATGTTTCTGCATGTTCTTGTAGCAATCACAAGATTATGTTGGTTAATTTTCAAATATCCAGTGGAAGATTGGTTACGGAGATAAAACTTTCGGAGGCTGCTGGATGATGATGATATTTGGGTAAAAATCTAGCAAGAGAAGCAATGATGATTACAGCAAAGAATGAAATTGCAAATGGTAAGTAAAGTAGCTAACTTTAACAGCTGTGTTTTTGCTTTATACAAGTTGGTAAATAATCGCGATTTATCGGGTACGAAATAGATTAGTGTATGATGAGTGTGAAATTGAAAAAAATGTTGTAGCAAAAGTTGGTGTTAGTCAGTTAAGATGGTTCCGACATGTTGAGCGAATGTCTAATGAACGTTTGCTGTTAAAAAGATTTATTTGAATGTTTTTGATGGTATTCGTTTGCGTGGACGTCCGATGAGTAATTGAAGTGGTATGATTGAGAGTGTTTTGCGTGAGCGAAAGTTTCCAAGTAGTAGGAATAGAAGAGCATGTATGAGAGGAATTATGAATGTAGATGAAGCGAAAGTTGCTTGTTTGGATAGGAATGTTTGGAGGCGACAGATTTCGGAATGATGAAAAAAGTTTGTGCCACACCCTGATTTGGGTACATGACGTGATTGTGTATGTATGTATGTATTATTGTTTTGTAATTGGGTAAGTCAATTAGTATAATATATACCGGGTGTTCATTCGTCAAGTTCGTATGGGCGTTTAAAGAATATTTAAAATAATTAATACCCAGAAAGTAGAATCTGCAAAAATCTTGAACATGAAAATTTCCAAATATTTATAGAATCCAGAATCATTTGGTTAAAAGTTAGGATAATTTTTAATTTTTACTGTTAATTTTTGTAAACTTTGGGTTTTAGTTTAGACGAATTATTAATTAAAACAAATCTCTCGGTTTTATGTTTATCTATGTAATATTTTAGTTGCAAATGTATTGTTTTTTGATATAGTTTTATGTAATTTTTATTTGTTTTTTAGGGTTTTCCAAATCGATTTTTTCGTAGATTGTGTTTTGAATCTTCCGATTACTACACATAATTAACTAATTAATTAATTCGATTGGACTAGTTGGAAATATGGAACGAATTCCAGAATAATTCCGATTGTAAACAGTATTTCTGGAACAAAAATTTGGGTAAGGCTCAATTTTAATATTTTAAAATTATTTTCTATTTGTTTTTCTGTTTTTGATATTAATTTTCCGAAATTGATTTGCGATATACTTCTTTCTCGAGTAAAATTCGGAAAAATACTTAGAGTACTTTTCGATAGGGCATAAAAAGTTCTATAATTTGGTATTAGTTTTAATATATTAGTATATGCCGTTTGGATGCTAGAATTTTTTTTGGAATTTTTTGGTTTTTTTTTTTCTCAAAACTGTTAGGTCTAGGAAAATAAGCATGGTATGAAAAAATGCGGAATAATTAGTAGTATAATTGAGTAAAAAAACCATTATTCTAAGATGCATCGTTTAGTAGAAAAAAATCAAAACTGAATTTTTGAAAATTTCTTAAGGTACCCCTTAGGATTTTTTTCAAAATTTGCTCAAAACAATCTGAAAAATCCAGTAAAATAGACAAAAAAAATTAGCTACATAATAGCTAAGTAAATAAATAATAATAATATAAATAATTTTTAAATAAGATCTTTTATATATTATATCGAAACGTCGAATAATTCAGAAAAAACTTTTGTATTTTAAATTTTGTTTTGCCAATTCCAATAATTTATCACAATAAAATCTATAGGAATTTAAATATTAAAAACAAATTAACGCTTATACATTTTTAATTATAATTAAACACTCCCAATTTATATTTAATATCTTCATTCAAACGAACGCGTTTAATTAACACACTTTAACTAAGTTATACATTGGAAATAAATATTTATACTTTACGTGGCTTTAACCCTTTCGGGACGGAATAGATTTTTCTGAATAATAATAACCACTGTAAAAATGTAACTTAAATTTATATTATATAGCTTTTAACAGTAAAATAACAACATTTTTGTAATTTTACTGTGTGATAATTTACGTAATATTATTTTTTTATGGAAAAAAACAAAATTACATTCATAGAAAACATAAAAAATCTTTTATTTGTGGTTCCATAGAAATACTTCTAGGCCTGAAAGGGTTAAATACACAAATACTAAGTAAAATAAAACTGCCCGTATGGTTCTAGTTCTGTATTAATATTTAATTAATAATTAATGTACGTCTTCAACAGAAAACACAAAATAATCAAATTATAAAATAGTAAAAAATATTTCTAGAATTTATTATATTTGAAATAAAATTATGCTTTAGCTTATAATTCCCGTATTATTAATTATATTAATATTTATTAATAATCGCGACGTTTCGACTTTCTCAACCATAACAAAACGTTTTTGTTTTGTTACAGGGGGGCCTAGTAACTTATTTCAATGTCTTTTTTATTTATTGTATAAATATATTATTTCTTGGTTTCCTGATGAAGATTATTTATAAATGGTCGATTATTTAATTAAATATGAATAGAGAATAGCCTATTTTTATTAACCAGGTTTTTATTAATTTGTTTTTTTGTCAATCTGTAAACCACTTGTAAAATCTGGTGTATAAATTTGTTAAAAATCCCTTAAAATCCTAGTAATATTTAATTAAATCTGATTAACTAATGATTTAATTAATTAGTTCATCAAAGTAAATTAATGGCGATTTAAGCAAATAAAATAAAATATTACGGCCTATGTGTAATTAAGAATATAATAAAATAAAGGTAGATTAGTTCTAAATATATAAATATATTTTTTCTAATTATTTAAAAACTATTATAACTTTTGTTTTTCTGCCCTAAGATTTTTTGATCGCGTATGCTTCATCAACAAAACAAGAGTTTTTCTGCAACTTGAATCCAAAGATTGGGGAATATATTGGATCTATACAATGCTATACGATGTATTCATCACGTTAAAAGGTATTTTACTGCTTTAACTTAGTTAAAAAGTTTTTCCGGAGGCAACTTAAGGTTCTCTATATAATCCGATTTGGGGCAAACAAAAGTTTAGACATTTTTTTGTCGAAAAGTATAATAGATATCAAAGCCGCGGTTTTTTTTTTGGATGAAAGAGGAGATTTTGATCTATCTTCATGTATTTTTTTTTTGTTTATTTTGGTTAAAAATTAGATATGAATCTTTGCAGCAGAAAAAAAGTATTATAACTGTCAATTTCCAACAAAATTATAAATAAAAATTGCCCATAATAGCTCAATGTCCATTCTTTCACCTCCAAAAAACTGCGAATTAATACCTTTTATAGTTCTGTAGAAAAAAATTCATAAAAAATCATAATTTTTGTCAGATTTGCGGCAATTTGTTCAATTTTGCAGATTTTCACAAAAAATGTTATAATTTTCTCAATTTTCAACAAAAATTAAAATAAAAATTGCTCAAAATAGATCAATATCTATTCTTTCACTTGCAAAAACCCGATATTAAATATCTTTAATTGTTTCAGAGAAAAAAAATTATAAAAATTTCGGATTTTTCTTATTAATAAATACAGTTACGAAAAAATCTTATTTTTTTTTTCGAACTCTTTCTATGTTTTAACAGCTTTTATTTTGCTCTAAAACGAAGCTAAAATCAATAATCTAATAATCCTAATTGATTTTTACCATCAGTATATTAATTTTATATTTCTTTTTGGTTATCTAATTTTATACTTTTAATATGTTTCTTCCAATGATCAATAAAAGATTTCTCCATCAAAACAAATAACTTTATAAACTGCATTTTGTTATAGAATATTTTGTTTTTATATAATTCTTACATAAGTTCTACTTAAGTTCTATTGAAAAGCTCGAGTAAAATTTGCTATAATCTTAAAATTTTTGTTATGAAATCGAGGAAAATTAACCGAAAAAATCATGGTAAAATTTTTAGAATCTTACTTAAAATTCATAAAATCAATGTAAAATCGCTTAACGTTAATTCACATGGTTGTAATTGCTATGTTCAGACGTACGTAGCTCAAATACAAAACATGTTGAAGTTAATATTGAATTTATTCGTTTAATACAACTTATTTATATTGTAACTGACTGTTCGGAAAATTACATAATGAATGTTGAATTAATAATTCAATAATTAATTTAATATTATTAATTGATATTTATATAAAATAAAAAATAGTATATTTTTTAACTGGCTCTATTATCTACAAAAACGATTATTATTGTACCGAAAAAATACTTAAGATATAATATCCTATGTAGAATAATATATATTTTTTTAAATTTTTTTGTATTTTGGAAAATAGAGAAAGAAAAAAAATATTCCAAAAAAAAACTATGGCCCGTATTCTTACCTCATATGAAAAAGTGCTTTTTCAAAAAAGTGCTTTTGACATTCACTTACAATCATTTATTAAGTATTTTAAAATAGTTTATTTAAATTTTATAATACCAAATATATTAAAAATGATCAAATATAAAAAAATTATTTATATTTGATGTCAAACAGAAGCAAAAAGTTATTTTAAAATTAATGATAAAAGCACTTTTTCAAGAAAAAGTGAGGTGAGAATACAGGCCTATATTTTTTCTTTTTTTTGGCCAAATTATAAATACGAAAAAATTGAAAAAAAAATATATATTATTCTACATAGAATATTCTATTTCAGGTATTTTTTCGGTACATTAATTATCGTTTTTGTAGAAAATAGAGCCAGTTAAAAAATATACTATTTTTTATTTTATATAAATCAATTAATAATATTAAATTACATAATTAATTCAACATTGATTATGTAATTTTCAGTACAGTCCTTACAATCTTTTTTAATATCTTAGGATTGTAAAATCCGGTGTAGAAAATTTAAGGGAGTCCAAAAACATATCCGCATAAATTTACAAATTACATAAATAAATAACACAATTATCTGCTGATAGGTTAGATGAATGCCGAGATCTGTTAGCGCTGTTTTATTATAAATATCTTCTACCTTTCAGGGCCGTAACGAAATCCGAATTTCGAACTGAATCGCCGCGCAAATTCTATCCGAAGCTGGGTGATGATGATGAACGACCTCCAGCTGGCTTGGATTCGGAGAAGAGATAATTTATTTGGATAATTTATATCCTTGTGTGTTTGGAAACTTCGGACTTTAGCCCAAATTCTTCGGAAACGCCCGCAGAATTTAGTTATGGATCCAACGGTTTGGGGGGATATTTTACTAACAAAGTAAGTCACCAAATACCATTTTTTTTAATCAAATACAAAACGAATAATTTTGTTTTCTTAACAATAATATAGTAAAAAAATCTTTCAGAACTTATATTAATTTTTTTTTTCATTTAATAAACAACAAATGATGTAAAAAAAAATTATTATTAAAAAACAAAATGAAAGAAAAACGATTTAGTGAATGAGAAAAAAAATGTTAAATAATTTTGTTCGTTTATTTATTTGTTTAAATCACCATTTAATTTATTTTTGATGCAACTAATTAAAGCATTAGTTAATTAACTAATGATTTAATTAGTTCATTAAAAAACAAAAACAAGAGGAAATTATATATATATGTTTTTTCTGGAAGTTACAAAAATAATTAATTATTCAATCAATCAAATATATTTTAAGTTTTCAAAATACAATTTAGAAATACATATACGTAATTATATCAACAATAATATTACAAGAACTAAACAATTTATGCAAAAATTGAGTAATTATGACCTAGAAATACTGAGGGCATTATAAGTGTCTCATGATTTGTAGGTAAAATTACATAATTTTTTTTTAGAGTGCTTACTTTACATGTAAATACAAAAATATGTACATTATTTGATCAGTAAATTTAAAGTAAGATTAAGTGATCTTTAGATTATATTATATATAATTTTGTTTTTTTGACATGCTTTATTTTAAATTTACTGAACATATTATGTATATTTCATCAACTAAAACTATTCTGCTAGCCCCTAAAGAAGGCCAAATAGTGATTGTCGAAACGTTGGTTTAGTAATCGATAAAAACATATATATAAAAGACTGAATTCCGTCTAATTGATTACCTATCGATAATAATATATTATTAAATTAATTAATTATTTTATATTGTATTATTTGATTATAATTGAAAAAAATATCTTGTAAATTTATTTTCAAAAAAAGAAAAATTATAATTTTTATGTTTTGTGTAATTATAATAAGATTATTATATAAAAATATTATATCATTAATATAGTAAAAAATCTTTCCGGAACTAATTATTATTATTAAAATAAAACTACTTTAGGTTTTAGTTCTGTATTGAAATTATATTTTAATTCACGTTTGTGGAAACAAGTTGAAGTGATTATTGTGTAAATACTTTGAATAACAATAAATATGTTATGTTATATCACTGGAAAGAGAAAAAAAATCTTTTTAATGACACTACATTGAAATACTATTTATATAAGAAAAATGAAAGTTGCATCATAAATCTCGAAAAAAAAATTTGGTTACTCCTGGAAATTCTGTGTAAAAAAGTGTCTTAAGAAAGTGCAAACCAAAATAATGTTTCGTTTTGCATACGAGAGTTATATGCGAAAATATAAAACAGCAAAATTTGCATTTTTGTCTATATCTAGTAACCTAAGAAATTTTTTGGAAAAAACAAAAGATGACTAAACTCGCGCAACTTTCATCTAATTTAACCGAGGTCGTATCTCTAACAGTTCCGGGAGTTATCTTGGACACTCTGTATATATATAAAAAAAAGAAAAGTAAAAAGAAATGTCGGTTTATTTTGGTTTCTCCGATTGGAATGATTTTTTATTTGTTTGTGGAATGAATGGATTAATATTTCCAATAAATATTGAATGATTATAGGTGTGGAGATAATTAAATATTAATTTAATGCATATTTTTAAGTTAATTCGAGCGTGTTTATCTAACGCTAGATTAAAATTGAATTTGATGTTAAAATTTATATACGTGTTTCACAAAATTTTGAAAGATTTTGAAATAAAATTAAAGAAGAAAAGAAAGCCATAGTGTAGTATTATATTTTTAATTTAAATCAGGGCCGGAATTGAACCAAAAAAACGTTATTTTTCTCCGGAAACCGATTTTTTTTTTTATTTCGGAACAAATAAATAAATCAAAATTGACTTTATTTTCGGATATGCCGTTAATTTGTTAATTTGTTACGTTAACAATATTATGTTATCTAATTATTATATAATTGAAACATATTCATACACAAATTGGATAAGTTTCGAAAATATATTATTAACATATATTTATTAATTACCGGATTGTTGGTAATAAATATCACAGTAAGTTTTCTATATACAATATATTTACATTAATGCATATATTTACTGTTCAAATATTTAACGTAATTTGAAATGTTTTGTGAACGCGAATTTTCGTTAAAAATATAATATCACGTTAAATTATCATAATAAAATTATTTTTTGCTTTTAAAAACCTATGTTAAATTACATTAAATTTAAGATGTATTTTCCGTACAGTATATTAAATTAAGCTATTATGATTTAACAGTAAAAATAACAGTATTTTGTTAATTTACATGTTTTCTTATTTTTGTTTAATTTTTTAATCCTACATTCATAATTAATTTTTATTTGGAATATTTTAATCTTGAAAATATATAAGCATTCAAAACAAAGTTCAGAATGTACAATATCTTTTTTTCTGTTCTTTATTATTTTTACATAAGCGATTTTCGTAAAATATTCTTATGTCAATTTTTACTATATTTGAATAAATTATTAATTTTATGCAAGATTAGACAACTGTTAGAAATCGTTTCAGTATACACAAAAAATTGATAATTTTTCTAATGTTTTAATTGTTTTATCTAGAAAAGTTGATGATTTTCAGTATACTCATCTGACACATCTAATTGACACTGTAAAAAGGTTGCCATTTTATATAAAAACTATAGCAAAAAAATTACATATTATTTTAGAAAAATGATGATTTACATAAATTTTCTGTAAAAATAATATTTTTCATAATAAATAATAAATTTCATAATAAATAATTAAAATAAGTATAGATTTTTCCACAATCCAATTATAAATTAAAATTTCCAAATTAAAACTGATTGTGAATGCTAGATAAGACAATGATACAATATCCAATCAAATGATTTATAAATCAAACTAAAATGCATTATTCTCATAATAATAATATAATATAATATAGTTATCATTTCCATATAAACCACATGGTATAGGAAAAGTCAATTTAAAAAAGAAATACATAAAAAAATAAAGTGCGTAAAAACTTGCATTATACTTGAAGATTAGAACTTGTCACTGAGATAGTCATCAAACTTATAATAATAATTTTTTTCAATAAAAAATTTTTTTAAATGAAATTTGAAATTAATTTTTGATTTTATGCTACTGATATGCTTTGGTAAATGATTATAAAAGATTAGACCAATGTGATTTGGGTTAAATTTAGTTTTATTTAAATGTGTAATTGGGATAGTGAAGTTTGATTTATTTCTGGTATTATATTGATGCAGATCGCTTTGAGTTGATAAATTATTTTTTATATTATGAATAAACAAAATAACAAAATATAAATAAATACATGGAAAATTTAGCATATATTCATTCTTAAAAACGTCTTTACAAGATTGTCGTTTGCCAAGTAAAAATATATTCCTAACGGCCATTTTTTGTAGTTTAAATACTCGTTTTGTAGAAGGAGCATAACCCCAAAAAATATGATTGAATCTTATTTAAATACTAACAAATCTATTTTAAAAATTTAATCACCTATACATATGCTTATTTCGTATTTTAGCTACAATGTTTCGTAAATTGTTAATTTTTAAAATGTATATCATTATAAAAATACTATTTTTAATATTTCGTAATTTACACGTGTTAAGAAAAAGCACTATTGAAAATTAAATTTCTTTCTTACATAAATAAATATAAAATAAATTTAAAATTCTTTTCTTTAAAACAAATTTTCTGTCAAAAAATATAGTTTTAGATAATAGTTTAAATGACGTCATTTTTGTCAGAAAAATATTTGAAGCAATTTTATGCATCCGATAGTAATTTAACGTAATCATTATGCAATTTTTGTAAAAGAAACCTTGAAAATCAAATTGATTTTTTATTTCAGAAATCCATGCATATTACCGAAATCGTATTTCTCAAGAACGGAAGTTTTTTCTAACTTTATAACTATAACTGACGTACACAAAAATACTGTTATTAAATATTAAAATACTTTACAATATTAAATTGTTTCTATATGTATGTGAAATTTTGTCTTCCGACAAATTACTTTACAAAAATTATTGAACATTATCTATATTTTTATTGTCACATCTACTTATATTCCTCACTTTTTACATAAATGTTTAACTTGACATTAATTTGCATTAATTTTATTTTGAGATGATACATTGATAATTGCTCAATTGTCATAATAAATGTATATACTGTAATAAGCAAGCTACTAAAACCCACACTGTAAAAAATGTAATTTAAATTTATGTAATTTTACATGGTTTTTATTTATAGTAAAATTGCAACTTTTTGTAATTTTTACAATAATAATTTATGTAATATTACATATTTATGAAAAAAAAATTACAGTCGTAGAATATGTAAATTTATATTCATTTTTTTACAGTGTACTGAAATAACAGTAACAGAAACCAGAAAATTTCTCAATGCTATTTTGGTGGATTCGTAAACTTTATAACACTTACCCATACTTAGTGGTGTAACTAGTTTTTTGGCACCATTGTTATTTTGCTTTCCCTTTCCGTTGGTGTGAACACGTAAATAAAATATTGTTACAATCGTAACGTATGCTCGCGAATAAAAACTATTTAACAAAAATGAAATCTAGAATTTATATATGCATTTGTATATTTAAAATCAAAATATAACAATTTAAAAATCAATATTATTAATAAATAATCAATAAATTTATACCAAAAAAAAAATACAAATGACATTATCACGCGAATTTTTTGTTAATAACATTAAGTAATACTACAAGCTCGATTTTTTAATGTTTTAGTACAATTGTTTAGTCCTGATTTTATGACAATCGCATTGTCTTAAAACCTGTTTTAGTTTAAACCGAGCTTATATTTCCAGGCAATGAATGTACCTATCTAAATATCAAGATTTAATTATTTTTGGACAAAATTTAATCAGAAAAAAATATTTAATTTGTTACATGGAAATAACCTTGTGTTTTTAAACATACATCCTATATATGTTTAATTTTAAAATTTTCTATAAAACAAATAGATTTTTTTCCAGAAAATATAATTTAATACAAAACCATTTTAGTAAAAAACTAGATAATATAATTCTAAGATACATGAATAATAGATGTCTGTAGTTCTGACAATATTTCTTTTTCTCCATAAATTTGTGTTATCGATTAAAAATGACATCTAACACCTTAATTACTAAGCTTTTGTATTAAGTTCAACTAATAGTCAAATAATCAATACTATTCCAATGAATTATTCAAAAATTTAATCAAACTAAACCATACTTTATATTATGTAAGAGGTATAGCGAAAGGGGCACTTTCTTGTTTTCAATTCATAAGAGCATTCAATTTATTACTGCTATAATTTATAAAATAATTTTCACGTCCAATATTTATACAAAAATTAATTTTATAAATTAATATACAATTTATTTTACGCATCAGTTCTATATATATATATATATATATATATATATATATATATATATATATATATATATATATATATATATATATATATATATATATATATATATATTATTTAATTAATAACATTCAGCAAATCAATTAAATAGAAATTTATTCTTCATTTTAATTATTATAAGCCTTAGATTTTCGTCTACTAGCTATTTTGTTACATATATACACAAATCACGCCATGTACCCAAAAAGTTGTAACACAAACTCTTTCCACTATCCCAAAATAATTTCCTACAAACATCCCTATCCAGACAAGTAACTTTAGATTCATCCACATTCATGCTATTTTGTTAATATATTCAAATGTAGTTTAAACACCAAAAACATTACAAACATCCATATATCAAGCGGGACTCATACGAGCGTAAAGTCGCTCTAGCAAAGGGGTGGGCAACCTTTTGTTAACTATCAGGCTAAATTTAATCCTGTGTTTTATAAACGGGCTAAAAATAAATTTGAATTAATTATTTTATATCAATATTTATTAAAAATCTATCTAGATAGATTTAGATGAGTAGAAAAAATATTACGCATATTTAATTTCAGTTTTTGCGGGCCGAATAAAAATCATTTTATTATCAATAATATAATAATATATAATCATTAGTTGACAAAATAGTATTAAAATAAAACGGCTTTAAGTTCTAGTTCTGTATTAATATTTATTAATAATCGATGAATTCAATGTATATCATCAGAAAAAAAAAAGTCGTTCTTTGAGTTCGTCGAAACGTCGATTATTATTAAACATTAACACAGAACTATAAACTAAAGCCGTTTTATTTTAATATAATGAGTTCTGAAATTTTTTTACTATGATATCAATAATAACTATGCTAGTACAATTTAAAATTCAGGCTTTATTGTCCGCATAATGTCTACTTTAGAGAAAGTGTTTATTATAAAAACGAACCTAATTCATTATTAGTAAATATATTTACCTAAATTTGATATCTAAAAACAAACTTGGTTTATAGAAAAAAAAAAAAAACGATATAATACAATTTTAATGTACATGAATAAATTCATACCGTGTGTAACTTCTACGTACTTAAAACTATAATAATATAAACATATGAAAGTAAAAATTGATTTAGTTTTTGTATATTTGATAAAAACAAATGTTTCTGCTGAAATAGCGCACAAAATCAGTCACGGAAAATTCTAATTTTAATTAATATATATATTTAAAAGCACAATGCACTTTATGTAAAAATAAGTAGAATAGTTTATTCTAGTTTTAAACACGATGTATCAATAAATTCCACTTAAATTTTAAATGTGGAATGAATAATCGTCATCATAATATTTAATACTGAATTGGTAGACACATTTAAACCACATTAAAAATTTAAGGCTAATACTACAAGCTCAATTTTCAAATTGGTTTTAACTAATACCGCTTCTAAGATAAAATGCAATTGTCATTAAAGCAGGACTAAACAAAAGACTAAACAAAACCTTGAATACAATTAAATCATATTGTTTTCTATAAAAAAATTTACTTATCAATAAAATATTTATAAAATATTTCTTTTGTTGTTGCAGTCAAAAATAAATCTATTACATGATGCAGTCACAAGTGGATCTCTCGAAGAATTACAGAATCTATTGCAGGAAGACTGTGCAAAAAGAAGGAAATTGGTATTGTGTAAAGATCAAGCTGGCGTTGGCCTACTACATAAATCTATATATTATGATATACGCGATATTTCCAAATGGCTTTTGGAAAATTATCCACAGACTGCCACTGTCAAAGATACGGTAAGATTTTATTTTGATTTATTTACATACGAATGTCTAATAAACGTTTGGTTAAAAGAATATTTATGTGGAGTGATACCGAAGTTGTCCGATAAGTAGAAATGAATTGAGTGAGAGAATGTTTCCAAGTGGTAAGGATAAAAGTGCATGTATGAGAGATATCACCAAATATGGATGGCTTTTCTGGATAAGAATGTTTAGCAGACACTATTTTCTGCTTTGAATGAATTGAGTGTTTTGCGTGAGAGGATGTTTCCAAGTGGTAAGAATAAAAGTGCATGTATGAGAGGTATCACCAAATATGGATGACTTTTTTGAATAAGAATGTTTAGCGAAAACTAATTTCTGCTTGAATGAAAAGAGTTTGTACCACACCCTTAAGGATACATGGCAGAATTTTGTCTGAATATACTTATTAGTTAGTCGTTATAATTTTTCAAATAATAAATGCATGTATTAAAATATTTGCTTTATTATATGAAAGTAGCTATTTATACATACGGTATGTATAGGTTAGGTTTTTTTTCAGTATGTATAAATAGCCAATTGCATATACATACCGTATCTATAAATAGCCTCATCCTTATTATATAGGTGTAAATAATATATCACCATTTTTAATTTTCAAGGCGTAAAAATTTGTTTTAAATTTTAAAATGGCAACAGAGCGCTATTTTGTCGAAAAAAGTTTTGGGTGAATAATTTTTTCTCAAATTTAGAAACTATACTACTTTTATTAAGAGCTTTATAATAAAATATCACTCTTTTTATTTAACTTTTTTGACAGAATGACGTCCTGTCGCCAAAACAAATTCATTTTACATAAGAAGTACCTTAAGACATAAAAAATCGACATTCCCAAGGGTTTTCCTGAAAACTTAAAATTGGCGACGTATATAAAAGCTATTATGCGTTAATTTATTGTTTATTTACATCCTGTATATATCAAAAATTATAATACCATATTTTTTTGTTTAATAAATATAAACAAAATATCAATAAATTTCTATTGTTAATATGGAATGCATTTTTCTTCATTCAAAAATTAACTAATAATTTAATTAGTTTATCAAAATAAATTAATGGCGATTTAAGCAAAAACAAAATACTATATTCTATTGTTTTGTTTATAGGAAGGCAGAACACCAGTACATTATATAGGAATGTGCAAAGATCATCGGGAAATGCAACGATTGTTAACATCAGCCGGCGCGGATCTATATGCAAATGATAATCATGGACATAACTATAAATATTATATGGATAATCCGGGCGAATTAGAATTACCAAGTACACATCGGTTAAGTGCTGCAAATGGTACAGAGCGACACCATAACTCCAAAGAACGTAAGTTGCATCATTTCTATTATTTCATTATATTATTCAATATACCCAGTGCTGGATGGATGTTGTGTAAGAAAGATTTAGATTTGCAAAATAAATCAAACTCAGTAGCGAATTATCCGTAAAAACATAAAAAGTAATGCTTTTTGTCATTTTGTTCTAGTGTTTATTTGTTTAATGCCCGGTATTATAAAGGACCAAATAAAAGTAAAATAGTTATTTGTTAAATAAATTTATTCTACAAATAAATATTATCTCTGTATTATAAAGCAAATATCCAAATAAAATAACTATTCTTCACATAAATTGCGAGTGTTACCAATGTAATAATGATTTCACTTTGTAGCATATTAAATTTTTTAAACAGAAACTTAAATCAGCGTAATTATTATTAAAATTTATTTCATTTGTTTTGAAAATAAAATATGAACAATACAAATAATTGTTTTATTTTAATTTATTAAATTTAAAATTATATTTTTAAAGAATTGTTATTGAATATTTGGTAACACTGCCTGCATGAGACAAAATGCACTCTGCTAGTAAATTGCGTTTGTTGGGTTATGGTTATGTATATTTGGAAATGTCAGAGTACTATTACGAAATAAACGACATAAATATGAGTAAAAAACGCGAACGGGGTAAAAATTACACAGAACAAGACAAAGACAATTTAATACAAATATTAAAACAATATATTGATATTATTGAAAATAAAAAAACAGATATGTATACTCTAAAAAATAAAAATGAGGCATGGGACAAAGTTGCCATAAAATACAACGCTTGTGCCCAAACAGGCAATCGTAGTGGCAGCCAACTAAAATTATTATACGAATGAATAAAGAAAAAATGTCGCCTAGTAGATATTTAGTCTCAAATTCATTATTTTCGAATTGAGCTCTTAATAACGAATTATTGAATATGTGGTTATCGTTATTTTTAACTTGGCTTCACATACCATTTGTACGTTGATTGAGAACCATCCTTTTCTATTCCTAAATATTTTACCATAGTTTCAGACGATCTAGACATTTTCTTTAAAATCATTAAAATTATATATTACATATATTTTATTTTCTCTGTCGCATTTCAATGTTTAATTGAGAATACATTTATTTTGAAATTGTTTAAAATAACACATATTAATATATAATGAATAACTTATATTAATAAATAAAAATAAAATCTTAATTATATTTTAAGTATATACTTTTATTTTTACAAATATTTTTCTATTATAACCTAAAACTTACAAAAATATAAACAGTCAACTGATTTATTCAAGAGAATAAAATTTATTTCCATGTATTTCGACCAAATAAAATTTATCAGTTTATTTACTAGATTTATTCGACAACTAAATTTATTTTTCGTTTATAATACAGAAATCTACCGAATAAATCGATTTATTTGGCAAGTAAATTTATTCAGTCCTTTATAATACCGGGCATAAGCTTATTTATATAATTCTAGAAATGTTTCAACTAACTTAAAGTCCAAATATAGAAAATATTATGTAAAATTAATAAGGATGAGGCTATTTATACATACGGTATGTATACGCAATTGGCTATATATACATACTAAAAAAAAAACCTAAACCAACCTACTAACCTAACCTACCCTAAATAGCCAATTGCGTAAAAATACTGTAGTAATGCTATGTCTTCAAAATTATCAAAAATAATTGAGAGTTATTTTTATTTACTTATAACCTAGATTTTTAAATTCATCGTAAAATTTAATCTAGTAATACGATCATGATATCGGTCATTACCAATTGCCAAGTTTTGATAACATTACGGTAATTACCGATTTTACATTACCGCTTTATCGAATTTATATCTCTATACGCATGTAGTTTTCATTTTCTACATTATAACTTGCAAATTTTATTTCAAATTAATAGTTACTACAAATCTAAATTCTTTTTGATGAAATATTTTTTGAAAACAAAAAATTAATAAAATAAATAAAATATTACATGTGACTGACAATGAATCAGTGAATCAGCAATAATCTTTGACCACTAGGTACGTCAAATACTTGTGTATTAAAACTTGAAACCACAGATTAGAATTTTAGCTTCTTTCATAATTTGATACTGAAGTTTCCAAAATACGTATTTTGCGTTATATTAACTAAATTTTGTAGTTTAAGAAATTTATTTTATTTATTGTGTGTTGTCAAAAATATATTTAAAAAAAAAAACGAACATGGTAAAAAATCTTTTAGAACTTATTATATTAAAAAAACAGCATTAGATTAGCAACTATTTCCTATGTATGGGAATTTTAATCTACAATGTACATACATACATAATTGCGTCATGTACCCAAAAGGGTATGGCACAAATTCTTTCCACTATCCCGAAATTAGTATTCTCTAGACAAGCAACTCTAGCTCCATCCACATTCAAGATATCTCTCATACATGTTCTTCTATTCCTAGTACTTGGAAACTTTCGTTCTCGCAAAACACTTTCAATCATACCACGCAAACATATACTTTCAAAATCATTCACATATGTTGGAAACATTTACGTTTCTAGCAAAAGTACCCAAAGTACCTAAAACCTTACAACCAGCATTAACTATTCTTTCAATCTCACAATCAAAGCGAACATCATTAGATAATAAACCACCCATATACACAAACTCATCTACCTACTCTAAATGTGCACCATCAACAGATACATTACATTCAGACGTCAAATCACCCTTCTCAAAAAAATAATACATTGCACTTATCAATATTCAACACAAAATTCATATCCTTACCTGCAACATTAATTCTATCAATCATCTTTCCACAATATAATTTGTAGTATTTTCAAAAACCTAATGTAAAACATATTTTTGATATCTTATAGTAAATTATTTTTACTAAAAAACTACTCTAAATTAATAAATTATTAATTAGTCTCATTGAAAACTTAAAATATATAAATACATGTCAGGGTTAAAAAACTATAGTAAATGACTTTATATCACCCTAACCTGCATAATTAATACGACACATTTAGATCTCTTTCTTGACGGTCATCTTCACATCATAACCCTGACCTCAAAGAATATTTAATAATTCTAATAAAAAATGCATAAATACACCCACACATAATTCACAAACAAAGAAATACACGTATAAAAAATCTTATCTGTCTACCAAATAATAACAGAATATATTTTTCTCTTGTGTAATAAATAAAATAATATATGTAACAAGTACTGTTATATACTGACATAATTTCCGTCATTTATCTTATTTTTTAAGTATACAGTGTCATCACAGTATTTAAATAAGAAAGTAGGACGAAAAAATTTCAATAAGTTTTCTTGAAAATTTTTCATGTCAACTTTACATTTATTTCCACATTTCAACGTTTTATGAATACTTAATAAAAGTATAACCAAAAATAAAACAATACTAAATTGTTTATAATGGATTTTTTTTTGTTATATTGCCTAGAATTGTGACATAGTTTTTTTCCGTTGAAAATGATAAATAACTAGATTTTTGTCATATTTTTTATAGATAATAAAAAAAATAGATTATGTACAGTTAAAATGGACATATTTGATTATTATGTGAGATAAGTAAATATTTATTTAATCGCTCGTATACTACTGACATAATTGGATATAGTTCATGAAAATATACTTTTTTAAATATTTGTATATTCAATCTATATTTCAGTTAGTAATTAACTGATAATATAATACTAGAACTTATTCGATATTCCTGTACTCAGATTTTATATAATAATATATCACATGACAACAATAGATATTAAATATTTAATATTATTATTATTTATTTCTTTATTATAACATAGCTTTATACCTGTAACACGACCAAACTAAAAATGAATATTTATAAAATTAAGGGAGCGTGCGTTAAGGTAGTGACCATACAATTTCATATATTTAGACTTTAATTAAATAAGTAGTTTACAACATAAATTAAAACACAAATTACACTAATATACAACAATACACAAAAAGACTAAATTAAACTAAACAATGAATAAGCGAATTTAGTAAAATAAAACAAATAAGAGGCCTCTGGTACTCTAATGCTGCTATAAAAACTATAGAAACTTTTGTCTTTTTTTTACATATGATATTTTTTATTTAATCAAAAAAAAATACTAGTATAAGCGTTATTTCATATTACTATTTTAAATTAAAAACGGATTTAACTAAAGCGCGAGCAAAGGTAGACTTAACTAAGACGAAGGCGAACACAGACTAAAGATGCAAAGCGGAAAAAATAAAAACTTTACTCAAATAAGCAAACCAAATTGTAGCTTTTACGAAAGTTACAGCAAAAAATTCCAAACACTTTTTTCAAAAAATCTCTTGAAGTAACAAGTTGTTGGCCGCGAATCCTGATAAATAAATCTGTCACTAGGTCAATTCTAGCAGATACAAAAATTTCTTAGTTTTAGAAATATGTTTAAATTACATGGCCCAATACTGCCCTGTTACATCCCTCTGGTGATTCTTTAGCAATTTAGAAAAAATAAAATTATAACATTTATAAATCAAACCTATTACATTGCAGTTTAATCGGTGACAATTAATTTTAATTGGTTCTCATTTATTTTTTGCAAAATAAAAAATAGTAATATGTTATCATCAAAAAAAGTAATTCATCGCTTCTTACACACCCACAAAATATAACAAATTCAAATGTTAATTAACCTTAATTACTTCAAATATCAATAATTCGACAATAAATTAAAGCAATTTAGCAAGTTGAACGTCCTAGACAGAATAATGACTCAAACACATAAAAACTGGGAGAAAAAATCTATACATTATTAGCATTAGCGATAGCGCATATTTAATAATCAAATATGTCTGCATTGAATTGTAACACTTTGACACTTAATACAAGTTCAAAGCCCTGAATTTCATTTCCTTTACCAAAAATTATCCTTGTATCCGAAGAGAATATTCGAAAATGTGCTTATCTAAAAAGAATCATTGCACGCAAGAAATATTTTCGGTAGACATACAGGGTGTAACAACATAGATAATACTTCATTTCAAAAATTAGAAAAAAATACGTATGTTCCAGTTTTAGTCAAGAAAACTAAATCTGCAATTTATTTCAAATTCTATTTAAGGTTTTTTTTTTTCTACTACACAAATTTATGCAATATTCAACATTCTAAAATCTCCGTCCAACAATTGGCAATTTTGTTAAACAGTACAATTTTAATTGCACAAATACATAGTTCCCACTACAAAATTTAAAATTCCCACTAAACATTTTGTGCCCAAGTGCACGTTACAATAATGCCTGATTTACTTCAAAAAGTTATGTTACTCAGCCAAATAATGAATAAAATTTATCCATCCCAAAATTCAAAGCACACTTCGCTAAGATACTAAAATATGTATAAAATTCCAAAATATGCTTATTTAAATAAAAATACTTAAGTAAAAAAAACATGATATTTTTATTTCTGTTTGCGCTGTTTTTTGAAATTGAACCATATTTGAAATGTACCGACTTTTAGAACATTTTGTAGAAACTGACATTAGAAAATTAACTCTAGTTCAAAATTTCACAAAAAATTTAATTTCGTAATATTAATCATTTAAGATTTTGATTTTTAAATTTTAAAACGAAATACTTAAACAAAATTTCTTAAATTCTGGGTTACCAATGTTATTGTCAATTAAAATTTAACTTCTAGTAATATCCTGTATATATGAATATATGTTAAATATTCTAGTCGTATACAAAATTGTTGGGATAGAAATACGAATGAAAAAAATATTACAAATCAATGAATCGATAGAAATAAGTAGAAAGTGTCTGGTCGGGGTTATTTGATAAATGTAAAAAATGTTACGTAGACACATGTATTAGGTACACAAATATCGATTTATTTTATCGAAAGTAAACTAAAATATAGAACAAAATTGAATCATTCATTCGTTTATTATTCGTCACCTGTTTCTCTTGCTAACTTACAACTTAGCTACAATTATCAATTAATTTTATTATCTACGGAATTACCATATAATGCATTCTGAAAAAAAATACTTAAAACTCGATAGTTTTTTTAATCGCTTACAGTTTTGATTACTGGAATTTTCTTATTTATTCATCAATTAAAACATAAATACAGAACTTTGCTCAATAATATGTTTATTTATTATATGATATAATACTTATCAAAGCATTTTTGATACATTTATTGAAATATTTAAGGTTTTATTTGGATAGTTTAAAGAAAAAAATAGCTTTTTTTGTATTTCGTCCAGATTGCAAATTTTAATTTATTTTTCATATATTTCCAAATTTGTGATAATTATATTTATATGCCCTTAATAATAATGATCTGTGGGCGCAACAACCCTTGAAGGGTTAAAGTCTACCTTTTTACGGTATTCACAGAATAAGAATTTTTTTTATAAAATAAGGTGTGTGTCAAATCTTACGCCCAACAAGTCAGACAGAGCCGCAATATTGTAGCGTACCTGAATTGTCACCCGTCCAATTACGAACCGATTGTAACGACGCTTGTTCTAAGCGTTGTAGACACATGTCTAACAACACTGCCGAATATTTCATGTAAAATTAGGAATACTTAGTATAAAATAATTACTGATTAAATTAAAAAAGTATACCATATACTATAAGAAAAAAAATTATATAAACATACATTAAAAAAACTATTTATTGCAAATACTAATTATCAAAAATATACCAGGTAATATTTGAAATAATACTACTTGATTTAAAGGGGACAAGTAATTCAAAACATTCTATACACAACTAATCATATTCATTACATTAATACACAAATAAATTTTAAATAAATTTGACAAATAAATCATATTTTTCAATACTAAAAAATAATAATATTTTTAAAAACATTCTTATAATTAAATAAAATGATTGAATTGACATCTTATATTTTTGAAATTTCCGGAAACAAACATATTAATAGATTTCCATATTTGCTAGAATTTTGCGCTAGAATTTTCTTTTTGATTTTTGGTTTTTATTTTTTTTCTTAAAAATTATTAGGTGTAGGAAAATAAGCATGATATGAAAAAATGCGGAATAATGAGTACGATAATTGAGTAAAGAAATGATTATTTTAGAATGCATCGTTTAGTAGAAAAAAATTAAAAACTGAATTTTTGAAAATATCTCAAGGGGGTAACACTTGCGATTTTTTTAAAATAAAACTTCAAAATTTGCTGAAAAAAATCTGAAAAGATTCAGTAAAATAGAGGAAAAATTATTAAAAATTCTAAAAAACACTTTAGAATTTTCAATAATTTTTCCTGCCAAACCAGAATGAGGTAGAGAAAAAAGTTACTTAGCTATTATGTAGCTCATTTTTCTCTCTATTTTACTAAATTTTTTCAGATTTTTTGAGCTAATTTTGAAAAAAATTTTATTTTGAAAAAATTGCAAGAGTACCCCTTTAAGAGATTTTCAAAAATTCAGTTTTTAATTTTTTTCTACTAAACGTTGCATTCTAAAATAATCGTTTCTTTACTCAATTATAGTACTCATTATTCCGCATTTTTCCATATCATACGTATTTTCCTACACCTCATAGTTTTTGGGAAAAAAAAAAAAAATAAAAACCAAAAAATTAAAAAAAAATTCTAGCGCCCAAACGGCACATGTTAGCAAATTAAAACTAAAACCAAATTATAGAACTTTTTATGCCCTATCGAAAAGTATTCTAAGTATTTCTTCGAATTTAACTCGAGAAAGTAGTATATCACAATTTATCGAAATTGCATGTTAAACGCCCATACGAACTTGACGAACGAACACCCGGTATATTTCAGTGCAATAATAAACAAATATACATGTGCTAAATACACGGAATTGTCCATTAATTTACGAAAATAGTTTTAAAGGTTAAGTTCCACCAAAAGACAGTTCAAAACAAAATACGATTTCTCAGCTAATGTTTATGTTAATTTTATATAGGTTTTTAAACAGTGCAAAAATACACAATATTATGTAATTTATAAAGTTAGTCCCGATATTTTTTTTTACTGTTATTACATATTTATGTTAATTCCAAACGTTTTAATTTCCAGTTATTTTTGGCGGAGCTGTTCCCAAAAAGAACATGGGTCTTTCAGTTCTGTTTTTCCCTCCATTCCAAGGCCCTAAACACTGCAACAACCCGAAGAAGATGCAAGAAAAAGATGGGAAGTATAATTTAAATATATTTTTAATCCTATTCTATTCCTTACCTTACACTGGTAAAAAATCTATGACAAATTTACCTGATAATCATTTAGCCAATAAATTAATCTTCTATTAATTACACCGTTTCCAGATCCATTGCGACACCGCTGTAGAGTTGCGACACACCTGCACAGTTGTTGTAGTGTCCTCAACTAAATCATATCCGATAAATTAATCTTCTATTATTATTGTTCCGTTTCCAGATCCATTGCGACACCGCTCTGCGTCGTAGAGTTTGTTGTAATGTCCTCAACTAAATCATATCCGATAAATTAATCTTCTATTACTATTGTTCCGTTTCCAGATCCATTGCGACACCGCTCTGCGATTGTAGGGTTTGTTGTAATGTCCTCCACTAAATCATACCCAATAAATTAATCTTCTATTATTATTGTTCCGTTTCCAGATCCATTGCGACACCGCTCTGCGATTGTAGGGTTTGTTGTAATGTCCTCCACTAAATCATACCCAATAAATTAATCTTCTATTATTATTGTTCCGTTTCCAGATCCATTGCGACACCGCTCTGCGTCGTAGGGTTTGTTGTAATGTCCTCCACTAAATCATACCCAATAAATTAATCTTCTATTATTATTGTTCCGTTTCCAGATCCATTGCGACACCGCTCTGCGATTGTAGGGTTTGTTGTAATGTCCTCCACTAAATCATACCCAATAAATTAATCTTCTATTATTATTGTTCCGTTTCCAGATCCATTGCGACACCGCTCTGCGATTGTAGGGTTTGTTGTAATGTCCTCCACTAAATCATACCCAATAAATTAATCTTCTATTATTATTGTTCCGTTTCCAGATCCATTGCGACACCGCTCTGCGTCGTAGGGTTTGTTGTAATGTCCTCCACTAAATCATACCCAATAAATTAATCTTCTATTATTATTGTTCCGTTTCCAGATCCATTGCGACACCGCTCTGCGATTGTAGGGTTTGTTGTAATGTCCTCCACTAAATCATACCCAATAAATTAATCTTCTATTATTATTGTTCCGTTTCCAGATCCATTGCGACACCGCTCTGCGTCGTAGGGTTTGTTGTAATGTCCTCCACTAAATCATACCCAATAAATTAATCTTCTATTATTATTGTTCCGTTTCCAGATCCATTGCGACACCGCTCTGCGATTGTAGGGTTTGTTGTAATGTCCTCCACTAAATCATACCCAATAAATTAATCTTCTATTATTATTGTTCCGTTTCCAGATCCATTGCGACACCGCTCTGCGATTGTAGGGTTTGTTGTAATGTCCTCCACTAAATCATACCCAATAAATTAATCTTCTATTATTATTGTTCCGTTTCCAGATCCATTGCGACACCGCTCTGCGTCGTAGGGTTTGTTGTAATGTCCTCCACTAAATCATACCCAATAAATTAATCTTCTATTATTATTGTTCCGTTTCCAGATCCATTGCGACACCGCTCTGCGATTGTAGGGTTTGTTGTAATGTCCTCCACTAAATCATACCCAATAAATTAATCTTCTATTATTATTGTTCCGTTTCCAGATCCATTGCGACACCGCTCTGCGTCGTAGGGTTTGTTGTAATGTCCTCCACTAAATCATACCCAATAAATTAATCTTCTATTATTATTGTTCCGTTTCCAGATCCATTGCGACACCGCTCTGCGATTGTAGGGTTTGTTGTAATGTCCTCCACTAAATCATACCCAATAAATTAATCTTCTATTATTATTGTTCCGTTTCCAGATCCATTGCGACACCGCTCTGCGTCGTAGGGTTTGTTGTAATGTCCTCCACTAAATCATACCCAATAAATTAATCTTCTATTATTATTGTTCCGTTTCCAGATCCATTGCGACACCGCTCTGCGATTGTAGGGTTTGTTGTAATGTCCTCCACTAAATCATACCCAATAAATTAATCTTCTATTATTATTGTTCCGTTTCCAGATCCATTGCGACACCGCTCTGCGTCGTAGGGTTTGTTGTAATGTCCTCCACTAAATCATACCCAATAAATTAATCTTCTATTATTATTGTTCCGTTTCCAGATCCATTGCGACACCGCTCTGCGTCGTAGGGTTTGTTGTAATGTCCTCCACTAAATCATACCCAATAAATTAATCTTCTATTATTATTGTTCCGTTTCCAGATCCATTGCGACACCGCTCTGCGATTGTAGGGTTTGTTGTAATGTCCTCCACTAAATCATACCCAATAAATTAATCTTCTATTATTATTGTTCCGTTTCCAGATCCATTGCGACACCGCTCTGCGATTGTAGGGTTTGTTGTAATGTCCTCCACTAAATCATACCCAATAAATTAATCTTCTATTATTATTGTTCCGTTTCCAGATCCATTGCGACACCGCTCTGCGTCGTAGGGTTTGTTGTAATGTCCTCCACTAAATCATACCCAATAAATTAATCTTCTATTATTATTGTTCCGTTTCCAGATCCATTGCGACACCGCTCTGCGTCGTAGGGTTTGTTGTAATGTCCTCCACTAAATCATACCCAATAAATTAATCTTCTATTATTATTGTTCCGTTTCCAGATCCATTGCGACACCGCTCTGCGATTGTAGGGTTTGTTGTAATGTCCTCCACTAAATCATACCCAATAAATTAATCTTCTATTATTATTGTTCCGTTTCCAGATCCATTGCGACACCGCTCTGCGTCGTAGGGTTTGTTGTAATGTCCTCCACTAAATCATACCCAATAAATTAATCTTCTATTATTATTGTTCCGTTTCCAGATCCATTGCGACACCGCTCTGCGATTGTAGGGTTTGTTGTAATGTCCTCCACTAAATCATACCCAATAAATTAATCTTCTATTATTATTGTTCCGTTTCCAGATCCATTGCGACACCGCTCTGCGATTGTAGGGTTTGTTGTAATGTCCTCCACTAAATCATACCCAATAAATTAATCTTCTATTATTATTGTTCCGTTTCCAGATCCATTGCGACACCGCTCTGCGTCGTAGGGTTTGTTGTAATGTCCTCCACTAAATCATACCCAATAAATTAATCTTCTATTATTATTGTTCCGTTTCCAGATCCATTGCGACACCGCTCTGCGTCGTAGGGTTTGTTGTAATGTCCTCCACCAAATCATACCCAATAAATTAATCTTCTATTATTATTGTTCCGTTTCCAGATCCATTGCGACACCGCTCTGCGATTGTAGGGTTTGTTGTAATGTCCTCCACTAAATCATACCCAATAAATTAATCTTCTATTATTATTGTTCCGTTTCCAGATCCATTGCGACACCGCTCTGCGATTGTAGGGTTTGTTGTAATGTCCTCCACTAAATCATACCCAATAAATTAATCTTCTATTATTATTGTTCCGTTTCCAGATCCATTGCGACACCGCTGTAGAGTTGCGACACACCTGCACAGTTGTTGTAATGTCCTCTACTAAATCATATCATATCTAAATCATATCATATCTAATAAATATCTTTCTTGTTAGTTTGATTGCGAAGCATGATTTGGTTTCGTATTAATGTTGATGTGATAAAAAACATTGTTCTCTTTGGCTATATTTAACTTATGATATATGCAGCAGCTATTCTGCTTATTGCATTTAAATTTCTAGATTTTTTTAGCTTAGATTGACACTTTAACTTAAAGAAATAAATATATAAAAACTATATAAAGGATTCTAGTTTCTATACTAGCTATGTATTTAATATCTTATCTTTCTAAATATCTAAATATGGTAGCAGTTTTATTATAAATTTATCTCTTTTCAGGCTGTGACGAGATCCGAATTTTGAACTGAATCGAATTTGTATCAGACGCTCAGAGTCCAATATGATAATGGTGTCCTGGTGGACTGTTTGAAATGTTGGTGATTATATTAATAGGGACGACTTTTAGCTGCGCTTGGAAACTTTGGATTGATTCGATTCGGAAGGATAATTCTTCAGCTAAGAAGTTAATACTAATAATGCTGAATGCTTCTGGGATCGAGATCCGAATTTTGAACCGAGAATAGAATTTATATCGAAGCTACGATGTCCAATGGGCTTTTGTGGAGCGGAACGGTTTGGTTTGGACTGATTCGATTTGGAAGATAATTCTCATGGAAAGCCCAGGAATTAATTAGTTATGGGGTCCAATTTTCTAGCAATCGTTAATTGTTAACAGAGTAAGTTACAATAATTCTTATTTATTCTTCGGAATTATGTTATTTTTACACAAATAGAAAGCGAATTTATTTAGCGAGATTATTTATAAATGGTCGATTATTTAATTAAATATGAATACAGAATAGCCTATTTTTATTAACCAGGTTTTTATTAATTTGCTTTTTTGTCAATCTGTAAACCACTTGTAAAATCTGGTGTATAAATTTGTTAAAAATCCCTTAAAATCCTAGTAATATTTAATTAAATCTGATTAACTAATGATTTAATTAATTAGTTCATCAAAGTAAATTAATGGCGATTTAAGCAAATAAAATAAAATATTACGGCCTATGTGTAATTAAGAATATAATAAAATAAAGGTAGATTAGTTCTAAATATATAAATATATTTTTTCTAATTATTTAAAAACTATTATAACTTTTGTTTTTCTGCCCTAAGATTTTTTGATCGCGTATGCTTCATCAACAAAACAAGAGTTTTTCTGCAACTTGAATCCAAAGATTGGGGAATATATTGGATCTATACAATGCTATACGATGTATTCATCACGTTAAAAGGTATTTTACTGCTTTAACTTAGTTAAAAAGTTTTTCCGGAGGCAACTTAAGGTTCTCTATATAATCCGATTTGGGGCAAACAAAAGTTTAGACATTTTTTTGTCGAAAAGTATAATAGATATCAAAGCCGCGGTTTTTTTTTTGGATGAAAGAGGAGATTTTGATCTATCTTCATGTATTTTTTTTTTGTTTATTTTGGTTAAAAATTAGATATGAATCTTTGCAGCAGAAAAAAAGTATTATAACTTTGTCAATTTCCAACAAAATTATAAATAAAAATTGCCCATAATAGCTCAATGTCCATTATTTCACCTCCAAAAAACTGCGAATTAATACCTTTTATAGTTCTGTAGAAAAAAATTCATAAAAAATCATAATTTTTGTCAGATTTGCGGCAATTTGTTCAATTTTGCAGATTTTCACAAAAAATGTTATAATTTTCTCAATTTTCAACAAAAATTAAAATAAAAATTGCTCAAAATAGATCAATATCTATTCTTTCACTTGCAAAAACCCGATATTAAATATCTTTAATTGTTTCAGAGAAAAAAAATTATAAAAATTTCGGATTTTTCTTATTAATAAATACAGTTACGAAAAAATCTTATTTTTTTTTCGAACTCTTTCTATGTTTTAACAGCTTTTATTTTGCTCTAAAACGAAGCTAAAATCAATAATCTAATAATCCTAATTGATTTTTACCATCAGTATATTAATTTTATATTTCTTTTTGGTTATCTAATTTTATACTTTTAATATGTTTCTTCCAATGATCAATAAAAGATTTCTCCATCAAAACAAATAACTTTATAAACTGCATTTTGTTATAGAATATTTTGTTTTTATATAATTCTTACATAAGTTCTACTTAAGTTCTATATTAAATATGTTTTTGAATAAGAATTTGTATACGAGATCTATAATAAATTGAAAAGCTCGAGTAAAATTTGCTATAATCTTAAAATTTTTGTTATGAAATCGAGGAAAATTAACCGAAAAAATCATGGTAAAATTTTTAGAATCTTACTTAAAATTCATAAAATCAATGTAAAATCGCTTAACGTTAATTCACATGGTTGTAATTGCTATGTTCAGACGTACGTAGCTCAAATACAAAACATGTTGAAGTTAATATTGAATTTATTCGTTTAATACAACTTATTTATATTGTAACTGACTGTTCGGAAAATTACATAATGAATGTTGAATTAATAATTCAATAATTAATTTAATATTATTAATTGATATTTATATAAAATAAAAAATAGTATATTTTTTAACTGGCTCTATTATCTACAAAAACGATTATTATTGTACCGAAAAAATACTTAAGATATAATATCCTATGTAGAATAATATATATTTTTTTAAATTTTTTTGTATTTTGGAAAATAGAGAAAGAAAAAAAATATTCCAAAAAAAAACTATGGCCCGTATTCTTACCTCATATGAAAAAGTGCTTTTTCAAAAAAGTGCTTTTGACATTCACTTACAATCATTTATTAAGTATTTTAAAATAGTTTATTTAAATTTTATAATACCAAATATATTAAAAATGATCAAATATAAAAAAATTATTTATATTTGATGTCAAACAGAAGCAAAAAGTTATTTTAAAATTAATGATAAAAGCACTTTTTCAAGAAAAAGTGAGGTGAGAATACAGGCCTATATTTTTTCTTTTTTTTGGCCAAATTATAAATACGAAAAAATTGAAAAAAAAATATATATTATTCTACATAGAATATTCTATTTCAGGTATTTTTTCGGTACATTAATTATCGTTTTTGTAGAAAATAGAGCCAGTTAAAAAATATACTATTTTTTATTTTATATAAATCAATTAATAATATTAAATTACATAATTAATTCAACATTGATTATGTAATTTTCAGTACAGTCCTTACAATCTTTTTTAATATCTTAGGATTGTAAAATCCGGTGTAGAAAATTTAAGGGAGTCCAAAAACATATCCGCATAAATTTACAAATTACATAAATAAATAACACAATTATCTGCTGATAGGTTAGATGAATGCCGAGATCTGTTAGCGCTGTTTTATTATAAATATCTTCTACCTTTCAGGGCCGTAACGAAATCCGAATTTCGAACTGAATCGCCGCGCAAATTCTATCCGAAGCTGGGTGATGATGATGAACGACCTCCAGCTGGCTTGGATTCGGAGAAGAGATAATTTATTTGGATAATTTATATCCTTGTGTGTTTGGAAACTTCGGACTTTAGCCCAAATTCTTCGGAAACGCCCGCAGAATTTAGTTATGGATCCAACGGTTTGGGGGGATATTTTACTAACAAAGTAAGTCACCAAATACCATTTTTTTTAATCAAATACAAAACGAATAATTTTGTTTTCTTAACAATAATATAGTAAAAAAATCTTTCAGAACTTATATTAATTTTTTTTTTCATTTAATAAACAACAAATGATGTAAAAAAAAATTATTATTAAAAAACAAAATGAAAGAAAAACGATTTAGTGAATGAGAAAAAAAATGTTAAATAATTTTGTTCGTTTATTTATTTGTTTAAATCACCATTTAATTTATTTTTGATGCAACTAATTAAAGCATTAGTTAATTAACTAATGATTTAATTAGTTCATTAAAAAACAAAAACAAGAGGAAATTTTATATATATATGTTTTTTCTGGAAATTACAAAAATAATTAATTATTCAATCAATCAAATATATTTTAAGTTTTCAAAATACAATTTAGAAATACATATACGTAATTATATCAACAATAATATTACAAGAACTAAACAATTTATGCAAAAATTGAGTAATTATGACCTAGAAATACTGAGGGCATTATAAGTGTCTCATGATTTGTAGGTAAAATTACATAATTTTTTTTTAGAGTGCTTACTTTACATGTAAATACAAAAATATGTACATTATTTGATCAGTAAATTTAAAGTAAGATTAAGTGATCTTTAGATTATATTATATATAATTTTGTTTTTTTGACATGCTTTATTTTAAATTTACTGAACATATTATGTATATTTCATCAACTAAAACTATTCTGCTAGCCCCTAAAGAAGGCCAAATAGTGATTGTCGAAACGTTGGTTTAGTAATCGATAAAAACATATATATAAAAGACTGAATTCCGTCTAATTGATTACCTATCGATAATAATATATTATTAAATTAATTAATTATTTTATATTGTATTATTTGATTATAATTGAAAAAAATATCTTGTAAATTTATTTTCAAAAAAAGAAAAATTATAATTTTTATGTTTTGTGTAATTATAATAAGATTATTATATAAAAATATTATATCATTAATATAGTAAAAAATCTTTCCGGAACTAATTATTATTATTAAAATAAAACTACTTTAGGTTTTAGTTCTGTATTGAAATTATATTTTAATTCACGTTTGTGGAAACAAGTTGAAGTGATTATTGTGTAAATACTTTGAATAACAATAAATATGTTATGTTATATCACTGGAAAGAGAAAAAAAATCTTTTTAATGACACTACATTGAAATACTATTTATATAAGAAAAATGAAAGTTGCATCATAAATCTCGAAAAAAAAATTTGGTTACTCCTGGAAATTCTGTGTAAAAAAGTGTCTTAAGAAATTGCAAACCAAAATAATGTTTCGTTTTGCATACGAGAGTTATATGCGAAAATATAAAACAGCAAAATTTGCATTTTTGTCTATATCTAGTAACCTAAGAAATTTTTTGGAAAAAACAAAAGATGACTAAACTCGCGCAACTTTCATCTAATTTAACCGAGGTCGTATCTCTAACAGTTCCGGGAGTTATCTTGGACACTCTGTATATATATATAAAAAAAAGAAAAGTAAAAAGAAATGTCGGTTTATTTTGGTTTCTCCGATTGGAATGATTTTTTATTTGTTTGTGGAATGAATGGATTAATATTTCCAATAAATATTGAATGATTATAGGTGTGGAGATAATTAAATATTAATTTAATGCATATTTTTAAGTTAATTCGAGCGTGTTTATCTAACGCTAGATTAAAATTGAATTTGATGTTAAAATTTATATACGTGTTTCACAAAATTTTGAAAGATTTTGAAATAAAATTAAAGAAGAAAAGAAAGCCATAGTGTAGTATTATATTTTTAATTTAAATCAGGGCCGGAATTGAACCAAAAAAACGTTATTTTTCTCCGGAAACCGATTTTTTTTTTATTTCGGAACAAATAAATAAATCAAAATTGACTTTATTTTCGGATATGCCGTTAATTTGTTAATTTGTTACGTTAACAATATTATGTTATCTAATTATTATATAATTGAAACATATACATACACAAATTGGATAAGTTTCGAAAATATATTATTAACATATATTTATTAATTACCGGATTGTTGGTAATAAATATCACAGTAAGTTTTCTATATACAATATATTTACATTAATGCATATATTTACTGTTCAAATATTTAACGTAATTTGAAATGTTTTGTGAACGCGAATTTTCGTTAAAAATATAATATCACGTTAAATTATTTTTTGCTTTTAAAAACCTATGTTAAATTACATTAAATTTAAGATGTATTTTCCGTACAGTATATTAAATTAAGCTATTATGATTTAACAGTAAAAATAACAGTATTTTGTTAATTTACATGTTTTCTTATTTTTGTTTAATTTTTTAATCCTACATTCATAATTAATTTTTATTTGGAATATTTTAATCTTGAAAATATATAAGCATTCAAAACAAAGTTCAGAATGTACAATATCTTTTTTTCTGTTCTTTATTATTTTTACATAAGTGATTTTCGTAAAATATTCTTATGTCAATTTTTACTATATTTGAATAAATTATTAATTTTATGCAAGATTAGACAACTGTTAGAAATCGTTTCAGTATACACAAAAAATTGATAATTTTTCTAATGTTTTAATTGTTTTATCTAGAAAAGTTGATGATTTTCAGTATACTCATCTGACACATCTAATTGACACTGTAAAAAAGTTGCCATTTTATATAAAAACTATATCAAAAAAATTACATATTATTTTAGAAAAATGATGATTTACATAAATTTTCTGTAAAAATAATATTTTTCATAATAAATAATAAATTTCATAATAAATAATTAAAATAAGTATAGATTTTTCCACAATCCAATTATAAATTAAAATTTCCAAATTAAAACTGATTGTGAATGCTAGATAAGACAATGATACAATATCCAATCAAATGATTTATAAATCAAACTAAAATGCATTATTCTCATAATAATAATATAATATAATATAGTTATCATTTCCATATAAACCACATGGTATAGGAAAAGTCAATTTAAAAAAGAAATACATAAAAAAATTAAGTGCGTAAAAACTTGCATTATACTTGAAGATTAGAACTTGTCACTGAGATAGTCATCAAACTTATAATAATAATTTTTTTCAATAAAAAATTTTTTTAAATGAAATTTGAAATTAATTTTTGATTTTATGCTACTGATATGCTTTGGTAAATGATTATAAAAGATTAGACCAATGTGATTTGGGTTAAATTTAGTTTTATTTAAATGTGTAATTGGGATAGTGAAGTTTGATTTATTTCTGGTATTATATTGATGCAGATCGCTTTGAGTTGATAAATTATTTTTTATATTATGAATAAACAAAATAACAAAATATAAATAAATACATGGAAAATTTAGCATATATTCATTCTTAAAAACGTCTTCACAAGATTGTCGTTTGCCAAGTAAAAATATATTCCTAACGGCCATTTTTTGTAGTTTAAATACTCGTTTTGTAGAAGGAGCATAACCCCAAAAAATATGATTGAATCTTATTTAAATACTAACAAATCTATTTTAAAAATTTAATCACCTATACATATGCTTATTTCGTATTTTAGCTACAATGTTTCGTAAATTGTTAATTTTTAAAATGTATATCATTATTAATATTTACTATTTTTAATATTTCGTAATTTACACGTGTTAAGAAAAAGCACTATTGAAAATTAAATTTCTTTCTTACATAAATAAATATAAAATAAATTTAAAATTCTTTTCTTTAAAACAAATTTTCTGTCAAAAAATATAGTTTTAGATAATAGTTTAAATGACGTCATTTTTGTCAGAAAAATATTTGAAGCAATTTTATGCATCCGATAGTAATCAGTAGCTCATATAGGCATAGTTTTAGGAGGTATTATAACTTTAAATTATTGGGGGTTTTGTGGTTCTTTAATAATAATAATTGCTCATGGTTTATGTTCATCTGGTTTGTTTTGTTTAGCTAATATTTCTTATGATCGAATAAGAAGACGAAGAATATTTATAAATAAGGGGCTAATAAATTTAATACCAAGAATAACTTTATGGTGATTTTTACTATGTTCTTCTAATATAGCAGCCCCTCCTTCAATAAATTTGATAGGTGAAGTTAGTTTATTAAATAGATTGATATCTTGAACTTGAGTTTCAATATTAATATTAATATTTTTATCCTTTTTTAGAGCTGTATATACTCTTTATTTGTATTCTTATAGTCAACATGGTAAATTATATTCAGGTAAATTTGCTTGTTCATCTGGGTATTTTCGGGAATATTTATTATTATTTATACATTGATTTCCTTTAAATTTATTAGTTATTAAAAGTAATTTTTTTATATTATGAATTTAAATTTAAGTAGTTTATTTTAAAATTTTGATTTGTGGTGTCAAGGATGTAATTTTTTTACCTTAAATTATTAATAAAATTTCTATTTGTATTATTAGTTTTTTTTCATTATTTATCTTAGGAATTTCTTTGTTTATTTTTAGTTTAAAATTTTTATTTATAGACTATACAGTTTTTATTGAATGGGAATTAGTAAGTTTAAATTCAAGTTCAGTAGTTATAAGAGTTTTATTTGATTGAATATCTTTAATGTTTATAAGCTTTGTTTTATTTATTTCTTCTATAGTTATTTTTTATAGAAATCAGTATATAGAAGGAGATTTAAATATTAATCGATTTATTATGTTAGTATTAATATTTGTTTTTTCAATAATATTGTTGATTATTAGTCCTAATTTAATTAGAATTTTATTAGGTTGAGATGGATTAGGGTTAGTTTCTTATTGTTTAGTTATTTATTATCAAAGAATTAAATCTTATAATGCTGGAATATTAACTGCATTAATAAATCGTGTAGGGGATGTAATATTATTAATTTCTATTACTTGAATATTAAATTATGGGAGATGAAATTATATTTTTTATTTAGATTATATAAAAAATGACTCATATATACAATTGATTGGCTTATTAGTGATAGTAGCTGCAATAACTAAAAGAGCTCAAATTCCATTTTCTTCTTGACTTCCTGCTGCTATAGCAGCTCCTACACCTGTTTCTGCCTTGGTTCATTCTTCTACTTTAGTAACTGCTGGGGTATATTTATTAATTCGTTTTAATGTTATTTTAAGAGGAAATTTAGGTTTATTTTTATTATTAATTTCAACTTTAACAATATTTATAGCAGGATTAGGAGCAAATTTTGAATTTGATTTAAAAAAGATTATTGCTTTATCAACTTTAAGTCAATTGGGATTAATAATAAGAATTTTATCCATAGGAAATTATAAATTAGCCTTTTTTCATTTATTAACTCATGCTTTATTTAAGGCTTTGTTGTTTATATGTGCTGGGGCTATTATTCATAATTTAAGGGATACTCAAGATATTCGTTTTATAGGTAATTTAATAGTTCATATACCATTAACTTGTATTATTATAAATGTATGTAATTTAGCTTTATGTGGGATACCTTTCTTAGCAGGATTTTATTCTAAGGATTTGATTTTAGAAGTTGTTTCTATAAGAATAGTAAATATTTTAATTTTTTTTTTATTTTTTTTATCTACAGGATTAACTCTATGTTATTCATTTCGTTTATGTTATTATTCAATTACTGGGGACTTTAATTTTTATTCTTTGCATTCATTAAATGATATAAGTTGAATTATGTTAAAAAGTATATTATTTATATTAATTTTTGTTATTTGTGGGGGAAGAGTGTTGATATGACTAATTTTTCCAACTCCTGTTATAATTTGTTTACTTTTAAAATTAAAAATATTGACATTATTTGTATGTTTTATTGGTGTTTGATTAGGGTATGAAATTTCTAAGTTTTCTATCGGTTGAGTTAATAATTCTATAAATTTTTATCAGTATAGATATTTTTTTGGATTTATGTGATTTATACCAAATATTTCTACTTTTTCAATAAATTATATTCCTTTAATATTAAGTTATTCTTTATATAAGAATTTTGATCAAGGATGAAATGAATATTTTGGAGGGCAAGGGTTTTATAAATTAATAAAAAATAATTCTGTTTTTATTCAATTTTTACAAAATAATAATATAAAAATTTATTTAATTTTAGTTGTTTTATGATTAATTGTAGTATTTATATTAATATTTATTTAAGAACTTAAATAGCTTATGATTAGAGTATAATATTGAAGATATTAGGGAAATTAATTTAATTTTTAAGTATTTATAAAAATTGAAAATTTTATTTTTACATTGAAAATGTAACGTTTTATTTTAAACTATATAAATAGAAATATAAACGGAATTTAACCGCTAAAGAAAAAAGTTAGCAGCTTTCTCTTGTTCAGCATATTTCTTTAATTAGAATAATTATTCAATGATATCATTAACAGTGATAAGTCTCTATTTTGGCTTTAATTAATTAAATAAGGGTGAATTTCACCAAATTTTTAGGTCGAAACTAAATGTAATAATTTACTTCTTATTTAAGATAGATTGATTAATCAATACCTTTTGAATGCAAATCAAATATTATATTTAACTATTATCCTAACTGACGTCAATTAATTTACTATTGCATTTTATAAGTTTAATTTCAGAGTTCTTAAAGTTTTTGCGTAAAACAGCACTAAATTTTTCATATACTGGTTGTTTGAAATATAAATAATATTTTACTTTAGGCACAATAAAATCTTTAATAAATTTTATTATGTCATTTTCAAAATTAATTTCAGAAATTTGAAGTTTAATTCGTATTTTGTCATTGTGATATTTTTTAATTTTAGGTGGTGATGGAGAGTGTTTAACTTCCGAAATAATAACTTGATTTTTACCTATGTTTACGGGTGATTCGGTAATAGGTATGCCGATAATGGGGCGTTCTGGACTTGAGTGTATTGTGTCATCTGTGTCTGAGTTATCGGGTTCTGCAATCATTGATTGTGAATCGCGATTTTGGTCAAGTGTTTCATTAAAGTTTTCTATGTAATCGAAAAGATTTTGTGTACCGGGATCTACTGAATTTACATTTAATTCTATACGCGATAACGCGTCTGCATTTTTATTTAAAGTTCCCTTTTTATAAATTATTTCGTAATCGAATTCTTCTAATCGTAAACGCCATCTAATTAATTTTGAATTGGGTTCTTTAAGTGAAAATAACCATTGCAGCAGCGGCTTATGGTCGGTAACAATTTTAAATTTTCTACCGAATAAATACGGACGAAAATATTTAGTGGCCCACACTATAGCTAATAGTTCTTTTTCTATAGTTGAGTAATTTTGTTCCGAATCATTAAGAGTGCGACTGGCATACGCGATTGGTAAATCTGATCCGATTGGGCCTTGAGACAATACGGCTCCGAGAGCAAAGTTACTTGCATCGGTTGTAAGATTAAAAGATTTTGTAAAATCGGGATATTGTAGAATGGGTTTGTTTATTAAAAGATTTTTACATGTATTGAAACAATTAACATATTCGGGATTTTTAATATTAATTACTGAATTTTTCTTTAAACATTTCGTTAGCGGTTTTGTAATGTCAGCAAAATTTTTTATGAATTTACGATAATAACCGAGTAAACCTAAAAATGCTTTTATCTGTTTTGTAGTTTTTGGAATCGGATAATTTTTGATTGCTTTAATTTTGTCTGGATTGGGCTTAACTCCTTCAGGGGTTACAACATGGCCTAAATAAGAAACTTCTCGTCTAAAAAAATTCGGATTTGTCAATTTGTATTTTTAAATTAGCTTTTCGCAATCTTTCGAATACGGTCCTGATACTTTCTATGTGTTCTTGTAAGCTGGTACTAAATATAATGACGTCATCGAGATAAACTAAACATATGTCATTTATCAAATTTCTTAGAACATTGTCCATGACTCTTTGAAATGTAGCCGGTGCTGATTTTAAACCGAATGGCATGCGACAGAATTCGTAATGACCGTTTTCTGTACTGAACGCGGTTTTTGGAATATCGTTTTCTTCCATTTCTATTTGGTGAAAACCGGACGCGAGATCTGGGGTTGTGAAATATTGACATCTACCTAATTTATTGGATATTTATCGTCGATAGTTTTTTCGTTAAGTTTTCTAAAATCGATTACAATACGCCATTTCTTTTTACCTGATGTGTCTAATTTCTTTGGTACGATCCAAATTGGCGATGACCAAGCCGAAAATGAGGGTCTAATAATATTTTGTTCTAACATTTTTTGAATTTGATTTTTTACTTCATATCTGTGTATTTCTGGGAATCTGTACGACTTAGTGTAAACAGGCAACTCGTCTTTAGTACGTATGCGGTGTGTTTAATTTCATTTGTAAAAGATAAGGGTTTATCATCTGTGTGGAAAAGGTCACTGTACTGTTTAATTCAATTTTTTATTGCTAATTTTTCTTCAGTGTTCATGTGTTCTGTCCTAATTTGTGAAATGTCAAATTTATTATGAAATTTTTGGTTTTGAAAATTAATATTGTTTATTCCAAAATTATTTAATGATTGTACTTGTAATAAATTTGAAGTGTTTACTATGCATTCTTTATCGTTTGTGTTTATAACAGGATAATACGTTATATAATTTTTTATTTTTGCAATACCTTCTGGAATTTTAACATTTTTAATATTTATTTCTGAAATAAATACTTCGCCGTTTTCTATGTTGTTAATATGAAATTTTTTTTTTTTTCTGTTTTTGGAGGAATTGCAGTGTAACGCATGTGTGTAATAGGTTTGTAAAAATGAATTTTTATTTCAGTTTTTGGTGTTATGATTTTGTCGTGAGTGAGATCAATAATAGCTTCTAATATTTTTAAGTGATCGAGTTCGAGTAAAATATCAAAATGACTATGAAAATCAAATAAATAATATTTTAAAATAGTATTAGAATTTTTGAATAAGTTTGAATTTGGCAATAAAATACTAAAATTTTCTACTGATGTGCCGTGAGCTGTAGTGATTTGAAATGTGTCGTTTTGAATTTTATTTTTAAAGAATTTATTTGCAATTTCTGGTTTTATAAAAGAACGCGTGCTACCCGGTGTCGATTAGCACTTTTAAATTGTATTCTGGGTAAATAATAAATGGTAACTCGCTTTGATTATGCGATAAAGTTATTGATTCAAAGTTTAATTTGTTTCCGAGGCTTTTATCTCTAAAAAATTATTCGGATAATTTTGATCGTCTGGTTCCGGAAATAATAACATTACTATCGTCATAAATTTGCTCGTCACAATTTTGATAATTGATATATTGATCGCTAGAATTTTGTTCGTCAAAATTTTGATAATTATAATATTGCTCGCTATTATTTTGTTCATAATTTAAGTCGTTTATTTCTGTGTTAAAAAGTTCTTCTGCTACGTATTTTGGTGTTTGTCTGTATTGTGCGTGCATATTTTGATAAGGACGTGGAGCAACAAAGCCGGAAGGGGGCCAGGTTTAGGTGTAAATGTTTGTCGTGTACTCACACTCATAGGCGTGGGTATAGGTAATTTTTTGTAGGGATTCGGTTGGAACACGTTTTGTTTTTGTGTTTGTGTTGAATTTTTATTTGTGTAATGATTATTATGTAATAGTGGAGATCTGTAATTGGATTGTTGTGGTGTAGGTCTATAATTTAATTGTTGTGGTGTAGGTCTGTAGATTAATTGTGGTTGTGTATTTTTATATAAATGTGTTTTGTTTGTGTGTGTGTGAATGCTTGATTTTGTTTGGCTCTAATATTTTGTTGTGAACTTAATTGACTTTCTAGTTGAAAATCATTAGTTAACATATTAAGCGCGGTGTTTATATCTGTAGGATTTTTAGTCCTCATTTGTGTACCTAAGGGCTCTTTGAGTCCTCTTAAAAGAATTCTAACAGCGTATGATTGAAAATAGGCTATTAAAATTTTACTATCTTCTGCTTTAATTTGTGTTGATATATACGAAATTTGTAAATTTAAAATTTCTTGAACTCTATTAAAAAATTCGAAAGCAGTTTCGTTAATTTGTTTGAGTTCGGTTAGTTCAATATTTAAAGTGAAACAATCACGTTTATCAGCGTATGCATCTAATAATGCTTTCTTTAAATCTGAAAAATTTGAGATTGTACAACTCGCGGTATTGATAGCAGCATCGCCCTTAATTTTAGCTAAGATACTGGACATCAGATATTCATTCTGAAATGCAGTTACGTTGCTAGCATTATAAAAACTTCAGTCATATTTGAAAAATTTAAATTATTAGTTTCGTTAAATAAATTTTCTAAACTTTGCACTATATTACTTGTGTTTTCTAGGCTTTGCAATGAGTTACAGGATTGGTCTGAATCTGAATCTGTATCTGAATCGTCGTAAACGATTCTTATTGATTGTCTGATATCTCTAAATGACATTTAAATTGTACTTACAGAATAACAATCAGTTTGTCCATTTGTCTCTCCTCTCTTTTGCACAGATTGGATTGATGTTGAACAATAAAAGTATAAATAAAAATTCCTTAAAATAGCTACAGATCTATTCTTTCAGCCCCAACAAACCGCGTTTAAATACCATCTATAATTTTGCAGAAAAAAATTTATAATTTTGTCGGATTTACTTCACATTCACCCGATTTTGCAGGTTTTCGGAAAAAGTGTTATAACTGTCAGTTTTTAACAAAAATTAAAATAAAAATTGCTCAAAATAGATCAATATCTATTCTTTCACTTGCAAAAAACCGATATTAAATATCTTTAATTGTTTCAGAGAAAAAAATTTATAAAAATTTCGGATTTTTCTTATTAATAAATACAGTTACGAAAAAATCTTATTTTTTTTTTCGAACTCTTTCTATGTTTTAACAGCTTTTATTTTGCTCTAAAACGAAGCTAAAATCAATAATCTAATAATCCTAATTGATTTTTACCATCAGTATATTAATTTTATATTTCTTTTTGGTTATCCAATTTTATACTTTTAATATGTTTCTTCCAATGATCAATAAAAGATTTCTCCATCAAAACAAATAACTTTATAAACTGCATTTTGTTATAGAATATTTTGTTTTTATATAATTCTTACATAAGTTCTACTTAAGTTCTATATTAAATAGTGTAGTTAATTAGACTATTTTGTTAGTCAATTAAGTATGATCTATTTGTTTGTCGGGTTAATATGCACAAATTTTGTTAATACAAAGAACTAAATTAAACATTTGTTACAATTTTAAAATAAAGGCAAAATCCAATACATTTTTTCTTTATTTAAATTATAACTAATGATTTACTTAGTTCTCATGGAATGAGTGTTTGGCATTGCAGTTTCGGATAATCATACGATTTTATATCGACTGTAATACATAATATTTATACAATAATTAATAACTTATTTATTTTATATATTCGACAAATATCTTTCTTGTTAGTTTGATTGCGAAGCATGATTTGGTTTCGTATTAATGTTGATGTGATAAAAAACATCGTTCTCTTTGGCTATATTTAACTTATGATATATGCAGCAGCTATTCTGCTTATTGCATTTAAATTTCTAGATTTTTTTAGCTTAGATTGACACTTTAACTTAAAGAAATAAATATATAAAACTATATAAAGGATTCTAGTTTCTATACTAGCTATGTATTTAATATCTTATCTTTCTAAATATCTAAATATGGTAGCAGTTTTATTATAAATTTATCTCTTTTCAGGCTGTGACGAGATCCGAATTTTGAACTGAATCGAATTTGTATCGGACGCTCAGAGTCCAATATGATAATGGTGTCCTGGTGGACTGTTTGGAATGTTGGTGATTATATTAATAGGGACGACTTTTAGCTGCGCTTGGAAACTTTGGATTGATTCGATTCGGAAGGATAATTCTTCAGCTAAGAAGTTAATACTAATAATGCTGAATGCTTCTGGGATCGAGATCCGAATTTTGAACCGAGAATAGAATTTATATCGAAGCTACGATGTCCAATGGGCTTTTGTGGAGCGGAACGGTTCGGTTTGGACTGATTCGATTTGGAAGATAATTCTCATGGAAACGCCCAGGAATTAATTAGTTATGGGGTCCAATTTTCTAGCAATCGTTAATTGTTAACAGAGTAAGTCACAATAATTCTTATTTATTCTTCGGAACTATGTTATTTTTACACAAATAGAAAGCGAATTTAGGTTGAGTTCTGAAAAATATTTTACTATGAATTTTTTGTTTTGTTTTTTTTATTTTATAGAACTTTACCTATAATAATATAGTAAAAAAAATCTTTCAGAACTCAAATTATATTAAAATGAAACAGCTTTAGGTTCTAGTTCTGTATTAATATTTATTAATAATCGACCATACACTCAACGTAAATAAACAAGTTACTAGGCAACAAACTAAGTTACTAGATTATAAAATTTATACGATTTTTAATTAATGGCATTGAGTTAAATTAAATTTGGCTTCCATTAATTAAAAAAAAATCTATATAATTTCATAATCTAGTTACTTATTTGTTACGTTTAGTAACTTGTTTCTATGTTCTGTTTATTTATTGATGAAGACATACCGTTCGTTTAGAATTACAATGTCGTATGTACATTGTTTACTATTACGAGATTTTCAAGTTTAAAAATTGTCTGGGCATTATTTTTTAATTGATCCACTTAATGAAATTGAGATTTTGCTACAGTACTTACCGAAAACCATTAACTAGGTTTATCCAAGAATCCACCCATTTGCTGGTCTTATCCGATAAAAATAACTAAATCAAAAAACACATACGACTTTGTTACTGTGATATTTGTTATTTACTTTATTTGTGGCGGATACGACTTTGTAATTCAGAACTTAATAAAAACAAAAATGTAAAGTATACAATAAGAATATGTTTAAATATTATTTAATAGGGTCCGAAAGTAATCTTGATCCTTTTTTGGCATCCATTTCATCATAGATTTAATAGCAGCGATTTTTTCCTTAGAAAGTTGTGTTGTTTTGGATGAAACCCTAAGCTTTCTCATCTCTGCAGTAAATGGTTGACGTGTAGCTTTGTAATTTCTTACGGACGCTATTGTCCACTCAAGTTCTGGATTATGTGACAGTTTATATTGTATATCGAAGATATTGGTTGTGAATTTTAATGCGCTAATTTTAGCAAATGCTATTATTTTGTAATTATAATAAGCACAACACGATTTTAGATCAAAAAAGTCGCTAGCATTCATTTCCAAAACTGTATACGGTCGTTTAGTTGCAACTTTGCGTAGTAGAGATAGAAGTGATACTGGAGAATAATATTCAGCCTTAGCTAAAACTTTTTCAATGCAACTATGTACATTATCTATTTCTTGTATAGCTGAATGGCCTGGAGTTGAAAATTTTATCGTTATTGAACAAATTTCTAGGTTTTCATACAAGAAGTAACTAATAGCGTATGACATTAGCGAGTTTTTGTTCTGGGGTACACAGCTGTCACTCCATAGAATTAAATTTAACAAATTTGGATTGTCAGCGTATACAGCTTTCAAAATTTTTAGTAAAGCACTCGCAATGTCATTACCCCTTCGACCCATTTGATTTTTAATTCCATACTGCGCAATAAACTTGCTTTGTTGTAGACAAATGAGCAGTAAGATTATAAACATTAAATTTCGATTTATAATAAAAATTACTAATTTCAGCTCTAGGACAACTTAAAACATTTTCTAAATCAAAACAAATGACAGCTTTGTTTTTGTCTCTTCTGTCTCGGTTTCGTTCGTCCCGAGTAATTATTTTTTCATATATATGTCTTTGATGCTGTTCTTGCCGTAGGTGGTCTGTTGTATTATTTTTTTTTTAAGTTTCAATTTCTTCACATAAATCACATCGATCTTTTCGACGTGAATAAAATGACAAATTAAACTGATTGCAAAATATGTTCCTATAAAATGATTCTTTCACAGGATCTTGATTACGTTTTTCACAGAAGTCAGCATATAGTCTATACATTTTTTTAATGTTCAGAGAAGGATCTAAAAATTTTTTTGTAGTTGTAGATCGGCAATAATGTGACTCGATTGGTTGAAATGACTTAATGTGGGTTTTCACGCATTTTACTTGATCTTCGGAAATACATAGGTACCTATGTATTAAATAATTAATCTACGGTTTAAATTATTGACCTATAGAATTAATTATTGATCTATAGAAATATTTATCGAACTATGGAAATAATCAAATACCTACTGATATAATTATCGATCTATAAAATTTGATCTATAAAATTAAGAAAGTGGCTATTTATACATACAGTATTTTTACGTAATTGGCTATTTAGGGTAGGTTAGGTTAGTAGATTAGGTTTAGGTTTTTTTTTTTACTATATATCATTCTTTAATTATTAATAAGTAAATGATTGATTTTTCTATAGGTAAAAATATTAAATTTAATAGGTAATATTTAAATTATTAATAGATCATAAAATTAGCATCCCTTAAAAATTAAATTAAATTAATTCTATTAAATTGCTAAATTGTAGTAGTTAAAACTGTATGTTTATTTGTAAAAAAAATAAATAAATAATCATTTATTGAAATAAAATAACTGTTTGTTTGTGTATGTGTTTTTTTTACAAGGTTACTAGGTTTTTTTGAAAGGTTATGACTGTTATTTTACAAGGTTATGACTATTTTTTTACAAGATTATGAAGTTTTTCACAAGATTACTAGATTTATCACGAGGTTAAAAAGAGAAGTCTTATATAAAACAATTAAAACCTTGTGAAAAACAGTCATAATTTTATAAAAAATATTAAAACTTTGTAAAAACAGTCATAATTTTATTAAAAAAAAAGTAGAAACCTTGAAAAAAAAACATTAAAACAGTCATAATCTTATTAAAAATATCAAAACCTTGTAAAAACAGTCATAATTTTATTAAAAAAACGTAGAAATTTTGTGAAAAAACATGAAAACAGTCATAATCTTGTAAAAAATATCAAAATCTTGTAAAAAAACTGACATAACTTTCCAGAAATCCTATTAATCTTCTAAAAAATTAGTCATAATCTTCCAAAAAAATCCAGTAACCTTCCAAAAAACCTAATAAACTTCCAAAAAACCTAATAACCATGTAAAAAAAAACAGTCAAAACCTTCTAAAAATCCTAGTAACCTTGTAAAAAAAAACAGTTATAACCTTCCAAAAAATCTAATAACCTTCGAAAAAAACGTAGTAAATTTTCTATATCTTGAAGAATATTTAAAATAATTGTAAATAAAGTTGATAGTTGATTGTAAATATCTTGAATAAAACTATTTTGATTACGGGCTTCACTGATAACAATATGTAACAGTTGTTCAATTTTTAACTTTAATTGTAATTCGTTTTGTCTGATTGTTTCAATTGTTTTATTGAACTTTTCGATTATTTGGTTGCTAACTGAATATTGATACTTTAATTGATTATTTAATTTATTTTGATAATTTTCTAAATGATTTAAAATTTTTGTAAATCTTTTATCGTCTTCGGCATCTAAATTGCCAGTAATTGATTTAATTATCGATCCTAATCCGTTAATTATTCCTCTCTTATATCTAAACTTATCAGTATAAATGTTAAAGTTTCTAAACTTATTATCAATATTATTCTTAATATAATTAATTATTTTATTATTGTTTTCGAAGTTTAAATTATCGACTGTGTAGTTTCTGATAGTTTGTTTTATAGTGTCGTGTTGTGTTCTTAGGCTGTTATATTGCTTTATGATTGGTTGCAAATCATAAGTGTGTAAAAATGTGTGTTGTGATTTTTGTAATTTAGCCTGTCCTAAATTTAAAGGTAAAACTCCAAGATTGTTCGTAATGTCTTTAATTTCTAATCCTGCGTTGAACGCGATGTAGACGGACCTGCAATATCGAAAATATTTTGAGTGGTTTTTCTAGGTCGTTTTATATTTGATAAATGAATTTTTGACTGCTTTTTGTCATTATCAGTATTAATTTCTGCTGTTTTTAAATTTTTGTTTACAGATTTAATTTTTTCCTTTTTAAATTTAGCCTGCCGCGTTTTATTAACCTTTTGTTTATTGTGTACGTAAACAGTTTCGGGTATGTCGGGTAAATTTTCTCGATTTTCGTTCAATTTGTTAATTAATTTAGTTTTATTGTTTTGTAAATTACTGTTAATATTTTGGTAAGCTAACTTAACTTTCTCTTTATGATTTTGAACATAGTCTTGAGTAATTTGTTTTTCAAGTTCTACGTCGAGGGGTGAATCTGTTTCAAAATGACCATTAATTACATTAATTGGTTTTAATCCGGTTGACGTGTGTGTAGTGTTATTATATGCTAGTAATGCATAATGTACTTTATTTTCTATACTATCGTTCTTAAAATTTTCTTGAAGATTAAAAAGACGGATGTGCTCGATTAGGGTGGAATGAAATCGTTCTATAAGTCCATTCGAATTGGGGTTTTGTGAATAATAATAATAATAATAATAATAAATCTTTATTGCCCAACAGAGTGATCCATTAATAGGACAATACATAAAAATACATTTATTAACATATATGGTAGAATAAAAAAATACAAAATAAAATATAAACTATTTAATTTAAACTAAGAAAAAAAAAACCAAAAAAGAAAAACCATAATAATATTAATCAATAAAACAAATAACACAAAAATTTTAGTCGAGAAAAAAAAAAAAAACTAATTTAAGCTGTAATATTGTTTAAAACAGCATTTAATGAGTTAAAAAATAAATCAATATTATTATTGTTTATGCTGTTGTAATTGTTACACATAATAAATATTGGTGTTCTTTGCGACATATTCGTTCGGCCAGTATTTGTGTAAAAAGCTTGTGGGAATCTGGTGGTTGAACGTGGTACACAGAAGTTTATCTTACCAAGTAAGTTAGCACAATCAAGTTCATTATTTAACAGTTTGTAAAGTATAGCTATTGAGATATTGATTCGACGAGAAGCTAGCGAATCATAAGTATGCGTATCCAACAAATAATTGTAATCTACTCTTTGAGGAGGATAATTACCATCTATTTTATAAGTTAAAAATTTTAAAAATTTTCGCTGTACCTTTTCGATATCATTTATTTGCTTTGCGTATATAGGATACCAAACTATAGCGCAATATTCCAATTTTGACCTTACAAAACTGTTAAACAATGTAGTGAAAACTGATCTACAATTAAACTGCTTAGTGTTTCTAACAATATATCCAAGCATTCTGTATGCTGAATTTACAATTTGTGTGACATGTTGATCGAATGAAAAATGTGTATCGGAGATAACACCCAAATCTTTCATAACTGTTTCTCTGCCTAGCGCAGAGTTATTGATTGTATAATTGCACGTAAGTGGTTGCATTTTACGAGTGTATGTCACAACTTTACATTTATTTATGTTGACAGATAAATTATTTGCAGTGCACCAGTTTATAATTTTATTAATGTTTGTTTGCAATTTTACACAATCATCGATGGTATCAATCAACGTATATATTTTTAGATCGTCAGCAAACAGAAGAACATTTATGTCTAGGCTGAAACATAAATCGTTAATAAAAATAGAAAATAGTAAAGGTGCTAAATTAGCTCCTTGTGGTACTCCTGATGTACAGATGTATGCTGACGACTCAAAACCTCGAAAACTCACAAACTGCGTTCTATCAAGTAAATAGGATTTTAATAGACGTACAAAAGATGATGATAGACCAATATTTCCAAGTTTGTTTAGCAAAATGTGCAAGTCAACCTGATCGAACGCTTTTTGTAAGTCCATATAGATGGTATCAACTTGACAATTGTTATCCAAGGCTTCAGCAACATACTGTGAAAATGTACATAAATTAGTAGTTGTTGAACGTTTTTCTGTAAAACCATGTTGAAATTCAGATAAGTTTTGTTTAGTGGCGTTGAATATGATATTGCACAGTATTATTTCGAAAACCTTAGACAAATTGTTTAAAATAGAAATCGCTCTATAATTACATATATTTTGAACATCACCAGATTTGAATACTGGACTGACACGAGCTATTTTCCACATATCTGGAAATTTTTGATGTTTAATAATTAAATTAAAAACAAATCTTACAGGTTTACATAAATAATAAATACAGTCTTTTATGACAAAAGCTGGTATTTGATCTATACCCGCTGTAAGTTTATTATTTAGTTTTTTAGAAGCATTGAGTATGTCAGTGTCAGTAATTTCTAAGATGTTAATTAATTGTATTATTATAGTTATACTGATTATCAAAATTGTTGTATTGATTATTAGTAGGTGTTTTATAAACACTTTTAAAATATTCTGCAAAACTATTTATTATATTTTGTGGATTACTTAATTGAACATCATTATATTTCATTGTGTCTGGGACACGAGAACCACCGTTTTTTGATTGAATAAATGACCAGAATAATTTCGAATTATCATTTATTTTTGTCTCAATATCAATTAAATAGTTTTTATAGGCGATTTTTATTTTATTTTTAGTGTTAGACCGTAAAGTTTGATATTTTTGTAAGTATGTATTATTTTTAGTTTTTCTAAATTTATCCCGAGCTAGTTCTTTTTTTCGCAAGTCAGATTTTATTTCGCTTGTGAACCATGGTGGAAAATTTCTATGCTTTGCTTGATTTTTAAATATTGGGACATGCAAATCAAAACAATGATAAATAATTTTGTAAAATTTGTCACAGGCTGCTTCAACACTAGTTTCAACATATAATGAGTCCCAATTTAATAAAGAAATAGCATTATATAATGCAGGATAATTTGCTTGTTTAAAATTATATTTTCTATATAAAACTTGCGATGGAAAAGAATTTTGCACGGGAGAACTACATTGGAAGGTGATATCAAGTGGCGGATGATGTGAATCAATTTTGGAAATATGTATTGCTGGTGCAATAATAGTACAACTAATATTAGCAAATACTAAGTCGAGTATTCTATTATTTGCATTTAAAGTGTAATTAAATTGTTTTAAATTTAAGAATTCGCTAAAATTAGATAAAATAATAGATTTGCTATCATTAAAATTAGGATCCATATATGAATTAATGTTAAAATCTCCTAAAATAACCACATCATTCTCATATAACTCACTTAATTTACATATTTCTTCCATTGTAGTTTCTATTATAGCAGTGCTAGTTGATGGTGGTATATATATCACTAATAAATAAAATTTTTTATTGGTTAAACGTAATTTTACACCCACTACGTCTACAACGTGATTGGACGCTGTATTGATATTAAACAAGTCTAATTTTGTAGAAGGTATATGATTTGCCACCGCAATTAACACTCCACCTCCCGTAGATAAACCAGTTGCTTCAATGTTACGATCGCACCGGTAAACACTATAATTGTCAATAAACAATTCCGAACTTGAAACATCATTTTTTAACCATGTTTCTGAGAAACAGATAACATCATAGTCTACGTCAGCTGTTGCACAAAAAATATCATCTAATTTCGAGTTTACTCCCCTAACATTCTGATAGTAACAACTAAATTTTTTTAAATGATCACTGTTGCTGGGCATTTTTAGTTTAAATCAACTTTCACAATTTTTGGAGTACCATTAAAGTATTTTATTTTTATGTTTGTTTCCCCTTGCAGAATCCTACTATCTAATTTTTGTTTAAGCTGTTTAAAATATTTGATTTGTTGTGGAGTTTTGTCCGACGTAAATCTTATATTTTTGTAATTGTCACAATTTGATAATTTTTTCAAATTCTTGAAAATTATGTTCACATGATCCACAGAGTCAAACTGAAGTTTTTTCCGTTTTGTAGCTGACCTAATCGAAAAAATTTGAAATTTATCTCAGATAGTTGGGGATCAAGAATATTTAACAGATTTGTAATCTTTTGACTTTCAATATGTTTTATGTCTTTGGTTGTAGCTTCTTCTGGTACACCAAAAATAATAATATTATATTTTCTTTTCTCTCTATCCGACATTTCTTGAACAATATTTTCAATTGACACTGTATCAAAATCGGGCTGTTTATTATTAGTTGATATATCTTGCATATTAGACTCAAGTATATCGTATTTAGTTTCTAATGTTTGTATCTTTGATTTCAAATCATTATTTTCTTTTGTCAACATAGCTAGAGTAGTATTAACAGTAACTAAGCTTTCTAATATCAAATCTAGTTTTCCATTCATTTCTGACAGATTGGTGTGGTTTGTAGATGAAAAGCAGGCTGGACATTTCCATTCGTTGATGCTTTTGTCAACTCGCATTGAAACAAATTTGTCCATGCTGACATCAACACAGTACAGGTGATATATTCCCTTGCATGAGCCAGTACAAAACAGTCGGTCACCGCTTCTATCAACTGCCTTAGTACACTTTGTACACTTTGACATCGTCGAATAATTAATTGTACTACTACACTCACTTAAGTATACTTTGTTTTAACAGGTAAATTTAGTAAAATATGACTTTTATTTTGGCACACAGAGATATTGTGTGTTTAATATTACAAAAAACTGCACTAATTTACTTTTTCACAACACCACTGCCTCAAAAACAAACTCAGACACTAAAAAATTAACGTACTGTCAAATTTCTGGAAAATTATAGTAAAAATAACTTAATTTAAACAACAATTTTGAAGAGACTTTTAAAAAACTGACTTCGCTACCATACAGTCAAACTACATTATATGAACTGGTGAAATGTATGTTAACTTTATGTAGACTTAATAATTCTTTTACTATACTATTTTTAAATTCTAACCCGTTGTCGGATGTTGCAAATTTTGTGCATATTTTGAAAACGCATCTATAATTGTTAAAAATTTACAACTTTCAAGAGTAAGTGTATCTACGTGTATAGTGTTAAAGGGTTTGTCGGGGGTTGGTGTAATATTAAATTGTGGCTTTAGTGGTTTACGCTCATATTTTGATTTTAAACAAATATCGCATTGATTTATATAGTCGGTAATAGTTTTAACTTGATTAGGCCAATAATAAATTCGTTTTATTTGATTATGTGTTTCGGCAATGCCACGGTGGTTTGTTTTGCCTTCGTGATACATTTTAATTGTTTCTATAATGTCATCGTATCTTTCTACGTCAATTAATTTACTATTGCATTTTATAAAATAAATTAAAATTAATATAATTTGAAAACTATTACAGAAGAGGTATGCTTCGTTCAACTTGGATCAAACTCTAGTCTCTGTGCATGACACAAACGCTGTATTAACTGTCGACCAAATGCTATAACACGGCCTATCAACGGGAAGGAATTAAAACTACAATTACGTGATCCAAAATTAAATTCCTTTTGGGAGAAGATTCAATCTGGAAACGATCATGTTTTGGAAGGATATTTGTGGATGTTTTAACCAAATATGAGGATCAACTTTGTTCCGAAGCTTCTCGAAGCGGTTAAACCAGACGAAGGTAGCAGCCGATTGGTTATTAATTACCGCGGATGTTGGTATCTTTCGGAACGTTGCTGATTTTTGATGCAACATGGATAGACGTAAATTCCGGGGCGTTATACGACAAAATCTATTTGGAAATAAATATCGCAGTAAGTTTTATATATACAATATAATTACACACACACACACACACACACACACACATATATATATATATATATATATATATATATATATATATATATATATATATATCTATATATCTATATATCTATATATCTATATATCTATATATCTATATATCTATATATATACAGGGTGTTTGCAATCAAGGTATTTTATTTTTAAGGGGTGATACTACAGGTCAAAACAAGGCGATTAACGCCAAAACACCTTAGTAAAAGTTTTCTAATAAACGAGATATTCATTTTTTTTTAAGTAAAATGGTAGCATATGGTATAATTTTTATTATCCAGCTCACAAAAAAAATTATTCTTCATAATAGTTTTGGATTTGCTTGAAACGAATAAAAATGTAAAAATATTCCAGGTTTTAAATACAGGGTGACTCGGATTTGCTGATTCGTGTTTCAACTTTTAGGTAAAATACCCTTATTTGATTAATAGGATTATATTATGTTTAAAATTACAATTTAAGCTTCCATACAAAAGTAAAAGTTGTAAATCTTACATACAAAAATTTGTGCCGATTGTCGATTGTTAAAACACCCTAGTAAAAGTTGTCTAATGAACGAGATATTACTTTATTTGAATTTATGATTGAGGGGGCGATAATTTCGAGCAACTGGTGTCATAGTGCTATCACCCATTAAAAATAAAATACTTATCTTGATTTGTGTCATTAATAAAAACATTTAAATAAAGTATCTAATATCTCGTTTATTTGAAAACTTTTGCTAAGGTGTTTTAACAATCGACGATCGGCACAAATTTTTGTATGTAAACTTAAATTGTAATTCTAAACATAATATTCAAATAAAATTATTCAAATTTTTTAAATAAGGGTATTTTACCTAAAAGTTGAAACACAAATCAGCAAATCCGAGTCAGCCTGTATTTAAAACCTGGAATATTTTTACATTTTTATTCGTTTCAAGCAAATCCAAAACTATTATGAAGAATAATTTTTTTTGTGAGCTGGATAATAAAAATTATACCATATGCTACCATTTTACTTAAAAAAAAAATGAATATCTCGTTTATTAGAAAACTTTTACTAAGGTGTTTTGGCGTTAATCGCCTTGTTTTGACCTGTAGTATCACCCCTTAAAAATAAAATAACTTGATTGCAAACACCCTGTATATATATAATGAAAAATCTAAATTTTTGTATATGGATAACTCTTTCATTGTTTAAGTTAAAGGATTAGTTTGATAAATTATTGAAATATATTCGATTTATTGATTTTCAGAGTTTTACCCAATCAAGACTTGGATGGGTGTCGAAAAAATAAACAAGATCTGTTTTTCTCCCTCCCAATCCAAAAGGCCCTAAACTTTGCAACAACCCCGAAGAATGATCGAAGATGGAAGAAAAAGAAGAGAAGAAAATTTCGACAGCATTCGAATGCTAGAAAAAAGCGATTTATTATATTGTATAATTTTTATGTAAAATTGTTTACTGCGCAATTTAAATATATATATATATATATATATATATATATATATATATATATATATATATATAAATATATTAGTATGAGTTTTTGATGCTTGTCAGCAAGAGTATTAAATTGAAATAGTTGAATAAATACACATCGATACTAATTTGAAAATTAAATTAAAAAGTGTCAAACTCTGCCACTGAGCTAACGACGCCAGACAAGTAGTAAACAACTTTTAATCAATGTAAAGTATTCATACTGTTTTAATCTATGCCAAGTAAACATTTACAATTTGCAAACCAGATTACTAAGTAGATTACATATGAAAGAAATGAATAATATTTATTCAGTTTTTATGTCCATTGACAATTCACTAGGAATAATTCACTAGGAATATGTATATATATAAATATATTAGTATGAGTTTTTGATGCGTGTCAGCAAGAGTATTAAATTGAAATAGTTGAATAAATACACATCGATACTAAAGATTTACAGATAATATAATAACAACATTGAAATTTGAGACACTTAAATTAACTTTTTAACTTTAGTTTAAACTAGAGATATATGTAATCGGAAAAGGATGGTTCTTTCAAATATATTTGAATGAATATTAAAATATTAATAATTTATTGTATTTGTAAAATATATAATAACAAAATCGGATAAACAATGAATCTTTTAAACATTGATAAAACTAAACGAAATAAATCCAAATAAAACTTGAGATTATCTTACCTTTATAAATTATATAATTCGGGATGATGTAATGTTCGTTTGGTGTAATTGGTTTAAATCTTAAGTTTAAATAATTTCCTGTAACAAAACAAATATTATATGATTCTGATTTCAAATTGCTGGCATGTGCCGTTTAGTATTTATTATATTTAATAATAATTAGAATATAATATATATATATATATATATATATATATATATATATATATATATATATATATATACTTATATATAATTATTATAATAAAAATGTATTTGCTAGTGACATCTCTTAGACAAACGGTGAACTATTTCTAGACAGCTATTCAAACGTTCTTTGCTAAAAAATATGACGTTATTACAAACAAATATTAAACATTGTTATTATTATTAAATATTATGTTATTACTACTGTATTTATTATATTTAATAAAAATTAGAATATATAATATATATATATATTTATATAGTTATATAGTTATATATAATTTTCTTTAAAATTAAATATTTATTATAATATTATTGATTTTATTTGTAATTTAATACTAGTGGTGCCATCTCTGTCGCCAGCCTTGAACTATTCATGTAAACAGAATAGCTCTGTCGATAATACAGAAAATTTAAATTTATTATTATTTATTTAATATAAATATTATATATAATAAATAATTTATATAATATTAAAATCTTCAATGGTAAATATCTCGAAAACGGCTGGAAATTTTGCGAAAATGACAAAATTTGCCGTCCCCTTACAAACCCCTGATAAACCAGGTACCTACTACAACATATCTAAAAATTAACCCCCTAGGACACCCCTTTATTAATTAAGCCAACCCCCAAAACTTTAAAATTTTCAAACGCAAATATCTCGAAAACGGCAGGGAATTTCGCAAAAATAACAAAATTTTGCCGTCCCCTTACGAAGCTCTAGATAAACAAGGTACGTACTACAACATATCCAAATATCAACCCCCTACGACACTCCCTTATTAATTAAGTCAAGCCCCCCAACAAAACTGATGAAAATATTGAAATTGAAATTTTGGTGAAATGTATTTTTTCTTATTGTTGAATAAAGTTCGTTAAAAACAGATGCTGTGTTGGATTTATGTTTTTCCCAATTTCATCCCTTAAAATTAGTTAAAATCTTTAATCGGAAATATCTCGAAAACGGCTGGGAATTTCGCAAAAATAACAAAATTTTTCCACCCCCTCACGAACCGCTGGATAAACCAGGTACGTACTACAATATATCCAAAAATCAACCCCCTAGGACACACCCTTATTAATTAAGCCAACCCTTCAAAACTGTAATAAAATATAAGAAAAATATCAATTTTTTCTTGTTTTCCTGATAAAATTTCGTTAAAATGTTACATTTTACTCTTTCCTGATACAAATCTTGCATTTTACGCTTTCCTGATACAAATCTTGTATTTTACGCTTTCCTGATGCAAATCTTGCATTTTACGCTTTCCTGATACAAATTTTGTTAAAACCCCTTAGCTTAAATACATTTTGATACATTAATATATTTTGATACATTAATACATTTTGATACATTAATACATTTTGATACATTAATACATTTTGATACATTTTTACGGCAAAAAAGGCTGTAGCGTTGGACGATATAAAGTAACGAGAAAGACGCGGGGCGGTGAGAGTTGGCTAGAGGAAGGGGCAGGATGTGGGTGTTGCTGAAAAAGGGCCGTAGCGTTGGACGGTGTAAGAAAAGGCAGCAAGGGCAGGGAAAAGGAGGTAAGGGCAGGAGAAGGAGGTTAGGGTGCGCAAAAGGGTAGCGTAGCGTAGTACGACATAAAAGGAGGGTGCGGGAGGCAGAAAAAGGGCCATAGCGTAGTACGACATAAAAGGAGGGTGCGGAATGTTGGGCGGGGGGCAGGAAAAGGGCCGTAGCGTAGTACGACATAAAATGAGGGTGCGGAAGGTGGGGGCGGGGGGCAGAAAAAAGGCCGTAGCGTAGTACAACATAAAATGAGGGTGTGGGGGCGGAGGGCAAAAAAGGGCCGTAGCGTAGTACGACATAAAAGGAGGGTGTGGGGTGTGGCGGCGGAGAGCAAAAAAAAAAGGTCGTAGATTTTTCTGGAGAGCAAAAAAAAAAAAAAAGGTCCCAACTTTTTTTGGAGAGCAAAAAAAAAAAAAAAGGTCCCAACTTTTTTTGGAGAGCAAAAAAAAAAAAAAAGGTCCCCGGTTTTTTTTTTGGAGAGCAAAAAAAAAAAAAAAAGGTCCCCGTTTTTTTTTCTGGTCGTAGCGTAGTACGACATAAAAGTAGGTTAGGTTAGGTTAGGTTAGGTTAGGTTAGGTTAGGTTAGGTTAGGTTAGGTTAGGTTAGGTTACGTTAGGTTAGGTTAGGTTAGGTTAGGTTAGGTTAGGTTAGGTTAGGTTAGGTTAGGTTAGGTTAGGTTAGGTTAGGTTAGGTTAGGTTAGGTTAGGTTAGGTTAGGTTAGGTTAGGTTAGGTTAGGTTAGGTTAGGTTAGGTTAGGTTAGGTTAGGTTAGGTTAGGTTAGGTTAGGTTAGGTTAGGTTAGGTTAGGTTAGGTTAGGTTAGGTTAGGTTAGGTTAGGTTAGGTTGAACCTAACTCTTTTAGACCTCTCTGTCTGCTGAATGTGGAAGGCAAACTGCTGGAAAGAGTTTTAGCGACCAGATTGCTAGAAGAAGTCGAGGCGAAATTACATGCCGAACAGTACGGGTTCAGACAAGGTAGGTCAACACTAACAGCTGTCAGAAGGGTTACGGGCATTGCAGAGAACGAAATGCGGCGCACCCTGAAAACAAGGAAAATAGTGGTAATGGTTACCATTGATGTAAGGAACGCCTTCAACTCGGTTCCCTGGACTGCAATAATGGAAGCACTAAGTAAGTTTGAGGTCTCCCCACACCTGTATAACATTGTGGGGAGCTACCTGTCAAACAGGTGGCTGATCACCGACACGGACAAAGTGAGCGTGAGGTGTGGGGTACCTCAAGGCTCAGTACTCGGCCCTCTACTGTGGACGATAGTATATGATGACCTGCTCAGGCAGAGGATGCCTGAAGGAGTGACGTTAGTGGCCTTCGCCGATGATTTAGCTGTAGTGGGTGTAGCTAAGGAGGCAGGGAGCCTTACGCTTAGAATAAATGCGGCGCTTGAAAGGATTGATAGCTGGTTATGCAGCAAATCTTTGGAGATAGCAGCCGAAAAAACCGAATGCATTAATCTAAGCGGGAGGAAAAAGGTAGGCGCCACTAATTTTGAAATTAGGGGTGAGCCAGTAGCGACAGTAAAGAAGTTGAAATACCTGGGGGTCGTACTGGACGGAAGGCTCTCGTACAAAGAACATATCAAGTACGTAGCGGCGAAGGCAGATAGGGTGGTACAGGCGCTGGGTAGGTTAATGCCACGGATGAATGGACCTCAAGACAGCAAGAGGAGACTGTTAGCCTCTGTGGCCACATCAGTAGTTCTATACGCGGCACCGCTATGGGCGGAAGCCCTAATAAGATGCAAGACTTATCCGAAAATACTTATTTCTCAACAAAGGAAATTGGCCCTTGCTATATGCAGGGCATACAGAACAGTTTCGGCGACTGCAGCGTGCGTAATGGCAGGGACGCCGCCAATAGACCTACTGGCCATGGAACGAAAGAAAACAATGGGAGCCAATTCAAAGGAGAAGGAAGAAGCACGTCGGGCAACTGTCGTAGAATGGCAAGCGCGGTGGGAACGGGAAACGACCGGAGGCTGGCTAAAGAAACTACTGCCCAATCTGGTCCCATGGCTAGAACGTCAGCATGGAGCTTTAAGCTTCCACACTGTGCAGGTGCTCACTGGCCATGGATGCTTTGAAGCGTATCTGTACAGGATCGGAAAGGTGGACAGGGATATGTGCAGGTACTGCGGAGAACAGCCAGACACGGCGGAACACACGACACTGTATTGCTCACGGTGGGACGAACAGAGAAAGGAGTGCGTCGAAGCGCTGTCAATACAGGAGTTAACCGTGGATAACTTAGTACCACAAATGCTGAGATCGGAGGATGGTTGGAACGTGATCACGCAGTATATGACAGTGGTCATGAAACAAAAAGAGCAGGATGAGAGGACAATCGAAGGAAGGTAAGTAACTGCCGTGACTTGTGTGCGAATGCGAGAGGGAGAATGGTAGGCGGGCTTGAGCGATGCAGTACTTGGGAGGAACCGGGTCAGTTGGATGGTGTGCAGAGGCGTGGCATTAGTCTGTGCATCTGGCGCTCCTAAGGGTGGTCTGGGCTGCTTGCTCCTGGGCGGGTGGTTGCGTGCGGGCCTGTCTGGTTGCTGGAGTGTCGGCCTGGGTCCTTGGCGTGCCGGGAGCTTGTCGTGCGTTGACAGGCCGCCCATGCGTCGCTGTAGTGTGGCCTGGCGCGTGGTGTTGAACGGAGGCGTTTCTGCTCTCGGTCGGAGGAGAGTAGGATTGTTTCCCGGCGCCTGGTGCTGGACCACATTGTGGCGGGGATGGGATGGGCTGGAGACGTGGGGCGGGTTTCGGACTTACGTCCTGGGTCCGGGCTGCCATGTCTGGTGGCGGGCGGGTTCTCGTGGGTGGCTGCGCGGCCGGTGGCGAGTAGTGCGGGTTGGCCGGCGGAGGGGTGGAGGCAGGGATTGTGCAGCTTCTGCATGGCTGGTCCGCCGATTGGTTGTTACGGTATGTCCGAGGTACTGCATCGACTGGCAAGCCTACGTGAATAAATGGAGGGGGCTCCGAAAGGGGCCCGTGGCAACATGACGATCCGAAGTAATGCCGTAACAACGGTTTTCCGGATCGTCGTGGGAGCTACAGGGGAAGAGGTTTTTAGCCGGTAAAAATCCGGCACTACTAGCTGGAGTGTGGCAAGTGTCTTTTTGAAGATTTTCCTCTTCCCCACCCACCAAAAAAAAAAAAAAAAAAAAAAAAAGGTTAGGTTAGGTTAGGTTAGGTTAGGTTAGGTTAGGTTAGGTTAGGTTAGGTTAGGTTAGGTTAGGTTAGGTTAGGTTAGGTTAGGTTAGGTTAGGTTAGGTTAGGTTAGGTTAGGTTAGGTTAGGTTAGGTTAGGTTAGGTTAGGTTAGGTTAGGTTAGGTTAGGTTAGGTTAGGTTAGGTTAGGTTAGGTTAGGTTAGGTTAGGTTAGGTTAGGTTAGGTTAGGTTAGGTTAGGTTAGGTTAGGTTAGGTTAGGTTAGGTTAGGTTAGGTTAGGTTAGGTTAGGTTAGGTTAGGTTAGGTTAGGTTAGGTTAGGTTAGGTTAGGTTAGGTTAGGTTAGGTTAGGTTAGGTTAGGTTAGGTTAGGTTAGGTTAGGTTAGGTTAGGTTAGGTTAGGTTAGGTTAGGTTAGGTTAGGTTAGGTTAGGTTAGGTTAGGTTAGGTTAGGTTAGGTTAGGTTAGGTTAGGTTAGGTTAGGTTAGGTTAGGTTAGGTTAGGTTAGGTTAGGTTAGGTTAGGTTAGGTTAGGTTAGGTTAGGTTAGGTTAGGTTAGGTTAGGTTAGGTTAGGTTAGGTTAGGTTAGGTTAGGTTAGGTTAGGTTAGGTTAGGTTAGGTTAGGTTAGGTTAGGTTAGGTTAGGTTAGGTTAGGTTAGGTTAGGTTAGGTTAGGTTAGGTTAGGTTAGGTTAGGTTAGGTTAGGTTAGGTTAGGTTAGGTTAGGTTAGGTTAGGTTAGGTTAGGTTAGGTTAGGTTAGGTTAGGTTAGGTTAGGTTAGGTTAGGTTAGGTTAGGTTAGGTTAGGTTAGGTTAGGTTAGGTTAGGTTAGGTTAGGTTAGGTTAGGTTAGGTTAGGTTAGGTTAGGTTAGGTTAGGTTAGGTTAGGTTAGGTTAGGTTAGGTTAGGTTAGGTTAGGTTAGGTTAGGTTAGGTTAGGTTAGGTTAGGTTAGGTTAGGTTAGGTTAGGTTAGGTTAGGTTAGGTTAGGTTAGGTTAGGTTAGGTTAGGTTAGGTTAGGTTAGGTTAGGTTAGGTTAGGTTAGGTTAGGTTAGGTTAGGTTAGGTTAGGTTAGGTTAGGTTAGGTTAGGTTAGGTTAGGTTAGGTTAGGTTAGGTTAGGTTAGGTTAGGTTAGGTTAGGTTAGGTTAGGTTAGGTTAGGTTAGGTTAGGTTAGGTTAGGTTAGGTTAGGTTAGGTTAGGTTAGGTTAGGTTAGGTTAGGTTAGGTTAGGTTAGGTTAGGTTAGGTTAGGTTAGGTTAGGTTAGGTTAGGTTAGGTTAGGTTAGGTTAGGTTAGGTTAGGTTAGGTTAGGTTAGGTTAGGTTAGGTTAGGTTAGGTTAGGTTAGGTTAGGTTAGGTTAGGTTAGGTTAGGTTAGGTTAGGTTAGGTTAGGTTAGGTTAGGTTAGGTTAGGTTAGGTTAGGTTAGGTTAGGTTAGGTTAGGTTAGGTTAGGTTAGGTTAGGTTAGGTTAGGTTAGGTTAGGTTAGGTTAGGTTAGGTTAGGTTAGGTTAGGTTAGGTTAGGTTAGGTTAGGTTAGGTTAGGTTAGGTTAGGTTAGGTTAGGTTAGGTTAGGTTAGGTTAGGTTAGGTTAGGTTAGGTTAGGTTAGGTTAGGTTAGGTTAGGTTAGGTTAGGTTAGGTTAGGTTAGGTTAGGTTAGGTTAGGTTAGGTTAGGTTAGGTTAGGTTAGGTTAGGTTAGGTTAGGTTAGGTTAGGTTAGGTTAGGTTAGGTTAGGTTAGGTTAGGTTAGGTTAGGTTAGGTTAGGTTAGGTTAGGTTAGGTTAGGTTAGGTTAGGTTAGGTTAGGTTAGGTTAGGTTAGGTTAGGTTAGGTTAGGTTAGGTTAGGTTAGGTTAGGTTAGGTTAGGTTAGGTTAGGTTAGGTTAGGTTAGGTTAGGTTAGGTTAGGTTAGGTTAGGTTAGGTTAGGTTAGGTTAGGTTAGGTTAGGTTAGGTTAGGTTAGGTTAGGTTAGGTTAGGTTAGGTTAGGTTAGGTTAGGTTAGGTTAGGTTAGGTTAGGTTAGGTTAGGTTAGGTTAGGTTAGGTTAGGTTAGGTTAGGTTAGGTTAGGTTAGGTTAGGTTAGGTTAGGTTAGGTTAGGTTAGGTTAGGTTAGGTTAGGTTAGGTTAGGTTAGGTTAGGTTAGGTTAGGTTAGGTTAGGTTAGGTTAGGTTAGGTTAGGTTAGGTTAGGTTAGGTTAGGTTAGGTTAGGTTAGGTTAGGTTAGGTTAGGTTAGGTTAGGTTAGGTTAGGTTAGGTTAGGTTAGGTTAGGTTAGGTTAGGTTAGGTTAGGTTAGGTTAGGTTAGGTTAGGTTAGGTTAGGTTAGGTTAGGTTAGGTTAGGTTAGGTTAGGTTAGGTTAGGTTAGGTTAGGTTAGGTTAGGTTAGGTTAGGTTAGGTTAGGTTAGGTTAGGTTAGGTTAGGTTAGGTTAGGTTAGGTTAGGTTAGGTTAGGTTAGGTTAGGTTAGGTTAGGTTAGGTTAGGTTAGGTTAGGTTAGGTTAGGTTAGGTTAGGTTAGGTTAGGTTAGGTTAGGTTAGGTTAGGTTAGGTTAGGTTAGGTTAGGTTAGGTTAGGTTAGGTTAGGTTAGGTTAGGTTAGGTTAGGTTAGGTTAGGTTAGGTTAGGTTAGGTTAGGTTAGGTTAGGTTAGGTTAGGTTAGGTTAGGTTAGGTTAGGTTAGGTTAGGTTAGGTTAGGTTAGGTTAGGTTAGGTTAGGTTAGGTTAGGTTAGGTTAGGTTAGGTTAGGTTAGGTTAGGTTAGGTTAGGTTAGGTTAGGTTAGGTTAGGTTAGGTTAGGTTAGGTTAGGTTAGGTTAGGTTAGGTTAGGTTAGGTTAGGTTAGGTTAGGTTAGGTTAGGTTAGGTTAGGTTAGGTTAGGTTAGGTTAGGTTAGGTTAGGTTAGGTTAGGTTAGGTTAGGTTAGGTTAGGTTAGGTTAGGTTAGGTTAGGTTAGGTTAGGTTAGGTTAGGTTAGGTTAGGTTAGGTTAGGTTAGGTTAGGTTAGGTTAGGTTAGGTTAGGTTAGGTTAGGTTAGGTTAGGTTAGGTTAGGTTAGGTTAGGTTAGGTTAGGTTAGGTTAGGTTAGGTTAGGTTAGGTTAGGTTAGGTTAGGTTAGGTTAGGTTAGGTTAGGTTAGGTTAGGTTAGGTTAGGTTAGGTTAGGTTAGGTTAGGTTAGGTTAGGTTAGGTTAGGTTAGGTTAGGTTAGGTTAGGTTAGGTTAGGTTAGGTTAGGTTAGGTTAGGTTAGGTTAGGTTAGGTTAGGTTAGGTTAGGTTAGGTTAGGTTAGGTTAGGTTAGGTTAGGTTAGGTTAGGTTAGGTTAGGTTAGGTTAGGTTAGGTTAGGTTAGGTTAGGTTAGGTTAGGTTAGGTTAGGTTAGGTTAGGTTAGGTTAGGTTAGGTTAGGTTAGGTTAGGTTAGGTTAGGTTAGGTTAGGTTAGGTTAGGTTAGGTTAGGTTAGGTTAGGTTAGGTTAGGTTAGGTTAGG